>JAZGTN010000038.1:0-1200000 GCA_037783415.1 Leptasterias polaris
TAATCACCATTCACTAATTATAACACATTAAAGGTGTTTTATTGCAAGAACAACTCTTAATTTAAGGATAAGGAACACCTCCAAACAGTAAAATTTCATGAGATTTGAAGGCAACGTGTCCATTTAAATATAAATTTTTATTTTGCTGTGAGGATTATATTGGTTATCTTTTGACCTACCAATTTGCTTGGAAATTTGGTTCTGTTTATGTGCGATACATTCAGACCATCCACAATGACGTCATACGGTGCGCCCTCTTGGACGAATTTCATGAAGGCTTTCAACTCGTCCGGTCTTGTCTTCTTGTAAACATCACCACCTTTTATAACCTAAGGCAAATAAATGAAATTGAAAATGACTCATGGGAGCTGATGTCATTGTTTCATTGCCATCTTCATGTTCAGGTTTAATTGTTTGTTGAGTTTCAATGTTTAATTCAGTTTCAATTCAGAGTAATGGTTTAGAGAAGATGTGAGGGGAAGAAAAAAACATAAAATATATAATAAAAATAAATAAATGAATAAATCCCGAGGTGTTTGCACTGCTGCACAAACACCTGTTAAAATGTGTCAGGTAGGAGTTCAGCAGTAAACTTGGACATGAAAATACTGGTTTGAAACTGATTAATGTCAAAGATTGTTAAAGTCTGCAATTTGATGAAGAGTTGTGATATATTGAGGTAGATAAAAACCTTCTCAATAATCTGGTGTCGAAGTTTTAGGAAATCTTCTTCACTAATGTCCAATGATTCAACTTCAGAGTGGCAGGATCTACACTTCCCATTCTTCTTAATCCGAGTCATTGATGTTTTCCATTCCTCGCCGTTTTTCCTGCAAAAAGAAAATATTAAAAAGAAGAAAACGCCTTATTTGACAATGAAATTAGCAGCCTTTAATATGTTGACACAAAAATCAGTGATCCAATCACTTGAAACAAAAGGAACAATAAGAACAATTTTGGATTCCACTTTTTTTTTTCAAAAGAAGAGTCACATTGTATGTACATGTATTATTCAAATACAAATTTATTAAAGGGATTGAGTTTCAATACCACTGGTCTTGTCTGGTAACACCAAACTTTTCCTGGACCAGAAATGTTTTTTACAATACCAAAAAATTGTCTTTTGTGTTTTTGTGTATATTGCTAAACTTTTAAGAGAAGGTTAGTAGGAATTCAAAAGCTTTGTATACATTACTAAATTTTCAAAAGTGTGTGATTGGACAAACTGTAGACTGTAGCACTCATTCAGCTAAAACTACTGGACTCTGGTCAGTGGTCCAGTATTTTAAGCCCTGTGAGATAACTGTTGATGACCATCATTCATTACCGCCCTCTTTTTCACCCATTTGTTCATGGATGCCTCAATACTTAATAGCTTGAAGGCCTACTGTTTTCATTTTCAGTTTGAATGTACTCTCATAGGCCTAAAAACAAAACATTTAATAAAGTACCAAGCAAGATTGTTTTCAAAGTCTTTCTTGTTTGATAATTTTTATTGTGATGATAGTCTTTGTGCTGACAAGTTGGACAGTCTTAAAATGAGTGGCAAAGACAGGAAGTCTACTAAATCCCAGTCAATATGGTCAAAGTCTCTTGGGGTCTCCTCCTTTCTTTTTTTCAAAAAAGCCTGCAGAAAAAACTGTTTTTACATTTTTTACTTTAAGCCTTATCATAAAGTGAGTTTATGGATCTCACCTACTAAACCATTTCTGCAGGGCAGATCCTACTACCACAGAAGGGTAGCTCCTCTTTTCACGTAAATACCACAGAAGGTTTTCAATGATTTTGGCATTTCGATTAAAAACAGCAAGGTCTGTCGTTTCACAGTGGAAGACTTCCAAGAGCTTCACCCAAGTCTTCTCTGATGGGATTATATTATGAGTGTCCATGTCTTGAAGAAGGTGTTCCACAAGGTCGTAGTCGCTGTGATCACACGCAGCATTTATCAGCGAGTGGTAGTTGCGTGCCGATGGGTTACCAAACTGCTTGGTGTCCTGCAAGAATTTTAGGCTCTCCCTCCAGCGACTCGTCTGGCAGAAGCCAGCGATGAGATTAGTTAAGACTCCTGATTCCAGAACGGGACTGTTGGCCATAAACCAGTCATAGATGTCAAACAGTTCCTTGTGATCACCCTGTCTGACACATAGGTACAGATAGGCGCCCATCAATGGGTAGGTCTGGGGAATACCTTCTTGGCGGACAAACTCCATGAGGGACTGTCCTTTCTGAAGGAGTAAATGTTTACATAGCCTACCCATGGTACGTGTTTCAAACATGTCCTTTGTTGGCAGACTGGCTTTATTAATCCACTCATCTTTTAGAGCTTTCCACTGTTCCATCGATAAATACTCGTCTTCTTCAAGTGTAAGATCAGATGATGTCTCAACATCTTCCTGATCACCATCTCTGCTTCCAAACAGACCCTCTTTTGACTCGTTGTTTAACTTCAGGTTTTCTCTTTCCTCTGGATGAAGACCTTTGAATGAAATGTTTGAAGTTGAAAACCTTCGAATCAGCGACACATCACAAGCATTTTGTCCACTGAGGTAGAAACTATGATGAAGGCCAAGAAACTTTGAGGCTGGAAACCTCACACCTGTGCAATATTTCAGGAAACTCGTGGTGACATTGTGGCCAGGTTGACTACTGGTAACTTTAGGAGGATTTGGGTACTCTAACAATGTCCATAACTGTCTTGGAAAGAACCCAGTAATCTGCTTTATCTTCCACCTCTTAGCAGTTTGAGAGCTGCCTCTGAGAAGACCTTGGGCTGATTCCTTGAGCCCAACTACAAGGCCAGATGGATTCATTGTCGTCTTGGATTCATAGCACCTGAAAAGAAAGAAAAGAAAAAAACCCAAAGCGGGTGGTCACAAACTCACTCAGGAAAAATCAACGTTTCAGTGCTAACATACAAGTTGTAACTTAGGATTAGAGACAAAATACTGGCTACTGAATTAATCAATTTATCAGTCTGAAAGCTCACTGATTATACAATTTATTTGAGAAGCTTTGAAGCTTGAGGGTAATATTTCTGTCTGAAATAATGTCAATTTGTAAAAAAAAAATTATGAACGTTTAGGCCTTTATGAAAGTAATTTTGTATTGTATCTGAATCCGAACCATAATTTTGTTTCCCAATGCAGTATGGTTTAACCATTATAGAACACGGAGAATGCCGAGTGAGTCATTATATAGCAGAGTTATGATATCGTTTTGTTATGCAGCGTTTTTGCACATGTTCATGACAAAACGATCACATCCGTGACACACATCACATTGTCATGCGTCTTTGAACAGCCTTGCCTGGAATTTGCACACTATGAATTAAAATATTATTATTATTATGGCAAAATTTGCCCTACAAATTCTCGTCATAACCAATAAACAATATTTAGAAATAATCAACGCATTTGCCATACACAATGTACCTTCTTGTTATTACTTTTAATAACGTGGTTAAAACTTTGAAAACATATAACTACACATGTAGAAGAATCAGTAGAAGACAGATCACTTTATCTTCAAGCCAACTTGAATCCTTAATTATGATTGGTCGACTCATAAGTTAGCAACAAGAGGTGTGTTGTACCATGTTGTACCAGCCTCGTTACCATGGGCAGCGCGCCATATCGATACATGTTGTACTTCTCGTCACTAACCCCAGATAGGGATGTGTTGAAAAACAACGATGATTGGCTATATTAAGTGAATACTTTGCGTACACGCATGTTGAAAACTTTTGAGCACTTGCATGGCGCTTGAAGTTGAAGGACGCTTAGTATGCGCGTGTGAAAATGCAAATATTTTGACGCGATTCGATTTCAAATGAATCTTGTTTTTACACGGTCACCCTTAACTGTCAGTTAGACATGTCACAAGATCAAAGAAGAATGAGAGGGTACCAGCTGCTCTCGGACTTGATGCCGGCGGTTTGCGGGCTATCTATACCATACTACTACTAGAGCACGCGTAGAATGGATCTTGAAACTACAGGCCAGGCCTAATTGAAATGTGCCAGATTCTAGCACATTTTAATGAACCAATTCCAGAGGTTATGAGCGAGCAAGGCATGCTGGGAAAAAATGGCGTGGCGAGAGCGATCACCCCTGGGAATGAGGTTGTGTTAAACCTATCACACACACAGCCTAGACATGCTAGATATCACACCCTGCGTATTGCGCTGTTTTAACTCCGCGTACTGCGCTATTGTAAGCTAGTAAACGCAAAACATACAGCTGTTCCAACACTGCGTATTTGTGCAACAAGTTTGCTTGAAGATAAATTTGTTATCACACGCTCGTCGCTCGTGGAATTTGGAAAATAGCATGAATGCGTCCCATATCCAACAACTAGGCCTTCGGCTTTGTTGAATATAGACAAAAACAAAGGAGCGCTCTATTTGTCCATATTTCACTTGCGCTTGTGTGAATATAGGCCTACAATAATTACATTTACAATACCAAATGTACTAAGTGAAAGTCAGTGTCGGTCACCCCAAGTACTCACTCAGCAGCTCGAGTCACAGTGGGTGACTGAGTCAGGCAGGGAGGGGGAAACCAGTCATCTCTCCCCCCGGCAAAGTCGCCCCTCACAAAGTCGCCCCCTGCAAAGTCGCCACCCAGCAAGCTCGTCCCCTCCAGGTACAAACTCGCCCCCTCACAATGTCGCCCCCTACAAAGTCGCCCCCCGCCAGAGTCACCCCCCAACAGTTTAGTTTAAAAAAAATACTATACAGTATATCTTTGTGAGAAATCTTTTATGTTTATTAAGTAACTGTTAAGCTTTGTTGATTTTGTACGTTAAATGGCTTTTCGAATTTTTGTCACAGATCAATCTAGTGCGGCCGTTTATTGTAAAGTTTGTTTACATTAATGTTTCTTGAATTTCTTTTTCAAATTAAACACTGATCGTTACAACGAGCAAACAAATGCATAGGGGCGACTCTGGCGGGGGGCGACTTTGTAGGGGGCGACATTGTGAGGGGGCGAGTTTGTACTTGGAGGGGGCGAGCTTGCTGGGGGGCGACTTTGCACGGGGCGACTTTGCACGGGGCGACTTTGTGAGGGGCGACTTTGCCGGGGGGGGGCGAGATGACTGGCAATCAGGGAGGGATATAAGTCAATTCAAACTGAATGCAGGCTATTTTAGGAAGCTATTTATAATAATAAAAATATCTCATGACTGCCTATTTGCAAACAACACCCCGACTATTTACATACGAGAGAAATTCACCTCTTTATACGAGTAGTTTTTACACTTTCCAATCCATGGACATTCTCTAAATCATCTCAGTCCATCCGGAACGGTGGTGATCAAAATATCTTGAGCACGTGTGATCTTGTTGATGTGTGAAAACATGTGTGGTCGGTAGAGGGCGCATTCTTTACTTGATTGCTTCAAACGGTCAATGCACTTTGTATGCAGACAACAGTTGACAACATTTTACACAAGGCTGTGCGAAGTTCAAGTGTTTTGCCCTTGTGTTCCGGACCCCTTACTTTTGTTTTAATGTCTGCAAGTGCTAGATAATCTATGCATCATTTAACAAAATGGATTGGGTGAAATCCCTGAAAGAATACAATGCTGCCAAAGGAAAAAGTGAGTACAGTTCGACAAGTCTGTCCGGCTTGTGTGTGATATGATCATGATTTATATATGGTGTGACATACTGATGATACTCATCATACTGACAAAATGGAAAAGACACATATTTCCGACATGATGATGTACATGTACAGTATGTAAATAGAAAATAACGTAAATAAAAATATTTTAAAACATGTTTAATTAAACACATATTACATGTGATGCTAAAAAAATACTAGTCCTAATAATGAAGGTGTACACATGTACTATGTAGTTTGCGATAATCGTAACCCTCCTCCCCCGACGGTCTTATTAGTTTTAGACCGGAGGGTTAAGGTTACGAGACGGTGAGCACAATTAAAGATTCGACCATACATAAGTGCAATTTCGACCAATGTTGACAGACTAGTCACCAGATTTGCCAAATTTTTACCACTTTCAAAAATCATGACATAAATTCTAAGAACACAGATTTGATGATCAATTCAATGTCTAATGAATCCATTCATAACACTCAAAACATCATTGAGACAATATTTTGAAGAAAAAAAGACAAAAACTTCCCGGAGACTGGGTGGGAGGATGGAGGGTTACGATTATCGCAACTAATGAAGGTGTAGAAATTAATTACGTATACATTACAACATATCCATCATATCTGAGTGTTTTTTTATTTTACTGTGACGTCGTGAGTGTGACTCTGTGTTTAGCCCCATTAATACTAGTGCCAATACTCTGTGTGTGACTGTGAGTGCATAGAGCAAGGACCAGAGTAGACCCAGTAACTGGGGCGCTGTACTCCTTTTTTCGAAATTTTGACATCATCGGTCGTACTAGCGCCCCAGGAAGGCGTTGCACATATCAACGGGAATCCCTGATATCGCATCATTTTGAATACGGAAGCCACACAAAATGCCTCAGAACGACAAAAATCCCCAACAAAATAGCTTTAAAAACGCCTACTGGTTTCTTGATATGTCTAAGATGCAACAACAGGTATTTAAATGTACTCACGATTTTGTTTTGTGCTGAAATTTTACGTTTTTTGTCCAGTCGATCGGAGAAAATGGCAATCCTGCTTTTAGCAGGATCGGGTCAACTATGATCTGCGACTTTTTCATCGTGATGCGATATCAGGGATTCCCGTTGATATGTGCAACGCCTTCCTGGGGCGCTAGTACGACCGATGATGTCAAAATTTCGAAAAAAGGAGTACAGCGCCCCAGTTACTGGGTCTAGGACCAGAGGTGAGTGTGACTGCAGTGCCACAGTGCCAGTGCCACAATCTATGGACATGAATTTGTTTAAAGGTTTTAAAACATTGTTTTTATTTTAAATAAATTTATGTTGGACTTGACATTATTTATAAATTATAAACGTACATTGCTGTAATTTCCGTAAAGTCCCTACATAGCTACCTCAATTCCTACAAGCTGTCAATCAAGTCTCATGCAATGGGGAAAGTTTGTTTATCGTACATAATTAATATTAAAATGGCTGATTGACCAATTTGAGAATTTCATCAGCCAGTGACAGACGGGTGATGCAAGCTTTTCCCGCACTTCGCAAACCTTGCTCACGTTCAGCTACTTAGTGGACAAATTTGTTTAGACAAACAATGTATTTTAGTTATTTAATTTTACACTCACATCACACACAAAATACAAACTTTAAGTAACAACTGTTACACTGGTTCACTGGTTAGGGGGTACATTAGCCCAGGTTGGACTCCTCCGTTGCATACAACGCGACAGAGTCCAGGGTATAAAGGGGCTCTGCCATTGCGAAAAAATGTATAAAAAAAAACTTTTTTTTTTTTACCTATTTGAGGAAGCTGAAACTTGACTCACATATTCCTTGTGTCCTGAACTTTACGCCTGCTCTATTCAGAATTGAAAATTTTATCCTTGGATGACATTATTTCTGAAAATAAGTCCCGAGTTGTGCACTGGCGATGTGACAACCTCAACTGACATGGAACCAAGTCCACAAAAAAGGGCGCTGTCTAACCCGTAACACTCAACGTTTTTTCTTCCGGGCGGCAACACGACGAAGTCATATCACCAATGCACAACTCGGACTTATTTTCGGAAATAATGTCATTCATGGATGTATTTGTTAGTTTTTGAACTCATCAAAAGTGTAGTTAAGGGCACCAAGAATAAATGAATGGAGTTTCAGCTTCTCAAATTAGGTAAAAATATGAAAAAATTGTACTCAAAATTTTGTTCGCATTGTACAGGATCTTTATACCCAGGACGTCAGTGCAGTGGCACTGACTGACGTCCTACCAGGGCTAGGGGGTACATCATGTGTAGGATAGATTGCAGGAGGGGGAATTGGGGAAACAAACATTAATAATATAGTGAAGTAAATTATATTTCTTTACTAATTTATTGTTGAACATTGCATTTCATTGTTTAGTTAACAAATTTAAACACTTAAAAACAGGAAGTTACCTAATTTAATTCAATGAACTTTGGTTGAAGATCAAATTTCTGATCTTTGGAACATTAGAGAAACCTCTTATTTGAAGGCAATCTGTCCTCATCTTACAACATTATATGACAAAATTGCCACAGTTGAAAAAGCAGACAGACAGTGGTGAACAAATTAAAAACAACAATGATGGTGGTTGACAGAAATATTGCTTCAGTGTTCGCAACGGCACATTGCACTGTAGGATTGACAATCAAATTACCTTACCTAGTACCAGTGTACCCAGGGCAATTTGTTGTACAAGGCGATGGAAACGACCAATGGTGGGCACAATCTGGTAATGTACCCTGCAGGGGACATCATTTACGTTCCCTAGAGCCATGTACATACATGTATGTCTTTGTTAGCACATCATGTGATTGGTTTTCGACCAATAAAATCTCAATCTATTGCTTTGGTATAACATCACATTTTGTGAGATCAATAGATCGATCCATTAAGCCCCGCCTCCTTACGAGTTGACCAATCACAGCCGCGAAACCCGATCACCATTAGTGCAAAGATCACCAAACGGCTCAAATGGTGATCAGATTTCGCGGTTGTGATTGGTCAATGAGAAATGGGCGTGGCTTAATGGATCGGTGTATTGTTTAAAGGAGAATTCCACCTTGTAACCCAGCTAAATGTACTCTGCATGTCGTGTACAAATGTAGGATGAACCATGCTTGAACCTGTAGCTGAATCACACTATTTTAGATTATACATGTAGAGCTCCCGACTCTCGCTGATTCTGCAGGAAGTTCCCCAAATAAAAACAAAATATTTCCATGTTCTGATGTATGAACAGTTACATGTTTGAAAATCTCCCTAATTATGGAAACTTTTCCCTCTTACTGTTAGTGTAAGTTGAATGTAATTCTAAATATCTCTCTGATTGAAATTGCCAGATACAATTGTTGGCATCTCTGCACTGTATACATACTACATGTACGTCATGAATGTACTAATAGGATGATTGTAGCTTCTTGTGGCTTGTGGTGACAATCTTGATCAAGTCTATTTTATCATCATAGTCAGCAGAAGTGTACATAATGTGCGCATTAACCCTAACCCCCTAGTGATTCTCACTAGGAAGCTTCCTCAACCCATCAAATTCAAACAGTTCCCTGATTGGGACAGTACCAAACCCACCATACTCCAACAGTGCACTTATTGGAACAGTACACAACCCATCATACTCCAACAGTCCTGGGGTGTTGGATTTTGGCTGAGTGGGTACACCAGGGGAATGTGTAGTTGTTTCTATTTTAGGGCTCCAGTACCAAACCCATCAATACCCAACAATTGTTTTCTGCCAAACTATATGTATTTTTTTTGGTGGGCTCAGCACAGTTGCAAATCACATTGCTCTGCCCTTGCGTACGGGGGCGTGTACCACACCTGGTGGTTCACAAGAAAACTGCCATCATATTGACTTCATGTACTATTGATATCAAATACAATACAGTCTTTTCATATTATAAATACTATTCAATAAATACAATAAAGTTCTGCAAAAACTAAAACACCCCATGGCATAAATGGTATGTTCTACTTTTATTGTGTTGGTGCAATGACAAGGACTAGTTTATTGCTCCATGGGATACCCAAGTACAATAACTGCCTTTATCATTTGTTTATTTCATCAGCAGGTTGTCCATGTTCAACTGAAACACATGTCCCATTGTCCCTCCCAATAAGAGGTCAAAGTGTACCCAGTGACCAAGCAATTCCATGCCCTACATGCAATAGCTAACCCTATTACATGCACTGTGAACATACACTTTTTCCCCACATGCCCTAAGTCCAACACTGTTGCAAACTACACTACCACCTTCCACACTCATCCAAAGCCCAACACTGTTGCAAACTGTACACTACCACCTTCCACACTCAGCCAAAGTCCAACACTAGTACCTTGACCCATTAGTACTCAACCATCCATAGTCCAACAGCAAAGCCAGCTTTCACAGTACTAAACCATCCAAATTCCAACAAAACCATCTGTTTGATTTTGGCAGGTCTGGGGTGGTTAGGGTTAAGGATCACTTTTCAACTCAGCTCTAATCTCATTCATCATTTCTGCCCCATCTTCATAAATTTTATTATTATTATTATTATTAAAGACCACACATATTATTGGGAAAAAGTTGGGAAGGTAGTGCATTCTGCTCTACCAGACAGGCCCCTAGTGGATGATACCCATCCCCCCATGCCTACATCCTTAAGGACTGTGAAGGGGGTAATCCTGTTTCAGCCCCAGGAGTAGGAGGCAACGTGCCCCTGGTGTCAATTGATTTGGGTCGATAGCCCAAATCAGTTATGTGTAGCCCTCACCTTGAGTGGCCGTCCGTGGCCTTGTGAGTTAGGCGATATCTCATTAAAAAAAAAAAAAAAAATTATTGACACATAGAAGCAAAAAACTTTCTTACTTTCTAAGTCCTAAAATCCTGCTTGCGTACTAACCAAACATACCAAATACTTCTCTTATTTTTACCATGAGAAAGACCTATGTTACATGGAATTTGAAAGAGTGATCAAATTTGAAAATCTATATCATCTTTGAGTGCCGCGCATAATTCACTTATGGAATCAGTGGCTGGGTGGAGCATGGTTGCGTCATCGTAACGTAAGGTCTTGGCTATAGTTCGTCCCCGAGATTGAAGTTCCCGTCATGCAAACAATTGTTCCTTCATTTTACCGGAATGGAAAAAACTTCCAAGGTATGTTTACAACAAGTTGTGTTCATTTACCATTTAACTGTAAGATAAGTCTACAAGGTGGAATTCCCTTTATACTTCATGATATATAGATAAGCTATAATTTTATAAAAGGATGAAAGATACTGCACAAATTTACTCAGTGTAACTTTATTTTGTTTGTTTCTTACACGCTGGGCCATCTCGTTGAAACAGCCTCCCACTCCAACTCAGACAAGCAGGCACTGACTCTTGTTTCAAAAAAACTCTTAAAACCCACAATGTATTCATTCCTGAAATCATACATGTAGCTGGGGCCTTTTGGCTTGTCTTTTGACTTTGTAGCAGAGCTCTTGTATTGCCCCAGGAGTTTCATTCTTGATAGACATATTTTTATTAGTTGAAATTTATAAAATATTTTATACTAAAGTTGCCTATTCATGAAGAACAGGGATAAAGTTGTGATCAGCAGTTTAAACTAAATTATCCCTGTAGGCTTATTCATTTATTTGTAAATGTAGTTCAGGAATTGGTGCAGTGGGGGACATTTGGGAAAAATAGGAGGCAGCAGACTTGGCAAGTTACACAGTTCTTGTAAATGTGCCACATATCAGAACTACATGGCTTTAATTTTACAAATTACCGGAGGCCAGTGGCCAGTAGTTTTTAGGGGCGGGCCAGTAAACTTATGACCAGACAAGCCTGGCGGTCGTGTGTTTTTCAATGGAATTATAATACCTTACTGTGTAATATCTTTAAAAGTAACAAATTATGTTTAAATGTTGACTTTGAGCCTGATAAAAATACCTTTTAATTCTATTGAGTAATGAAGTATGCTTTACACCCATAAAGACAAATTGGTATTCTCTAACATGTCTTAGTGCTTGTTCAAATGAAAACAGTTAGCTGCATGTTAAATCATGGAAGTAGGAAGTTTTTCTCATTTTGATTCTGGTCTTACTCTTACTCTTGTAAAAAAACAATTCTGGTCCAGTAAACATTTTGAGCTACAAGCGCTTTGGTCGTGTGGAGTTTCCCCCCAAATTCGAGCCCTGAAATCATGTAAATTTACCTGGTTAGTCTGCTGCCACCTAGTGTTTCAAAGCCTTCCATTGTTTGTAATCTAAGAAGAAAAACAAAGTTTCCTTACATACGTACTGTAGGAATAAAGATACATGCACGCACATTGTGTACATCATTGAATACAGAAAACAGCATGGGTCTATAGAATTCAAAATGTTTTTTTACAAACAATTTTTATGTTTCTTCATACTGAATAAAGATATTGGTAGATAATTAAATAAATGAAAGGTTGCTTAAAAAGAATATTTTATTAATAGTACATCTTATGGTTGTGTAATCGCTCAAGATTTAGCCAATCCAGTAGGCCTAAGTCTTTTTTATTAATGATGTATTGTGTTTACATACATGTACTGTACATGTACTTGTTGTTAACAGTTGTCAAGTTCCAGTATTGTATACTGTTGGAAAATAATAGATTGAGGGATCCGTGTTTAGTAAAAAACTTGGGGTTTACGGAGGCTTAGAGTTACCAGGCATGGCAGATGGTCTATATTTCTGCAGAGTTGTAATGATCATACTTTAAAAAAAAAAGTAGGTGTACTAGCTAATGAAAGATCTACCAAACGAAAAAAATAGTGATGGTATTTT
The DNA here is from genome assembly GCA_037783415.1 of Leptasterias polaris. Lineage (NCBI taxonomy): Eukaryota > Metazoa > Echinodermata > Asteroidea > Forcipulatida > Asteriidae > Leptasterias > Leptasterias polaris. Next base: position 12,438 of record JAZGTN010000038.1, read on the forward strand.
ACTTTTCTTGGTTTTTTAACAGGTGGTAGGAAGAGAAAACAAGTTGAAGAAGAAAGCGTAGAGGACACTGAAGATGATACTGAGGTACCCAGTAAACATACATGTAGGACCTCAAAGGTGAAGCAGCTCTCAAATGGTAATCCTCTATTTTTCAACGAATCTGACGGCTAACTGACTAACATGATACTACCATACCATGACTACTGTACTGTGTTGTTGCAATACTAATCCATTCACTTTGCTCAATGTTCATTTGTTCATTTCATCTTCACCCGATGTCGTTTACACAAGCAATGGAGTTTCATCTTTGAGCTTTAAAAGGGCAAGGCCATTTTCATTTTGCAAGCAGCACTTCCATTCTTAAAGTTTATGGAGAACTTTTGAAAGGGCACCGAGGCATTGAATTCCAGCGGGCAACAGAGGCCACGTAACCCCGAAAAAGAGCTAAATAACTGCGTCTCATCTTTTAAGATAATACCTGTTGTAAAACTGTGAATTAAAAAACTTAATACCTGTTGTAAAACTGTGAACTTAAAAAACTTGTGTGATAAAGCGCTATTAATATAATAACAAAACAAATAAATGCACTCATTCTAAATCAAATTATGTGATTTGTTCCTACTGCGAATTTACAGGTACAGAAAAGATGCATAGACCAAGAACAGTCAAGTACATCCAGGATAAGAGAAGCCGGCAGAAATGTTTCTCACGACGGAAGATTACTCTTATCAAAATGGTAAATTTATAATGTCTGCATCAATCCTAGACTCTTAAAGAATCCTCCATATTCCATTGCATTTAATTTGACATGTTTGAGCGTTACAGTAAAAGACTTCTGGACATACGCTGTAATGAAAAGTTGTGTCAGAAATTTGCTGCAAATGCTCTGCTGTACATAACCTGTGCAGTGGAATTGATGTGAATGGTATTTAAGTTACTGGCAAATGGTACTGGAAATCAGAGGGCTATACATGGAATTACAGGCATGTGACTCGTTAGGATTTTCCACTGAACTCCCTGCACCTTCAGATTTTCTTGAAAGAGGCAAACTTTCCATCACAGATTTCCCTCTGTTATGTCAAGGGCTCAAATTCATAGGGCTGCTTAAGCACAAAAAGTAGCTAAGCACAACATACGTTTGTGACGTCAAAATTCGCATCGCATTTGCATTCGCAAGAAGTATGAACCAGGCTTCATCCCTCGAATTAATACAGACTTTTGGAATATGTGGGTGTTTTTACCCAAGTCCTTGAACTCAAGAAATATTATATCATAAAACTGACGTGACGTTTTTTTCCCCTTAAAAATATTTAGGCTAAGAGTCTGCACTCTCTGACTGGGGCTGCTATCAATCTAGAAATAACATCAGAATCGGGTAAAGTAATAACCTACAAGGCACATGCTCTTCACAATGGACAAGCTGGATCATGGAAACAACCTAAGAAACAGAAGCAAAACCTTCCCCGACTGGAACATCGACAAAGTCGCCGAATCCGCAAGCAAAAGTGCCACCTCTGAAGCCACAGAGGGTTCGCCTCTGCAAAGTACAAAGTCTTAAAGTCAGTGGGAAACCTACGGTGGCTCATAGTTGCCAATTTCTAGAGCACTCATGTTTTTTGCAATATTATATCGTGGTACTATTTTGTTATATCGCTGCAATATTGCTCTATATGAACGTGTTTTATTGTGTTATATCGCTGTATTTATAAACGCAATATTACGGCAATATATTGCAATAAAATACGGCAATATAATATGGCAATATAAAGCAATAGTACAGCAATATAACGCAAATATGGTGATATATCAAAATACTTTGGCAATGTACCGGCATACTATGGCAATATAACAGCATAAACAAATATGATTTCACAATGTATTGAATATGAGTCACCGTAGAAACCTGTAAAAAATAAATGTATGGTTTTCCGGGTAATTTACAGTTTTAGAAAACGGGATGAAGATTTGTTTGAGAAGATAGGATTGCAGGTGTCCTGGCTGGGGTGTCAGCATAATGGGTGTGATTATTATATAGTCATACTTTGGGTGCATGCTACGATGTATGTGTAGTCCATTACTGTTTGGCCAAGGCAAAATATTGAAAATTGTCCCCTTTTCTTTTTGAAGCATTAAACTAAACCACCCCCTCCCTGAATTCATGAAGTAGCACAGTGTATAATTTTGAGGGGGGTGGGAAAAGGGGGTCATAGACTGTTTATGACTTTAAAAGACGTTTGAATTTTTTCATATTTCTAAAGTAGGAATGGAGAAAACATAGATATTGGAGAGTAAAACCCAATAAGAAAATTGCATATGTTGTTGGGGCGGGGCAGTTGATGTCAATGTTATACATGTTGACAGACACATACAAAATAAAATTGTTGTAACTAATAGTACAAACAAGTTAACAGTGTGTGTAATAAAGGGGAACCGGAAGTATGTAATAAAGGGAATGTAGTGTTTAGAAATTAACTGGAATTGTGTACTGGTGTACATTCTTTATGTTGCCCTTATCTCTTCTCTTTTTCTCTTTTATAATTTATTCAGTACTTTTTTTCAACAGACAACAACAATTGATCTTCTTGTCCGATGTGAATTTTAACATTTAATATCACAGTAATCTTATCATTAAAAATCTTAATTTGTGTAACGTATGTAATACTTTATCATTTCCGACACATGTACAACAGGCATGCCTGATACTTCATGGAGGCAATTACCTTCGTTGCCCCTCATCATTGCCTTGGTGCCTCTTGAAGTTTAAGTGAAAAACCTTACTAGCTAGCAGACAAAATTAACATAACGCTGTTTGTCCAATACCTACTGTACGTGTATAGGTCAGGTCAGTGTAGTGGTATCTTTCCTCACCTTCCACCTCTGGGACCCTGGTTCGAATCCTGGCAGGGCACTGTGTGGATTGGGTTTTCAGTCCCTACCTGATTGTGTGGGTTTTCCCAGGAATAATTTTCTGGGGTTTTCCTCCCACATCTACAACTGAAACTTCCTTCATTGTCTTCTCTCCACGGGGGTTCTTGGCTAGTACAGTGTTTAAGTTCGCTTTTCTGAGAGTCCTTGGCTTCACAACCAGAATAAATAAATATATGAATAAATAAATAATTAAAAAATCGTTGGTGTCATCAGGAATATTTCCTTTGGATAAATTTGCTATTTTAGAATCAGTGAGTAGCTAGTGATTGTGCTTTGAATTTAGTGTGTACATGTAGTTATGCTACAGCAAACTAGAACACTCTCCTCTAATTTGGTCAACAGCCACGGGCTACTCTGAAATTCTATATTGCAACTTGCATATTGTCAAGCTAATACTACAATGCATTTTATTGTACAATTTAAGAACTTAACTGTCAATGTTCCTCAGCACAGCAGTCACAGAGACTAACTTTAAGTTCAAACTTTTTAAGAATACAGCAAACCAGAAGAAGTAATACAAAACACTCTTAATGAATTTAAAACAGTAAAATTGAAATAAATATAGAAATGTTTTGTTTTGTAGCATTTGTTTTTTCTTTTCAAGTTTACTGAAGGGCAGACTTATTATCCCTAGTGCTTGTAGGATAACAAAACATAAGTTAAGCATTGGTATGTTCTTGGAAATGAAATGTTCCAATTTACCAAATTTGTTTTACACAGTGCAGAATGAGATTTGATTCAAACAATTAAATTGTTAAGAAAGTTCAATGAGTGTACACAACATGTGCTTCAAACTACATGACATACATGTATGGTTCAATTGTTTTCTTTATTTTCTCGTTTCATAAAAGTCAATTGTCTATGTGTGGTTATTCAAGCCTTCTTGTGGCTCTACTGGCCTGGTCAAACTTAATGATTACACTTTGGAGTGGTTGCTTAACACCGATGGTCCAGTTGGGTTGAGAGAACAGTTGCAAAAACAACAATGAAGTTGATTCACACCCAAAGCACTATATTCAACTTCAGATTCCAGCTTTCTCCTGAAGACAATCGGAGCACGTCCATTAAACATCCAGTTCATTACCATTTTCTTCATAAACCAACACCATTCATGGTAGATTCAGGCATGGTATTCTTCCTACTTTAGTCTGATTTCAACTTTTCTTTTGCTCTTGGAAAAATCAGCCAAGTTGTAACTAAAATGTTCCTTAAAGCCTGCACCATGTGAACTCTAGTATATGCAGTTCAGCCCACGTATTCTACAAAATATTACTACTTTTTCTAAGGACCAAATGTCATGCCTGTAGATACAAGTCTATGGAGACGCAGCAGACCCCAGTCTCACTCCATTCCTTAACTTGAATATCTCTAGTTCCTATTATTCTGAGTTGTAGAGATAGTTTCTATCTTGGTACTTCATCAGTCCAGTTGCCAACTCGTCCAGAGGATCTCCTGTGGAAAGCAGCTCTAATCCCCTTTCGGAAAGGCTTGTTCATCAGGGTATAGATGACTGGATTCAGACAAGAGTTACACACAGCTAGGATGACACTGATGTGGTAACCTGGGGAAGTGAAGTCCACATACACACCAAAGTTGTAGACGAGGAATGTGATTTGGACTGGAGCCCAGCAGAGGGCAAAGGTCAAGACGAAGATGAGGAGTGTCTTGACTAGGTTCTGAGCAGCTTTAAGGTGCCACATCTCACGCTGTTCGGATGGCTTGGGTGCAGAAGATGCTGTAAAGAGGAAATTGGCAATAAAATAAATACATGTTATAAACCACAAGGGAAACTGACTGGTTAGAGCTAGATAGCTCAGTCGGTAGAGTGCTGGCAAGTTAAACCGGAGGTCGATGGTTCCAATCCCGCTCTAGTCAATTTTTTTTTGTTCAACCCCAAATTATTTAAAATAAATACATGAAGATTTTGTTTGAACTCAGTGGCGATTTGGAACTAAATTTTTAAAATTCAACTTGCATTTGTTTTAATGCTTTATGTATGTACATGCACGTCAATTACTGCATGGAGTAAAAACAGAGAAAGAATTGAATTTCTTGACCCAATTCACCTCGTGTCATCATCACAATAATCTTGTTTACGCCATCTTGGAATTCAATTTCCCTGTGTGTTATACAGTGTACTGGGCAAATATCTAGAGGATGTACTGGTACATACAGAGGGATTTATAAAAAAAAACTGTCAAGAATGAAAGATCTATCCTTAAACATTATGTTAAAGGATGAATTTTTTTCTTTTCTTTAAATTATGTCAATATTTGCAATGTTTATTTTGTAATGAATTTCCCACCTCCACCCATTCACCTACATTAGCCACTGCAATAAATCAACGAAAAATGTCCAACAATATTTTTACAAATTTTATATAAGACCTTTTGGGTAATAGGTTTTATCCGGTTATTTGAAAAAAGTGAGACAAGCAATTTTAGCGAAACAAAGTTGTTGAAAGTGAAATTGTTCCATGTTTTTTGTTTGGCATTTTACTTTGAAAATCATACAACTGTTCAAGAAGAATGTTTGCACTCTGTTTAAAAAAATGATGTAATAATTATATCACGGGAAGAACCATGTTTTTGGTTTTACTCTTACACCGATTTGATTTGCACTCTATTCTCAGTGCTCTTCTAATGCTGTTGGATAAAAGGGAAAGAAATAATAATGTGCTCTTCTAATCCTGATGTAATTATCAATTATCAATTAAATGTTTGCGGTACCCACTGCTAATAATAGGATTCAAAATGGCCTCTTGATTAACAGGCTTGCTTGGATGTCTAGTGGTTAAGACAGACCACAGGGTTGTGAGTCAAAATCCCACCCAAGGAGCCTGTTGCTTTTTTCTGCATGACTCGGAAAGCAGTAAATATACAATGCTTATCACACATCAATATATGTGTTTTTGGAAATGTTCAATTTTGATAATCAAAATTTCTACTCACCCATTCGTCCCCGTAGCATTGTGACTTGCTTCTTGAGGGTGGAGATGACTTTCCATTGAGCTAAAACCATCAAAAGAAACGGAGCGAAGAAACTGAACATAAAATTATAGAACCCCACAGCAGCTTGAACTTTTTCATTTTGCCAGCCCAGAAATATGCACTGGCCATCTCTGTTGACATCATACACAAATAGGACAAAGCTTTTGGCGAGTCCGCCCAAAATCCAGCAAGAAATGATGATGAAGCATTTGTTTCGTTTGGTGAAGATGATTTTGTACTTGTGCGGGTAGAGAATTGCCACAAAGCGCTCAACGTTGACAGTGACCAGGCTGAAGACTGAGATAGAAGTGCTTACCCAGAAGAGAAACTGCCCGACGTACAGTCTGCATCTTAGCTCAGCAAAGAAGCCGGTGTTTGGCGATGCTGTGCCTCCTGTAGGTACAAGCTTAAAGGGGATGACAAATACACTGACGATGAAATCCACCAGGGATAAATGTACCAAGAAATCACTGGTGTTTGATCGAAGGGTCGGCACACGGAGTAGCACAACGGCAACCAGGAGATTACCAGCTAGCCCTATGAGGCAGATTATAGCATAGAGTGCTAAGACAAAGTCACTTTCAGCAAAGTTACCCCAATTGTTTGCACTTGCAAAGTCACCACCTTCATCACTTACAGGTGGTTTATCATAGGGTGTGGTGGTGCTTGTGATGTTGCTGGTGTTAAGAAGGTGTAGTTGCTTCATGCTGCCGATGTTGGGTTTTAAAAAGTTTTACAAACTCGGACAACTCCAGTAAAATGATCGTGGGATTTTAATGAAGACTCTGGTAATTCTGCAACATGGTTGTATATTAAAGGAGATTGGGGAAACTGTCAACCTTCCCTAACTGCTGTAGTCGATGTTAAACCTGGAAGTGAAGACAAAAACATGATGGTGTCCCTGTCTGCTATTTTGGTAAAGTTAAACAGTGATTAAAAAAAATTAAAAAATGCACTGTCATTAATTAAAGGTATTATACAGGATTGGCAGAGCTGACAAAATAATCACAGACAGTGTTCATGTTTTGTGTAATCAACCACATACATGAAATAACAAACCTGTGAAAATTAGAGCTCAATTGGTCATCGAGGTCACGAGAAAATAGTGAAAAGAGACCTTATGTGTTTTCTGTTTTTCAAACATCGAGTTTATTATCACGCGCGATAAAAACTATTGTTTTACTCATTTCTCAGAAACGATAGCATTTTAGGCAGAAATATTTTAAGGAACCCTTTCTACCATTACTTACTTTAAATCATGTAAGTTATGTGTGAATCTGTGAACATTTGTGTTTTTCGATCTTACCAATAGTGTACAGGGCCTAGAGAGGGGCTCTTGTCCATTCAGTTTTGTCATGTGTTCATTTTCCAATAGATAGTGTCCTTATGAAAGTGGGGGGAAAATTACAAGTCTCTAACCTCACATTGAAATTGTGTAAAATGCCGTTCTAATTGAAACTTCCATTGCAAAATTTTGTTATAATCCAAAAACATCTAAATTATGTCATATTTCAAATATATGGGTGTGTACATTTTTGTGTGGGGAACTTTTAGTTCATTCCTAAATGTCACTTAAATTTAAAGGGAGAGTTCACCTTTGGTACTCCACAAATTAATTACCATAAAAACTTACTTGGTAATGAGCACTGGAGAGCTGTTGATATTATAAAATATTGTTAGAAATGACACCCTTTGAAGTAATGTAGTTTTAGAGAAAGAGGTAATTTCTCACCCAAAGTTTTTATTCTGAGAAAGGTTTCAGGCATGAAGCCTTTCTCAGGCATCTCAAAGCGTACAATTTTATGCAACTAGGGTATTTATTCTTTCAATATTTTCCTTGTAACTTTGATGACCAATTGAGTCCAATTTTTCAAAGGTTTGTTAATAATTATGCATAATGTCGTGATACACCAGGATGCTGGTCTTTGACATTTACCTAAAGTAAACCCTGCCTTAATCAAAACAATGTTGAATTTCACCAATGAACTGACGAAAAATTCCTGTTATATTTCAAATTTCACTCTTTTAAATAAAATGACGTTTGACACCATTTAAACGTGAGGTTAGAGACTTTCCCCCCCCCACTCTTCAAAGATTGCATCACAAAAACCGAACTTGACGCCAAAGCCCATCTTTAAAATTAATGTGAAGAAGAAAAATCAATATTTACCTTTCATCCATCTTTGACAAAAATTTATATTCTGTAAAAAGTTAGTCATTCAAGAATGGATTAAAAAGGTGGATTAAGTTTCAAACCTTGAATATAAACCACACTTATTTAAAGGCACTGAACACGTTTGGTAATTGTCAAAGACATTGTCACTTGGTGTATCCCAACATATGCATAAAATAGCAAACCTGTGAAAATTTGGGCTTAATTGGTCATCGAAGTTGTAAGAAAATAATGAAAAAAAATACCCCCCGTGTTGCACAATTTGTGTACTTTCAGATGCCAATAAAAGACTTCATGCGACTTCATGCATGAAGTCTTTTATTATTTTAGTGAGAAATTACCTCTTTCTCAAAAACTACATTACTTCAGAGGGAGTCGTTTCTCACAATGTTTTATACTATCAACAGCTCTCCTTTGCTCGTTACCGAGTAAGTTTTTATGCTAATATATATTTGGGGGAATTACCAAACGTGTTCAGTGCCTTTAATATATAATCCAACATTTTAAAAGTACTGTTATATCAGTTTTCTAATATTAATGCACTTCTTTTCAATGAAAATCTTTTTTTAAAAAGTGATTTCATTTTAACCCTGCGAGAAGCGAATATTTTGTGATTTGCTCCGAGGAACGAGGTGGCTCACGCGGTAGGCGCATTATGTAATTAGTGAAATTGACACATGAAACAGCCACAGGGTGAAAACAAGCAGTAACCAGGTCACCTAGATATACCCTGAGGGTATTTCTGGTCAGGATTGTAAACAAACAGCTCTGGTTTCCATTCACAGACATATGACAGACAGCGTGTGTGCATGCAATAGCGGAACCGAGGTACGAGGTGGCTCACGCGGTAGGCGCATTATGTAATTAGTGAAATTGACACATGAAACAGCCACAGGGTGAAAACAAGCAGTAACCAGGTCACCTAGATATATCCTGAGGGTATTTCTGGTCAGGATTGTAAACAAACAGCTCTGGTTTCCATTCACAGACATATGACAGACAGCGTGTGTGCATATATGCAATGGCGGAAATTTTTGTACACAAGGGAATTGGCGCCTTGGCACCTTGGCACAGACCCACTTTGTGACAGCTGGCCTACCCAGTGAACGACCTCTAGGGCAAAATCGGTTCAGCCACTTTGTTAAGGGGTGTCCAGGGTTGGATGAAAATTAAGTTCAGCGAAATTTTTTTTTTTTAAGTGTTTTAATTAACAAAATTAGAAAAATTGTTCTACCGCTTGAGACCATCCGCTGACGGCAGGGTTAAAGATCAAAGTAAAAAAAACTTATTTAAAAAAATTTATAACTTACATGTATCCTGTATCCAGAAATCTTGATAACCGGACAATCGTGTCAAACAGTGCCAGCAGATCGTTCCAAAGTGAGCAGTTCATCAAGAGAGCAAGCTTATAAAGGCTCTCATCTGGTTGGCTGCAGCATGCATCACAGCACCTTGTAAATCATTACATGGTGCTACATACATTTAAATAAAATTTGTCTTATAATTTCAAACATAGCTCAGCACACTTGTAGAAAAAAACATTGAGTGCTTTTGGACGCCCTTCGAGTGTGAAAAACACTATAAGAACTGAGTATTATTGTTATTGATAAAGCGTCATGATTGAACAGTTCTGATGCACGTCATATGCAAATGAGTACGTGTGCTAAATAATAATCTTTTTGAAAATTCCAACCTGATTTTGCAATTTGTGTCTAGCACCAAGGCCAGAACATGTCAAAGATAAACATATTATATCGACGTCACTTTACCCTTGGTGCAGTAAAATTGTTCCCCTTTTCTCCTTGTATTTACCATAAATTCAAACGCTCTGTCAAAATAGGAGATGACAATTACACAATATCTGTGAGGACCTTCAGTGAATTGTTAAAGGTCAAAGTTTACCTGAGTTGTAATTGAAATGGTACACGGTTCTGAAGAGTTTCGCTTTTAATGACAAAGTCTGTTTCCAGTTTCAGCGGCAACAATTTGTGTACAAGGTTAAGTTGAACTTGTTATTATAGAAGTTTTTAAAGCACTTGACAGTTACTCTTGTGGATTGAAGTAGGACTCGGTGATTAAAGGGAATGTATACGTTTGGTAATCACTCTTAACCCTTTCCTGACTGAATTGTTTGGACATAAACAAATGCTGATAACCGCATTGTTTGACCACTCAAGCACAACAGAAAGCTTTCGTTCAAAGGTCATTTTTACAAACCCCATTATCTACTTGAAGACATTGTTTACAGCAAAATCAGTAATAAAAAAGTTCTCAATTATTGAATTCCCCATCATATAATCAAAAAATAATTGAGATCGGTCAATAAATGTCAAAGTTCTTTGTCTTTCTTTCCTCAGTGTGAACTGTAATCTCAAACACTTTTTTGAAGAGATTGCAAAATAGCAACCTTATTTTATTTAACCATTATTGGAAAGATCCGATCTTTCCCTTTCCAATGATGGTAAGCTTGGAGGGCGAACATGGACAAAACTGCAGCTTTATTACAAATGGCCTTTGTGCTCAGGCTTGAGTGCTTTTTTGTGTGTAAGCTTGGTCAACTACTGTAAAGTCACCAATGATATTAGGAAGATGGGGTATTAGTGCAGTCGACTAAAGTCGCCTATGGTAAGGAAGAGGGGGTATTAGTGCAGTCGACTAACGTCGCCTATGGTTAGGAGGGGTTAAAATTAATGACAATACAAACTTATTGGTTAGAAGTAGCAGTAATGTGGTTATGTAAAAAGATATCAGTTTTTATGCCCCAAAATTTGAATCTGAGAAACGTTTCTCAGATTGTGTTCTCTTGTTAGGGATATGATATATTTCTTTCTGCGTGGACATATTCACACTGGTTTTTGGCGATATCTCAAAAATGCGTACACCTTTTGAAATGAAATTTTCACAGGTTAGTTTTTTGTATGTATCCTTCATTTATAGAGGATTAAAACAATCAAACAGTTCCATAAAACCTAAGGTATAACTTGCCTTTAAGTAAAAACAGAAAGAAATAATTGCGTACTTGTATAAAAAGGTATGGGTGAATTAATTGAAATTGTCCATTGAGATGTCAGGTGATTATTGTTTGTTTGACATTTTAATAGCACATTCAGTATTGCTGATCAGTCAAATGTTAACACTGGAAAGAAAATCAATGCAGATTGCGTGTGAACGTGCATCAATTCAATACAAATTGATGGTTATTCAACAAACAAATTTACCTTCTGTCATCATGGTGACAATGTGGTAGGAATAGAAAACGGGCGCCGAAATCTGATGACTTTTAATCTGATGCAGCTTTGACTTGCTTAAATACAATTTTCCGAGTTGGTTGTATGGTGTGTTTATTGAAACTAGAGGATGGCAGTGAGTCTACTCTACCAAAAACCAATCATTCAATTTGAGTAATATTTACTGCTGATGTATTCTGCATTTCCTTGCATTAAATCATAAACATTTTTACAAAGTCAGAAAGCTCCACAGCCAACATTCTATGTTTCAAACTAATGCTTCGCAGACTGCTTGCTATTTTGTAATACCAAAATTGAGCCGACTTCTTCATTCATACAGAACTGTCAATGTGTTTTCAATCTTACACCTTCCTACACAATGTAGGTTGTATCGTAAACTTGGATGTGATCCCTGGCTACACGACAGTTAACGGTTGTATGGCTTCTGGCTGGCACCCCCCTGAACAAAATAGGGAGATCACATAACTCATTAGAGTGCAGCAAGGTTAATCTGGAGGTCGACGGTTCAAATCCCGCTCTAGTCAATTTTTCTTTGTTCAACCCAAAACCTTGAAATTTATTACAACTGGTGTATTTATCGTCATTTAGCATTAAATTATTCAGCCTAGCAGTATTGACCCCCCCCCCCCACTTTACCCCGTCTGTTTCTGTTTTGTTTTAAGAGAAAGGTGAAAGTGAGGTGAGAGGGGAGGAGATGGCAACCTTCACTAAGCTGTATAGTGATATGAAGGGACCCAACAAACAGAAAGACAAAAGCTATGCTGTCATTCCAAGATTCTATTATAAAGTAAGACTATTTCGCCCATTTTAATCTCACTTTCATAGTTTTTATCAGTGCTAGTTTCTTGTATTTTTTTAATGAATGTGCAATGTTTTTCCCTTTTACCTTTTATTATTTTATCTTATGTTGTTATGTAAGCTGAGAACCATGGGAGATCAGTGAGTTTTTCTTACTGAATGGATCACCCAGGATAAACAAGAAATAAATAAATAAATATAAAACTATTTGTTCTTGTTAGGAATAAGAACTTATGAAATCATGTAAATGCACATCACGGGTTGTACCAAATAAGCTCAGAACTCAACAAGTCTGGCAGTCCAGTTTTTCATGTCGATTTATCAGTGTTGTAACCAAGTCATTTTTTGTCAAGTCAAGTCAAGTCGCAAGTCATCTTTGGTCAAGTCAAGTCAAGTCACAAGTCATTTTTGTTCAAGTCAAGTCAAGTCGCAAGTCAAATTTTCACAAGTCAAGTCAAGTCACAAGTCAAATTTTCGCAAGTCAAGTCAAGTCACAAGTCACATAATGTCCCGATAAGCCCACTCCCATGTTGTGACAGACTAAATACAACCATGACAAAGACTAGGAGCCTCTAAATTGGAAAAGACGTGACCGCGTGCGTTGTGTAAACTGTGATCGCAATGTGGTCCGTGTTTTGCGGAACTTCCGAGTGAATTGTTTCGACATTAATTTATCCGAACCCTAAAAATGTAAACGTATAACTTCACATTTAATATTCCTGTGTTGTAACCAAGTCATTTTTTCTCAAGTCAAGTCAAGTCGCAAGTCATATTTGCTCAAGTCAAGTCAAGTCACGAGTCATTTTTGCTCAAGTCAAGTCAAGTCGCAAGTCAATGAAATTAGCGACTCGAGTCTGACTCGAGTCCAAGTCACCGACTCGAGTCAACAACACTGGCTGCGATTTATATACATGTATGGCCCAAACTGCTGCCATTACTTGTAATTGATTTTACTCAATTGTTTTAGTTGTTCAAAAATTGTGTTCCAGTAGATTTTCTCTGCTACATGACCTGTGGGCTGGTTTAGAATTTCTTGATATTTAAGCACTGCTCTGTGGTAGGAGATTGACAAGATGTAGCCATTGTTCTGCCACAGACTTCTCTAGAGCGCCTTAATTACTACAACACTTGACATCCTTTTTATCACCCAAACGGTAATCAGATTTGCACATCATACTCTGAAAGTTTTTTTTTGAGTTACAGGCTTTTTGTCAGACGAGGATTGTTTTTTTCTTTCTTCTCTCTCTCTTAAATTTGATTACAATTGATTTTCTTGCTTCAGCTTCCAAGTGAGGATGAAGTATTGCTGCAGAAACTCAGAGAGGAATCAAGGTAAGGTTTTTTTTTTTTTTTTTTTAAATCAAATAAAAATTTTGTGACACAATTTCCATAAAATCTTTGTAATTATTCTGGCTGTACATGTAGGTTCAGAAGTTAATCTACCAAAGGTTCTTTTTTGTAAACAATGGCCATTTGCAAAACCACTGCTTGGGCTTGGGCTCTGCTTTAGGCTCTGTCAGTAATTATGAAAGTGTACACATTCGATACGGGACTTCAAACAAGGGTTTTAGTGAATATCCCTGTGTGGAAATTCAACATGGTCAAGGCCTGCATGTGAAGTAAATGGAATTTTTTACAGTGTTTTTATGGTATGTGCATTATGAATGCAGATTGCGGGCTTCTTTACACTGATTGTTTAGTTTATTGGATTAAAATCAAATTAGTACAACCCAATCTACATGTACTAATGTATAATTTATTGAATGTTGTGCATGTACTTGGAGGTTGTACATGTAGCTTGAACCAAAATGCCAATAGCGGCTGGAAATAACTGCTAGATTTGAACTACTTCCACTCATGTCATGAATTTCATTTTCCAGTGTTTCCCATGTTTACCCTGTCAGCCCCAGTGTTTACTTTAGTCGACTGTGCACTATACCCTACTTGAGCCCCAATGGCAACTAATCTATTTAATTCTTTGTAAAGTTTGTGGTGTTCAATACATACATGTAGGTGAAACAAGAACTACACTCAATAGGTTCTACAGCCGCAGATCCACAGTCAACACCCAAAAGCTGGATACACCCGTAGGACATCACTTCAATCTTCCTAATCATTTCATTTCTGACATGACTTTACAGGGCATTGAGGCACTGGGAAACCACAGAGAGACTGTTCGTCAGAGTAGGGAGAAACTGTGGATAAGGCACCTCCAGACCATTCAACCCCTTGGTGTGAACATCCAAGAAGGAAAAGACTAATAACCTTTTGTCTTTACCTTCTCCTTTTTACCACAGATGTCCCCTTCTTAGTTTGCTAATGGTCTGCCTAATTCACTAATTAATTACTTTTTTCTCCCTCTTCCCATCAATGACCTTTTCTTTGGTGTTCCCCACCTCTTATGGTCAGACCAGCCCCTTGCCCCTACCCCCCTTTGTCACCCTCCTCTTTGTTCATCCCTTGCTTCATATCTGTCATCTCCATACCTGTTTATGCGTGTTGTGTTGTCATTTAGCCCTTCCAGAAAGACTCTGCTGTAAAAGGCCACTAACTAGTTTTTGCATTTATACATGTACCATAGGTCCTTTTGGTTGGTAAGCATTTTGCAAAAGCTAATTCTACTTTTTCAACAGAATTTGGTAAAGTTAGGGTTAACATGGTTAACATACTACATGTACCTACATTGTGTGTACCATTCTGAAACAAAACTAAATTTCTGTTTCATATTACTTTGTACATTTTCACTGTAGCACAAATTGAGTAAAAAAAAACACCAAATAAACCACATCCGGGTAATTAAGCATTATGATTGGTCTGATTAGTTAAAGTCAAAGTTGAGGAAATACATTAATGTTGGTATATGTTTTGGCTGTTTACAGGGCTGTGTTTCTACAACGGAGAAGTAGGGAACTGCTGGATAATGAAGAATTACAAGTGAGTTGTGCCAGTCAGAATTTTGTTAACCCCTTGAGCACGGTATTGTTTTGAGAGTGAATGCTGGTCAGCCGGGATTATATATACCGTGAACAATAGCGCGGATTACCGAAACAATAGCCCGTATTCATCGCACGAACAGCCCGTGTGAAAAGCACGGAGCCACATGTTGCAGTAGCTTTTCACTTGAAAATACCAATCTATTCAAACACAAACAAAAGGGCAATTTCTATGAATAGATCCATGATACAGGGCCAAGAAAGGTTCAGCAAACTCTTCCCTCCGCAGAGAGTTGGTCTTTCAATAATAACCGGCCAGCAACCTCAGAAACCACAGGTGCATAATGAATAGAAAGTATGCAACCAGTATGCGGCTATAGCCGTCACCAGACACCCTAACCTTCTATCAAGCCGCGGCCATAGCTGTCATCCGTCCGCAAGATGTTAAGTATTCTATTTTGAAATGTTTTGTTTAGCAGGAATTATGGTTACCAGCCAAAATGCCCTGCTATACCTATCATCCTAACGGTTTCCTGCTAATATTTGCTAATCATGTAAACTTTGTAAGCAATATTAGAGATATTGTATTTTCCCCAAGACAATTACAGTTATACATAGCTGCCAACTCTCCCTGATTCTGCAGAAAGTTTCCTGAAAATAAACCAGTTTTTCATGTTCCTGACATGAGCTAATCGACACCGACCGGAACTACTTACTTTGTGTGCAATACAAAATTCTCAAAAACATTGTAAAATAATTATTCTCAAGGTAAAACTGCAACGTTCATTTTGTTTACAAGCCCACAGTGATACAAAGGTATCTGGCTTTGAATAAAATAATACTTATTGCTCACAAAAAAAGGCTGTTTTAATGGAGAAAATGTGTGTCAAACTTCCTAAAAATGTCCCGCTGAATTACAAACAAAATGGTGGCCATTGAGAAAGTTTTTGCCGTGACGTCATGAACCAGGGTCAGCCTCAAGTAACCCACAAGCAGGGCTTCAAAGCTAATCGAGCGCACTGGGGTCAGACCTGGGTCGACCCGGGGAAGCTAATCAAACACACCCACATATTGTTTCGCACTGTTTGCTGGTAGTAGGCCTATTTGCTAATCGTGTAAACTTCGGAATCAATAGTAGAGATATTGACTATTAAGGATAGTGTGGACTACTCTGCTGTTTCCTCTTGACTCTGCTCTCCGTCATACATACGAGATTACAGGCTGCAAAAAATCAGAACATTCCTATTTCTGACAAGAGACGGCAATGAACATGATCAAAAAGTTCTGGCAAAAGAGGGTGCCAAAAGAGAAATTTTCTTACTTGATTCAATGATTTGTGTACATGTGCATTATCTTAAATACTCCCCCCCATACATCATTTGTATACATGTATTTGTACATTTATTAAGCTTTACTAGCACAACTTCTTTCGTCGCTATCTGGGGACTCGTAAAACTGGTGTTCCTATTCCTGATGTTTCAATGTTGGCAGGTATGCGTCATGCTGCTCTACTGTTCCACACCACACTCACAAAAGACATAATGCAGTAAAGCATATATGGAAGAGATTTAAGTTTTTTAATGGAATTGAATGTGTCAGACTTTTGTGCGACTTTTGTGCAGGGGCCCAGTTTCGCTGTTGTGATTGGACAGTGCTTTAAAGGGGTGTAGCTTTATGGATCAGCCTCCTTTTAGCAAATATCAGCTTCAGCGAATAATTTTAGGAGAATATTGTTCAAGTCTTTGGATTTTTACTGTGAATGCATGTGGTACTGCTGACAAAAGTCTGGAATTCAGTTACATTAGAAAAATATATTTAAATTTCATAGATCCTCTTTCCATTTGGAAAATCACTGTAAAATTAATGCCACTATCGTTGTTTTATAAGTCAACAACTTAATTAAAGAATGATGATACTTAAAATTTAGGTCCCTTTATTACAGAGGATCAGGTTGGCTGAATGATTCTTGCTGCCTTTTACTTCTGTGGAGCTCAGTTCGAATACGTCTTTGGACCAAAGCCTCGCATATTTGGGTTTTGATAACATGGGTTTCCATCATGTGGGGTTCCCCCCACATCTCAAACTAAATGTTTCTTTACCATGCACTTGTAAGTTGTATCTTCAATCCTGCTAGTCATTTTTGGAGATACCTTGGTTTCTTTACCATAAATATCAAACAAAAGTGAAAATAATTGTAATTCTAATAATAGTTCAACAAATTAAATCTCTGTTTACATAATTGTTTGCCAATTTTTGCCAAAGTTATAAAAAGAGGAGTTTTTCCTCTTAACAATGTTGATGCTGTTTCAAAAAAACCAAAAACATACACAATTGTTTGCATACATGTATGTCACGGACTTTACGCTAAATACTTTTTACATACAAAATTGTTTGTACATGGCTGTCGAACGTGAGTTAATGTTTGGATCCCAACAATAATTAATATTGAGTTTTTAAATACAGTGTAGCTACCCTTAATCATTGGCGGATCTTTTTGTGTAATACTTTAAATGAAAGCTTGCAACTTTCTCAAATCTATGAAAATAGTTATTTAGAATTTAAATCAAAATTTTGGGGTCAGATTAGCCAAAAACTGGACCAAGCATCTTGAAAGTCATTACATCACTAATTTGCCCTCGATTGTCCTCTGGTTGGTCAAAAGTCGTAAAACAGAAAATAGTAACTTCTGCAATTTTCCATGACATTTAACAGAATGTCATTTCAACTTTCCATTGTTGATATAATAATATTGGCTTGGCATTCATATCCCATTACAATATGAAATTAGCTTATTAAGAAGATACATTATCCTCTTTGTGCAAGCTTGTACACATACAGTCATGACAGTCCAGAAGGCTTTCTCATTCACAGACCTTTGTTTTTATGCCATTAAGTCCATATATTGTGCAAGCCTTGTGCCTGTCCAAACATTGGGCCCTGTTAACCCTTTCAGCCCCAATGGTGACTTTAGTCAACCAAGATAACACACATAAAAACACTCAATCCTGAGCGCTAATGAGCATTTGTTAAAAAGCTTTAGTTTTGACCATGTTCATAGATTGTGCAAGCCTTGTGCCTATTCAAACATTTGGCTCTCTTAACCCTTTCAGCCCCAATGGTGACTTTATAGTCAACCTAGGTAACACACACACACAAGTGTGTAACAGCCTGCAATCGTGGACCCTCCTTTGTTCAACTCTTTGTGATAGCAACCGTGGACCACAATGCTTTCCTTTGTGATAGCAACCGTGGACCTATTGTCCTCTTTTGTTGTAGGTCCCGGGTTTGAATGTGGTTACCTACTCACACACACCCAAGTGTGTAACAGCCTGCATTCGTGGACCCTCCTTTGTTCAACTCTTTGTGATAGCAACCGTGGACCACAATGCTTTCCTTTGTGATAGCAACCGTGGACCTATTGTCCTCTTTTGTTATAGGTCCCTGGTTTGAATGTGGTTACCTACTCACACAAACACTAACGCCAGAGCACAAAAGATCAATTGTTAAAAAAGCTTTAGTTTTGACCATGTTCACCCTCCATACCAAAGCTTTACTGTAGTTGTAAAGAAAAATATCAAGTGATGTCAAATAATAAACCACAAGGGAAACTGTCTGGATATTCTTTAAATGATTTTGGTTTGAACAAAGAAAAATGGACTAGAGCGGGATTTGAACCAATGACCTCCGGATCAACGTGCCGGAGCTCTAACAACTGAGCTATCTAGACCTACATGTATGTTGGCGGTCTCCCTTTCTAATGATGGTTATAAAAATAAGATTGCTTTTCTGCAATCCTACAAATTGGAGTGGAAAGATCCGAAATGCCAAACACCCACAGAGCGCCATGTGGTTGGATACAAAAGAAGTGTCAGAACACACTTGGGAAACAAAGACCAAGAACTTGAACACTTATTGACCGATTTCAAGAATCTTTTAATCATATTGAAGGAAATTTAATAGGTACGTGTGTATGTAGGACATTGTTAAATGCTCAAGAATGAAATCTTCAAGGTAATACTAGAGTGAGTAAATTTAATCTTTGAACACAAGTTTTCTGTTGTGTGAGAATGTGTGCTTTATGCTTGAGTGGTCAAACAATGAGGGCACCAGTGGTTGTTTGATGTCATAAGAATTTGGTAACGAGAGCGTTATTATATTGTGGTTTTGTATCTTTCTTCATTGTTTTCATCAATGACCTCAAATGTGTTTTACAGCAACCTCATTTTTAAAGTAGGTTATTGCCCAATTGGTTGTCGTGACATATGAATGCATAATTGTGGGTTCTTTTTTATATACATGTAGTAAAGAGGACATTCCAATTGAATACTCATTTTGTGGGAACAATTGAATCTCAATTTTAATATGTAGGTCCCTTTTACGAATTGGATAAATTCCAAAAATGTGGAGTAACTGAACCCCCCCCCCCCCCCCCCCTGAAAGTTTTGATCTGGGTTCACAGAGAACATGACATATTCCTGGAATGAAGTGTGCAAGGAGAGTTGTCTTGTCGAACCTGCATGCAATTTTAGTTTTCTGTATTTGCCGCATAGATTGATGTAATTGGTTATTGATTCCAACTTTGAGGTTGGCTGCAGAAATATTACAATAAACTGTATTTTTTCATTCAAATGACATGATGGTTAGTGGACTTTGGTCAACAGAAATGAGCATATATTACATTATACCAAGTGTGGACCAAAGAACAAAAGATGTCCACAAAATGTGTGGGGTCTTGAGACACTGTGGACTTCAAACTTATCCACATACACAAGGTCTTGAGATACATACTGTGTTGACTATGCACAGGGTCTTGAGATCAATATTCTCCAATCTATGAAAATATTTATTAAAAATTTAAATCAAAATTTTGGGGTCAAGCTTGGACCAAGCATCTTGAAAGTCATGACATCACTAATTTGCCCTCGATTGTCCTCTGGTTCGTTAAATGTCGTAAAACAGAAAATAATAACAGAAGTAATTTCAATTTTCCATTGTTGATACAATAATATTGGCTTGGCATTCATATCCCATTACAATGAAGTAGCTTTTTATTAAGATACATTATCCTCTTTGTGCAAGCTTGTACACGTACAGTCATGACAGTTCAGAAGGCTTTCTCATTCACAGGCCTTGGTTTTTATGCCATTAAGTCCATATATTGTGCAAGCCTTGTGCCTGTCCAAACATTGGGCCCTGTTAACCCTTTCAGCCCCAATGGTGACTTTAGTCAACCAAGATACCACACATAAAAACACTCAATCCTGAGCGCTAATGAGCATTTGTTAAAAAGCATTAGTTTTGACCATGTTCACCCTCCAAACCAAAGCTTTACTGCGGTTGGAAAGAAAAAGATAAAATCTTTCTAATGATGTCAAATAATAAAAACACAAGGGAAACTGAGTGGGTAAACTTTAAATGATTTTGCGTTGAACAAAGACAAATTGACTAGAGCGATTTGAACCAACGACCTCCGGATTAACGTGCCCTAGCCCTATGTTGGCGGTCTCCCTTTCTAATGATGGTAAAGTAAAATAAGATTGCTTTTCTGCAATCCCTACAAATTGGAGTAGAAAGATCGGAAATGCCAAACACCCACAGAGCGCCATATGGTTGGATACAAAAGAAGTGTCAGAACACACTGAGGAAACCAAGAACTTGAACATTTTATTGGTCAATTTCAATGATCTTTGAATCATTAAAAATAATCTTTTAACACAAGTTTTCTGTTGTGTGAGAATGTGTGCTTCATGCTTGAGTGGTCAAACAATGTAGGCGCCAGTGGTTGTTTTCATAGATGACCTCAAATGTGTTTTATAGCAACATCATTTTTAAAGTAGGTTATTGCTCAAATGGTTGCGGTGACATAATATGTATGAATACATAATTGTGGGTTCTTTCTTTATAATGTATAGTAAAGGGGACATTCCAATTTTAATACTCATTTTGTGGGAACAATTGAATCTCAATTTTAACAATGTTTAATATGTTGGTTCCTTTTACGAATTGGATAATTTCCGAAAATGTGGAGTAACTGACCCCCCCCCCCCTTGAAAGTTTTGACTTGTGTTCACAGAGAACATGACATATTCCTGGAGTGAAGTGTGCGAGGAGAGTTGTATGGTCGAATCTGCAAGCCATTTTAGTTTTCTGTGTTTGCCACACAGATTGGTGTAATTGATTATTGAGTCCAACTTGAGGTTGTCTGCAGAAATACTACAATACTAGAAACTGTGTATTTTTTCATTCAGATGACATGACGGTTAGTGGACTTTGGTTAACGGAAATGAGCAAATATAACATTAGACCAAGTGTGGACCAAAGAACAAAAGAAGTTCACAAAATGTGTGGGGTCTTGAGACACTGTGGACTTTAAACTGGTCCACAAACACAGGGCCTTGAGATACATATACTGTGTTGACGTTAAAAGGGTCTTTAGACAGTGTGTTGACTTTACGTTTTTCCACAAATTTAGGGTGTTGAGACACTGTGTGGACTTTATACTCATCCACTGAGCACAATGTAGCGTCTTAGGTACTGTGTGGATTTAACATTGGTCCACACAATGAATGTAGGGTCTTTAGACAGTGTGTTATGACTTTACGTTTTTCCTCAAATTTAGGGTGTTGAGATACTGTGTGGACTTTATACTCATCCACTGAGCACAATGTAGCGTCTTAGGTACTGTGTGGATTTAACACTGGTCCACACAATGAATGTAGGGTCTTTAGACAGTGTGTTGACTTTACGTTTTTCCACAAATTTAGGGTGTTGAGACACTGTGTGGACTTTATACTCATCCACTGAGCACAATGTAGCGTCTTAGGTACTGTGTGGATTTAACACTGGTCCACACAATGAATGTAGGGTCTTTAGACAGTGTGTTATGACTTTACGTTTTTCCTCAAATTAGGGTGTTGAGACACTGTGTGGACTTTATACTCATCCACTGAGCACAATGTAGCGTCTTAGGTACTGTGTGGATTTAACACTGGTCCACACAATGAATGTAGGGTCTTTAGACAGTGTGTTATGACTTTACGTTTTTCCTCAAATTAGGGTGTTGAGACACTGTGTGGACTTTACACTCATCCACTGAGCACATGTAGCGTCTTTAGATAGTGTGTGGACTTTACACTGGTCCACACAATAAATGTAGGGTCTTTAGATACTGTATGGACTTTTCCACAAATGTAGGGTGTTGAGATACTGTTAGACTGTTCCACAAATGTAGGGTATTGAGACACTGTGTGGACTTGTCCACAAAGGTAGGGTGTTGAGATACTGTGTGGACTTTCCCACAAATGTAGTGTGTTGAGACACTGTAACGTAGGGTGTTGAGATACTGTGTGGACTTGTCCACAAAGGTAGGGTGTTGAGACACTGTGTGGACTCACTTGTCCACAAAGGTAGGGTGTTGAGATACTGTGTGGACTTTTCCACAAATGTAGGGTGTTGGGATACTGTGTGGACTTGTCCACAAATGTAGGATGTTTGGATACTGTGTGGACTTGTCCACAAATGTAGGATGTTTGGATAATGTGTGGACTTGTCCACAACTGTTGGGTCACAGGATTATGTGTGGACTTTACACTTGTCCACACAATGTAGGGTTTTGTTCACAATATTCTTGCAGTGTTTTTCTTCGAATAACTTTAATTTGTCTTCTCTTCACTCTTCAGAATCTATGGTTTCTGCTTGACAAGCATCACACTCCACCGATGGTTGGTGAGGACCAAATGATCAACTATGAAGATTTCCTCAAGGTGGCCACGGAGGCTGGCGCTAAATGCAAGTAGGTGTAAGGTGTGATTCAGACAATGTTTGTATTTAAAGAAGATTGACAAATAAATAAAGTGGGACCTTAAGGAAAATGTGACAGCTGTGTATTTATTTCTGAAATCAAAGGCCTGAAAGTCTGCATAATGCAAGGATAAGCCATACTGTACATCATAAACAGTCATGATATTCCTCCTACTTGAGTCTGATTTCTGATTTTTTTTTGCCCTTAGAAAAATCAGAAAAATGCTGATTAAATAGCCTGAAAAAATATGTTAACCATACACCATATGAACAAGTAGGTCACCCTTGTGCTAAAGTGTTTCTCCTACTTTTTTCCAAGCACCAAATATCATGCCTGCATATAGGAGAATCGTTTGTAATTAAATATTAGCAAAAACTGAAAATGGGTTGATTTCTTCGACATCCAGATTCCTTTGCATTTGTTCTGTGTAGACTATGAACTGCTTTCCAATACACAAAGATACTGAGAAAATAGGGAGGCTGCCAACATACATGTAGGGCTAGATAGCTCAGTTGGTAGAGCACCTGCTTGTTAATCTGAAGGTTGCAGGTTCAAATCCCGCTCTATTCAATTTTTCTTTGTTCAACCAAAACAGAATTAATATTTACACAGTCAATTTCCCTTGTGGTTAACCACTTGAAAATTACAGAGACTAAGTTCCATTACTTTAAAATATTAAATGAAGGCCGTACATTTTGAGAACACTGATTTTTAAAGAAATGTACGTTATACGTCACCTAACTGTCTCTAGATAACGACCCAGTTTTGCATAGCTCTCGGAATTTGTTTTGGTCAATAATTTTTTTGTCACAACCTTGTTCCTGGTCAAGGTCACCCTAAATTGTTCCACATCACTCACGAATGAATGACAGTTTGTTAGAAGTCCGTTAAACTATCCACTGGCATTGAATTTACAGCCCTTTTCCCTGTTACATTGTCCTTTTAACTGCATTAATATTTCAATTACTTTGTGGTTAACATTTACTGCAGCAAATAATGGCACTCAACACCACACTAACAAATCAGCAGCCCTTTGAATTAAAAAATAAGAATGACCACAGGAACTTGTAATCTTTCTATTTTAGAGCTTTTTTGAAATTCCCAAAGGCTTTTTAGCAGCTGTCACACTTTGATTCTTTGGGTCAGACGTGAAATGTATAATTTGATACCCAGAAGTAACTTTGGACAAACGAATATTGGACATTTCTGCATTATTTTAAAAATTTTGAGTGAGAAATCTTCAATTACTTTGTCAAGATCAGGAAGATGGTTAAGTCCAAAATGACTGCAAATTCAAAAAAAAAGGGAAAGGGGAAAATATTTCATCAATGTTTTTGGAATGATTAAATTCATTCACTTTCTCTTGTTTCCAATAAACTTGTCATACAACCAACTTGTGAACATCAATTTCGCTGGTCCCATTTTAGGGAAAACAGCCAAGAACACTCAAGGTTCTGTCAAGGATTTTGTACATGATTATTATCAGGCTTATTTCAATTGGGACGATCAAAATAAGCAGTAGTGATTTGTGGGTTCCTCAAATGTGACTCGGACTTGACAGGGTCCTATGGAAATGTTTCTTTGGAGGATTGGTACTGGTAGTCATTTTATTATCAGTGAGCTTTATTCATATGAAAACAAAGAATTTTTCTCCATAGTAATCAGTCCTGTACCTTGCTTTTTTTTTTGATAGATAGATAGATATTTTATTTGTCCGCATCATTAAAAAAATACATAAATTTTGCTTCCATTGGCTATAATTACATAAAAAGTAAAAACTAAGTAGACAATGAAAAACACTAATATTTACTATTATTATTATTATTATTTATTCGACCAAAACAAACAACAAACCAAAGTTACAATAGCACAAGAAAGAACATTAACGGAAAAACAGTTATAAAAAAAGCAAGTAATAAGGAAAATAAATACAAAATTAGAAAAATAAAATTGATTTAATAAATAAAATTAAATAAATAAGAAAGCAAAAACAAGAAATATAAAAAATATATAAAATATATGAGGGCGACTGAGGGCAGAGTATGCAGGAGGGGAACAAAACCAAATGGGAAGGACAACCAGAAGGGATAAAAACAAGGACAAATCATGCGGGTCAGGGGTAACAAAAGTAAACTAAATTACTGTTGCTCGGAAGCATGCTGCCCCACTCATGACCAACAAACACAATGAACACAGAAACAACAATAGGGAGAAACCAAACAGGGGCTCGTTCACGACCTGCATGCAACCAAATTGAACATCTAATGCACTGTGTGATTTAAACAATGTTCCTTAAGGAGGCGGAGAAATGTCATAAGAGGACAGATTACAGCAGCTTCCCGAATGAAGGATGGCAATTAATACAATTACATTTACAATACAAAACAAGAGACAACTGTCACTATAAGAAACACAATTTGGAGTAAGCATATAAAGGTTGGATAAAACATACAGATTAACGTTTAGCTGAGGAATTTAGCATGTGAATAGAAGATTGCCGAAACCGGGTGTGGTTTGTTCGTGGTACATGAAACCTGATACCAGAATGGTTTAAAATAAAGCAGTTGAAGAGGGGATGGGTTGGATCACTTAATATTGCACTAACTTTGGATTTTAACCTCTATCCATATATCGTGTCATAGGTTGGTAGCGTGACACCAGTTGAGCGTTGGGCCATTTTTCTTACTCGTTCAAATTTACCTTTATTACGTTGTGATAGTGATCCAAAGTTGCATACTATACAAAAGGTTAAAATACTTTGCACAACTGAATTAAAAAACAAGGTTAACATATTTCTGTCCACTTTAAATTTCCTGAGTTTCCTGAGGGAGAACAGCATCTGGTTGGCTTTACCGTAAAGTACTTTACAGTTTTCATTCCAGTTTAGTTTGTCGTCGATGACTGTACCTAAATATTTGTATTCGCTGACCCATTCAACCTCTTGGCCACTAATACACAGAGGATCATGAGCCATAATATTTCGGCGAAAGTCCACAATCAACTTTTTAGTCTTTTTGACGTTTATGAGCAGATAATGTCGTCACACCAGTCAGTGAATTCCGTCACAGCATTACGATATGAAGTTGTATCATTTTTTAAATACCCCGTTATGACTGTGTCATCCGCATATTTAATAATAGTGCAGTCTGGGCTAGAACACAAACAGTCACTAGTATAAAAGGAAAAGAGGACTGGTGATATAACGCACCCCTGTGGCGCACCTGTATTAACTACCCTAACATTAGAACTCACATTTCCTACTTTAACCCATTGTGGCCTGTTCCTTAAAAAATTATGGATCCATTGCACAATTTTGGGAGAAACATTCATATTTAAGAGTTTGTTGACTAGTAGTATATGGGGTTGGATTGTATTAAAGGCGCTCGAAAAATCAACAAAGAGAGACCTGGCATATGATTTAGGTGTATCCAGGTGGCTGTACAACTTGTTGAGATAGACAAGTACTGCATCGTCAACCCCTCTATTACCCCGATATGCAAATTGAAAATTGTCAATAAATGAAGAACCAGTCTGGTCAATGAGTATTTTGAGTACCAGCCTCTCAAGGCATTTCATAATATTAGATGTCAATGCAATGGGTCGGTAGTCGTTCAAAACTGAAACTGTTTTCCCCTTAGGAACCGGAATTATCATAGAAGTTTTCCACATTTGGGGAATTGTACCTCTATCTAAGGTCATTTGAAAAATGCTTTTGAAAACATTTGACAGTTGATGACTACATTTCTTTAAAATAATGTTTGCAATACCATCTGACCCTGAGGCCTTATTCACATCTAGGCGTGAAAACACTTTCTGAACATCAAGTTCATTAATGTTAATAATGTCAAAACTAGGGCTATTCTTGAGAGTTATTTGTAGAGAGTTGTTTTCTTGGGTAAAATCATGTGTGTCAAATCTACAGTAAAAATTGTTCAGTTCATTTGCGAGATCCATGTTACATTCAATCTGCTTTTTCTTTGGTTTATAACCTGTAATGTTTTGCATAGCTTGCCAGGCAGCTCGTGAGTTGTTTTGTTCGAAGTTCCGTTCTAGTTGTTTTCTGTATTCAGCCTTACTAAGCTTTATTTGCAGATGAATTTCTTTTTGTAGTTCCTTCACCCGATCTGATCGTCCAGCTGTGAATGCTTTCCTCTTCTCTCCAAGAAGTGTTTCCAATTTGTGCGAAACCCATGGTTTGTTATTGGGGTACACTCGTTCAATGGAAAGTGGTACTATTGTGTCGACACAGAAGTTGATGTAATCGGTGACTACCGTGACAATTGAATCAAGAGTGTTGGCCGGGTCCACGAATATACGCTCCAATCGGTGCACTCGAAGCAACCTCGTAGCTTTTCGATAGACTCGTTAGACCAGGTCCGATTTACTTTTGTAGTTGGCTTTGATTTCTTAAGTTGTTGTTTATAAGTTGGCTGTAGTAGAATATTGTTGTGGTCAGAGTTTCCAAGTTGTGGACATACCTTTGCTTTATAAGCTAAAGGCACATTTCTATAACAAAGATCAAGGATTGCGTCATTTCTTGTAGGCTTGTTGACATACTGATGGTGTGATGGTAAAACCAGGTCGAGTTTGCAGTGATTGAAATCCCCCATCACAAATTTAGCTGAGTCTGGTGAAACTGTTTCTAGCTTTTGTATTCTTGAGGCAATTGCATCACAAGCTGTTTGAAAGTTAGCCCTTGGTTGAATGTAAGCAACCATAATGATGATCTGATTGCTATTGTTAGCAACTCATAATCTGGACAACAAACTTTATCTTTAATTGTCCAGTTATTGCACCAATCTCGGTTAATATACAAACACAATCCTCCACCTTTAGATTTCCCAGATTCAAAGGTTCGGTCTCCTCTAACAAGATCAAAATTCAGTAGTTCTACAGCACTGTCTGGGATATTTTCGTTGAGCCAAGTCTCTGTGAAACTCAAGATGCAAGACTCACGATACTCATGCAAGTATCGCGTGCAGGCAGTTAGTTCATCAATTTTGTTTGATAAAGATCGAACATTACCGAATAAAATGGTTGGAAGAGATGGGTTTGTTCGACGAGCTCTTGTACGTCTTCGAACGCCTCCTCGCTTTCCTCTTTTCCTTGGTTTAAGTCCTTGGGGGAAAATCATCGTACCCGTTCGGCTTCTGGTTAGTGGACAATGGTCGGAGGTTAAACAGTGCTGACCTTGTGTATACGATACGGCATGTTGTAGAGGCAAGAGTACCGGCACAAACACCCATCCAAAAACGTGAAAACAGCAATAAAATGAAGAAGACGAAGATCACATGTATTCTACATACAACACCAAACATGATGACAGACTTTAAAAAGACTGAAATATCCAAACAAATGATAAAAAGGAGATAACATTCGGACAGAAATAGCCAAGGGTGGTCGCTACTGTGCAGCGCCCTCTAACCAATATCGGTTTTGCAAACCAATTATGACCATGCTTTGATTATATTTACAAAACTAATGGGCATGAGTGGGGGATGTTGTTAGAAGAAAACAAATAAAGGGAGAAAAAGAATAATCTTTGGTTTGTCAGGAGTCGACAAACATGTGCCACTATATTCAGTTCTGTATGGAGAGCGAAGACATTAATAGGCAGGCCTGATGCTTTACAGAAGAAATTGAAGCAACTGCCCCTGTTGCCCCAGGGCATTGTGTTGGTGCCCCTTTAATTGTTCCAATAGAAATTTCCTCAAAGAGGTCCCTTTACCAAGGAGAAAACGCCTTGGTGCCCTTGCCCTTACTAGAACAAAGCATCAAGTCTGAACAGGAGAAAACGCCTTGGTGCCCTTGCCCTTACTAGAACAAAGCATCAAGTCTGAACAGGAGAAAACGCCTTGGTGCCCTTGCCCTTACTAGAACAAAGCATCAAGTCTGAACAGGAGAAAACGCCTTGGTGCCCTTGCCCTTACTAGAACAAAGCATCAAGTCTGAACAGGAGAAAACGCCTTGGTGCCCTTGCCCTTACTAGAACAAAGCATCAAGTCTGAACAGGAGAAAACGCCTTGGTGCCCTTGCTCTTACTAGAACAGCATCAAGTCTGAACAGGAGAAAACGCCTTGGTGCCCTTGCCCTTACTAGAACAAAGCATCAAGTCTGAACAGGAACAAAAGTTTTCCACAGGGGAATATTCCAAAGATAGGAATGCTCCACAAAGAATTTTGTGTAATAAAGTCAACAGAAGGATGTTTCTAAATGGACTGAGAAAAGAAAAACCTGATAGATGCATGGATGAGATTTTTCTGACTTTTGTCTGAATTCAGACTTTTTATGGTGAATAAAAAAAGCCTTTCATTTTTCCACATATGAGAAAGACTGCCCTTTGATTGACTTCACTATTGCTTAGGACACTGTTCCTAAAAGCCCTTTGAGTTCCAAACCCTCCCCAGGGGTTACCAAAAAGTAGAAACGCCATCATTTCAACATACATGTACATGTAGGCCCTACGTCCTCAAATTTGGATCCAACATGTAGTTTCAGACTTTTTGGCCAGCAATGACTCTCATCTCTGTAGATGGGACATTTCTCATCAATCAAGTTTTTCTTCTCTTACAATAGATGAAGAAAAATCCTGGCCAAAATCCTTTTATTTTAGCCTTTTGGAATAATTGACTTTGTTTGTAAAGCAAAAATGTGTCTTTCTTCTTTCAGGCCATTTTTTACTGCAACAATCTTTGCCAAGTTGCTACAGACTGACCCCTACGGACGCATCTCCATCATGCAGTTCTTTAATTATGTCATGAGAAAAGTCTGGCTACACCAGACAAGGATCGGACTCAGTTTGTATGATGTGGCTGGGCAGGGCTATCTCAAAGAGTCTGTAAGTAAAAATGAAATAATGTTGGTTTTACACTATCTCTATACACCCATTGTAAGACGGAAAATAACATCTTCTGGTAGCGATAGACCCCTTGCAGGAGAGGTCAAAAACCCATACTGCACCCTCACTGAGGTCAGTGAAGACCTGCATGCACTTTTTCATTGTTTGACCGCAGAGATGGCAGAAAATGCATGGGGTCTATTGTAACATCAATTAAAAATAGATTTTGAA
Source organism: Leptasterias polaris (assembly GCA_037783415.1). Lineage (NCBI taxonomy): Eukaryota > Metazoa > Echinodermata > Asteroidea > Forcipulatida > Asteriidae > Leptasterias > Leptasterias polaris. Next base: position 42,378 of record JAZGTN010000038.1, read on the forward strand.
ATTCATTTGGTTTTAGTTTCATGTTTCATGCGTTGATAATTTGGGATTTAAAAAAAAAGTTTACACAATTGCAAGTAAGCAGTTAGAATTTGTGTGTTATTGTTTTTACACATTTTTTAATCACTGTTTCTTCTTTCTCATCTTTTATTGTCATTTTTGTGTGCATGCTGTCCCCATGTTGTTGTTATTATTATTATAAATGTTTGGTAATGGAACCAAGGATGCCTCATAAGTGAACTTAATGACTGTAGCTCGCAAGCCTGAGGAAACCTGTAAACAAGGGTTCTTGCTATGTGAACCAGAAACACAAGGGTTAACCCCTACACTTCCAAGATAAATGTTCTTGGTTCTTTTATGTGCACTACCAATCCCAGTACACAGGACCTACAGCTTAATTTTCTACCCAAAGGACAGAGCAAATATAAAAAAGTATCTTGCTTAAGGACTCAAGTGTAAAAACCGGAACTCAAACCCACACTTTGCTAATCAAAAACACCATGACACACTACAAGCAATGCTCTCCATGATTTTTATTTTCAATCTAACCAATGTTATGCACATGCTTTAAGTCCTTCCAAAATCGCAAAAGAAAACACTTTTCACTGTCTGGCCCCTGAGCAATTTTCGTTTTCCCCTTCAGTTGTTGAATGCTTTACTTAAATTTCTTTTTTTGAGTACGTGCTTGTGCATTGAGACCTGTTATAATATTTTGTTCTCGACTCAACCTCAGACCTTTTGGTTCACCTAAATTGTAATTGTTATTCTCTGTCTCAATGCAAATGCATGTCTTTAGGGACCATTGCCTACAAGCTCTGCTTCTAAAATGGATCCCTCTGAAGTGTCATGTTTATTTTCATCTAGTTCTTGATATATCTATACTGTAAAATTGTATTCTTTAAACTGATCACTCTTGAGTGATAATGTCTTTTTATGATTTGTTGATACTGTGGCAAATAAATGAATGAATGAATGAATGAATATATGATTTATCAAATAATAAACCACAAGGGATATAATTTACATTTTTTGAAACCCAGGATCTAGAGAACTACATTCTAGAGTTAATCCCAACTTTGCCACAGCTAGATGGCCTGGAGAAATCATTCTATTCCTTCTATGTCTGCACAGCGGTCAGAAAATTCTTCTTTTTCTTGGATCCGATGAGAACTGGTAGGTATACTTTATGTTGTATTCTTCTTATTATTATTGTTCTTTATATCTTTCTGGTAATGAAACCAAGAGGACCCCCTCCCCCCAAGTGGCTAGCACTCTCAGGCCTGAATATACCAGGGCCCAATTTCATAGAGCTGCTTAAGCAGAAAGTATTGCTTAACAATTGTCTGCTAAGCAGAAAGGAGCAGGATACCAATCACAAATTGTACATGTGACATGGTAGTTTGGCTGGTAACCTTATTCTAGTTAGCACAATTTTGTTGTGCTTAGCTACTTTTTGTGCTTAAGCAGCCCTATGAAATTGAGCCCTGTGTAGAGAAGATGTTGAAGGATTGTCAGGTTTAGATGTGGGTGGGGGGGGGAGGGGGACACCACACCCCAAATAGGGAAACCCAGGCAACCAGCTAGTGACTAAAAACCAAATTCACATGCAAGGCATTAGGCTCTGGTCTGAGGTGGGAATGAACCCGGGTCCATAGAGGTGAAAGGTAAGGAAAGAAACCACTGAGCCAATCTGAAGGCCATGTATCGCTATTTTTATAAGTTTCAGGCCCGTGAAATCTCCGCTTTAAAGCGGATATCCGCTTTTTCATTGACCGTGCCAATTTTAATTAGCTGTTCCAACGTGTTAGTCGGAACAGCTTTTGTTTTCGTCGAGATTTTTTATATATATTTTTTTAATACTTTCTTTCCCTAAAACCCTATTGACTTAACCTGTGACTTTTCTCAGTGTCATATGTCTCTCTTAGAATTATTAGAAGTAAACAAATCATATACAACATTAAAGCTTATGCCCTGACTTGAATTTTAGATGTAATTAGATTAAAATTCTTAATTAATTATTCACGTGAGAGCTGTGTGAATATTTAATTAGCCAACCTTGTTCGCACCATATCTCAAAAAGTATACACCCGATCCTCAAACTTTTTTTAGTTATGGGATCGACTCATACTGTAGATGTAAAATCTGTTCTAACAATTACCGTCACGTCATCATGACGTCATTTGTAGGCGTATTTTCATTTTGTGTTCAAAACAATCGTTTTAAATACGTTTAGGTGGTTCAAAACACAAACCGTGGCTACAACGCTGTGCTTATTTGATTAGGTTCAGTCACCTACAATTAATTAGTTAACCTGGAATATGGTTCGCGAATTGTGAAAGCCTGTCAAGAATGGGACCTATCTCAGTTCGCCCAGAAGTAATCCTTAGATGTTATTGACAAACAATCTTAATTAACTATTCACGTGACAGCGGTATGAATACTTAATTAGCCAAACTTATTTCTGTCATATCTCAAGAAGTATATAACCGATTTTAAAAGTTTTTTTCAGTTATAGACTCCTTGGGCATTGGAGATTAGCCTTGGGTAACCGTGACCCCATGTTGACCTTTACCTATGGGTAAACTGGAAGTGGGGCCCTATCTCAAGAACTACACGACCGATTTTCAAACTTTTTTCAGTTATAGACTCCTTGGGCATGGGAGATTAAGCCTTCAGTAACCGTGACCCCATGTTGACCTTTACTTCTGGGTCAACCGGAAGTGGGACCATATTTTTAGAACTACACAACCGATTTTCAAACTTTTTTCAGTTATAGACTCCTTGGGCATTGGAGATTATCCTTGGGTAACCGTGACCCCATGTTGACCTTTAGTTCCGGGTCAACCGGAAGTGAGACCATATCTCAAGAACTACACAACCGATTTTCAAATTTTTTTCAGTTATGGACTCCTTGGGCATTGGAGAATAGCCTTGGGTAACCGTGACCCCATGTTGACCTTTACTTTTGGGTCAACCGGAAGTGGGACCATATCTCAAGAACTACACATCCGTTTTTCAATTTCTTTTCAGTTATAAACCATTTCAGCATTAAATGATAGACAAGGGTTACCATGACCCCATGTTGACCTTTATTTCTGGTTTAAAAGCTCCTTTCGATTCAGTATCAGAATGAAGACCAGGTTTATTTTTGACCTTAACTTCCGGTCCAAAAAAAAAGAGCTCATAACTTGAGAAAATCATATCTCCTGAACTACTGTCATATAAGGTCGTAGTGTTTGGGATTTCTTGCAGCTCGAAATTAACAAAAATTACCGGAACAGCTCTGTGATTGTACACAATCACTATCTCTAGTTTTTTTGTTGTTTTTTTACTTTTTGGCCATATATATGCTTGGCAACAATAATGTACAACTACAATAATGTGAAATAAGCCTAGTTACTGGATCAATGGGGTGCCCCAATTCGACCAGCGTAAATGCGTGACGCGCGCTCACTTGACGTACCACGATCATTCTTACAACATGTAGTGTTTCAGCTCTTTTTTAAGGGTCCATTCACAGGCCTGAAGAAAATGGGACAAGAATACAGGCCATCACAGCAATATATTTCCCAAAAGTTGAGATAACCTGAAAATGTTTAGTTCATTGAAGATACTTTGAAAGAAAGAAAAAAGTCCACCAGTGGGACATCTTATAATGACGTTTTGTTCTGTCTCTGCAATAAAAATAATAAACAAACACATCCCAAATTTTCTATACACACTGGGGTTTTTCCAATGAACAGTCGTTGTGTCTTAGTACTCTCTCTACAACCTTAAAAATGTTAAACATTTTGACAGCCAAATGTTCGTACAACCATCCAATCATTGTTTGGACTTAATTTGGTTAGCGATGTTCCCATAGCTTTTGTACATACATGTAAAGTCAGATCAAGGTTGCCTTGGCTTAATTGTCGTACCACTCAGAATCTTTTTGTCAACGTGTAGACGCAGTTTTTCACATTTTCCATCGGATCTTTCTCCTTCATGTCGGCAATTTACTTTGGCATTATAGTGATTGCTCAGTGTGTCAACATTATTGTGTTTACCCAATGGAATTATAGTAACCACATTAGGAAAACCTTCAAAATTGGATCTGGCTGAACAAAGAGACCAACCATCTTGAGTGTTTGTAGAACAAACATGCGTATCGTCCATGTTTACTTTATTGCATTTTGTATTCTTAGGGCCTTGTCACACGAGGCAACTTTTACAGGCAACTTGGAGGCAGCCAAAAGCAGTGCCTGCTACAGGACCACTTTGGTAGTACATGTACTTGAGTACTTCTTTCCAACAGTGTCTATTAGGATCCCCAAGAATAATATGTGAACATTCAAATGTGAATGGGTTCTCTTCTTGGAGATTGCCTGGAACTGGTTGCCTGTAAATTGACTCGTGTGACATGACCCTTAGACTAACAACACAGGAGACAAGGTTATTTTGTTTTGTGACATGAGGCCACAGCTTAAATTTATTTTTGATTCAGCCCGAAACGAATTCCTCATCTTAAATGTTTGTTGAACAAACATGGTTATCGCCCATGCTTACTTTAATGCATGTTTTATTACTTTGACCACAACTATCTTTTTTCTGTTACTTTTCTCTAAATACTTACCAATATTTGGGCGTTTCATTATTTTAAATTGTATTGTATTATGGATACTTGTACTGTTATCGCTTTGGTAATTTTTTAGATTGTTTTTAATCCAATCATTTTTAAACACTCCTATGGTTGCTGATAACAATAATAACTATAATGTACATGTACAATGTACGCTTAGCCTTGCCTATTCAGGAAACTGTGTTAAATCTGTTTGGACTCGCTGACATATTTTGCCTCAACCCATCAAGGACATCAAACGTGTAAAAACCTGGCAATAGATTAACTCTTAAAGCTTGGCTGTTTAAATAATAATATGATGCAGGTTTTCCCGGCCAGTTAAAAAAACAATCCATTCATTAAACACCCGGCTCAATCAATTTTGTTTGGAAATGAATGCTTCGTTGTATCAGCCTTCAACAGTCAAAAGGAGTCATTCAATTTCACCAGTCTTGCATTCACTGGTCAAATAAGATCGTTCAATTTTATTAGGCCGCAAGACTCATTTAATTTTGTAAAAGCCTGCAGCAAGAGCTGTTCAACCGTTCAATTTCATCAAGTGTAAAATAGGTAGTAGAAATTCAAAGTGTAGTCTTGAATGCCTATAAATTAAATAGAATGACTGCAACGAATCTGAATGAGAAAAACAAAATCATGTGTGCACGAAAACGAAATTGAATGCAGTAATTGCTAAAAAGAAACCTTAGTTTGAGTGGATTAGGGGAAAATGCTTAAATTTGAATAAGGGTTAATGACATTGAATGAATTTTTGCTGTGGCTGGGAAAACTTATTATAAAAGTAATAAAACACAATAAAAACTATAAAAACCTAAGCTTCTATGAAATGTTCACCAAATATTTATACAATTGATTTCCTGTAAGCGTGATGGTTTGAATGAAATGCAAATATTTTGCCACCTCTTCCAGTGAACTAGAAACAGAACTAATATTATTGTTATTGTTTTTATTTTGTCACAGGTAAGATTCGTATTCAAGACATTCTTGCTTGCAGTTTCCTGGATGACCTTCTGGAGTTAAGAGATGAAGATCTACCCAAAGATGCTCAAGAATCTAACTGGTTCTCTGCTCCATCAGCACTCAGGGTTTATGGTCAGTTCTTAATGTCTCGGTGCCTAATCCTATCCTGGGCCCAATTTCACAGAGCTGCTTAAGCACAAAGAGTAGCTAAGCACAACATCATTGCGCTAACCAGAATAAGGTTACCAGCCAAACTACCATGTCACTGGTATCCTGCACATTTCTGCTAAGCAGACAGTTGTTAAGCAATATTTTCATAGAGCTGCTTAATGGCTATTTTTGTGCTTACTGCGCAAGTTTCCATTCCATAGTGCTGCTAACCGTAAGTACCTGAAAAGGCATGCTAGCCTTCCGATGCTTACTGTTTGAAAATGAATGACCTAACAATGCAAATCCATGGCGAACACGCAAGCTGGCCGCCTAAATTTCTTGCTAACTTGTGAAATACGCTTAAGCTTAAGCAAATTTTTCTGCTATAGTTAGCACAAAAATGTGCTGACCGTTAAGCAGCGCTATGAAATTGGCCCCTGTTGTCATCAGGCTTTATCAGCTCAAAATAAGAGTACTGGGGGATTACGTTATAAGCTATGAAAACTGACTGGGTAAATTTTAATTAATTTTGGGTTGAACAAAGAAAAATTTACTAAAGTGGGATTTGAACTAAAGTTTTGAACTAAATTTTATAACTTAAGTACCTCTGGATTAACGTGCCGGCGCTCTACTAACTGAGCTATCTAGCCCTATGTTGGCGGTTTCCCTATTTTTCAATATCTTTGCTCAGGGATGCCAGTCAGAAGCCATGTAAACTGTAACTGCTGTACATCACACCAAAGTTTATGATACAACTTGGGATGCGATTGTAACATTAATCTTTAACAAGAAGTAAATATTACTAGTAAATGTTGCATGTACAACCATGTGTAAAACTCTCTTGAAGGAGTGATGGCACTTAGAAAAGCTGATTGGTTGGTCTCGATGTTTCGAACAGTGTACTCTACTCTTCTTGAATCCATTATTCTGATGTTTGAAAACAGTGAATTAAGTGATGGGGTTTTTCACTATTTTCTTGTTACTCTGATGAAGATTGAGCTTAAACTGTCATAGGTTTGTTATTTCATGTCATATGTAAGGTTACGCACAGTGTGTATACTGGTCTTTGACAATTACCAAAGTTGACCACATGCTTTTAGCTAAATTCAAAGTTGTTAAATCATTACCAGTCATAGAGCAAGCTAGTCGAAAGAACTCACTCTGCGGCAGTGAAGTTAATAACAAGAAGTCCCCTCGATCCACTAAGCAAAAGTAGTAGTCCCGGCCGATTTCCTACCTTCCGCCCAGTTAGTAGTTAATAAGCAGGACAGTTCTTTTCAGAACTAAGAAGTCTCCCGAAGCCTCCCGATTTCCGAATAATCTACTCTGCTGCAGTAGAATAAAGAGCAAGACAAGTTCTCAAAGAACAAAATCTACCCAGCAAGTAGATATACACATGGTGTTACCGCAAACCAAATATACATTACCAATCATGTATTATATTTTAGGATATGGCCAATGTTTTTTAATTTTTTATTACTTGTTATTTCAGGTCAGTACTTGAACCTAGACAAGGATCACAACGGTATGCTGAGCAAACAGGAGCTATCTAGGTATGGTACAGGGACACTCACTAGCGTCTTCTTAGATCGAGTCTTCCAAGAATGTCTAACCTACGATGGAGAAATGGTCAGTGCTTGGAAATACTTCAATCCATTAAGCCCGAACCCACCACAGTAAATATTGTACAAATATACAGCAATCCTTCACCGATCTTGAACTCTTGGTGGCAGCAAACATGCCTCCATTACTGCGGTGTACCTGGGTGGTACTGCGCTGCCTAGCGACTGGTATAAGGTTTGGGCTACACGGCGATCATTTGATCAGTCGCGGGTTATTAGACTTTTACTTTGCAAATCGCTTAAACCCGTCGCTAGGCAGCGCAGTACCACCCAGGTACCACCGCAATAATGGCGGTATCTGCTGCCACCAAGAGTTCAAGATCAGTGAAGGATTGCTGTATTGGATGCATATGAGTAAATATAGCAGAATATATTCAGGAGGTGAAATCTGGGATGTTTCATTTCATGAAGCGAAGGCAATTGATATTGTAACAAGAATTTCCTCTGGGTTCTTCCTCGGCAACACACAGCAATAACACACAGTATGAGACAGTTTTCTGGGTCACTTTCCTGCTTCTTTATTCTTACGTCCACTCCAAAGCACTTACATGACAAGAAGAACGTTTAGGCTACGTCTTCCCAACGAGACGGGTGTCCCAGCCGTTCAGCGAGGGGCCCGCTGCGACACAGCTCTAACAACGGTGCCGTGTCACAGCGCCCTCCAGGAGGCCGCTCGGTAACACGGCTCCCACCGGGCCCGTGTCACCGGGCCCGTGTCACAGCGCCCTCCCATCATCGGCCGACTCCACCACAGAGTCGTGCTGGCGCCCTCTTGCTGAACGGTCTGGGCCAACGCTACAATATTGAACAGTCTAGATTTCAACGAGTGATTATATTCTGCTATATTGTATGAATAAAATACATCCTATATTGGTTTTATATACCTCACACATAGGTCCTTGTCATATGATATTTTTCATACAATTCATAATTCATTTCAACAATAAATAACACAAACTGTTAAAACAATATTTCTATAAACAAATCTTTAATAAGGTATTAAACGGGTGATAAAGACGTAGCTGGAGCTGTTTAAGACTGGTTGGCTGAAGCCTGTTTGGCGTTCATAGCCATACATGTGCTTGCACTCAGGCTTACACATAATAATCCATAGCGCAATCAATACATACGGTACTCAATGTAAAATCTATAAGTATGCATGAAGGTTAGCTGTGGAGCATCCCAAGCATCCTATATTTATCAATATAGGATTCTTATATTTGAATTGTGAAGTGTCGGCACAGTATACATGACAAAATAAAGTATGCCAAGGATCTATAAATGCAGTATATAAATACCAATGACTGCGAATAAGGGTACTATAATAATAAGCAGTTCTTAAATAGTGTTTCAAAGCGCTCATTACTTTTACGACGGGTACGCAGAGCTATATTTGAATTATTTCACCACTGTTTTTTCACCACAGGGGCTATTTCCTCCTTGATGGAATACAGTTTTCACATAAAGCAGCCTCAGTTTTAACTGGGTGCTAATCCGATACTCAATAAGTACAATATATGGATCTGGCAGGAGTGGGACTTTCATGGGAAATGACTCTGCCCCCGTATTTTGGGCTCGAGGTGTTACCCTCCAGGGAGAGTCCTTTGATACGTAAATTGCTGGAGAATATTTTTGCTCCAGGTTCTCCCCTACATGATCTATGAACAAGTAACATGTGTGGCAGGATAGCCATTAAAAAAAACCCAACAAAAACAAACTGTTTTTTCTTTCTGCAGGATTACAAGACGTACCTTGACTTCGTTCTTGCCATGGAAAATCGCAAAGAGCAGCAAGCCTTGCAGTATTTCTTCCGTCTGCTAGACGTACAGGGCAAATCTTACCTCAACGTCTTTGCTCTGAACTACTTCTTCCGAGTAAGTGTCGGGCTTGGGAATCCATGTGTCCGTTGTTCATTAAGGCAAAATTTATTGTGTGTACATGTAGTACAGAAAATTAACTCCAGGCATTAAGTGTACCTCTATGTATTCATATTGTGTGAATATTGGATGCTTATAAGTAAATATTGCAGAATATAATCATGAGGTGAAATTAATATAGGAGTCCTACATTGATAAATATAGGATGCTTGGAATGCTCTACTTATTTCCGAAAGATGTGTATACATACATTAACAATTTTGAAGGACACAGGCAGGGAGGCCTGAACAAAAAATGCAATTAAAGATTTCTTTTGTGTTCAGTGGTTAATGCAATGACTGTGAAAAGAGGCTCTGAATGGATGAAATCGCTCCTTACTGAGGATTTAAAAAATCCCCAACTCCAGAGAAAACCAAATCTGAATGAGTTGTAATGAATGTGCTTTATGGAGAAAATTAAAGATTGATGAACAATGCAGGTGGAAAATTACAGCTGCTTAGCCCAAGGCAGCTATCCCTTCCCTTTGTCATTTTCTATTGCAACTCTTTGTTCTGCTTTTCTTGTAGGATAAGTTTCAAAGAAAGGTTTCTCTTTTAAAGGTGTTTTATGGGTCTTGAAGAGTAATTTATCCACAAAGCCAAAATTGTTCGTTTAAATTTCTGCCATACTTAATGCAGTCAGAGTACCAGACTCACTCATTGTTACTGTTGACCATGTTTGATTCCCCAGGCTATCCAGAAGCAGATGATACAGCATGGCCAAGATCCGATCTCGTTTGCCGATGTGAAGGATGAAATCTTTGATATGGTCAAACCAGCAGATCCCCTCAAGATAACACTACAGGATCTTATCAATAGGTAAAGCACATCATCCTCTTACATGATCTGGCCCCACAGTCATAGAAAAATGAGTTGACCTGAATATGGGTGAAACCTAGATTGTTCATGTTACAAGTCGTCTGAGATCTTGTTCTCCAATTGAGAATCTCCCCGTCCACAGACAGGAAACATTTATTTCATACTGACTCAACAATAAGATACATACATTGTAGAAAAGCAAATAATTAATCAATACATGTGTATCACACTATATGATTTAACTGAACATTTATGTACATGAGTCAATATGTAGGAAGAAAGTGAAGCAAACAATGTTACTTTTGTTCTTTTCCCTATTTGACAGACAAAACAGACACACACATATACACAAGCTGACAGCTAAGACCAAACAAACATAACCGATTAAACAAAACACACAAAAAACCCACCATTAGATTATGATGGCATTAATACATATATGTATCTAACAAGTAATGTTTAAGTTTTCTTGAAAATGTACTAATTGTAGCAGGTTGCTTAAAATTTATGGGAAGACTATTCCAATATTATTCCGTTTCCAAGAGCTCACAACATATGAGTTACTGTACCTTTGTTACTCATCTCTATATGATTTATCATATGAACGATGTTTGCCAATCTGCTTCATTTGCTCTTCATAAGATTGGTAGAGTCGGGCACTATTTATATTAGGAACCTACTGGAGAAAAAAATCCATTCCTTTGTTATGTATTGATTCTTGTGACAGTCTATTATTTGGTTTACATAACTCTCAAATCAGTAAATTACAAAACATTTAAACTCTGTAGCAAGACTTGTTCATATTACACCAATATTACTGTAGAAACGCGGGAGGGAGGCCTGTCTTCTACTGAAAGGGGACAAGTACTTGGAGACCATAACAAGTAGTAATTCACAGGATGATCTCAATTTAATCCTCAGCTCAAAGATTAAGAAACACTCGCTGAAAATGGGGGTTCTCTGACAACGTAATTCTGATTTGTAGTCAAAGTCACATGTGAAAGGTTCAGCTGCATACAGTGTTTACTTGCTGAGAAAACAGCCAAAACGGTCATGGTATTTTTAGATGAATGGCGAATCCATCCACGTTTAGCAAGGTGACAGCGGGTACCAACAGCATCTCTGGCTGCAGCATTCGTGAACGGACACCAACCCTCAGAAATCTGATAAACGATTCATGCATGAATCGTTTCTTTCTTTTTTTCTTGCATAGAGACCTCATCTTATTATTTTTACTGCTGTTATTTGTCCCCCTTTGCAATATCAGACCCACACTGGTTCAAAACTCACATATTTGAACAAATAAATGATAGCATTGGTTTGTTGTGTTTTAGCAACCATGGAGAGACGGTTGTGAGTATACTGATTGATCTGAATGGGTTCTGGACGTACGAGAACCGTGAAGTTCTAATGGCTGAGAATAACAACAGCAATCAATCTGAGAGCAGCGGTCATCAGGACCAAGATATATGAACTTACTCTCATACAACAGGACTAGCTTTTACATGTGAGTGTTAACCTTCTATTACCTGTGACTTCTGATGTTTATCAAAGAGCCTGCACATCCTGCCATTTGGTGCATGATATGTGGCATGTTCCCCCCCCCCCCCCCATCTTATTGTGTCTTCATTGTGTTCTGGGAATCTCAGGAAGTCTTAAGAGGATTTTAGGGGGGGGGGGGGGGGTTACTTCTGTACAAGAGGAAAAGAGTGTGCTAAAATGTGGGAACATTATGGGAGACACCCTCTGCTACATGTTATTTATTTATTTTTTATTATTATTTTATTCGGCAATTAAAAACAAATACATGTAACATAGAAAATACAAGTAAATCGATTAAAAGCCAAGGATAGCCCAAAAAGCTGAGTAAACGGCTTATTTCCATCGGGGTCCTTAAAAAACACAGAAAAAACACAAAAACAAACAGAACACAACAACAAATGACAACATTTCACTGCTCTTAACAATTAAAAGAGAAAAATTGAACATTAACAGGTAATATGAAGCCAATTCAATTCATGCACTCTGTCCCTATCTAATGGTGAAACTACCCCTTGAGAAAATTTAAGTATATTGGGAGGAGAGATGTTTTTTTACTGCTCTTTTAAATTGATAGTGACTATTAGAACATTTGATGCTATTAGGAAGTAAATTCCATTCATGAATCCCAGTATAAAAAATGTATTGCACTCTGACCCTTTTATTCTAGGAACAACAAAATTGGAGGAACTACCCCTTGTAAAATAACTATGCATATCTGAAACCTTCCTGAAATTTTGATAGAGATAGTCTGGTGCCATGTCATGAAAATTTTTATAAACATGGTTTAGCTTGAATTGTGTAACCCGGTCATTAACGTTTAACATGCCCAACTTGTTTAATTCTGTTTGACCAATGTGTGATCTAGAATCCATGCTTAAAATAAAACGGACTAATTTGTTTTGTGTGACTTGCAGCCTTTTTTTCAATTTAACCGACAATGTAGAGAACCAGGAAGAACAACAATAATCAAAATGACATTGAATGAGAGCAGAACAGAGTGTTTTGCGAGATCTCTCATTCAAACAGTTGGCATGTCTGTAAAGGAAACGTAATCTAGCACCGGCCTTTTTAATCACAGAATTTGCAATGTTCTCACCAGTTAGACTCTGATTAAGTGTAATGCCCAAATATTTAATTGAGTTTGAAGGAGTAACAGTCTTCCCAGAACAAGAAACCTCAAATTTATCTACATTGCTTAATTTCTTCTTAGATCCAAAAAGAATAGACTCAGTTTTGCCGAGGTGCAAAGACAGTTTGTTGTCAATCAGCCACTGCCTGCAAGATTCAAGCTCCCTACTCAAACTGTCGGCTATAACTTCAGGATCCTTACCAGAAATAAACAGGGCACTATCATCAGCATACAATATCAAATTAGATTGGACACTCATTTTCATATCATTCACATAGCAGAGGAAAAGTAGAGGCCCTAAAATACTACCCTGTGGGACACCACAAGTTATTCTCATTGGTTGAGATTCCATCTGATTTACACTGACAATTTGCTGCCTACCTGAGAGGTATGATTGAAACCAAAAAATAGAATCAGAATGAATACCCATAGCCTGCAGTTTCTGGCATAAAATCACATGGTCTACAGTATCAAATGCCTTCTGCAAATCCAATAACACCATACCTGTATAATTGCCTTTAGCCATCTGTGATTGAATGTAATCAGTTAGGTGAATCAAGCTAGTGTCGGTTGAATAGGAACTTCTAAACCCAGATTGTAAATTATAAATGAGGTTACTGTCAGTGAGATATTTTTTCAACTGATTGTACACTGCTCTTTCCAAAAGTTTAGATATTGCACTTAGTATACTGACCGGTCTGTAGTTGCCTACATCAGACCTAGAATTTTTTTTAAATAATGGCCTAACTCTAGCGAACTTCAGTTCAGTGGGAACAGTATTACTTGAAATGGACAAATTAATGATGAACGAAATAGGGTCACTTAGTACATTAGCACCATCTTTAAGAAATTTAACCGGTATATTGTCTGGACCTGTACTCTTATTAGAATTCAATTTGAGAATTTCCTTATGCACGAAATCAGTAGCTACAGCAGAAAGCTCAAAGCAATCAGGAGTAACGCCTTTACTTTCATAGTAGTCCTTGAAGGTTCTAGATTCAGTACCAAAGATATTTTTGGCACAGGGAAGTTTCTCCACCAAATCTGAGGCAACTGAAGTGTAGAACTTGTTGATGTAGTTTGCCACTTTATTTGAATCAAAACAGAGCTCACCATCAATTTTAAGAACAACTCTAGATTGGCCCTTAGTCTTACTGCTGTACCCAAGTGATTTAAACTGATGCCACAGATTTTTAGGATTATTTCTGTGTTCCTCGATCTTATTACTGAAATAGTTACCTTTAGCAGATCTAACATCCCTCTGGATCTTATTTCTAATTTGACAGTAGGCTGTATAAAAAGCAGTCTTAGCAGTCTTGTTGGGCATGGTATACATCCTGCAGGCACAATTAGTACACATTTTATGAAGATTTCACCAAGATTTTGATCAACTTTTGATATGAAAGAGTGTAACGTCTCAAAACTTGTTCAATTTATATTTTATCAATTCTGGATTTCAATAGCTATGGACAAATTAGATCTTGCCTTCCAGAGATGCCCGGGATTACATAGGTCACTCTTGATCTATAGCACCCAATGACAATCAGCGTAGTAACAGCGAGTTCTTACCTTCTGCTGAACCCACATGCTCCTTTTTTATTATTTATTTATTTATTGATTTTGGGTTGAACAAGGAAAAATTGACTAGAGCGGGATTTGAACCAACGACCTCCGGATTGACGTGCCGGCGCTCTACCAACTGAGCTATCTAGCCCTATTATGGCGGTCTCCCTATTTTGTCAATATCCTTGTTTGGTGGGTGCCAGTCAGAAGCCATTCAACCGTAAACTGCCGTGTAGCCAAGGATCACACCCAAGTATACGATACAACCTGGGAAGCGGCAGCCAGGGGATCACCATAAGGGGATGCGACTTTTTATATCAGATATCAAATAATAAACCACAAGGGAAACTGACTGGGTAAATTTTAAATGATTTTGGGTTGAACAAGGAAAAATTGACAAGAGCGGGATTTGAACCAACGACCTCCGGATTGACGTGCCGGCGCTCTACCAACTGAGCTATCTAGCCCTATGATGGCGGTCTCCCTATTTTGTCAATATCCTTGTTATTTATTTATTGTAAATTTATGGACATAAGTACACACATTTAAAATTGTCAACATTTGTTTAAACTGTGTCAAACCCACAGTGACTACCCACAGGGACTATTAAACTTGCTGGTTTACTAGTCAGTCAGGTTGATGTAGTGGTATCTTGCCTCGCCTTCCACCTCTGGGACCTCGCTTCGAATCCCACCAGGGGCACTATGTGGCTTGGGTTTTCTGTCCCTGTCTGATAACTTGGGTTTTCCCTGGAATAATTCTCTGGGGTTTTCCTTCCTTGTCTTCTCTCCACGGGGTTCTTGGCTAGTATAGTGATCAAGTTCGCTTTTCTGAGAGTCCTTGGCTTCACAACCAGAATAAATAAATAAATAAATAAATAAATAAATAGTGTGCCTGCTTATTCACCATAACTTATTTTTTTGCCATTATCCTTCATACAGGATTTAAACTTGAAACCATCTGAACAATGCAGGCCCAATTTCACAGCTTTCCGCTTACTGAGGAATTCATTACGTACAGTCACCTTTCTCTGCTTACAGAGTTAGCACCAAGTTTCTGCAGTGGCTGTGTAAGTGGTTTTCATGTAGCTGTTGGAAGGCATTGACCAAGCCAGCCGGACCTCTTGGAGAGATTTTCTACTCGGCATCTGATGTTGTAACGGACAGTTGGGAAGCGGACCACTGTTAAGGGAGAACACCCTTTTCTCTTGTGGGTGTAAATGCAGATGTTCTGGCCACTTTCAGACTGTCAGATAGAGGAATCGAGCCCCCCTCGTACTACATCAATCAATGCACACCATTGTTAGCATGAACATTTATCTGTGTTGGTAACTCAATACAATTTATTGTTTAACTTTTGATGCCAACACTGGAAAGTGTTGTGATCAAAAGTTAAATTGCACACCATTAATGTACAATAAACCCAAAGGACAAACTTGAGTATGAAATTTGGGGGTCTTAGGAGAGCAGGGAGGTCTGTGTGAGCGTCAAAGCTACTGATTTCTAACATAAAAAAAACAATAAATAATTAAAAATTGTGTATCAAATGTAAATACTTGTATTTAAGTAAGTTAAGATTTAGATTTATTTAATGTCAAGTGAATAAATTGTGTCTCATTCAAGAATTACTACAGTACGGGCTTCATTAACAGCTGACAACTGTTCATTAGGTGTTTGTGTAATATGTGCACGGACACCTCTTGTTTTTGTTCTTTTAAATTTGTGTTTAGGTGTTCGGCTTATAGCCAAAAACATATTGTTACTGTTCTAGTGTTCTGTCCCCCCCCCCCTACTTCTTCCTTATCCCTAAACCTTCTCTCCCCATTTTTCGCCAAAAAGTAAAGGTCGTACGGACTTGAAACTTTACATGTACTTAGACCTTGGTGAGTGGATCATAGTGTTAGCCAGAGGGGTGTCTGGGTGTCTTTTGGACACCCTGTTTTAAATTTGGACATCCTGTTTCATCTGTCATTTACATGTAAATGTATTGTAAGTGAACAATTTGGACACCCAGTTTTTAAATTTCCAGCAGATTTGGACACCCTTTTACCAAATCCTGGCTAAAGCCTTGGAGTGGATTAAAGGGCAACTTTTACTGTGGTCCATTTCAAAGCACTGCTAACTGTAAGCACGGGATGCTAACCTTCAGAGCCCAATTTCATAAAGCCTGTAAGCACAGAAAAGCATTGCTTAGCAAAAAAGGTTACCTGCCAACATTCGATAAAGTTAACATTGTTGTGACTGGTGCCCCACTCATTTTTGGCTAAGCAAAGAAAATTTCTAAGCAGTATTTCCTGCTAACAGCTTCATGAAATTGGGCCCTGGTGTTTTTACTATTTACTGTAAGCAAATGACTGACATAACAATCCATGTTAGCAAGGTAAGCTGGCCTCCTAATTTTCTTGCTAACCTGTGAAATACGCTTGCTACAGCAAGCAGACAAATTTGCTCGTAGCAGCTCTATGAAATAGCCCTCTGTCTCATTTATGTGGTGTTATGACAATGGGAGACTTTGGGGGTTGTATTACACTACAGGGTAAATCTATTGGTAAAGGAAATCAATACATGCTCAGAACTATGTAAATAACTGTATCTGTAAACTACCCGATATGTCTACTGCAATCAAGCAGATAAGAGTCTTGCATTCTCCAGGTTTCCTGGTTAGGAAGCGTTCTTTTTAGGGGACTGAAAAACCAAAAAAATTCACTGCCCGTCTTGGTTTAAGGTTTGCTTGAAGATTAGCTGGATGCCAAAAGTGGCTTTAAAAAGCAAGTTTTGGGACCGTCTTTTTAAAGAGAGATTGTACAATAGTTATCTGGATCTATGTACGTTTTGTAAATTGTAAATACTGCTATGGTCTTTGAAATAAAACACACAGAAAACGAAATTCTAGGGCTCTGAGAAAGACCGACTTTTTATTGTCATAGGTGGATTACAAATATATAGTAGACTTTTACCAAGGCATTAAAACACATGGGCGAGAAACAACCTCCTTTCTAAAAATAGGCCCTAATTCAACAACGACTATTTATTTATTATTTTCTGGGGGTGGGTTAGAATATTTGTTGCCCTTTTTTTATGACAACATTTTTTGTAAGAAAATTCCATAAGTAAAATAATGTCGATTTCAAATATACAAGTTTATTTCATATACAAATAATAGTTTGAAAAACATAACAACAAACCTTAAAACCGATGGGCGAGACCTTACAATCAGTTCTCACTATTAATATTAAAATATATGTTTCTTAAGCTTACCTCGAGATCTCGCGAGAGCCAGTTGTGGTCTTGAGCAGATGCGACGGTTGTAACCAGCCTAGAAAACAACCGGTACCCGGTTGCGACGCTACCCGGTTATCGTTTAACACCAAAGATATACTCTAGTAGGAGTCTGGGTTCTCGACATTTTGATGCCGTGCGCGGTATTCAAAATGGCCTCCAGTCATGCTGGATTACTGTGGTCGGTACCGTTAAAGAACATTTGATTCGATTTATTGTCTGTATGGAGGTTTAGAGGTAAGCTTTATCGTGAAGTTTATACAAGTTTAAAGTATAGCATACCATTAGACCTTGTGGATCCCGTGTGGAAACTGAAATAGTCTGAAAACGGGTATTTTTTGTGGAATCTACACAACGGCACTAACGTTTTATTCCTACCTCATGGTTGGGCTCGTTGCTCAAGTTGTGCCATCATTATGGTGACTTGCAGTCAAAAGAAACATCAACATATATCTTTTACGACTATTTTTCAGGGTAACATAATCGTTTACTTGTAGTTTCCCTAATATTGTTTCTACCTGTCTGCTTGGATGGCTGTACTTGAAATCAATGTGTATGTGTAAATGTATTTCTAAAATGAAAAAAAACACACAAAAAACGACCTATGATAAAATCGCACAAATAGAAACGGCTTCACGTTTCGACTTTAGCAGAGTCTTTAACGGCTTAAGTCTAAAACGGGTCAAATTCTGGCACGTACAAATTAGGCAGACCAAATTGTTTGTCTTTTTAAGACACATACAGTTTTAATGTAGGGTGGATAACGATTTGAAAATAAATTTACTGACTTTACTAGTTTGTGAAGTTCTTTAAAAACAATTACTGAATAAAGAGAACGACGTGTATTTTTATTTCTGGTTGACATTCAATGTTGTGTGTATACAGCAATCCTTCACCGATCTTGAACTCTTGGTGGCAGCAGATATGCCTCCATTACTGCGGTGTACCTGGGTGGTACTGCGCTGCCTAGCGACTGGTATAAGGTTTGGGCTACACGGCGATCATTTGATCAGTCGCGGGTTATTGGACTTTCACTTTGCAAATCGCTTAAACCCGTCGCTAGGCAGCGCAGTACCACCCAGGTACCACCGCAATAATGGCGGTATCTGCTGCCACCAAGAGTTCAAGATCGGTGAAGGATTGCTGTATAGATTCTAAGCTTGCCCAATAGTTATATCAGATTTCAAAATATTTTTTTGATTCTGAAAAACACTGTCAATAAATACAGACATTGAATACTGTGAATAAATGAAAGCAAGTGCAGGTATTTGGAACATTTTAATCGATTACTTTTGTTTAACGTTGGCATAATGTTTACTTAAAATTTTATTTAACATTATTTTTTGAAGTTTACAGAAAGACAGATAATACAAAATTATAAACGACCAGGTCGCTATTTGCAAAGTAACAATTAGAAGCAAGGCTAAAAAATAAACCACAAAACCATAAAAACATTTCACAAAAATTTAAAGTAAACAATAGGGCCTATATATAGTTCCATATTTAGTTAGAAGATTAAATATAGATTGAAATTTATGACCAAATAAAATTAGCAAATAAAGAAATTATGTACCAATTCTGACACTGGTTTTTATTAAAAACAAAATAAGTGACATTATCATTGAATATTCATCCACCCTAAAACCACAGAGTGTTATCCTCTAAAAAAAAAA
Organism: Leptasterias polaris; assembly: GCA_037783415.1. Lineage (NCBI taxonomy): Eukaryota > Metazoa > Echinodermata > Asteroidea > Forcipulatida > Asteriidae > Leptasterias > Leptasterias polaris. Next base: position 61,641 of record JAZGTN010000038.1, read on the forward strand.
AAATCTCGAAATTGACAAGTTAAAAGTTTAATCATTGACTTAATTTATATTTACGCGGCCGTAAATAATGCATTTAACACCCTGGGCGAAAAAACAATATCTGCAGGATATAGGTATATATATATTATTATATATATTTTTTTTTTTCAATTACTCTTTTAAAAAATACAACTGGATTGGCTTCATCGTGGCTTCAAATCGCGCTGATGCCTTCATGTAGGCCTAGTTCCCACAACAAAAAACCCCCACACCGAACACCCGTGTAGCACCACTGTTCGGTTATCCTGTCCACGCCCGAACCTCATCTCTTTCCATTCCTGCCACCCTCCCTTCAAGACAAACTCAATGTATTTTTTCCATTGAGTAGTCAGACCAATAATTCCCCATACTGTTTCCTATGTGAACTAATTTTCAATACCTCAGCGTGTGCCATCAACTCACAAATATTCCGAAATCCGAAGCAAAGAGTATCCCATGCCTGTTTCCTGGTAATGCTCCGTACAGACAGCATGTGCTTTCCACTTACATTATTTTCCAAGTCAGAACAGAAGAGTCCCCCCTATGTGTATGTTTCCCAGTGGTTTATACCGGTGCTTTCCATTCGCGAATTATTTACGTATAAAACAAGGATGTCCAATGCCACAGTCCCTGCGCGCGTAGGGCCGTAGCCTAGCTGTTTCCTAATGAAACTAATGGTCCATCCCCTATACCATTCACTCGCAAATTACTAAGTATAAAGCAAGGATGTCCAATGCCACAGTACCCTGCGTAGCCTAGCTGTTTCCTAATGAAACTAATGGTCCATCCCCTATACCATTCACTCGCAAATTACTAAGTATAAAGCAAGGATGTCCAATGCCACAGTACCCTGCGTAGCCTAGCTGTTTCCTAATGAAACTAATGGTCCATCCCCTATACCATTCACTCGCAAATTACTAAGTATAAAGCAAGGATGTCCAATGCCACAGTACCCTGCGTAGCCTAGCTGTTTCCTAATGAAACTAATGGTCCATCCCCTATACCATTCACTCGCAAATTACTAAGTATAAAGCAAGGATTTCCCGTGCCATAGTGCCCTGTGTATCCTGTTTCCTAAATTAAATAGTATACCTAAAGTGTGTGCCTCCCACCCACTCTCAAATATTTTGATAAGTATAAAGCACTGCTTTTCCCATGCCATAGTATCCTGTGTAAAGTATGAACCGAAGGTTCATCAAGTCTAAAATGCATATGTTCCTGGGGGGACCCAAGTGGGTGTCGTGGAAGGGCATCGGACTCCGAAGGCAGTGGTCCCCGGTTCGAGCCCCGGTGCCGACCAGGTCCGTGGCTGCCGCGAGGTAGCCACTCACCGCGCAGTTGGACGCACCGCCCATACGTGCTTAGGAAGGAAACTTAAAACTTAAAACGAACCTATGCACTTTTTTAATATGAAATTAAAAAAATAAATGAAAAAGTTTTGTTAAAACCCATAGTTTTTTTCGTAACGGGATTCGATCCCGGGACCTTTCGGTCCAGAGTACGGAGCCCTTCCACTGGGCCACTGCTCCTCTTACTGTAATTGCGTTCGAGTTTAATTTTAAACCTTAGAATGAACAACTTTAAATCAAAACGTATTAAAAGAACACCCGGGAATCGAACCCAGTACCTTTCGGTCCAGAGTCCGGAGCCCTTCCACTGGGCCACTGCTCCTCTTACTGTAATTGCGTTCGAGTTTAATTTTAAACCTTAGAATGAACAACTTTAAATCAAAACGTATTAAAAGAACACCCGGGAATCGAACCCAGTACCTTTCGGTCCAGAGTCCGGAGCCCTTCCACTGGGCCACTGCTCCTCTTACTGTAATTGCGTTCGAGTTTAATTTTAAACCTTAGAATGAACAACTTTAAATCAAAACGTATTAAAAGAACACCCGGGAATCGAACCCAGTACCTTTCGGTCCAGAGTCCGGAGCCCTTCCACTGGGCCACTGGGCCACTGCTCCTCTTACTGTAATTGCGTTCGAGTTTAATTTTAAACCTTAGAATGAACAACTTTAAATCAAAACGTATTAAAAGAACACCCGGGAATCAAACCCAGTACCTTTCGGTCCAGAGTCCGGAGCCCTTCCACTGGGCCACTGCTCCTCTTACTTAGTTGCGTTCGAGTTTAATTTTAAACCTTAGAATTAACAACTTTAAATCAAAACGTATTAAAAGAACACCCGGGAATCGAACCCAGTACCTTTCGGTCCAGAGTCCGGAGCCCTTCCACTGGGCCACTGCTCCTCTGACTAATTAGTTGCGTTCGAGTTTAATTTTAAACCTTAGAATGAACAACTTTAAATCAAAACGTATTAAAAAGAACTCCTGGGAATCGAACCCAGTACCTTTGGGTTCAGAGTCCGGAGCCCTTCCACTGGGCCACTGCTCCTCTGAATTTATTAGCGATCGAATTTAATTGTATAGCTTAGAATGATCAACATTAAATAAACAACGTTTAAAAAGAACACCTGAGATTCGAACCCAGTACCTTTGCCTTCAGAGTCCGGAGCCCTTCCATCAGGCCACTGCTCCCTTACATAAAAGTGCGCTCGAACGGTTTACTTTAAAACCCCAGAATGAACAACTTTAAATTAATAACGATTAAAAAAGGAACACCAGAGATTCGAACCCAGTACCTTTGCGTTCAGAGTCCGGAGCCCTTCCACTGGGCCACTGCTCCTCTTACTTTAATGCCGTCCGAGGTTAACGTAAAACCCTGGAGCATCAAATCAACAACGGCCAAAAAGTGAACTTGTGATATACACCGTGTGCCTTCCATTTCTAAATTTTACAAAGTGTAAAGCAAGGATTTCCCCATGCCTTAGTACCCTGCATAAACAAATAGTCTTAATAGTACAAAAAGAACACACGAGATTCGAACCCCGTACCTTTGCGTTCAGAGTCCGGAGCCATTCCACTTGGCCAATGCCCCTCTTACTTAGAAGTGCGTTCGAGTTTAATTTAGGACCCTAGAATGATCAACTTTAAATTAACAACGTATAAAAATAACATCCGAGATTCGAACCCAGTACCTTTGCGTTCAGAGTCCGGAGCCCTTCCACTGGGCCACTGCTCATCTTACTCAAAAGTGCGTTCGAGTTTAATTTAAAACCTTCGAATGATCAACTTTAAATTAACAACGTACAAAAAGTAACACCCGAGTGAGCACCTTTGCGTTCAGAGTCGGGAGCCATTCCACTTGGCCACTGCTCCTCTTATAAAAAAGTACGTTTGAGTTTAATTTAAAACCCTCGAATGATCAACTTTAGGTTAACAACGTACAAAACGGAACACCCGAGACTCGAACCCAGCACCTATCCGTTCAGAGTCTGGGGCCCTTCCACCCTTCCACTGGGCCACTGGGCCACTGGGCCACTGGGCCACTGGGCCACTGGGCCACTGGGCCACCGGGCCACCGGGCCACCGGGCCACCGGGCCACCGGGCCACCGGGCCACCGGGCCACCGGGCCACCGGGCCACTGGGCCACCGGGCCACCGGGCCACTGGGCCACTGGGCCACTGCCCCTCTCACTTAAATTGCGTCCGAGGTTAACGTAAAACCCTGGAGCATCAAATCAACAACGGCCAAAAAGTGAACTAGTGATATACACCGTGTGCCTTCCATTTCTAAATTTTACAAAGTGTAAAGCAAGGATTTCCCTATGCCATAAAACCCTGTGCCTTATGAGCACAAAAGGAACACCCGAGATTCGAACCCAATACCTTTTGGTTCAGAGTCCGGAGCTCTTCTACTGGGCCACTGCTCATCTTACTCAAAAGTGCGTTCGAGTTTAATTGAAAACCTTCGAATGATCAACTTTATTAACAACGTACAAAAAGTAACACCCGAGTCTCGAACCCAGCACCTTTGCGTTCTGAGTCGGGAGCCATTACACTTGGCCACTGCTCCTCTTATAAAAAAGTACGTTTGAGTTTAATTTAAAACCCTCGAATGATCAACTTTAGGTTAACAACGTACAAAACGGAACACCCGAGACTCGGACCCAGCACCTATCCGTTCAGAGTCTGGGGCCCTTCCACTGGGCCACTGCTCCTCTTACTTAAATTGCGTCCGAGGTTAACGTAAAACCCTGGAGCATCAAATCAACAACGGCCAAAAAGTGAACTAGTGATATACACCGTGTGCCTTCCATTTCTAAATTTTACAAAGTGTAAAGCAAGGATTTCCCCATGCCTTAGTACCCTGCATAAACAAATAGTCTTAATAGTACAAAAAGAACACCCGAGATTCGAACCCCGTACCTTTGCGTTCAGAGTCGGGAGCCATTCCACTTGGCCAATGCCCCTCTTACTTAGAAGTGCGTTCGAGTTTAATTTAGGACCCTAGAATGACCAACTTTAAATTAACAACGTATAAAAAGAACATCCGAGATTCGAACCCAGTACCTTTGCGTTCAGAGTCCGGAGCCCTTCCACTGGGCCACTGCTCCTCTTACTTTAATGCCGTTCGAGTTTCACTTTAAACCCTAGAGCATTAAATCAACAAGGTCCAAAAGGTAAACTAGTGATATACAGCGTGTGCCTTCCACTCGTAAATTATTTACTAAGTGTAAAGCAAGGATTTCCCTATGCCATAAAACCCTGTGCCTTATGAGCACAAAAAGAACACCCGAGATTCGAACCCAATACCTTTTGGTTCAGAGTCCGGAGCCCTTCCACTGGGCCACTGCTCCTCTTACTTTAATGCCGTTCGAGTTTCACTTTAAACCCTAGAGCATTAAATCAACAAGGTCCAAAAGGTAAACTAGTGATATACAGCGTGTGCCTTCCACTCGTAAATTATTTACTAAGTGTAAAGCAAGGATTTCCCTATGCCATAAAACCCTGTGCCTTATGAGCACAAAAAGAACACCCGAGATTCGAACCCAATACCTTTCGGTTCAGAGTCCGGAGCTCTTCCACTGCTCATCTTACTCAAAAGTGCGTTCGAGTTTAATTTAAAACCTTCGAATGATCAACTTTAAATTAACAACGTACAAAAAGTAACACCCGAGTGAGCACCTTTGCGTTCAGAGTCGGGAGCCATTCCACTTGGCCACTGCTCCTCTTATAAAAAAGTACGTTTGAGTTTAATTTAAAACCCTCGAATGATCAACTTTAGGTTAACAACGTACAAAACGGAACACCCGAGACTCGGACCCAGCACTTACTTAAATTGCGTCCGAGGTTAACGTAAAACCCTGGAGCATCAAATCAACAACGGCCAAAAAGTGAACTAGTGATATACACCGTGTGCCTTCCATTTCTAAATTTTACAAAGTGTAAAGCAAGGATTTCCCCATGCCTTAGTACCCTGCATAAACAAATAGTCTTAATAGTACAAAAAGAACACCCGAGATTCGAACCCCGTACCTTTGCGTTCAGAGTCGGGAGCCATTCCACTTGGCCAATGCCCCTCTTACTTAGAAGTGCGTTCGAGTTTAATTTAGGACCCTAGAATGATCAACTTTAAATTAACAACGTATAAAAATAACATCCGAGATTCGAACCCAGTACCTTTGCGTTCAGAGTCCGGAGCCCTTCCACTGGGCCACTGCTCATCTTACTCAAAAGTGCGTTCGAGTTTAATTTAAAACCTTCGAATGATCAACTTTAAATTAACAACGTACAAAAAGTAACACCCGAGTGAGCACCTTTGCGTTCAGAGTCGGGAGCCATTCCACTTGGCCACTGCTCCTCTTATAAAAAAGTACGTTTGAGTTTAATTTAAAACCCTCGAATGATCAACTTTAGGTTAACAACGTACAAAACGGAACACCCGAGACTCGAACCCAGCACCTATCCGTTCAGAGTCTGGGGCCCTTCCACCCTTCCACTGGGCCACTGGGCCACTGGGCCACTGGGCCACTGGGCCACTGGGCCACCGGGCCACCGGGCCACCGGGCCACCGGGCCACCGGGCCACCGGGCCACCGGGCCACCGGGCCACCGGGCCACCGGGCCACCGGGCCACCGGGCCACCGGGCCACCGGGCCACCGGGCCACTGGGCCACTGGGCCACTGCCCCTCTCACTTAAATTGCGTCCGAGGTTAACGTAAAACCCTGGAGCATCAAATCAACAACGGCCAAAAAGTGAACTAGTGATATACACCGTGTGCCTTCCATTTCTAAATTTTACAAAGTGTAAAGCAAGGATTTCCCCATGCCTTATAGTACCCTGCATAAACAAATAGTCTTAATAGTACAAAAAGAACACACGAGATTCGAACCCCGTACCTTTGCGTTCAGAGTCGGGAGCCATTCCACTTGGCCAATGCCCCTCTTGCTTAGAAGTGCGTTCGAGTTTAATTTAGGACCCTGGAATGATCAACTTTAAATTAACAACGTATTAAAAGAACATCCGAGATTCGAACCCAGTACCTTTGCGTTCAGAGTCCGGAGCCCTTCCACTGGGCCACTGCTCCTCTTACTTTAATGCCGTTCGAGTTTCACTTTAAACCCTAGAGCATTAAATCAACAAGGGCCAAAAGGTAAACTAGTGATATACAGCGTGTGCCTTCCACTCGTAAATTATTTACTAAGTGTAAAGCAAGGATTTCCCTATGCCATAAAACCCTGTGCCTTATGAGCACAAAAAGAACACCCGAGATTCGAACCCAATACCTTTTGATTCAGAGTCCGGAGCTCTTCCACTGGGCCACTGCTCATCTTACTCAAAAGTGCGTTCGAGTTTAATTTAAAACCTTCGAATGATCAACTTTAAATTAACAACGTACAAAAAGTAACACCCGAGTGAGCACCTTTGCGTTCAGAGTCGGGAGCCATTCCACTTGGCCACTGCTCCTCTTATAAAAAAGTGCGTTTGAGTTTAATTTAAAACCCTCGAATGATCTACTTTAGGTTAACAACGTACAAGACGGAACACCCGAGACTCGAACCCAGCACCTATCCGTTCAGAGTCTGGGGCCTTTCCACTGGGCCACTGCTCCTCTTACTTAAATTGCGTCCGAGGTTAACGTAAAACCCTGGAGCATCAAATCAACAACGGCCAAAAAGTGAACTAGTGATATAGCCTACACCGTGTGCCTTCCATTTCTAAATTTTACAAAGTGTAAAGCAAGGATTTCCCCATGCCTTAGTACCCTGCATAAACAAATAGTCTTAATAGTACAAAAAGAACACCCGAGATTCGAACCCCGTACCTTTGGGTTCAGAGTGCGGAGCCATTCCACTTGGCCACTGCTCCTCTTACTTTAATGCCGTTCGAGTTTCACTTTAAACCCTAGAGCATTAAATCAACAAGGGCCAAAAGGTAAACTAGTGATATACAGCGTGTGCCTTCCACTCGTAAATTATTTACTAAGTGTAAAGCAAGGATTTCCCTATGCCATAAAACCCTGTGCCTTATGAGCACAAAAGGAACACCCGAGATTCGAACCCAATACCTTTTGGTTCAGAGTCCGGAGCTCTTCTACTGGGCCACTGCTCATCTTGCTCAAAAGTGCGTTCGAGTTTAATTGAAAACCTTCGAATGATCAACTTTATTAACTACGTACAAAAAGTAACACCCGAGTCTCGAACCCAGCACCTTTGCGTTCTGAGTCGGGAGCCATTACACTTGGCCACTGCTCCTCTTACAAAAAAGTACGTTTGAGTTTAATTTAAAACCCTCGAATGATCAACTTTAGGTTAACAACGTACACAACGGAACACCCGAGACTCGGACCCAGCACCTATCCGTTCAGAGTCTGGGGCCCTTCCACTGGGCCACTGCTCCTCTTACTTAAATTGCGTCCGAGGTTAACGTAAAACCCTGGAGCATCAAATCAACAACGGCCAAAAAGAGAACTAGTGATATACACCGTGTGCCTTCCATTTCTAAATTTTACAAAGTGTAAAGCAAGGATTTCCCCATGCCTTAGTACCCTGCATAAACAAATAGTCTTAATAGTACAAAAAGAACACCCGAGATTCGAACCCCGTACCTTTGCGTTCAGAGTCGGGAGCCATTCCACTTGGCCAATGCCCCTCTTACTTAGAAGTGCGTTCGAGTTTAATTTAGGACCCTAGAATGATCAACTTTAAATTAACAACGTATAAAAAGAACATCCGAGATTCGAACCCAGTACCTTTGCGTTCAGAGTCCGGAGCCCTTCCACTGGGCCACTGCTCCTCTTACTTTAATGCCGTTCGAGTTTCACTTTAAACCCTAGAGCATTAAATCAACAAGGGCCAAAAGGTAAACTAGTGATATACAGCGTGTGCCTTCCACTCGTAAATTATTTACTAAGTGTAAAGCAAGGATTTCCCTATGCCATAAAACCCTGTGCCTTATGAGCACAAAAAGAACACCCGAGATTCGAACCCAATACCTTTTGGTTCAGAGTCCGGAGCCCTTCCACTGGGCCACTGCTCCTCTTACTTTAATGCCGTTCGAGTTTCACTTTAAACCCTAGAGCATTAAATCAACAAGGTCCAAAAGGTAAACTAGTGATATACAGCGTGTGCCTTCCACTCGTAAATTATTTACTAAGTGTAAAGCAAGGATTTCCCTATGCCATAAAACCCTGTGCCTTATGAGCACAAAAAGAACACCCGAGATTCGAACCCAATACCTTTTGGTTCAGAGTCCGGAGCCCTTCCACTGGGCCACTGCTCCTCTTACTTTAATGCCGTTCGAATTTCACTTTAAACCCTAGAGCATTAAATCAACAAGGTCCAAAAGGTAAACTAGTGATATACAGCGTGTGCCTTCCACTCGTAAATTATTTACTAAGTGTAAAGCAAGGATTTCCCTATGCCATAAAACCCTGTGCCTTATGAGCACAAAAAGAACACCCGAGATTCGAACCCAATACCTTTCGGTTCAGAGTCCGGAGCTCTTCCACTGCTCATCTTACTCAAAAGTGCGTTCGAGTTTAATTTAAAACCTTCGAATGATCAACTTTAAATTAACAACGTACAAAAAGTAACACCCGAGTGAGCACCTTTGCGTTCAGAGTCGGGAGCCATTCCACTTGGCCACTGCTCCTCTTATACAAAAGTACGTTTGAGTTTAATTTAAAACCCTCGAATGATCAACTTTAGGTTAACAACGTACAAAACGGAACACCCGAGACTCGAACCCAGCACCTATCCGTTCAGAGTCTGGGGCCCTTCCACCCTTCCACTGGGCCACTGGGCCACTGGGCCACTGGGCCACTGGGCCACTGGGCCACTGGGCCACTGGGCCACCGGGCCACCGGGCCACCGGGCCACCGGGCCACCGGGCCACCGGGCCACCGGGCCACCGGGCCACCGGGCCACCGGGCCACCGGGCCACCGGGCCACCGGGCCACCGGGCCACCGGGCCACCGGGCCACCGGGCCACCGGGCCACCGGGCCACCGGGCCACCGGGCCACCGGGCCACCGGGCCACCGGGCCACCGGGCCACTGGGCCACTGCCCCTCTCACTTAAATTGCGTCCGAGGTTAACGTAAAACCCTGGAGCATCAAATCAACAACGGCCAAAAAGTGAACTAGTGATATACACCGTGTGCCTTCCATTTCTAAATTTTACAAAGTGTAAAGCAAGGATTTCCCCATGCCTTATAGTACCCTGCATAAACAAATAGTCTTAATAGTACAAAAAGAACACACGAGATTCGAACCCCGTACCTTTGCGTTCAGAGTCGGGAGCCATTCCACTTGGCCAATGCCCCTCTTGCTTAGAAGTGCGTTCGAGTTTAATTTAGGACCCTGGAATGATCAACTTTAAATTAACAACGTATTAAAAGAACATCCGAGATTCGAACCCAGTACCTTTGCGTTCAGAGTCCGGAGCCCTTCCACTGGGCCACTGCTCCTCTTACTTTAATGCCGTTCGAGTTTCACTTTAAACCCTAGAGCATTAAATCAACAAGGGCCAAAAGGTAAACTAGTGATATACAGCGTGTGCCTTCCACTCGTAAATTATTTACTAAGTGTAAAGCAAGGATTTCCCTATGCCATAAAACCCTGTGCCTTATGAGCACAAAAAGAACACCCTAGATTCGAACCCAATACCTTTTGATTCAGAGTCCGGAGCTCTTCCACTGGGCCACTGCTCATCTTACTCAAAAGTGCGTTCGAGTTTAATTTAAAACCTTCGAATGATCAACTTTAAATTAACAACGTACAAAAAGTAACACCCGAGTGAGCACCTTTGCGTTCAGAGTCGGGAGCCATTCCACTTGGCCACTGCTCCTCTTATAAAAAAGTGCGTTTGAGTTTAATTTAAAACCCTCGAATGATCTACTTTAGGTTAACAACGTACAAGACGGAACACCCGAGACTCGAACCCAGCACCTATCCGTTCAGAGTCTGGGGCCTTTCCACTGGGCCACTGCTCCTCTTACTTAAATTGCGTCCGAGGTTAACGTAAAACCCTGGAGCATCAAATCAACAACGGCCAAAAAGTGAACTAGTGATATAGCCTACACCGTGTGCCTTCCATTTCTAAATTTTACAAAGTGTAAAGCAAGGATTTCCCCATGCCTTAGTACCCTGCATAAACAAATAGTCTTAATAGTACAAAAAGAACACCCGAGATTCGAACCCCGTACCTTTGGGTTCAGAGTGCGGAGCCATTCCACTTGGCCACTGCTCCTCTTACTTTAATGCCGTTCGAGTTTCACTTTAAACCCTAGAGCATTAAATCAACAAGGGCCAAAAGGTAAACTAGTGATATACAGCGTGTGCCTTCCACTCGTAAATTATTTACTAAGTGTAAAGCAAGGATTTCCCTATGCCATAAAACCCTGTGCCTTATGAGCACAAAAGGAACACCCGAGATTCGAACCCAATACCTTTTGGTTCAGAGTCCGGAGCTCTTCTACTGGGCCACTGCTCATCTTGCTCAAAAGTGCGTTCGAGTTTAATTGAAAACCTTCGAATGATCAACTTTATTAACTACGTACAAAAAGTAACACCCGAGTCTCGAACCCAGCACCTTTGCGTTCTGAGTCGGGAGCCATTACACTTGGCCACTGCTCCTCTTACAAAAAAGTACGTTTGAGTTTAATTTAAAACCCTCGAATGATCAACTTTAGGTTAACAACGTACACAACGGAACACCCGAGACTCGAACCCAGCACTTACTTAAATTGCGTCCGAGGTTAACGTAAAACCCTGGAGCATCAAATCAACAACGGCCAAAAAGTGAACTAGTGATATACACCGTGTGCCTTCCATTTCTAAATTTTACAAAGTGTAAAGCAAGGATTTCCCCATGCCTTAGTACCCTGCATAAACAAATAGTCTTAATAGTACAAAAACAACACCCGAGATTCGAACCCCGTACCTTTGCGTTCAGAGTCGGGAGCCATTCCACTTGGCCAATGCCCCTCTTACTTAGAAGTGCGTTCGAGTTTAATTTAGGACCCTAGAATGATCAACTTTAAATTAACAACGTATAAAAATAACATCCGAGATTCGAACCCAGTACCTTTGCGTTCAGAGTCCGGAGCCCTTCCACTGGGCCACTGCTCATCTTACTCAAAAGTGCGTTCGAGTTTAATTTAAAACCTTCGAATGATCAACTTTAAATTAACAACGTACAAAAAGTAACACCCGAGTGAGCACCTTTGCGTTCAGAGTCGGGAGCCATTCCACTTGGCCACTGCTCCTCTTATAAAAAAGTACGTTTGAGTTTAATTTAAAACCCTCGAATGATCAACTTTAGGTTAACAACGTACAAAACGGAACACCCGAGACTCGAACCCAGCACCTATCCGTTCAGAGTCTGGGGCCCTTCCACCCTTCCACCGGGCCACTGGGCCACTGGGCCACTGGGCCACTGGGCCACTGGGCCACTGGGCCACTGGGCCACTGGGCCACTGGGCCACTGGGCCACTGGGCCACCGGGCCACCGGGCCACCGGGCCACCGGGCCACTGGGCCACCGGGCCACCGGGCCACCGGGCCACCGGGCCACCGGGCCACTGGGCCACCGGGCCACCGGGCCACCGGGCCACCGGGCCACTGGGCCACTGGGCCACTGCCCCTCTCACTTAAATTGCGTCCGAGGTTAACGTAAAACCCTGGAGCATCAAATCAACAACGGCCAAAAAGTGAACTAGTGATATACACCGTGTGCCTTCCATTTCTAAATTTTACAAAGTGTAAAGCAAGGATTTCCCTATGCCATAAAACCCTGTGCCTTATGAGCACAAAAAGAACACCCGAAATTCGAACCCAATACCTTTTGGTTCAGAGTCCGGAGCTCTTCCACTGGGCCACTGCTCATCTTACTCAAAAGTGCGTTCGAGTTTAATTGAAAACCTTCGAATGATCAACTTTAAATTAACAACGTACAAAAAGTAACACCCGAGTGAGCACCTTTGCGTTCAGAGTCGGGAGCCATTCCACTTGGCCACTGCTCCTCTTATAAAATTGCGTTTGAGTTTAATTTAAAACCCTCGAATGATCAACTTTAGGTTAACAACGTACAAGACGGAACACCCGAGACTCGAACCCAGCACCTATCCGTTCAGAGTCTGGGGCCCTTCCACTGGGCCACTGCTCCTCTTACTTAAATTGCGTCCGAGGTTAACGTAAAACCCTGGAGCATCAAATCAACAACGGCCAAAAAGTGAACTAGTGATATACACCGTGTGGCTTCCATTTCTAAATTTTACAAAGTGTAAAGCAAGGATTTCCCCATGCCTTAGTACCCTGCATAAACAAATAGTCTTAATAGTACAAAAAGAACACCCGAGATTCGAACCCCGTACCTTTGGGTTCAGAGTGCGGAGCCATTCCACTTGGCCACTGCCCCTCTTACTTAGAAGTGCGTTCGAGTTTAATTTAGGACCCTAGAATGATCAACTTTAATTTAACAACGTATAAAAAGAACATCCGAGATTCGAACCCAGTACCTTTGCGTTCAGAGTCCGGAGCCCTTCCACTGGGCCACTGCTCCTCTTACTTTAATGCCGTTCGAGTTTCACTTTAAACCCTAGAGCATTAAATCAACAAGGTCCAAAAGGTAAACTAGTGATATACAGCGTGTGCCTTCCACTCGTAAATTATTTACTAAGTGTAAAGCAAGGATTTCCCTATGCCATAAAACCCTGTGCCTTATGAGCACAAAAGGAACACCCGAGATTCGAACCCAATACCTTTTGGTTCAGAGTCCGGAGCTCTTCTACTGGGCCACTGCTCATCTTACTCAAAAGTGCGTTCGAGTTTAATTTAAAACCTTCGAATTATCAACTTTATTAACAACGTACAAAAAGTAACACCCGAGTCTCGAACCCAGCACCTTTGCGTTCTGAGTCGGGAGCCATTACACTTGGCCACTGCTCCTCTTATGAAAAAGTACGTTTGAGTTTAATTTAAAACCCTCGAATGATCAACTTTAGGTTAACAACGTACAAAACGGAACACCCGAGACTCGGACCCAGCACCTATCCGTTCAGAGTCTGGGGCCCTTCCACTGGGCCACTGCTCCTCTTACTTAAATTGCGTCCGAGGTTAACGTAAAACCCTGGAGCATCAAATCAACAACGGCCAAAAAGTGAACTAGTGATATACACCGTGTGCCTTCCATTTCTAAATTTTACAAAGTGTAAAGCAAGGATTTCCCCATGCCTTAGTACCCTGCATAAACAAATAGTCTTAATAGTACAAAAAGAACACCCGAGATTCGAACCCCGTACCTTTGGGTTCAGAGTGCGGAGCCATTCCACTTGGCCACTGCCCCTCTTACTTTGAAGTGCGTTCGAGTTTAATTTAGGACCCTAGAATGATCAACTTTAAATTAACAACGTATAAAAAGAACATCCGAGATTCGAACCCAGTACCTTTGCGTTCAGAGTCCGGAGCCCTTCCACTGGGCCACTGCTCATCTTACTCAAAAGTGCGTTCGAGTTTAATTTAAAACCTTCGAATGATCAAATTTAAATTAACAACGTACAAAAAGTAACACCCGAGTGAGCACCTTTGCGTTCAGAGCCGGGAGCCATTCCACTTGGCCACTGCTCCTCTTATAAAAAAGTACGTTTGAGTTTAATTTAAAACCCTCGAATGATCAACTTTAGGTTAACAACGTACAAAACGGAACACCCGAGACTCGAACCCAGCACCTATCCGTTCAGAGTCTGGGGCCCTTCCACCCTTCCACCCTTCCACCCTTCCACCCTTCCACTGGGCCACTGGGCCACTGGGCCACTGGGCCACCGGGCCACCGGGCCACCGGGCCACCGGGCCACCGGGCCACCGGGCCACTGGGCCACCGGGCCACCGGGCCACCGGGCCACTGGGCCACCGGGCCACCGGGCCACCGGGCCACCGGGCCACCGGGCCACCGGGCCACTGGGCCACTGGGCCACTGGGCCACTGCCCCTCTCACTTAAATTGCGTCCGAGGTTAACGTAAAACCCTGGAGCATCAAATCAACAACGGCCAAAAAGTGAACTAGTGATATACACCGTGTGCCTTCCATTTCTAAATTTTACAAAGTGTAAAGCAAGGATTTCCCTATGCCATAAAACCCTGTGCCTTATGAGCACAAAAAGAACACCCGAAATTCGAACCCAATACCTTTTGGTTCAGAGTCCGGAGCTCTTCCACTGGGCCACTGCTCATCTTACTCAAAAGTGCGTTCGAGTTTAATTTAAAACCTTCGAATGATCAACTTTAAATTAACAACGTACAAAAAGTAACACCCGAGTGAGCACCTTTGCGTTCAGAGTCGGGAGCCATTCCACTTGGCCACTGCTCCTCTTATAAAATTGCGTTTGAGTTTAATTTAAAACCCTCGAATGATCAACTTTAGGTTAACAACGTACAAGACGGAACACCCGAGACTCGAACCCAGCACCTATCCGTTCAGAGTCTGGGGCCCTTCCACTGGGCCACTGCTCCTCTTACTTAAATTGCGTCCGAGGTTAACGTAAAACCCTGGAGCATCAAATCAACAACGGCCAAAAAGTGAACTAGTGATATACACCGTGTGCCTTCCATTTCTAAATTTTACAAAGTGTAAAGCAAGGATTTCCCCATGCCTTAGTACCCTGCATAAACAAATAGTCTTAATAGTACAAAAAGAACACCCGAGATTCGAACCCCGTACCTTTGGGTTCAGAGTGCGGAGCCATTCCACTTGGCCACTGCCCCTCTTACTTAGAAGTGCGTTCGAGTTTAATTTAGGACCCTAGAATGATCAACTTTAATTTAACAACGTATAAAAAGAACATCCGAGATTCGAACCCAGTACCTTTGCGTTCAGAGTCCGGAGCCCTTCCACTGGGCCACTGCTCCTCTTACTTTAATGCCGTTCGAGTTTCACTTTAAACCCTAGAGCATTAAATCAACAAGGTCCAAAAGGTAAACTAGTGATATACAGCGTGTGCCTTCCACTCGTAAATTATTTACTAAGTGTAAAGCAAGGATTTCCCTATGCCATAAAACCCTGTGCCTTATGAGCACAAAAGGAACACCCGAGATTCGAACCTAATACCTTTTGGTTCAGAGTCCGGAGCTCTTCTACTGGGCCACTGCTCATCTTACTCAAAAGTGCGTTCGAGTTTAATTTAAAACCTTCGAATGATCAACTTTATTAACAACGTACAAAAAGTAACACCCGAGTCTCGAACCCAGCACCTTTGCGTTCTGAGTCGGGAGCCATTACACTTGGCCACTGCTCCTCTTATAAAAAAGTACGTTTGAGTTTAATTTAAAACCCTCGAATGATCAACTTTAGGTTAACAACGTACAAAACGGAACACCCGAGACTCGGACCCAGCACCTATCCGTTCAGAGTCTGGGGCCCTTCCACTGGGCCACTGCTCCTCTTACTTAAATTGCGTCCGAGGTTAACGTAAAACCCTGGAGCATCAAATCAACAACGGCCAAAAAGTGAACTAGTGATATACACCGTGTGCCTTCCATTTCTAAATTTTACAAAGTGTAAAGCAAGGATTTCCCCATGCCTTAGTACCCTGCATAAACAAATAGTCTTAATAGTACAAAAAGAACACCCGAGATTCGAACCCCGTACCTTTGGGTTCAGAGTGCGGAGCCATTCCACTTGGCCACTGCCCATCTTACTTAGAAGTGCGTTCGAGTTTAATTTAGGACCCTAGAATGATCAACTTTAAATTAACAACGTATAAAAAGAACATCCGGGAATCGAACCCAGTACCTTTAGGATCAGAGTCTGGAGACCTTCGACTGGGCCACTCTTAGTAGGTAGCGATCGAGTTTTAAAAAAATACCTTATAGAATGATCATCATTTAATCAACAACGTACAAAAAGAACATATTGGATTCGAACCAAGTACCGTTGTGTTTAGAGTCGGGCCCCACTCATTTAAAGGCAAAGTATACCTTTGGTTTTTGGAACCGTTTGATTGTTTTAATCCTATATAAATGTAGGTATATACAATAAAACTAACCTGTGAAAATTTCACTTCTAAAAGGTGGCCGCGTTTTTGAGATATCACCGAAAAACCGGAGCGAATATTTCCACGCAGGAATACAAAATCTGAATACAAATCGGAATACAAAATCTGAGAAGCGTTACGGCCGTAACGCTTCTCAGATTCAAATTTTGGGGGATAAAAAGGGATATATTTTTTCATAACCGCAGTACTTCGAAGTGAAAAGTTTCTCAAAATGCTTTATACTATCCAAAGCTGCTGTTCTTCTTACCATGTAAGTTTTTATTGTCATTAATTTTCAGAGTCATTACCAAACGTATATATACCTTCCCTTTAATGTATGTTTTAGTTTTAAACCTGGTATTAACACGCAGCAACAAAGGTACAAACAAAGCACAACGGCGATTCGAACCAAGTACCTTTATAGTGTTCAGCGTCCGCAGCTTTCTCACTAGGCCACTGCCCTTCTTAATAAATTTGCGTTCGAGTTTGAACTTAAACCTTAGATTGAACAACACAGGGTACAAAAAGAGCACACTACAACACTGGAAATTTTTATTTATTTGAATTTCAAAAAGAGCTCCATGGATACAAACCTACAATTTACAATTGTTTTATTGTGTGTAGCAATAAAGATAAGATATTTTTGTATGTACTTGTGATTCACCCTTCCTGCTTCTTTTGGTGTCAGTTTCACTGAATTAGTTTTCGTACTTGTCTGCACACGGGTGAAATTTGATTTGCGCCAACTGGTTAGGGCTGGATAATAAAGAGACAAGAAAGAACTTCATGTTTATTTAAAACATTTATGCCAATTACAATTCAGTGTCATAAGCAAAGTACAGAATTCCAGGAATGATTTGAGTCGCAGGCAGCGCTAACCCTACTCTAACCCTAACCTAAACCCTGACCCAAACCCTAACCCTGACCCTAAACCTAACCCTTAAACCCTGCGGACTTCTTTTTAATTGTCTCTTTCGATATCTTAAGCACATATATGAACATATCCTATCCGTATTGCCACACAATAAAACGGGCAATTTTAAAAGTGTATAGTTTTTGGTTTTGACTCACTCTAAAATTTCAGAATGAATTAACACAGTTAGCCTAAAGTATAAACAGATACGATGAAAGGATTAGGACTAGTGGAGTTGTAGTCTTGATTGGCGACGCTGTTTTTTGTTTTAGCCACCGGTAGAGGGCGCTACATTGACTGTTTGGTCGGGCTGACTCAGAAGGACTGGGCAAGTCTATAAATCTGGATCAAAACAACGTCTTGACGACTTTGGATTTGCTGCCCGGAAAAAACCAGGCAGATCGTTTTGATCCAGATGTTCGTGTGATACAGATATCTCTTCTCCAGTAATTCGTGTTGCGATGTCGAACAAAATGAACGTCGCCAATCAAGACTAGTGGAGTTGCGGCATGGGGTCAGTCATTTCGCTGGTGTTCTGGATATTCGAATAGTGTTTATTCGTTACTGAGAAAATAATAGCGATTTAAAAAGTCTTTAAAAGTTCTGATATGGTGCGGATGGATTTTTGCCATAAATTCTCAAACAAACAAAATGATATCTGTTTCCACCTGTTGTGCGAGAGGTCTGTCTAGTGATCATGCAGTATCCCCATTCTGTTGGTTGCCGTCCATTCTTGAGGCAAGGAGATAAGTGCAGTCCAAATGAGATATATGTGTTAGTATTCGTGATTCAAAGTTGCTGGCACTATAGACCTTAAGAACAAGCGGTTCCCTGGCTAGTGATATGCTCGGAACGTGAGACCCGGTGGGCCATAAACCAAACTCGAAGCCTCGTTTCAGAATTGGGGTTCACAATAAACAAAGATAAATCTTAGCCAATTACCTCCTTAACGAGGTCTAGATTTTCCCCACAGAGGAGAACATTCTAAACCTTCTAGTCTGGAGTTCATCCCTCTGTCCGCGTTGCCTCATCAGTGTAGCCTGGTACGTCTCCTGTGCCTCATGGCCTGCAATGTTGTCTTCTTCCCATGGCACAGATAGCGGGATGCGCCCTTACAACTTCATCTGCTGACGACACATTACTGCCCACGCATCCACTTTTGGTTAATACAGAATCCTCCCACTCTTTGCATCCTGTGCGGCTACTGATCCACCCTCCTTTGATCAGAAGTGAACGAACTACTGTACCAACAACGCAGATTCCCGCCAGGGAGAATCCCTCACCTGCCGTGTCGGATGTTGTCGAGCAATCACACAGACTCACAGGCAGGGCTGCAGAGAAGAAAAAAAACCCCAATAAATCACACGCAGCCCTCTCTGTTGACATTTCAAGCACCATCTACCCAGCAGTAGTAAGATGTTCTCCACTGGGAGCCCTCACCACCTCCGATCCCTCATCTCGTTAAGTTGGTCTTTTCTTTTAGAACTTTCAGTTTGGGAGAGCGCAAATGGACCAGGGGCTGGTCCTCCCAAAGCAGTCTTATTCTAAACTTGCCCAACAAAACGCACCTCCTAATTCTCTGGGTGCTAATCTATGCACGTAACGTAGTGGACTCCCCGAATCTTAGGTGATTTGAGAGTCTGCGAAACTACAACTCCCGCCCTCCTGCCCCACAGAAACTTGATACTTGGATGGTTATCTGGCAGGTCGACTGACTGGGTGGTACTGAAGTTGGCTCTTGAGTTCTAAACTCACAAAATAATGATTCTATTTTATTAATTGTGTCACAAAACATATGTTTTATGTCTTGTTATTGTCTGGTTAGAAAGTATGGATGACAATAAGATGGCGGCAATTTATGACGCCAACTTTGTTTTAGATGAAAATAATGGTTCTACTGGATTCCTTGTGCCTCAAAAACACAATTTCTTTGTATTTACAGCATGTCTGGTTGCACAAAGATTACAATTTAGAACTCCTAAGTATCTAAAACAAAAATGGCCGTCATTGCCGAATCATATATTATAGGCACTCAAACAGACATGCTGTAGAAACAAATAAAAAAGTATAATCATAAACATATAAAAACATCAATAAACATCTAAAACATCAGTCTCATGAGGGGCAAGGAATCAAGTAAAATAATTATTTTGAGATTTTAGAACTCGATCATATCTTAAACAAAGATGGTGTCCAAAATGGCCGCAATTTTCAAGTTGTATCCATACTTTTTAACCAGACAATAACAAATACACACAAACTGTCAAACATAGGTTTTGTAGCGCAATGAACCCAATAGAATAATAAATTTGTGAGTTTAGAACTCGTGAGCCAATCAGTACCACTCAGTCAGTTGACTCGAGGATAGTCCTCTATTCTCTTTGCATGAGTGCCAGATAACCATTCAAGAGTCAACCCTTCGCACGGTGGGGCAGAAGGGCGGGAGGTATAACTTCGCGGACACCAACATCGTTAAAAAACAACTCCACAAATTTAAAGCATCTTCGGTTTCGAGCGGAAGTAAAGGTTAGATACTGTGTAAGGCTAAAGCCTATTCAACAGCTTTCATAACATGCAAAGATCTTGTCTGTAGCTCTCACGGTTTTCAAGATATGAAATTTTTGAAACATTTAAGATATTAACGGTTTTCAAATTATGACGTCTATACACTTGGGCATGTACATGCCAAGATTTATGATGACGTCATCAGGTGTTGAATTACAAGGTTTTTAAAGTAAACAAAATGACAATTTCCTAATTGCTTTTTTAAATTTAATTTGTACAGCTATGATGTTCATAATTAGGTATCTGATAGATTAAGACTAGGGCAGCATTTTAAAATTTAATGTATACAATTGTATGACCTTTACTTCCGGTCGTACAGGAAGGTCAAAATTTGTCTTGGATTTTTTTCTTTAAAAAAGCATCATCCGGGCTTAGACAGCAAACCGGAAGTTGAACCTTAATAATTATTTGAAAAATATAAACTCCTTAACCACACATTGGGTATTAACAATCTATACATCATTGGTAAGGTCAACACAAAATGTGACCCCTTTTGACTTCCGGTTAAAACCGGAAGTTAAATTTAAATATTTGAAAAACTCATACTCCTTATAAACCACACATTGGATTGTTATAATCTATCTGTCATCAGAAAGGTCTACAAAGACTTTAAAAAGGCTATTGACAGAGTTTGACCCCATTTGACCTTGGCCTTCCAGTTCAAACTGGAAGTTGAAGTTTATTACTGGAAACAATTCAACTCCCGAGTCATTGGACTGAAAAGGTAAAATGTCAACACCAGCTCATTCAATCATCTTTTGATGACATCACTCACGAACATCTTGGTTTTTGTGATTAACAAAAACTAAATCTCTACAATTATTTTTGTGTTCTAACACTCATGAATACCGATTGTCACAAAGCCTCCTTTGCACCGATGAGAGAACTGGTCATATTTGAAACTGGGGCTACAAGAAGAAATCATTTAAGATGAAAACAATTCAGGGGAGCTGAAGGTAGAAATTGATATTCCTCTTAAAACAGTCTATATTGTAGGATGAAACTGACATTTTAGTGCATGCTTGACTCTCCTCCCTCCCTGACAACAGCCTTCATTATTGGTCTCCCTGGAAAAGCTGTAAACAAACTGTATCGCATTCAAAACTCTGCTTCTGGACTTGTCACTGTGATTGTCAGAGTTCTTCCTTGGCTGCCTGTTCGACAATCTTATTTGCAAAAACACAAATTTTTCCTGCAAAATAGTGTATACTAGCTTAGCTTGAGTATCATTATGCTTCAAACATGTCGTACCGGACAAGGGGGATTTGGTGAATTTCACAAAAGCGCCACTGTCAACGTTAAATTGTTTCACGTAGAATGTTTTATTATTGAAGCTAAATAGGGCCATTACTACATACACTGTTATGACTGTAAAAAAAAGAGAGAAAGAAACAATTCACATTAAGTTTTCTTAATACATACATGTATTTTAACTGACATTATAATGTTCTACCCACGTACGAAATAACACATAATATAAAATGCGACACATCTGCACCTGCCATTATTTTACTCATTAATTATATACCCATTGTTGAAATGTCCATATCAAAAGTTTTGTATCAATCTTGTTTTTATTATTCTCAATTACAAAATTACCAGCAATAACGTTAATAACATTTTAAGACTTAACTTACGATACCTACATATTCAAAACTAGATTGAAGACTTGGCGTTGGAGTGCTTGACGTAACGAAACACGATCATGCAAAAACACCATAACTCTCTACTACAATTACATCTACCAGAAATTACTAATGCAGAATTCAACCAAAAACTGTAAAAAAAATAATCCTGTAATTTGTACAAAATAGGTATCAGACTGAAATTGTATCAGGGAAAATTGTATAATTAGTTCCTTAAAATCAGCACTGGGGACCAGTAACCGCTTAAAACGTTTGTAAATGAGTTGTGCATTAGCAAACATTGGAAAACTGGTGAACATGCTTGCAACATGTTTATGTCTCCTTGTAGCAACCAATAGCTGCAACTACGTACTGCCATATTGACATAGTGACAGCCTGCCAACATAGGTCACACAGAATGACATATTTGAACACAATGTTTTCTAAACGTCTATGGGAGCAAAATACACCCAACCTGTTGATCTATATCACAATAAAAACCGAGTCAAAATATTTGACTGTTCTGAGAGGTTAACAATTGTACTTTACAATACACTCCCTGAGGAAGATCCAAAAATTCGGAAAAAAATTGCCGCACTTCTTCCCCCCCCCCCTTTTTAAACATAGTAACAGAAAGCAAGACCCAATTTCATGGGGTTTATGCCTGTGCTTAAGGTGCTTTGAAAAGCGCTGACTTCTGTCAGCTGCAAGTGCAAAATTCTTCAGAAGACCTTATGCATTGACGTCATCACGTCGCCATGAGGTAAAGCGTTGATGAAACAATGGAAACGCAAATCTATGTACGCGCAACAAACAATGAGCCAATGAGCAACCTTCTTTTGACCTCTAGCCGAGGCTGCCCGACTCAAATGATGTCATGTGCATAAGGTCTATTACAATGAATGGACCCTTCCCATGAAATATGCTAATTACATTCACGCCACCATCATCCCCACACAAAAAGTCGCAATGTTCCATCATTTTGCCAACCAAAATGTTAGTGCGCACGCGCGATGTGCAATTTACATATTTCGTGGGAAGTGTCTATTGAGCCCAGGGCCCACCTTCATAAGGCTGAGTTTAAAGCACAAAATGTAGCTAAGCATAAAACAGTTCTGCTTACCAGCTAAAAGTACCATATCACATGTACAGTTGTGACCTTGTTTCCTGCTTAGTTTAGCTAAAACTGTAAAAGGAATTTTTCCGCCATCTCTTATGAAACTGTGCCCAGGTGATTGTGACGACCATAGTCATGGGTTCCCATACAATTTTGAGGACTAAGTACACACGTATAAAGGTCAATGCTTGAAGTTGGGATAGATAGAAAGTTGCACACTGGGTGCAACATATTGCAGTTTTTGTATGGCACCTGTTGTGGTTGGCATCTACACATTGAAGAGATTGTAATAGACACCCAAGTGTTTTAACCCATGAATCGGTAAATATACAATAACTTTAGGAGGGAAGGGTGCGACTGTTTTGTATAAAAATATTCCTGGACATAAAGGTCTTCCCAGCTGTAGGTTAAAATGATAATTTGGTTCTTGGTTGAACCAACAGTGACAGACAGTCTTAAGTGTCCATACGGATGGGTCGGACATTCAAAACCCTAATGCCTGTCAAGTTACACATGAGCCCATAAACAATGGAGCAATGCTTCCCGACACAGTTTACTTTACTGATGTTGGGAAGAGTTCTTTAGAAAAAGAAACAATACACCAACATAGGAAGGACCCCTCTCTGCACCTGAAAAGTTGCTTGCCTGAGCTGATGTACATTATAAAAACGGATATTAAACACATTAGTGGTTTCTGGAAGTTATTCCCAACTCTCAGTTTCCATTAAACACACTGTACAGTTAACCAATGCCAATTTCACCCATGATCAGGCTTTTGTTAATCAAATAAAAAAATGTTTTTGTTTTGTTGAGGATTTGGTGCAGAGTCATATCAGCCGTGCGTTTTCGCGGTCGTAACCAATAACTGTTTCGGTTTACTTGGCCATTGGTTCATCACTGGTCAGTGACCGAAACAGTTATTGGTTACGGCTGCGAAAACGCACCCCTGGTTTTATTTTGATTGCGGCAATTGAAATAAGCAACAGTAATTTTTGGGGGTCTTTAAGTGCTATTTTCTTTACCATGATAGTATTTCAGACGGAGCTATTTCTCTGGAGGATTGATGACGGTATGAGCTTTTTAATTAGCGAGCTTTCAGATGAAGCTAATCACAACTGTTGGACAATGAATGGCGACTTTATGAAGTTATCCCATGGAATATGAAGCAATGGCTAACAGCACCTGTGAGATTCCATACGTGCTGATACACTGTGAGAGTGATTTGTGTACGGTTGTAAGAAAGTCCAGGTTCAATACCTGTTTGTGATACAAAATGTGAGAGGAAATTTAGTCAATGACGATGGTCTCAGCTGACTGCACCTTGCTGACCATCCGATTGGTCTGGGAGGTGATCTTCCAGGGGCGTCGAGCGAGACGCTTCTGCGATGGAATAGGAAGCTGTTTGCGCAGTTTCCTGGTGCATGAAAACAAAAACAGTAAAAACAAAATTTAATAAAGGTTTTTTATCAACAGGTAATATTCACTTACTTTGTTTACAGAAGTATATCATCACTCCAGTGCAAAAGCGCATCACGATTTTGAGAAACATCATATCTCATAATGTCATTTCCGCACGAAATAGCTCTGTGCCAAAACGATGTATCCCGATTTCGTAATAAAGTCATAATTCACAATAGAGAGGCTCCGTGCAAAAACATTGTATCTGGATTTGAGAATAAAGTTGTATCTCGCACTAAAAAGAAGCTGTGAGATACTTTGTATGTCTGTGTCTTTTGTTTTGTGGTTTAAGCGTGATTTGACGCATGTGCACTTTCAAACTTTGTATCATTTACAACACGTCTACTGCCATTACTGCTGTAATTAGCGTGAATGTGTCACATTTTTCTATTGAGTACTCTTTAAGATTAATTAAATTTGAAAAAAATAAATTATTTTGGATTGCTCTTTCTTATCCTGTAAAGTTTGAAAATAGAGGGATTATAAATGTTCTTGGTTTGGTACAGAAAAGTACATGAAAACAGACTGATGGCAGACTTACTGACCTGGTATTTTCATCAGCGTGGAAATAAACATCATCAGGGGCATCCAACCAGCTGAGGTGTCTGCGCTTCTTGAAAATCATCCTTCCATCTTCACTCTACAAATCAATCAAGAAAATTAACTTTTTACTCAAACTTTCCTGTTGAAATTTTGTTTTAAGCCAAGGAAGGATTTGTGCTGAAGGGGTATTTGGCTGCCAAGAAACAATAAAATCAATTCTAAACACCTAAAGTCTTTGGGTAGAGACACTCCCATATCCTTCATCATCAGAAAAATGTCATCCATTATTTTGTCATGTATTTACTGCAGTGACGCTCCAAAATGTAATATTGGACAGCCGCCCATACAGTATGGATAACTATTGGACACTTTGCAGCGTTGTTTCCAAACTAATCGTTCCCCGTCTGTTAACGTCCGTCGATATATCGATATTACTCAAAAAAACGATACTATTTTGACATCGATATCGCCGATGTCACTTTTTTAATCATATCGAAATATCGACAATTTCGATATATCGAAAATGTTGATGAATCAAAAATGTCGATGTTCCTAAATGATATCGAAAACACCGAAAGAGTGTCAGATTATCCAGAAAACCTCCGGGTTTTAGTATTAGAAAAGCCGCCGTCTTTATTTGCAGCTTACAACATTTGAGTAGCCATATTAAATAAAATAGTTTGGCGACCAAGTCCGCTTGTTCCTCTGTGTTTCACACGTGGCCCGCCGCTATAGTTCACAACTGCTTGTGCAGTAAAATCTCAAAAGAAACCGGTCTTGCCGCCCAGCCTATCAGTTGTTTGGGACGTAACCCTCATTGATCTGATTGGTTAACATTAAATGTTGCGAGATGGTTGTTCTCTTGCTGGTATCTCCCGATGTTTTTGATTGTTTAAAATGTTGGGGCGATGCGCTTGTGTGAGAGTAAGCCGAATGGTTGAATTTGCAAGACGCTGCGCTGTACCTCATTCCTAGTTCTGTTATGAATATGCAATTATCAACGGCCAATCACAGCGTGCGGAATGTTGGTTAGCTTGGACTTTGGACCCCAGTTTGCACTGCATTATGCATGGTATACCGGTGGGCGACCGATTGTTGTGGGGCCCGGGCCGATGAACGCGCAGTGTATACTGAAATGAACGATCGCAATTCTGATTGCGGCCACATTAAATCTAGCAAATATCCAGACTTGTCAAACTATTTTTAAAACTTTATAATAAACTTTCTTTGGGATTTTACCACCATACCCTCATTATTGTGAATTTTTTTGTTTGACTCGCCCGACGGACTAGTAAAGGAAGGGTTGATTCGCCCGCCCCTGTTTTCACTCGGTATTTGGCAAACGGGCGACCGCTAATTTCGAACCCTGATGTATGTCGAGTCATGACTCTGCCAACTCCTTGCGTCGGCGACTGACTCCTTATGTCAGCGACTCACAAAGGCTGTGTGTTATTTTGGGGCAGCCAATCACGAGTCGGTAATTGCGGGGAGCGTTCTGTGCACCCTTGCTATTCGCCAAGCCAGCGGAAGCGGCAACGGTAATCATGTCTTATCTTCGTTGTAAAACCATGGAGGTAGGAATACCAAAAGCAAGCGGGGCGGGCGGGCGCAATTTGATAGTTTTTGGACTAACAAGTGCGGAGGATCAATCCAAAACCGCAACCCCATTAAACTGTCGGACTTCAGTATCTAAGTTGCTGTTTTTAGGCTTCATCTTACGCACGGGAAATACTCGATATATCGAGTATACTCGATATATAATTTCCGATATATCGGTTATTGAATAAAACTGACATCGACGGACGTTACCATCTGTTTGTCCAAAAGAGGCAAGGTCGTGTCACAGCGGACAAGGTTGGTGTCTACATAGAGTCATCCAAATTCGTTAAAAGTTGTTGTTTTTTGTTGTTTTTTTTCAGAGTGTGGGCGGGGGGAGGAACCACAAGTTTCCCTAAATGTTTTTTGTTTATTGTGAACAAATTTCAAATGGCAAGGATCTATGAGTGAGTTATATCAAACAAATATCGAATGCATTTCGTTTGTGCATTGTCGCAAAATATAGTCACTTGGTGAAAACTTGTCCACACCCAAAATTGCTAAACCAAGATTATTGTGATGACTGTGTCTAGTGAATTGGGTCAATAGTTGACATTGTTGCTTGGCAAAACAATTCTAAGCAATATTTTCTGCATGCTCAACTGCTTAAATTGGACCCAGAGCTTTACTATGAAACACTTACCTGTGCATTAGTGTCTCCACTACTGCCATCTTCCAAATGTTCACCTGAATCAAAAGAAATTTAGACTCTTTTTTTAACCTAAGTGTTCTGATGTTGGTTATCTAGGATTGTGTTACCATTACTTCTATACGAGTAAGGGTTGTTTCTGAACATTTTAATGTAAAGACAATTTTGTTCAGCCAATGATGGCAAACTGCCGTGTATTGCAATATACAACAGTTAATACAGTTAACAGTTAATATGGTGTGAGATTTCATTCAAGTCCTATTTCAACAGTTACAGAGTTTCACACTCTCATAATTACTTTATTTTATGGGTTTCCATTTTGTGTTTATTACTAAAATTATTAATCGGGGGAGAGTCATGGCTAACAAAAAGGTCCCACACTAGGATCCACATTTTAGGAGTTATGTTGAAATGATGGCATTCCATGGCCCACTAAGGGGGCTTTCACTTAGAGCCCAAACTCATGAATAATTCATGCGAACAGTTCATGGTCGGACAGTTTACCACAGACAGGAACTTTTTTTAACCCTGTGCACTCGCAGCATTTACCTGCGCTTGTAGTGTTTATGTACACGGCAGTTTGTCACACATTGACACAATGAAAGCATTGACATTGACACATTTTTATGGGCCTTCACAGGATATAATGAAATAGCGCAGAAAACAGTTGGAAAAACTTAGGAGGGGGGCAAATATCTTTTAAAATCAAATTTCATGTTACAGAGAAGAAAACCATCATACTGAATGAACTAATAATGAAATAACAGTTAATATGGTGTGAGATTTCATTCAAGTCCTACTTCAACAATTACAGAGTTTCACATTATCATAATTACTTTATTTTATGGATGTTTATTTTGTGTTTCAATACACAATGTAGAAAATGATTAATCGGGGGAGAGTCATGGCTAACAAAAAGGTCCCACACTAGGATCCACATTTTAGGAGTTATGTTGAAATGATGGCATTTCCACCTTTTTGGAACCCAAGGCATGACATTTGGCCCTGGGAAAAAAGTAGAAAAGTAGGAATATTTCATCGAGTACAAAGGGCTGACCAACATGTACACATGGTGTAAGCTTTCAGGGACACTTCAGGCTAGTTAACCCTTTCAATACCGCATTTTTTATAGGGGTCATACTGCTGTGTACCGCATTTTTTCACACACACACACACACACACAAAAAGAGCAACGTGCAGTGTTCACATTTTTTCAATCTTGATTTTCTGTGTGAAGACATATTTTTGTGGAAAAACTTTATGCATACAATTTGTAGCTTATGAAATGACCTTTTAAATGATGTCAAATTTGTATACATTATCTTTATGTCCTTTGTCACCTCGATCGGCACGAATGGGTCGAGGCCCGCCGGGTCCACGCCCAAGCCCACAGCGTTGAACGGGTGCCGTGCTCGGTCCAGCTACCGGTATATCGTCAGGATAGTTGTCATAATTGAATGTGCCTGGCGACGAAACATCACGAGTTTCATCTGAATCTTCACTAGGTTCTTCTTCAGATATTTTCGAATCAAATTCGGAGTCACTTACGACAAATATTTCAACCAAAACCTCCAGGTCACGAACAGCCATGATGGTGATTTTTTGTCGGGAAAACGGAAGCGTGAAATCTGGAAGTACTGCTGCATGCAATGTAATTTTTCTCGGAATATCGTAATGGCGACCCCCTATACAATACACACCATTGTGAAGCTCGATAAACAAGCTACCCGTCTATATAAAGGTCAACAGCAGAGGGCGCCAAACAAAATAATTACAGGCTCTCAAACGCCGCTGCTTTTTGTGTACAGAAGCACTACACGGCGCACTGTCGAGTAAACTCGACAATGGTATTGAAAGGGTTAATTACAATTGGTATGATTTTTCCCACAAGCAAAAACATAGGAAATCAGACTAAGTAGCAAGAATATCATGCCTGTAATTCCTACAGTTAGAGACTTCAAGGAGCTACTAAGAACAGTATCCTCGGCAGGGAACGATTTCATCCAGCAATTTTACATAGCAAAATATTCAGACTGAACTTGTTTTGTGCACACTGAGTGCTAATATTGAGTAGCAACTCCTGATATTTGAGTAGCAACTCATACATTTTGTGTAGCAATTTGCTCTGCTATACAAGGGAAATCATTCACTGCTCGGCACTAGAGAAGTGCATCAAACAGCAGGATTTCTTTATATCTGAAGAAAATAGCCGCTACTTGTTCATCAAGCAGATATAAGAAAGTCTGAATTCAGATAAAAGTCTGACGCTTCTCATCCCCGATTATTATATGATTGAATAACTGATCAGAGTGGTGACAATACCTTTCTTTGGAACATGGCGCTGAGGTGCAAGTTGCATTCTCTTATTGGCTGGTGCTGAAATTAAACAAACGGATGAAATCAATTTATGAAAAAGCGGGATACAATGTAATACTGCATACTGCTGCCAGACCATACCAGAAACACTAGGGTGGGCCCCCTTCTCTTAAGAGTATGTGCACCAGGGTGCTCTATAAGCGTTATGCCCATCA
Organism: Leptasterias polaris; assembly: GCA_037783415.1. Classification (NCBI taxonomy): domain Eukaryota; kingdom Metazoa; phylum Echinodermata; class Asteroidea; order Forcipulatida; family Asteriidae; genus Leptasterias; species Leptasterias polaris. The sequence continues at coordinate 91,025 of JAZGTN010000038.1, forward strand.
CTGAACTATTATACCTCTACATTGGCGTGTCGTGGACGAGCGGATAAGAGCACCGGACTCAAGCTCTGGTGTTTCTGATCAGCAGAGTGTGGGTTCGAGTCCCGGTTGTGACACTTGTGTCCTTCAGTGAGACACTTGACCATTATTGCTGCGTCCTTCGGATGGGACGTAAAGCCGTAGGTCCTGTGTGCTGTGTATTGCACGTAACAGAACCCAGTGCACTTATCAAAAAGAGAAGGGGTTCACCCCGGTGCTCCTGGTTTGATTGGCTGCACATTGAGCCACAACACCTTGTAAACCATGACATGGTGCTATGTAAAGGAAAAAGGTCTCACACTTAAAAAACGTAGCTCCACATACCTAGCAGGATAATTTATAATAATCTTTGAGTGCCATGAGGGCCACTGGGTGACAGATACCTAGCAGGATAATTTATAATAATCTTTGAGTGCCATGAGGGCCACTGGGTGACAGATACCTAGCAGGATAATTTATAATAATCTTCGAGTGCCATGAGGGCCACTGGGTGACAGATACCTAGCAGGATAATTTATAATAATCTTCGAGTGCCATGAGGGCCACTGGGTGACAGATACCTAGCAGGATAATTTATAATAATCTTCGAGTACCATGAGGGCCACTGGGTGACAGATACCTAGCAGGATAATTTATAATAATCTTCGAGTGCCATGAGGGCCACTGGGTGACAGATACCTAGCAGGATAATTTATAATAATCTTCGAGTGCCATGAGGGCCACTGGGTGACAGATACCTAGCAGGATAATTTATAATAATCTTCGAGTGCCATGAGGGCCACTGGGTGACAGATACCTAGCAGGATAATTTATAATAATCTTCGAGTGCCATGAGGGCCACTGGGTGACAGATACCTAGCAGGATAATTTATAATAATCTTCGAGTACCATGAGGGCCACTGGGTGACAGATACCTAGCAGGATAATTTATAATAGTCTTTGAGTGCCATGAGGGCCACTGGGTGACAGATACCTAGCAGGATAATTTATAATAATCTTCGAGTGCCATGAGGGCCACTGGGTGACGGATTTGAGTGCTATATAAGAAGCCACTATTATTATTGTTATGACTATTATTACATTCCATTTGAAGGACAAAGTAATTATGGTCATAAAGTGTATTGCTCAAGAATACAAGTGTCACGACCAGCTTGAGTCCGGTGCTCTAGACAGCCTGACACTGAAACTCCTCTTAGAAGATAAGATGAATAGATTCCTTACCTTCAGTAGAAGAGCTATGCTCATATCCCCTCTTCCTCATCATGGTTGGTGAGATGGTACTGATCGTAGAGGCATCCTTGAAGTCAGAGCGATTGCCCTTGGCCCATATAGCCTGCTGGCTGGCTGACCCCATGGTGCTCAGTCCACGCCCCTCGTACAAGTCTAGAAGAATAAACATACATCAAGATATTTAGAGAGTGCTTTGGTTTGAAGGTTGTGTTTTACATGAATACCAGACGGACAGTGACGCCATCAAATCTCCTTGTCAATGTGAAACTATCTTATTGGTCCCTTGCACTAATGTCACATGCGGCTAATGTCTGCCACGCTTGCCATTTGGGATTCAAATTGCTCAAAAGAATAATGGTAAGTGTGTTAATGCCACATCGCTAAAAATGTGCACTACACTTTTTAACACAGGGATTTTCACTCCAAAAATGAGGCAACCAAGAAGATTGTGATGATGACGTCAGGTGCATTGGGTCAACACCGATTTTGTAACATTTGTGCACATGTATGCAAAGTTATATTTCAGGGTTCGAAATTAGCGGTCGCCCGGTCGCCAAATGCGAGTGAAAACAGCAGCGGGCGAGTCAAAACCCTTCCTTTACTAGCCCGCCGGGCGAGTTAAATAATTGTTCTTGTTCACAATAAATGAGGGTACGGTTGCAAAATCCCAAAGAAAGTTTTTATTAAAGCTTTTAGTTTGATAAGTCTGGATATTTGCTTGATTTAATGTGGCCGCGATCGCGATCGCGAACGGAATTGCGATCGTTCATTTTGGTATACAAACGTTAAAACACCATGAACATACTGCCGAGTATCCACACAACACGTGCATCGGCCCCACACATAACGTTCCGTCGCCCACCGGTACATGCATAGCGCATACACAACACACAGTACATGTACAACACAGTCGGTCCAAAGTCCAAGCTAACCAACATTCCACACGTTGTGATTGGTGATTAATGGCCGTTGATAATTACCATATTCATAAGAGCTTGGCTAGACTTCAACGCAGTACACGTTCACGAACGGAGTAAAGAATTGCCGCACAGTGTGTCGCACGCATGCAGATTGTGTACAATACACAGCCTTGGATGAAGTCTAATTAAACATCGACAACTTTTGCCGATAGAGGGCGATGCAGGGCAAAGTTCATTGAATTATTTCTCAATGTGCGTTGTCGAACGATCGTTGATTCGCGAAGATTTGATTGCAAATGAAGTTCAAAACAACCGATCTTCAAATCAAGAATCCATGAAAATGGTTGATGATGGAAAAGGTATGATTTAGGACAAAAATTAGGGGATAAAATCATCCCAAAACGCAATTTGGCGAACTTCACTTCCGTGCGTTTTTTTTTTTTGACGTTTTGAAAATTGTGTGCGTCACGTCAATACATGCGGGCTAGTGAAAAAACCTGCGGGCGATCCAAAATTTTGGTTGATTCGCCCGGCCGGCGAGTGAAAAAAAAGTTAAGGGAAACCCCTGTATTTGAATTTTGTACTAACTTCTCACATAAGAGAGACTCCGTGCTGAAACACTGTGTCTCTTTGGCATGGGATTTTTGTAAACAACTGTGATAGTTAAAGCAAGATACAGGAGTGCATGAATAGAAATCACAGCTGTGATTGTACAAAATTAATGTACAGTTATTCCACAGACTGTGCAAAAATGTTTTGGGGAAATTTGGTTTCCCAAGTACATTGCATTCACAGGTGAAGGAAAGACAATTGCACAGTGTTTGAATAATGTTTTGAATAATGTGCAAAAATATTTTGGGGAAATTTTGTTTTCCCAATTACGTTGCATTCCACAGGTGAAGAAAAGACAATTGCACAGTATTTGAATACATGGGAGACTTGCAGAGTCTACGGAATACCTCTTCCACTCTTCTTGGCAGCTTCCATCATTCCCTGGAGTTTGGTCACCACGACGTCCACCTTCGGCCAATTACGCTTCCGGAACTTCTTCACCTTACCCTCACCCTCTGGAAGGAACATTTGACCTGAGCACAACAAAGAAAAGAGAGAAAGGGCTGTGGTCAACCCAGAGCTGCCAACATTTGCATCTTGCAATCAGGGAGATTTTGTACAACAATCAGGGAGAGTTTGTACAACAATCAGGGAGAGTTTGTACAACAATCAGGGAGATTTTGTACAACAATCAGGGAGATTTTGTACAACAATCAGGGAGATTTTGTCCAATAATCAGGGAGATTTTGTCCAATAATCAGGGAGATTTTGTACAACAATCAGGGAGATTTTGTACCACAATCAGGGAGATTTTGTACAACAATCATGGAGATTTTGTACAACAATCAGGGAGATTTTGTACAACAATCAGGAAGATTGTTAGAATTACATCCAGCATAATAGGGACAAAGTTTCCATAATCAGAAAGATTTCCAAATGTGTTCATCAGAACATGGAAAGATTGGTTTATTTTTAGGGAACTTTCTGCAGAATCAGGGAGAGTTGACAATTTTACTGAGTAAACTTTAGGTTCCACCTTTAGCACTAAATACCAGGGACTGTGGCAAAACTTTTTGATTCAGTAATACAGGTTCTGGCGCTACCCAATTCCACTTGAAAATAAAAAACCTGACAACCAAACAACCCAAAGAAATAGCAAATAAACATATAAGTATGGTAAAAGCTGAAATACAAAAGGCACACATGCACATGTCAGGGATGAGATTGGATGGATGTGAAAATTCCTTTAAAATGGCTTGTGGGTCCCTGTCCCTCTTATTCTAGACCCAGAATGTTTTAGATGTTACAATTCAGGAGGTTTACAGACTCTGTGCATCACCAGATATACCAACTACAGAATTGGACACACTGCTGATTATTTCTTTCTCCTTTTGGTTATTGCTTAAATTCCTTCAAGTAAATATGAAGGCTCAAACAGGTTTTGAGAGAGTCACAAAATCAGGAAAAATCCTGATAAATCACATGCATGACATGTTAAATGTTCCCACGACTTGTCTGTAGTATTATTTGTTTCATTTTCCACAGATCTTGATGATCTTTACTCGAGTACCTGTCTTTTGAAAATTTTATTTGCTCAGACTGTCTTGTTGATTGAGTGCAGTAAATTAATTGTGTGCTAGGTCTGTGAGTTGAAAGCATATTTGCAAACAAGGTTTCACTTGCCCTGTAGGAATACAGCCTACTAATGGACAAACTAAAGTTAAATCTAATAAATGGATGGGGTGGAGACTGGTGAAACAATTCTGCAGCAGACAGTGGGAAGTCAAGGGTGACAGCAAATATCTGATGATGGTTTGAGATGGCAAAGGTTTTTAGGGGCGTAACGGGCAACAATGATTTATATCTAAACCCAATTTGGACTTACAGGCCTGCTTGATGGCCGCTATGTTGATAGGATCAAATGGATTCCTAGAGGCATGACGAATGTTGAGCACCGTTGGGCAGACACTACGGGAGAGCCTGGTCAGCGGGGTGGTGAACAGGTAGAAGGCCTGGCGGGTCTTTAACCCCAAGGCCCGAGGGTTGCTGGTACGGATGGTTAACCCATGGACTGTCTGGCAGTGGCGGGCTAAGTGCGCCTTGAGCTTGAACTCCTGGTAATCAGTGAGACATAGATTTCTTTATCAATATGGTTCATTAGTTATTTAGGAGTACAAAGTATAAAATGGTTTATACATTTGTATAACACCCAAGTAGATCCTTCTCATTTGATTGGAAGATTGTAGTTCACACAGTATTCAATAATCAATTCATTAAATGGTCTACGTCTTATACCATGCATTTGAATAATAAACACAATTCAATTCAATTCACATTTATTTCCACTAACATATTTCCACAATTACAGAACTACATTGTAAAATGCAATAATATAAAAGACAGAATAAGAATTAAGAATAAACTAGTGGGAAAGCGCATGGAGGCAAGGCCCAAAATAAGCCAGGTAGCTTGTAGCGGCTTGCCTTTACATAACAAAATACATAAACTAAGGGTACATGCTTAGGACAATACAAAGACGAAACAAACAGACAGACAGACAGACAGACGAACAAACTACTGGAGAAAATGACAATGACAAAGTATGCAAAAACTTAAAGGAGAAGAACGGTATAGTAACTATGTTACATACTGGGAAATAAGGAACTTTTTATATTAAAGATGTTTTGAACCACAATGCATTTTCATCCCTCTGTTTTGACTATCCACATTGGGGATGCCCAAGTACAATCTTGCACATTCTTTTTATTCTTTTAGTTTTATCCTTCAATCAAATAACAAAGATCTACTTGGATGCTATATCAAACACGTGGCGTGTCGTGGCCGAGCGGTCTAGGTCACCGGACCTAAGCTCTGGTGTTTTCAGCAGCAGAGTGTGGGTTCGATACCCGGTCATGACATTTGTGCCCCTGAGCAAGGCACTTAACCATAATTGCTTCGAAAAAGTTGGGAAGGTAGTGCATTCTGCTCTACCAACCAGGCTCCTAGTGGATGATACCCATGCCTACATCCTTAAGGACTGTGAAGGGGGTAACCCTGTTTCAGGCCCAGGAGTAGGAGGCAACGTGCCCCTGGTGTCAATTGATTTGGGTCGATAGCCCAAATCAGTTATGTGTAGCCCTCACCTTGAGTGGCCGTCCGTGGCCTTGTGAGTTGGGCGATATCTCATAAAAAAAACAAAAACAAAAAAACATAATGATTGTTTTGCATTGGTGCAATGGAGAGAATACTTTCTCTCTTGAAAGATCGACTGCTCCATTCAACTCGGCTTCGCCTTGTTTTATGGAACATTCCATCTTTCAACTCATGAAAATCATTTAGCCATTCCACTCATTCCATTCCATTCATTGTTTTGTATTTGATTTTGTCACAACTTCCCATCCCAAACAAAGAAGGCTCTATGCAAAAACCTGACTCAGTGCTGTTTGGTTTGTATGTACATCTAGGATAAATTAGAGGAGAAAGATATTTCTGCAGTGTCAATTATAAGTGTTTTGTGAAAGGTCATTTTAGTGTTGGGACCTTTTGCACCAACTCAAGGCTATCAACATGACCATGACCCAATTTCATTTGACTATTCCTAGTTCTACTTCTTTCACATATTTCTTTGCAGGGGTGGGGAAGGGGCAGAGAGAGGGGCTGAGAGGGTCATCTCTTACCTTGCCACACCCACTGATGGTGCAGCGGAATGGACGGTGAAGGCCAAAGGTCATACCCTGAGGGCGCTCTGGACGGTTACGCAATGGGCCAGGACGATCTCCATCTGTTACAAAATCACACAAGTACACAATATATTGTTGTAAATGAATAAAGGAATACAAAACTACAAAAAACACAGAACATAACTTCAATACAATTTACTGGTTACTCTTTCTCATTTTTACAAATTTCATATAAATGAATTTACTTTGGAAAATACTTTGGAAAATATCTGTTTTTATAAACACATATTACACTAGTTACTGATTACTGAAACTGTCCAAGAACCTGCTGGCATTTTGAATTAGAACAAACTCAAAGCATCAGCAGCATCTGGCAACCTCTCCTCAGATACAAGAACCACCAAAAAACCATCCACGCTCCAGCGAACCCATTCAACACTGAAACCAAGTCAACCCTACATAAGCTCACACACACACACACACACACAGCAGAGTCCGGCAATCTCCATGAAGACAGTCGGGGTATACTGATCGAAACGTCGAGCAGAAACCAGCTCTTCTCAGAGCCACTACTCACAAAAGAGATTTCTAACATGGTGTCACTGTAAACCTTTCTTACTTAGTACTTCCACCTTGCATAGCTTCAAGTGTTATCAAACTCAAAGCAATCATAGTCTGTCATCCTACAATGCAGACCTGATACTACACTGAGGCAACGGAGACAATAGACACAATCAGCGACCGGAGTCACGTGACTCATAGTGGGTATACAATGTAAACAAACCCAAGCAAACAATGCACAGTGAGCATGGAAAAGCATGGCTGCTTCTCACCTTACAGCAGAATCGATCGGAAGCAGCCATGCGTTTCCATTTAAAATGTGTGTTGCTTGGTTTGTTTACATTGTATACCCACTATGAGTCACGTGACTGCAGTCGCCAATTGTGTCTATTGCCTCCATGCCCTGGTCATTACCTTGTGGTGCCCCATGAAATGTTAAAGGGACACGTTGCCTTGGATCGGGCGAGTTGGTCTATGAAAAGCATTTGTAACCGTTTGTTTTAAAATGCATATGGGTAGAAAGATGTTTTAAAAGTAGAATACAATGATCCACACAAATATGCCTCGAAATTGCGTGGTTTTCCTTTTACTTTGCGAACTAATACAGTCCGCCATTTTGTGGAGTCAAAAATTTGGCTCTACAAAATGGCGTGCCGTGTTAGTTCACGATGTAAAAGGAAAACCACGCAATTTCGAGCCATATTTGTGTGGATCATTGTATTCTACTTTTAAAACATCATTCTAACTATATGCATTTCAAAACAAACGGTTTCAAACACTTTTCATAGACCAACTCGCCTGATCCAAGCTTTCTCACAGAAGAAATTAACACTTTTCTCACAAAGAGGTGCCATATTGTTGACAAAGTGCCCTGGCCTTAGAACAGGCATGATATGTGGCCCTTGAAAAATGCAGGGCAATTTTATTCAGTACAGGGGCAAACATGCATGTACATATATGATGTGCTTTGATAGGCTGTCCAGGCCATTTAATACCAATTTTGCTGATTTTCTAAGGGCGATAAAATTGGAAACGAAAATAAACTCAGGAGAAAATCATGCTTGTTACAACAAGGAAGCACCAGGCCTGCGATGGCCTGTATCCTATAGTAACTCAACAAACAAATGCTTGATATTTGATCAGATAAAGTATGCCTGCCCCAATGCTAACAGTGCATAATTTATATACAATCTGATTTTGGAGATCTTTAGGAAACCATGTGTTAAGTTTTCATCTAATGATCGATGACAAAGTCTAAACTTACCGAGTCTGGTTGGCATTTTGAGGCCACCACACTTCTTCCAGTAGATCCAGCAGGTAGCGCAGAGTCTACACTGCATGTTAGCTGGTCCCCAAGAATACCACTGATATGAAGAGCTCGCTGTGTGGGTAACAAATTACAATACAAACAATTAAAAATAACAATGATAACAGTAGTAGTACATTAAACCGTCATTCATTGTCTCGATCATTAATTCTTTCAGTGCCCGATTTTGTTCAGCATTTTAACCTAAAATGCCCAGCTTTTTGATGTTTTTTGAAATTCTGTAAAAAAATAATAATAATAAGTCTTCGTCACCAAACAAAAGTGTATATTGTTGATTTGTGTTGCCTGGGTATATCCCAAAGTCGATAGTATTTCTTGAGTGATACTGCCCTTTCGTGATAACATATGGTATATTATGGGTCGTACATGTACGATTGATGACACTTTTTGAGTACATAAAACAGATCGTACATGTAAGATCTTGGCACTGAAAGAGTTAAAACCATCCTAACTTCTTAGGAACATTCAGTCAAGAAACACAAATTGGCCCATGTATAACATCATAAATAACATTTCTATTTCATCATTTTTTTTTTGTAAGGGTGTTTTAAAGTGCTCATTTCTCTACAATAAGAATGATCAGATCCATGTATACTGGAAGGAGTAATGTCTCAATGTCATTGTCATTGTCATTGTTATTTTTGTCCTTGTCGTGTCTAAGTCCTTGTCTGTCACAGGGAAATGTACAAAAGCATTATGCTTAACTTTTTTCCCTGCATGTTGGCTAGCATGTTAATTACACTTGATACTATTTTTTGAAATTTCTATAAATCTTATTGTTGAATTAAGTGGCATCCATCTTCTCATAATTATACTCATTGTTATTTGTTTCAACTGTATGTTTAATTGTCATTGTCAGCATGAAAAATAAATGTGCATTGAATTGAATTGCATTGAATTGAATTGAATTATTGAAAGTGTAACTGAAACAAGGGCGCAAGCAATTAATGTGCACACTCCAGTTTCAAGACAACCAAGTGTGAAAGTTTTCCTTCATTAAGTCATCAAATAGAATGGTTAAATTCTGCATGGCAATGGAAAAACATGTGTTTTGGGGTAATTCTAGCAACATCAAATGTAACAGTAATACCGTACTTTTTTTTAAAGGAGCCATTTGATTGTTTATGATCTTCTGTTGCTTGGAATGGTGAAATGACACATTTTAACCCTTTCAATACCGGATTGTTTTGACCACGCAGCCCACTGAGGACCACATTGTTTGCGTGGAGTGTACAGTCCAGAACCGAATTGTTTTGCGTGTGTGTGAAAACAGGCCCTGCGCTCGTCGACGAAAGTCGACGATGGTAACAAAGCATAGGTAGGTGCGCCGTCGACGAAAGTCGACGATGGTAACGAAGCATAGGTAGGTGCGCTGTCGACGAAAGTCGCCAATGGTATTGAAAGGGTTAAACTGGTCTTGCCGGCTAGTCATTAACAAACTTAAAGGCAAACGCTGTAAAAGACAGGACTGTGTCATACCGTAGCAGCTTTCACAGGCCCTGCTGCCAGGTGAGATTGCTGGCGGTACACCCTGTGTTCCTGCGGCACTCAGCTGGCCCGGCAAGGTGATGTTTGGCTTGCTTGGAATCTGATTGGGGTTTGGCTTGTTACTGAAGAAAAACAAAACAATAAAAAACCACAAGGTGTAAAAAAAAACCACAATCATGACACATTATCAGGCATAATATCTGACCCTTGAAAAATATGAAAGTACTAAAATTTAGAAAACATGGCATGCACACATGTAACTACATGGTACTAAAGTGTGTATGAAGAGCCACAGGCCGCGAAAATGCATTGAAATACTTTGCAACAGAAGAGCATAAAATGTAGGTCAAATCGTTTTTCAGGTTTCACGAAGAGCCACTTATGTCAGTGTGCGCGTGATCACGTGACATGCGCCCCCCTTTCCTATGTAAAAATACGTTATCCAGTTGGGTGTTTAAGTAGGTCATCTCACTTTTTAGGTTTCACGAAGAGACCCGTATCTTTGACTAATTACTATGGCAATTAGCCAATATATCTTAGTCAATGGAGAGGTTAAACTTATACAGAATCATATGAGAGGTTTTTAACTGCAAACCGTGGCTTTAGTATTGCAGATTTTGCAGTTTTAAGCCCAGCATATAGCGTAAAATGTAAATCTCAATCAAGCGTTTGGACATAAGTGGCTCTTGTGAAAACAGTGACGATTTAACATCCGAGATATACTCACTAGTTGGGTATGTAGACTTGTTTGAGTTTGCTCTCAGCTTCGGCAGCTTTCAGACGTTTCTGTTGGACGTAGCGATCCGTTGTCTTCCACATGTAATAATACTCTACAATGCTCTTTAAGGTTTTCCATGGAAGCTGTGTAAGACAAGAGATTTTAAACAAAATAAACATCAACTTCAAATCTTGGCAGTCTTCAAAACAAGAACTAGAATACTAATATTTCAACTGATATAAATGTTAACAAATCTTACTGAGAGAAATGTGAATAAGAAATACCGATGATGACTTACTTGAAATTATTTAATACTGGTAATAAAGACATAAGCTCAACCAAATAAGTGATGTTTGAAGATTTCCACGGTGTGAAGAATAGGAAGTAACTATTTATATTATATGTTGTGGGTATAGCTGTTTGTAAATCCTTTGGGAGGAGTGTTGGCTCTGAAAAGAACCACTTTTTATTTTTTTATTTTTTTTTATGCAAGTTCGCCCCAAACAAGGCTAAAAGCCACTCTTGGTAAGGGGCTATAAGAGGAAAATTATGAAACATGAAAAGAACTCAGGAGAGCTGGAGGTAGGAATTGATATTCCTCTTGAAACAGTCGACCACTGGTATGATCTTAATGTTTTGCACAGTATGCTCTGCTCATCTTCAGGAGAAATCCTACCAAATATTTGACTTTTACCAAAGTTTTTTTTTGGCAAGGGGAAAAGCCCCAAACTATATTACCTGAACTTTATTTCCAAATCCAAACAGAAGAAAGTGTACAATATATACAGAAAGAATGAAGGTGTAAATACATAATGCAGAGGAAGATATAAATACAACAAGCTTGGAAGTGGAGGGGGTCCATAAGAAGCACAGCTTGTTGAGTATGGCCCCCTGTATTATGTTGATTGTAGGTGGGGTACGTCGGAAGTAGGAAGGACCCAAGCTAGCATCAACACAATAGGTTAATCAAACGTAATAAAACATTAAGACAAACAATGGCTTGGCAAAGGATAAATTAGGAATTGAAAAACAAACTGAAATTTCAATCATTTTTTTTTTAGCAGAAAACCTCAAAAACATGGCAAATAATTTGGTCAATGCTGACATAGCCCTACGCAACACAGGTTTGACTTCACAGCATAAAGTATTTGTTTATTTTCAAAATTGAAACCCTCGTCATTTTTCAGCATAAAAGATAAAGACAACACTAACAATTGGGTTGCCTTAGACATGTAACGTCAACATTTTATATTGTATTACCTAGTATCCATGACATACTTAAAAACAAACTAGCAGGGTTCAGTTTAAAAACTGTGCAGGGCATTCTGGACCCAAGTTTTTGAAGTTTTACCTAAGCATGCTGAATTGAAACAAGGCATGTTTTTTACTTGGTGTTTATCTTTGAAATTAAAAGGCCTACTGTGCAATCTTGGGCATTAGGCCTATAAATGGTTTTATCTTGACAATTTTTGTGAATTTGATCAGAGGTAACTAATAATAATAATAATAATAATCGAAGTCTTATATAGCGCCGGTATCCGCCAATGCAGGCGCTCATGGCGCTTGCTCAAAAATCTGCACTCTAGTCAGCTGAGCTCCAAGTGCACTGCTCGTGATATCTAATAAAATAGTTATAGTTATTATGCTCTGTGGTCAAATTCACATGTCCATATCAAAATAATGTCAAAGGCAATGATTAGTTGTGCATGTTGAACAGATGTGTTTTGAGTGCTGATTTGAATGTATCAGTTGTGACAGCTGCCCGGACATTGTGTGGAAGACCATTCCATATCTTTGCTGCTGCGACTTGAAATGAGCGCTCTCCCCAAGAGTTGCGTGCCCTGTGTTCTTCAAGCAGAAATTTGTCTGTAGAGCGTAGGTTTTACAAATATTATTATTGTTTTCTTCGTTTGCGTATCGGCCACAATTTGTCCTGATACACTAGCTTGTGCATGGTGAGAACCCCAACAAGCTTTGATTTTTTTTTGCATGAGGCCTCTCTCGTGAGATATAGGCCATTGTAATAGAATAGAGATACAGCTTTGTGACAGTACGATAGAAGTGCATTTTTGTCAATTATTAATGCAGGCACAACACTTCGTTCTTGTCAGGGCAAGGCAATTTCTCCATAGGAGAGGGCACCACTTTGAGGGCAATAAAATCTTCTATTTGAACATGTCAAAAGACATCAAGGCAATGACCAGGGGCATGGAGGCAATTGCTTCCATGAAGCGTCAGGCCCGTACGTGAAATGAAAAAAGCAACAGTAATCACGGGTGGGAATTATATAATGCATGAAGGGCCTACAACAAACAAAACCAACTGTGTTTCTTCACTTACAAAATCTTGTCTGATGTCGTTGAAGTCTTTCCCGTATTTCTCCAGAGCTTCTTCAAAGAGGTTGGCCTCCGAGGCAGACCACTCCTCCAGCTGATCATGACATATAACAGGTCCACCTGCTGGGACTAGGGCTGATACAGCCTTGGTGATGTCATAACCCTGGTAATGCAGCATGTCCATTGCATGGAACTACACAAACAAAATATTAATAGTAGCTTCAGTATCAATTGTTCATACATCCAGTACTTTCCCTTGACTTTCGTTTCCGCACTGATCGGACTGGTGAATTGAACCTTTGAGTTGTCCATAAGATTTCTCACTAGTCTGCATGTATTTCCAAAACATTTTCAACCAAATATCTTTGGTGTTTTTATAACAAACTTCTTTTTGTTTTTTTTGACAAATACAGTAGTTACTAACGGTACTACCAAGCTGGTGCAGTTAGCTGCAACATCATTACAGTGTCAAACAACATGGTAAACCACATCATGGGAACACAAAATCAACAGTTTTGTTCAGCATTTTAACCTAAAATGCCCAGCTTTTTGATGTTTTTTGAAATTCTGTAAAAAAAATAATAATAAGTCTTTGTCACCAAACAAAAGTGTATATTGTTGATTTGTGTTGCCTGGGTATATCCCAAAGTCGATAGTATTTCTTGAGTGATACTGCCCTTTCGTGATAACATATGGTATATTATGGGTCGTATGTACGATTGATGACACTTTTTGAGTACATAAAACAGATCGTACATGTACATGTAAGACCTTGGCACTGAAAGAGTTAAACCATCCTAACTTTTTTTTGGACAAATACAGTAGTTACTAACGGTACTACAACATGGTAAACAACATCATGGAAACAAAAAATCAATGTAAAGAAGCCATGTTGCATGAAAATCCATATTTTTGTGAACAGATTAAAACCGTTACAGTCCAAATTCTTTCTATGGACCCATTTCCAACATGCTGCACACTTGCACGTGCCTATCCTGTCCGCCATTTGGGGAGTCAAAAATGTACACAAATGAATTGACTCCCAAAATGGATGAAATGACCCCTATGCATCATGCAAGGGGTCAATGTCCAAACAATTTGGTGTGGAGTGACATAGGAGAAGAGGGCATAAGAGGAATTAGGCCACTCACTTGCCAAACTGCCTAGTCTGTCAGGGCTAAACAATGCATATTCTACACGTATAGATGGATTGCACATGACGTCATTGACCGCCATCTTTGATGACAAACAATAGAAACGTGGCCGCGTTTATGCGCTATGCCTCTCAGCCAATGATAGCCTTTCACGCATACACGTTTCATCAACGATGGCGGCCAATGCAAGGACTCTATTGAAAATTACATGAATTCTACACATGACACTACAAGGGTTGAATGCTACAAAACCAACTAGTCTTTATCTAAATGTCCAGAAATCTAGAAATCCTTCTTACCAGTGTTATATCTCTAGAGGCTGCAGCAGCACTCATATGAAGACTGGGTTGACGTACGGAGCTACTGCAGTCAAGGGCTCGGCCAAATGTACCAACCGACCTGGAAATTCAATCAATTCATTCATTTCATTGGTTTAATAGTATAAAAACAGCATGCAAGATGTCTCAGATTACAACTCTTCCAAAGCATGGAGAAATGTTGAATCTGATACCAGACCCCATCATCAGAAAGGCAGGCTTCCAACCAGAGCGAAAACAGTGGTGTGCCCTGAATTGAATGAGGACTTGTCATAGTAGATGTGCCTACGTCATGCCACAAGTGGGGGATTGTGGACCCACAAGCATGTAACTACTACATATATTGCGCCCCACAAAGATCAGAGCGCTTTACAAAGCTTAGGCCACATAAATAAAGATACAAACAAACAATGCATTGATACAGATACAAAACTGTACAACAAAGGCATATGGCATAATTACACATATATTAATGGGTTTTGATTCTACTTTTGAAAAGCTGGAGTGTGTTGGCTTCCTGGATGTTACGGGAAGGAAATTCCAGAGCAAGGGGGCAGAGGCTTTAGGGCACGATCTCCTCCAGTATGTGACTTAGTTTTGGGGTTATTGAGACGTGTTTTGTCAAATGATGAGCGGGTTGCATTACAGATGTGTTGAAAGAGATGACTTCTTGGAGATAGGAAGGTGCCATTGAGTTGATACATTTGTACATAATGACAAGAAGATCAAAATCAACATCAAAACTAATGTGTGTTGGGATTGGTAGCCAATGAAGGCGCTGTAACAACACAGCGCTCACACCCAGTTTCACATCTTACAACACTTCCAAATGCATATGTTTGGAGGCAGCTTTGAGGAACTCAATGTAAAACCAGAAGATAATCCTCGCTGGAGAACCTTACCTTGACCTTTACCCTTTGCTAGCTACCCGCATTAAGTAGCACACAAAATAATTCCGAAAAACAGGCTTATGAAACCTGTGATCAATGTTACACGAGTGACTCGAAAGTTACCCTTTTATACAGATAAATAAAAACACATTTCATGCAACCTATTTCCCTACATAATCAGTACATACCTTGCGAGTATAAGAAACTGATCAATTTGACGATCTTGTAGTTCATGATCCGAACTCCATACTTTAGTTTCCAGTTTTGCCAAATCTCGTTCATATTCTTCACCTGCAACAAACAAAACATCATTCATACTAAAATTATGTTTTTCAGAAGAGTAAGTTAGTTTTCATCGTCTGGCTTTCAAACTGACATGTACCATCCAACCAACTTTCTGAACATTTCATAATGAGGTGATCCTTTTTGCTTATTTCAATAAAGCTTTCAAGATCCACCATTTTGTGGCGTGTTGTGGCCAAGCAATCTGATGCATTGGACTCAAGATCTGGTGGCTAAATCATCAGAGTGTGGGTTCGATTCCCGGTCATGACACTTGTGTCCTTCAGCAAGGCACTTGACCATAAATATTTCTCTAAGCCCAGGTGTAAAAATGGGAACCTGAGAAAGCTGCGATAGCAGAATCAGGGAGATGCAGAATCAGAGAGAGTTGGCAGCTCTGATCATGCATGATACTCGCCATTGAAAAACGGGATTTGTCTGTTTTTTCTGCCTGTAAAAAAAAAGACAGAAATCCAAACATCCGATTTTCCGAAAGCAAAAAGGTCGGAAATCCAATTAAGTTGCATTTAAGAATATCATGCATGTCTGGTAGTGTAAATACCCCTATTATTAATCAACACTACACGCTTTGTGTGGAGCGTACCTTCAGCAAGTTTGGCTGGTGGCTCTGCTTGATATCGAGGTCCAACTCGGATCTCTCCTTTATCAGCAAGGAGGGTCTTCTGCTGAGGATCGTACACCAAGGAGTAGAAAAATGCATCCTGGAAAAAAAAAGGACAAATAAAAATAATTAAGAAACCAGCATTATGTTGTGGTTGAGTTGTCTAGTACATCGGCTTCAAGTTCAGATGCTGCAGTCATTAGAGTGAAGGTTCGAATCCCGGTCATGACATTTTGATAGTTATAATTGCTTTTCAGAGCTATCACTTCTCCCCAACAAAGTTATTACATGGTGTGCCCATCACAATTTAGTAATCTCCACTAAGCAAAGCATCAAATACTAAAAGAAATTATAGGTCAATAAGGCCCAATATCATGGCTCTGCTTACCAACAAATCTGTGCTTCAAGTTTTCACATGCTAGCAAGGAATTTGTGTTTGTGTACAGAAATAACTCACATTGCTGAGCATCCAATATTTGGTATTTTAATGCTTGTTCATTGCTCATGTTTCGCTGTATTTTTAATATTCTATTGTGTATTGTAATTTTAGTGGTTTCTTTCATTGTCATGCGCCTTTGAACAGGCTTGCCTGGAATTGGCGCATTATAATTTGAATTTTATTTGTTATTATATATTTATTATTTATATCCTCTGCTTACACAGCTAGTACCAAAATTTGGGCCAAGATAACCTATAGATAGTTCCCAGTAGACGCCATCTTTACGGGCAAATCGCATTTTGGCTTGCAGGCGCGTCAAGCGCTCAAATTATTAACGCAGCCGCGTCATTCACTAACCAATCATGCAATGAGTTTGGTGAAATGTGCGCGTGCTGCACGCCGTTCTCACGCGTAACGCATGACTGTGTGTTCCAAATTGCCCGTAAAGATGGCCGACTTACGTCATACTGCAACCTATCTATACATCATATTTGGTTTGCCTTATGATACAAGATATGTACCAGTCACTTCCAGTGAGTGGTGAAAGTTGTGTGCAGCTTCCACGGTCACTACAGTGGTACTTGCACAGCCTAATGCACGTGTGATATTAGACAGAGTACCAGTACAAAAAGGGAAATCACAAAGAAAAAACAAAGTTGGGAAAATAAAAAAGTCAAAATTTGTGTGATATAGAGTACCAGTACAAAAAAGAAATTGCTGGAAAAAGGTTTTGAAATTTAAAAAGTGGAAATTTGCGTAAAGGCATGCCTGCTTAACACTTTTCATATGGACCAATCTTTGCTGGTAACCCACCTCTTTGGAGAGATACGACAGCAAACTCTCTGTCTCATTCAGTAATGTCACAGTACACTTCCCACGGATGTGTGTGGCTGGGAGTGTCTCCAGTTGGCGGGAGAGAAATAACTCCCGATGCTTGAGCTGATGCCGTTGCTTCTCTGTTAGTTCTTCTAATGTTTCTTCTTGCTCATCCTCTAGGGCCACTGGAAAGACAAAAAGATCATTTCTTAAAAGTTATTTTTTCAGTGTTGGAGTAAATTGTTGGATATGTAACTCACTAGGACCCACTTTTTTTGTGGCGCTGCTTACCGCAGAATTATGCGCTTGTGGCGTCCAGAAAAGTGTGCAGTCTAGGGGAAGTAGTGCCATGAAATTGTGTACAAATAGCAAGACAAGAATGCTTAGCTCAACAGCCATTCTTCTCTGGTGTGCACCTGCTCTACATCAGCTGTAGAAAAGGGCCTCAATACCACTTGATAGAAATGTGTGGTAACATTTTCCAGAAAGACTAATGGAAAAGCTGGGATTTGCCATGACAGCCAAAGACGGCCCCTGAAAGTAAATAATGAAGCTGCCGTCGATTTCACCAAACTCTTCCTAACTTAGGACTAGTCCTAGACAATGCTAAGAGATAGGACTAGTTAAGTTAGGATGAGTTCTCGTCCTAACTCGAGATAGGATTAATCCTTGCGTTTCGTGAAATCGGCTGCTGGTGCATTCAGTATCTTTTTGATTCTATTTCTGTGGACAAGACACAATCTTTAAAGGGGGGAGACGCAATCAGATTGCAGTTAACTAGTAGGATACTTTGAGACTTATCCCAGTCCTTCTGATTTGAGGCGTGCGATCGCACCCGCACGCCATCGCACGCCTAAAAGCTTTCCCAGGAGTGCGAATAATCACACGCCTGATACCTCTAAAATGCACGCCTTGGCATTCATTTTTGGCGTAATCATACTTCATAAGGTGCCCTTAATAAAATTGTACGATGCATACTAAATATCCGGTTATTAGTTTACATTTTTACAGTTCCGATAAGCATCAAAAAATTCCTCAAAACACAGACCGTAATGCGCTCACCACAATTTTTACACAACGCACGCACGCAGTCACGTCGTTTCCAATTTTCAGGTTCGTAGTCTTTTTCAAATATCGTTCCTTTGGGTGCAACAACAAAGTTAGGAAACATTGAAAGCAAGAGGGCGCTTAAAAACAATGCCATACTATTGAAGGAAAAGCCCTCTATTGGTTAAATATCCGTGCATTATGCGAAAGATAACAACACGGCTTGAACAAAGACTTTACGTGTCTGTGCGATGCATCGGGGGATAGGGTTTTTCCCCCGAATTGCAATAATCACCATCGCTGGTGCGCGATCTAAAACCACCGTGCACTTATCAAGGAGCCACTGGTATCCACGCAAAAGCCGTCGACGACAGCATGGTCTTCAAAGCACACAGTTCCTCAGAAATGTCAGCTTGTGTACGAAAACTGCGCAACGTATAGGCTTTATTTTACAAAAATGACGCCATTTATGACATTTTGAATCATCAGAAAGATTATTTTACTGTAAAACGTAAGATTATTTTCTTCTTAAATGTGTTTTGTTTGTTGTTTAGGGGAATTTTTCGCGGAGTGTTTGTGCAAAGTCGAAATGCTGTGGGGGTGTGAAGACGCAGTGTTTTTGATCATCCGTGGTTATGTTAACGTTTTTTCAATCTTTCAATCGTCTTTTTAAATTTGTTTAAATTTTGTTTTTGCCATGAAGCCCCCAAATTCGACAAAAACACGTGGTGCCCTTTTTACACTTACGAAATAGCTGTGATGCCCTCAAAATTCTAGAAAAGGCACGGCAATTATTGCCGTGCCCTTTTCAACACGAAGTTCGAGGCCTGTTTGGTCTACAAAATGTGTTTCTGTACGATCTCAGCATGTACCACAAATTTGGCGTTTTGCAAAATCACACCCCTCGAAAAAATCCAGGTGTGCTTTTTCCCACACGCCTGTGATTTTCAAATCAGAAGGACTGTTATCCGGTAGAATTAATTTTCAAGAACGATTGATTTTAGTACATCTGCTATTTAGCATTTTCAAAATCTCCCGTTGTATATGTGTGAAACTGTTCACGATACTAACTTATTGCACGGCAGGTTCCCAAGTTGTGTATGTCCCAAAACAATAATCCCAAACCTCCCATGAGACTAAATCCATGGCATAGAAACTCATTGATTGCTCTGCCTGGCCACAACCTACAACATGGTTGGTTTTTCCACAACGTAGATGAAGGATTTGGAGGGATTTAGATTTGGAGGGATTTGGCTTAAAGTCTGATGATTGGGATGACTTACATGCATGTTTATCTGCAAGCTGGATGAGTGAGCTTGGGATGTCCCTCCTCCTGTAGAAACAAACCACCTTGGCTTCAACATTGCCGCTTGCAGTCTAAAATTCAGAGATACAACCGTTATAAGAGCTAACATGAATTGTAATTGGCAATGCTATCAAGGGTATAAGTAAACTCTGGCCCAATTTCATAAAACTGTTTCGCTAAATACTTTTGAAGAACAGACAAACATGTTCAGCAGAAATGAGTTACGATGACAGGTAATTATAAAACAAATGTGTTGACCTTTTCATTAGACAACATTTCTATTATTACTGTATTTTCTTGTTTACTCACAACCCTTACCCTTGATGCTTTCCGAGTCCTGTGGGGGGAAAAACCCACTGGCTTATTCGGGTGGGATTCGAACCCACAGCCACTGTATTCTAGAGCAGATGTTATGCAGTAAAACCACCGAGCATGCTTGACGTCAACAGGCCTTTCTGAAAAGCCAGTTTGTATCCTAAAATGAGGTTGTGGGTTTGAATCCCATCAGAGACTACTGTGGATTTTCCTCCCGCATGACTCGGAAAGACGAGTATACAGAGCTTATCAAACAGCCGTGTAAAGCCTGGTTAGTTCTTCACGCGAAAGGGAATGCGAATAATCGATATCTGTGACGCAATAATTGATACGCGCCCTTTTTCCAATTGTGACTCAAGAAAGTATGAACCGGGCTGAAGAATTTAAAAACAAAATTGTATTCTTTATCCTGATGCAATTATTACATCCCTTATCCTGATGCAATTATTACATCCCTTATCCTGATGCAATTATTACATCCCTTATCCTGATGCAATTATTACATCCCTTATCCTGATGCAATTATTACATCCCTTATCCTGATGCAATTATTACATCCCTTATCCTGATGCAATTATTACATCCCTTATCCTGATGCAATTATTACATCCCTTATCCTGATGGTACTCACCTTGTTTAGTTCTTCAATACGCCTGATGAGGTACGGTTGCGAAGATGATGTCTCAAAATAGACATAATCTACAGTGACACAAAAAGAAAATATTAGTCACTATACACAAAGAGTTGTCTCTTAAGGTGGCATACTATCCAGACTCATGTTCCCGTATTTGGAATAAGAAAAAAAACAAAAACAAAAAAACCCAATTTACTTATCTTGAAGGAATATGTAAATGAAGATACATTTCCTGCAAACTTCTTTAGGTTTAGGAAAGCCTACTACATGTACATTCAAATTATCACCTACTTTTATAAATTAGTTCCTTTTTAAATCATATGTATACTGTATGTACTGTCGTTTGACCAGTTCCGGATCACTTTTTGAATTCACGATGTTTTGTTTGCATTCTCTTTAAAGAGCGGTTACAGGATGCTCTGAATTTTTTAGTTTTTACATTTTTCCAATAGATGGAGTCCCAAAGAAATATAAAAAATTATTATGAGTCCCTTACCTCACGCTAAAACAGAGTAAAAATGTCTTTTCCTTGAAACACTCCCAGCCCAAAATCTGAAAACGCGAGGTCAAACAAACCATGCGTTACAGGATTCGTGATGTCACCGGCGGCAAGTAGTTTGGACCTGCCTATATGAATGTACAGAGCTAACGCAATATAAACCGCCAAGCTCCACCATTTGCAATCAATACGGCCGAAAATGTGACTCTTCAATGGACGACCCAACAGGTTAAAAACCAGCAAGACAATTTACAACGGATTTGTGATTTAGGGATTTTCGTTCTTGAATGGGCAAGGCGATTCCGCAGCTTGGCTTGATTTTGAGTACATCGATCCACATATCGCAAGTAGACTGGTACTTTGTTTACGTAAATGTTATCAGTATGGCGAGGCATGAGGACCCAGTCTACATAAATCCATCCAGCTCAAAGTTTTTTTTTTATCCTGTCCGCGGACCGGCTGACCGCGCAAAAAATCCCAATTAGGAGCCAACAGTCTTCCTCGAGTGTAAGCGTTGTTACCAAGTACAGCGATGTACGTGCTTGGATTTGTCCACAAACTGTTTTGAGAATCATTTAATTTGTCATAAAAGTTTACTATTTGGCTATACATTATCATTATTCAATGTTTTCTGACTTTTATAGAATAAACTGGAGACAAGAAAAAGAAACAAAAAGATAATAAATATTGCGATTATCTTGGGAAATCGACTATCTAGGTATATGGTAACCACGTGTATAAAGCAGTTTGATGCCGTGAGCTTACTATCCAGGAAGACTATTGGCTCAAAAACGGGATCCTTCGGGCCATCAACCAACCCGCGGACAAGATAAAACAGATTGACCTGGGGTACGTTTTCGTGGCTGGAACCAATAACTGTTTCGGTCATTGGCCAGTGTTAACCGATGGCCAAAATTCAACCGAAACAGTTTTTGGTTACTAAAACTTTATTGATGTCAACACGTGCGCCAGTGTTTAGTACAACGACTCGACGTGAATGGTTGATCGTAATACGTCGGGTGTGAATTTTCGTGCGAATCGATTCGCAG
This sequence comes from Leptasterias polaris, assembly GCA_037783415.1. Classification (NCBI taxonomy): domain Eukaryota; kingdom Metazoa; phylum Echinodermata; class Asteroidea; order Forcipulatida; family Asteriidae; genus Leptasterias; species Leptasterias polaris. The sequence goes on from JAZGTN010000038.1 coordinate 113,243, forward strand.
AATCGCGTCAGATTTCTAGGCCTTAATTACCCTATAGATGTAGACTTCATTTTACAACAATAAATTTGAAGGATACCCTGGATTGACAGTAAAGTTTCTTTAATGTATAATGCAAGTGTTGTTTCTTCTTGATTGTGTTTTGTTTCCCCTCAAAAGAGACGTTTATGTGTGTGTGTCATATGCCGATCGTGTGTTTTTAGGCGCCGATGACGTCAAGGGGTCATTGCATATCATTATCATAGATAAGCAGTTTTTGACTCTCGGCTGAAAAAGCCGCGCGGAGAGGTGCATTTTTGACTTGAATTCTTTATTAATAAATGCAAATGTTATGTGTAAAATAATTATTAACCGGTAACTACGATGTATATTCGACCATAAAAAGGCATTAAGTGCAATTTTGAGAGCATCCTGTAACTGCTCTTTAACATTTTAAACAAACAAAAGTTGATAAGTTTACCTACAGATGTTGTAACACTCACCAAGTATCCATTGGCAATTTAAAAAAAAAAACTTTTGAAGTGGCTTCGAGAAAAGTATTGTCACCCGTTTGACCAGTTCCGGATCGGTTGATTCTATTCCGAATCAGTAGCGCGCCCTCTATTGCAAACCCATTGCATACTCCCATTCATAAAACTGAAAATACATGCAATGTTATCGACGGCTGTTGGATGAAGTACGTGTAGTTTTACATGCTTTGAAATTAAAAAATGCACGCTTCCAGTGCAACTTAAATGACTAAACTTTCTACAACAGCCGTATGATTTTAACTAACTGAGTGCGCCACCATTTGACGCACCAACATATTGAGTGATCCGGAACTGGGCAAGGGTACGATGCCTCCCAACAAACGATTTCGGTAATTTTATCTAACAAGATGCCTGCTCAGTATTTACAGGAAATATTTTTTACACATTCTTACCATTTTACATAAATGTTATTCGCCCTGGCGTTCAAATTTGAAAGGTGAGAAGTTCTAACAGCGTTTTTTCAACCAACATAAAAAAAAAATAATAATGATCAATATCGTCGAAAAACTTTTATTTTGGGTTTGTTGGTTTATTGGATGTTATTCTTCACATATCAACAAAAATTTGTAATGTGAGAAGTAATTTTATTATGTGGCTGTTGCAAAGTTGAAGGGATCCGGAACTGGTCAATGATCCGGAACTGGTCAAACGACTGTATTTACACTTCCACTATTCTATAGATTAGAAAAAGAGCAAGCTTTCTCTAGTCTATGCTTCCATCCAACGTGTCTAACTTCCTACTGTACCTCCATGGTCTAACAATACATTAATAACAAGCACCTAGCCTTCCACTTCAAGGTGCGTGCATAATTATATGATAATTATAAGCTCTCTAGCCAAGCCAAGGTAAGGTTGCAATGACACAAGTGTCCGAAACACACAATTCTGCCCCTTGCGGCCTTGGCCTTAATTTAAATAAGACATTGCATTAGTAAATTACTGTGAGTGAAAGTGCTTATTATTGCTTAACTTGAACCCACACACAGCGCCACACTGCACTAATTTGCTAAAAACTGCCTGGCTGGGCACCACCACAGGACAGTGTGCACTGGTGGGGGTTTAGCCTCTGCATGCTCTACCGGCGGCAAAAGCCAAAAGGGGCCAACACCAAAACTTTGTTAAATTTTTGGTGTAAATTTTGAGAATGTAAACAAAAGGTTTAAAATAGTCCGCTTAATTATCAATACAAATGGGTGCTTTTATTATGATTTACTCTGTGCACTGGTGGGGGTTTAGCCTCTGCATGCTCTACCGGCGGCAAAAGCCAAAGCAAAAGGGGCCAACACCAAAACTTTGTTAAATTTTTGGTGTAAATTTTGAGAATGTAAACAAAAGGTTTAAAATAGTCCGCTTAATTATCAATACAAATGGGTGCTTTTATTATGATTTACTCTGTGCACTGGTGGGGGTTTAGCCTCTGCATGCTCTACAAAAGCCAAAAGGGGCCAACACCAAAACTTTGTTAAATTTTTGGTGTAAATTTTGAGAATGTAAACAAAAGGTTTAAAATAGTCCGCTTAATTATCAATACAAATGGGTGCTTTTATTATGATTTACTCTAAACTAAAAATGGAGAGTTTCCCCGAGTGAGTTTGATGGGGGCGAACTAAACCATGGGGCGAAGTGGTTAAAGACTGTTTTTTTCTTCTCGCATCCGACAATTTCACCTTTAAAGAAAATCAATTTTTAATCGATTTTTTTTTCTAATCATTTCTTACCTCCGACCCTGTACATATTGGCCGCCATCTCAAGCCTCTCTTCTGAGACAGTAGCTACAGAAACTACATAATACGGCAATTAAAGATTCGGGAAAAAATAAAGCGGTCGGCTACTCCGTATTCCCTGTCTTTTCATCATTCACAAACTGCACGCCTTTACCGCGGGTTGACCAAAATTGAACAATGGGGGCGCTATACAACAGCGTTTTTAACAAAGCATTTTTTGACCACCCAGTTTTTTAGGACAATGGTGGGTTCACCATTGAGCTCCCCCACCCCCCTCATTGGTTCCACCCAATAACTACACATGAAGGGGCGGGGTTCTTAAATAAAGTGGGGGGAGGGGGGTGATGACATGTAGAAACTCATTTTAGTTTTTTACTGCCCTGTTGGAGCCCCCAAGGCCACCCCACCCACCTATCCATGCTCAATTAAGTTCCAACATCTTGGTCAACTGAATGATCTCTACAAATTATAAGAATATTGACTTTCAAAACAAATGACAAACCATCTCAATGTTTTTATTTTTCTGTTTTATTACTTATAATCTTGATAATAAATAATACACATGTAACAAAAGTGAAAAATGTATGGTTTTGTTTGCTCTGCTTAAGTTGTTTTTTTCTGTGATTTTACCATAGAGGTAGACATCCACGTTTAATTACTTTTCTTTTTCATTCATGCCATCATTCTCAAAGTACAGCACATTGCATCTGTGGGAAAAATATTCAGCCAATCCTTTAAATGCACCCCCCCATAGACTCTCAGGGTCATCGTTCCTTGGAACTCGGAGTTGAGAAACCAGTAGCACTAGACTCATTTACATATTCCTTTGTATTTATAGTTGTTGCATGTTTATTCATTAGCTATAAAGTCATAGCCCTGAATTGCAGTGCTCAGATTTCTGTGGGTCTTTTTTTATATTCTTAATTCAGTTGTTCGCATGACATCCTTATGCAAAGAAGCAAAAGTGATTAAGATATATAGTGTTGTTGCTGCGCGCCGTTTCCACTCTGGAAAAATGGAAACTAAAAACATTGTCTCTTATAATGCTGTTTCCCAGACTTGATGTTTTTGAGCCTGTTACATCAGGCGTCGTAGACAGAATTCAAGTAAAGCAAAAAAAAAATTAATAATTGGTGGCGTGACCAGTCACAAGGGAAGAGGCACTGCAGGAGCAGGTCAAGCTGTTGGCGGCAAAACTAGATGAGATGAAGACCGAGAAAGGGAAATCAATCACACCAAAAATAGTCGTCATGCCTCAAGACCAGGAAACAAAGCTAGAAAGAAGGCCAACCAGCCACAAGGATCCTGAAGTTTGCGAGTTGAGGAAGGATATGTATGGACTCACTAAAGACGAAGAGGGCGCAAAAATAGTACTCGACCACCTCACCGGCGGTGCACGAGCAGAAATCTGTTTTTTCCCCCCTTCAGAGAGAAGCACCGCAAACATGATCGAGCATATTCTCCAGACCTACACATGCCAAGAAACGCCATCTGCTCGCTGGGAAGACTTCTATGGCTGCAGGCAGAAAAGAGGCAAATCGATTCAAAAGTTCTCCCTGAACCTATTAAAATTGCTGGGGAAGGTGGAAATCGCCTCTCCCGAGGGCAGCAGCCCCTGATGGATAATAAAGGTTCCATCCTAAAAGAGAGGTTTTCGTCAGGCCTGGTCGATGCATCCCTACATAAAGAGGTGAGGGGGTGCACAGAGGAAAACCCAGGAGTGGAGTTTGCTGACCTCAGGAACAAGGTCATGTCCTGGGAGAGCCCCCCACCAACCCTGTTGCAGAGGCTTGCACAGCTAAGGTGAAGACAGAAGACACCTGGATCAGTCTCCAAAAGCAGCTGGATCAGCAGGCTACCCAGTTGAAGGCCACCCAGGAGGCCTTGAGTCAGCTACAGTTGCCTCAAAAGACCCCTAGCCCAATCAGAGTAAACAAAGGCCCACCAACCTGTTATAATTGCAATGAGCTTAACCACATCGCCCGATACTGCCACAAACCCCAAAGACCCAGAAGACCATCCCCTTCAGCAGCCCACACTTCCCCTCAAAACTTGGCCGAGGCCATATGCCGTTCCAACCATCTCAAAATAAGGATTCCCAAACGCCAAACCTCCACAGAGTCAGACGCTGGGTGGTAGGGAGAGATAGCTGGCTCAGCCAACTGGAGCAGAGAACAAGTGTTTGGTAGGGCAGTTACCGAAGTAGCGTGTTGTGGCCGAGCGGATAAGAGCACCGGATCCAAGCTCTGGTGTTTCTGATCAGCAGAGTGTGGGTTCGAGTCCCGGTCGTGACACTTGTGTCCTTGAGCAAGACACTTAACTATAATTGCTTCTCATCACCCAGGAGTAAATGGGTACCTGTGAGGGCAGAGATGGTTCTTGTGATTGATTTAGCTTGATGCGCTACATATTTGGCAGCACAGGCTGTATACTCCCCAGGGAGCTGAGATGGTTAAAGGAATGACACAAAAATGGCCCAGTGACCAGGGGTAATAATGTTGAAGCGCCATGAGCGTCACTGAGTGACGGACCTGAGCGCTATATAAGAAGCCACTATTATTATTATTATTATTAAGAGCCTTGAGGTGACCATTGAGGGTACTGGGTCAAAAAGTTCGCTTTATTATTGTTAAGAGAAGTAAAGTAACCATCCTACCAGAGACTTTAAGGAATTGACATCCTAGCAGACAAACAAACAGGAAGTCTTGAAGTGGCTGAGAGGGTAAGCCGCGAAGGGTACAGAGCTGCCCTATGTCGGATACACAGAGCTTAACATGGACATCTGTGGCGTTAAACTTGGCCGCGTTGGAATCCTGATATCTAAGGAGTCTGGGACAGCGAATCAACCCAGTGGTCTTCTGGGCTGCAATGTAATAAGTGAGGTGAAAGCTGCATGGAGAGGCATGGGAGAAACTACCTCCGTACAGCGCAGTTTAACGGAAATCGTTATTGGGCTGAGGCACTATTAGCATTAAGAGTTTAGGCGAACGACAGTCTACAAAAACAGGATTCGCAAGACTGAAGGGAAGAACAGCCGAAGCAACAAGGTGGTAACCTGCACAACAAAACAACTTAAGCACAGCAAACAAAACCATACATTATTCGACTGTTACACTTAAAGAAGATAAAGGGTTCATTCTCTATATCACATTATGTTCCAACATTTACAAGAAATAGGAAGGAAACAATCACAAAATTGGTGCCACAATTTTACCTATAGAACATAAGATGCACTATCTACACAGTACACAGATAGTTTTGTGTACAGTTGTGCCACCATACACAATCCAACACTTACATGGTATTCATTGGTTGGTGGACAAATTGGCTGAGAGTAGCAGGGTTTGCCTTAAAGTTGCTTTACTTATCATGAAACTTTCAGATTCTACATTTTACCTGAAACGTTTCACAGCTTCTTTTGATTTGAATTGAATATTTTCAGTGTTATTCCTCTCAGCAATATTATTATCTAGGAAATGCTTTGGGGGAATACTTTATCTTAATTTTGTTTGCAGTAGACAGAATTGTTGTTATTAAACCCAGGAAGAATGGTGACCTTAACTGCACTCTGTGTGCTGTTGTGGATGGGGCATATCGATACCATAATGACACGTGTGTATAGCACAATGGCAACATGCGTTGACATTTCTACAAAATTTCTATTGGTCAATCTAAATGGAAGTGATCTGTACAAATCTTGCCATACACACATGTCACCTGATATAATTTGTAATACATGCATAATTAACCTTTAAGAGACTATTCATTTCCGTATAATCATCACAAAACGCCCAGACATTGCTAATATTGTTAGTTTCTTCATTGAAATTTTGTCAGTAAAAATCTCAACATAAATAAAATGAAAGAAAAAATTGGTTTCTTGTTTTAGAAATTTGGGATACTATGTCAACATACTACAATGGAAAATTTCATGTGGCCATCATGACCTTTACTTTGACCTCTTTATGTGAAAAGAAGTAGATTAAACTTTGCGGCGGTTAGCAGCCACTATGGGCGTTTTGGTACAAGCCGCTTGCGGCCGCCATGGTCTCTAAAGGGTTAAAAACACAGTGCAATAAAATGGTTGCATGAACGTTAATGTCAATAAAAATAGCAGATAAGTTCTCAAAGAACCAAATCTACTTAGCAAGTAGATATATACATAGTGTTACCGCACAACCAAATATACAATGTCAATAAAGTAGTCTCATAATCGGGTCAAGCAGACACTAGCTCACTCAGTGTGCTCTCTGGGTTCTACTTTTATAGTTACAACACAGAGTGCATTTTCCCCACACGTACATCGCCTTACAATGTATGTCCAAAACTCCAAACAAACTTCACTTATAACTCCGTATCTATATAAGACCTTATGCACCTCACTGAGGTGCCCTCACTGCACCTCGCTTTGTCAGTGCACCTCAATAACATAAGGCGCCCTCTCATGGATGACGTCAGCGCATAAATTCTTTAGACCAACACAAGGCCGAACATAAAATTGACCCCTTGCAACTGACTTCGCAAGCCCCCCCAAAAGTGCCCTAACTTAGGTCAATGAAGACTTATCATAGCTGTGCATGTTCAGGGATGTGGTAGGCTTTGAAAAAAAACCTGAACTCTGAGCGCAAAGTGCGAATGCTTGCGAGTTCGGAAACTTGCGAGCACGAAGCCCACCAATAACATTTATCTTTGGTATGAAAAGCCCTACTCTGCAATCTGAAGCGTTAAATATGGTTTTCTCTTTATTTTTTAATGAATTTGATTTTAAGTTATATACAATTTTTTTTTTTAACCCCCCCAAAAACCACGGATTTCCGGTTTAAAACGGAGGAATCACATCCCTGTTGTTTCAATTGTTTGACCTCAGCAAGGTCAGCCAATTGTTTGACCTCAGCAAGGTCAGCCAATTGTTTGACCTCAGCAAGGTCAGCCAATACAAGGGGTACATTCGATTGGCTAAAACAGAAAATTGAAGGCATTTAAAACTGTGTACTCTGATACTCCGTAACAATGTTGGTCTGCTGTTAATTGCTTCCAGAAAGCTGAACGTAAACTACTGCCTGCACAGACCTTTCGCAATGCATCAAATTAAAGTTGCATGCAAATGAGGCCGTCAGAATTAGTGGCTACGGCTTGATTGTACATGAACTAAGGCATAGGATGCCCATAACAACATCCATAGCAACAGCCGCAGAGTAGCCACAGCCCGCAAATTCTGACACAGCTTGACACTATTACAGAAAAGCCTCTGGTTAAGAACCAGTGAAAAAGCTGTCTGACTCGTAAAATGGCAAGCTAACTGGTCTCTCACAAATAATTCAGACCAAACCTGGGGTTTAATCCATAGTGAATATCCTGGAAGCTATGTCGGATACCAGCCAGTCGATACCATATAATAGATTCTCGCCTGTTACAGCGCTGCAGCCGATGATTAACCAATGGTGTGTCTTGATTTTGTCTAGCTCTAACGTCTGAGGAAAAAATAAACATATAAATACAGTGATTAATTAACATTTTCTGCTGTACACAACACCAATGTTTTGCAGGAAAAATAATGAAGTGATTAACTCACAATGTATAATGTTTTTAGAAAACAGTTTAGTTGATGAATTAACCCTAATATAGTAGTGCTAGTTTGACTAGAGTGCGGCCCAAATCCTACGATTTTCTCTTCTCTTATTCGGACTTGGATAAGATCAGAATGCCTGGGGTCGATTTCACAAAGCACTAAGATCATCTTAAGATGAGTTGTCAGTATTACCATAGTGATTTGTATTGTGACATCACTCTTTGCTAAGCAACTGCGATGGATTTGCAGTTACGATCAATCTTAACTCTTTGTGAAATCGAGCCCTGGGGTCGATTTCACAAATCACCAAGATTCATCTTAAGATGAGTTGTCAGTATTACCATAGTGATTTGTATTGTGACATCACTCTTTGCTAAGCAACTGCGATGGATTTGCAGTTACGATCAATCTTAACTCTTTGTGAAATCGAGCCCTGACCCTGTAATAAGCAATGATCATATGGGCCTACATGCCCAAGAACTTTGAAATCCTTCACTTTGGCATTTGGATATAGAAGGAATTTGGACTGTAAGGGTTTAAATGACTGATTTCTACTGTGTTAAAAAATTTGCAGAAATGATAATTAATTCATAGAAACTATAACAAAAACAGAAAGAGCTCAATAGACAAAGTTGTTGGGAAGTCAAAGTTTAGACCAACTACATACGAGTCTTTCAATGTGATACAAAGCATTCAACAAATCCAAAATAATTTGTGGTTGAACAAAGAAATATTGACTTGAGCGGGATTAGAACCAACGACCTCCGGTTTAACATGCCGGTGTTCTACCAACTGAGCTATCTAGCTCTACAGTGTATGTTGGTGGTCTCCCTATTGCCTATTGGTTTATTATTTCAAATCCAAAATACAATACAATAGAGGGAACTGAGTCAATAATAAAATGCAATTGAATCATAAAATGACAAAGAGGTGGTCATGATTAAAACGGTTAACCACTTCACTGGCATGCGTGATGTGAAGTGCTTAAGGGGGCGGTACCTCCATTGAGAGGCTAGGCTAGGGCTCTTAGTGTGGCTCTCGGGTCCAGTTCTTGGCGAGATTATACATACATGGGTAAAATCTTGGAGCACAGATACATGGTATGATACCAATGCCAAGCACTGGGATCAAATTACTAGCAAGACAGTTGGTTGTCTGCCTGGCTGGGGTGACAATGTGCTCAAGGGCTTGGTGCTAGCAGGAACCCATCACCAGCCTTGCCTGGAGCATGGCATAGTCCTCTCACCTTGACTTCAAGGTGGGGAGGATAGTCAAGTCTCATATCTGTCTTTGGAAACCAAAGCTTAGAACCTGGTGGGCTCTTTCGAATGGGTGGCCCTTTCAAACAACAGATTAAGCGAAGGAATTTCGTAGGGTGTCATGGCCGAGCGGTTAAGAGCATCAAATTCAAGTTCTGTTGGTTACATCATTGGAGTGTGGGTTCGAATCCACTTGTGTCCTTAAGCAAGATGCTTTACCATAATTTCTTCTCTTCACCCAGTGGTATAAGTGGATACCTGTGAGGGTAGAGGTTGACATTGTGAATGAAAAAGCTTCGGAGCGCCACGGCAGCTCGGGCTGTATACTCCCCAGGGAGCTGAGAAAGATTTAAGGAATAGTATTGGCCCAATGACCAGGGCACTAATGTGAAGCGCATTAATACGTTATTGTAAAATGCGCTATATAAGAATTTGTTCCATGCAGCTTAGGGGACAAAAGGGGTTTACAAAATTGTTGCCTACCTAGATTGCGACTGCCATAACATAAATGTGCCTCACTGCCTCACATTCAATACATCAGTCAAATTCTTAGCAACTTACCTGTCTAATATCATCAGCTGGCAGGGACCCTGGTAGATCTTGTTTGTTAGCAAATACTAATAGCGTTGCTCCGGATAATCTCTGAAATATTAACAAATATTTTACTGAATAATTTTCTTTCAAATGCATATACATCATTGGTAATGGTCAGAACAATTTTGTGTGTGTGTGAAGTCGACTTCTGATAAACTTCATACCAGTACCAATTTTACTGAGGAATCCCTCTGAAATGTTATAATGTGCAAGAAAACTTCTACCTATTTAACCCAAATACGGCTACCGTAATCATTGGTAGTGCCCAGAAATTGTCAAAATAACATTCAGGTGTCAGTGTATAAGCCACGCCACTGTATCAGTTGCAGGAACAAAATTTAGAGCCAAAATCAAGGGATAAGCCGTGGCTTAGACGCCGAGGATTACGATAGCAAGGAAAAGTCTGACACCTTTTTGGATTTTGGGATCCATTCAGCCTTCAAAAAAGACTCTGCTAGGGTCGAAACGTCAGGCCACTAACTTATTTTGTGCACCTTTTTGGATTTATGAGAATTCAAACTGTAAGTACGCATAGAGAAAAATAAAACATTAATGGCTGTATGGTATACAGAGGTTTTTTACCCTTAGTCATTGCTGTTCTGCTTGTGCTTTGTAATTGATAAATTTCCTAAACCCTCCTACTGTCTGACCATTCATTATCTGTTAATTTGGCTTTGAGTGATAGATAAACTTTGCCAGCCTCCAATTATGGTGAAATGTGGTGAATGCATACAGTACAGAGACAACCCTTAGTACTGTCTCACCATTCAATATAATTCACTATGGTTTTCACCGCGATGCGGAAAATTCTGAAGTCTGAACCAATAACTGTTTCGGTCAATGGCCAGTGATTAACCAATGACAAGTTCAACCGAAACAGTTGTTGATTACGACCGTGAAAACAAATCCCAGGGGTCATGAGTGAGCAGTGCATGTTGGGGTACAAAATTGCCTAGTGAGATTGATCATCTCTGGGAAAGAGGTTGAGGGGAGGGTTAAACTAAAAAACTTATTTAAGTGAAGGGGGTAAAAAGCATCCAAGCCTTGTAAGAAACAATACCCAGTACCTCTTCTTTTAGTAGTGAGTGCAGTTCTTGTTTACAATCTAAGAGTCGTCTCCTATCAGCGCTGTCTACAACCCAGATTAATCCATCCGTACTCTCAAAGTAGTTCCTCCAATAAGAACGCAGGGATTTCTGGCCACCAACGTCCCATACGTTTAGCTTGAAGCTGCAAGACACAGAAACACAAATAAATTGTGTTTTACTGCTGTTATAATCAAACCTTAAATCAAACCTTAAATAACAAACATTCCAATGTGTCCCCAATTAGCTTTAAAAACACAAGATGACTTTAAAAACAGGTGTGAAGTTGAACTATTGAAAAGGAAAGCCTGTTTTATATATATATTTAAAAAAAGATGCATCTTACACCAATGTGTGATAAGCACCGAGTACTCAGTGCTTATCAAATTCATGTAGACTTTACTACTCGGGTAGGATTTGAACCTACGACCTCCGCATTCTGTAACGATGATAGACTGGTCCCCTGTCTTTATCTGCAAAGATAAAGACAGGTACTGGTCTTACAGGCCCAATGATTCGGGTAGGATTTGAACCTATGACCTCCGCATTCTGTAACGATGATAGACTGGTCCCCTGTCTTTATCTGCAAAGATAAAGACGACAGGTACTGGTCTTACAGGCCCAATGATTCGGGTAGGATTTGAACCTATGACCTCCGCATTCTGTAACGATGATAGACTGGTCCCCTGTCTTTATCTGCAAGGATAAAGACAGGTACTGGTCTTACAGGCCCAATGATTTCATTGGATACAATTATTTCATTCGATAAACGTGCAGTGAAGTAAGCTTTTCATGTCTGTGTTATGATTAGTCTGCTGCGAAGTGACGTAGTTTGTCAGCTACACCACCAGCAGGAACAGCTGTTCGATCGGCTGCTGCTTTGCGTGTGCATGTTTGCAAATGTGTGTACACAAACTGTACAAGTACATGTAGACTACGATGCTCGCCATGTGAATGGATGCAAGGTCAAAGGTACATCTGGCGGGATCCCGCCAGGGGCTCAAGGCTGGTATCTGGCATAATATTCACGAGCCTCAGAGTGTGACGTTAGATGTTCAGGATATAACGATGACAGCTCTATATTCCGACACTCCTTATGTTCCAACAACCCTACATGTATTTTCCGAGAACCCCCTCGTGATTTACACGCTAAGAGGGTTAGGGTTAGGTTATGGGTAAGGAAAATGCCCAAGGTGTGTCAGAAAATAGGGGTGTTTGAATACATAGGGGTGTCGGAACATAAGTGTGTAACTGTCTGTAACCACTAGACCAGCGAGCCTGCCTAGTAAGAAGAGGCCAGAGGCCATAGGCCATGTGAGATCAGACATGATTAGGGTAACACATGACAGGACTTTTGCATTAGCTGGTCGTGGATCTTACTATATTAAGTAGGCTGTTGAATTATTAGATGGTACTTTACCATGGGGGAACAGCAAGGTTCTACACAGATGTGGTCCCCAAAAATGTCTGACGGAAGTTGGGCTAAAGTTATAACGGAGTGAGATTATGTTCGTTCATGACAAATTTGAAAAAAATTGTTAATGGCCTGACGTTTTCAACCCTTGTAGAGTCTTTCTGGAATGCTAAATGAGATCACAACACACATAAACAGGTAGACAAGTGTAACAGAAGCAGTGAAGTGGAATACATGAATAGAGAATAGAGAAGCTGAAAGCACACAGAAAAAAACAAGGGGTAAACACAGAATAAGGAGACAAAAGGGTGGGGGATGCAGGGAAGGGGCTGGTTTGACACTGTAAGTAAGGCAGAATATTAAAAAGGAGGATACCTGTGGGAAAAAGGAGAAGGCAAAGAACATTTTTTACCAGCTCAATTTTTTGTCAAAAGTTCCAATAGTCCTTTGCCACGCCATTGTTTGTCTTAATGTTTTATGTTTGATTAACCTTTTGTGTTGATTGTAGCTTGGGTCCTTCCTACTTCCGACGTACCCCACCTACAATCAACATAATACAGGGGGCCATACTAAACAAGCTGTGCTTCTTATGGACCCCCTCCACTTCCAAGCTTGTTGTATTTATATCTTCCTCTGCATTATGTATTTACACCTTCATTCTTTCTGGATACTTGAAAACTTTCTTGTGTTTGGATTTGGAAATAAAGTTCACTTAATAAAAATAAAATTCAAATAGAATATCTAAAATACAGAAGTAATCATTGTTTACTCACCCTCTGTGTTCTAACGTCTTGATATTGAAGCCCAGGGTGGGGGATATTGTACTGATGTCTTCACCGTTGAACTTCTTCAGAATTGTTGTCTTACCAGCATTATCAAGACCACTTTGGAAAGTTAAGGGATTTAGGGTTTGTTTGTATACAATCGTTTTCACTAACATTTTTATAGTCACATTTACATTGAGGGAAAATTCAGTAAAATAAATAGTTTGGGATTGAATAAAGAAAACTTGACTAGAGCGACCAACGACCTCAAGATTAAAGTACCGGCGCTCTGAGTGATCTAGCCCTATGTTGGCAGCCTCCTTATTTTGTCAATTTGTTTAGAGGTGCCAGTCAGAAGCCATTTAACCTGTAACTGCTGCATAGCCAAGGATCAGAGGGGATACCAATTTTATATTTAGTGAAAAACCACACAGGGAACTGACTGGTAGAGCGCCAACACATTAATTATCCGGAGTTCATTGGTTCAAAACCCACTCTAGTAAATTTTTCTTTAGTCAACCCCAAATTATTTAAAATCTACTCAGTCAGTTTCCCATGTGGTTTATTACTTGATTATTTAAATAAATAATTGTGATTTACCCCTATTGATTGTAACCGCCTTGTTTGAACACTCAAGTGTGAAGTACATTTTCTTACCAAACAGCAGCCATGTATACATCAGACGTCAATTTTACAAACTGTATTTATCACCCTGAAGATTTTAAAGCAAAAAAAGTTACAAAAACCTTCTCTGCTTATTAAATTTCCTTGAATATAACACAAAACTCAAGAAGATAAGTCAAATGAACAGCGGGGTTCTCGATCTTCCTTTCCTTATGTGATTTCAAAACTCAAAACACATTTTTGTACAAATTAGGCCGGCTCCAGAATGGTGGCTACAGCTACGGCTAGGACTGTTGCTAAGGGTATTGCTAGGGACATCCTATACTTCAACGCATGGCAGGGCTTGACTTTGGGCGGAAAATCCACAAGACTGCAGGGCTTGTAGCTCAAAATGTTCACTAGACCATAATTTATTTTACAAGACCAGAATCAAAAGAGTCGCCGAGCACTAAGAGAAGATCTAGATAGATCTTGTTTGTCTCATTGTGTATAATTAAAGCCTACTTTGTAAAAAATGTTTTCAGATTTATAAAGTCAACATTTTCTCTCAAAGATATCACACAATGAAGCAGCCTGTTGTTAGTCAATTGAAAAACACAAGACCACCTGGCTTGTCCAGTTTTGAGTTTACTGGCCTGATGCTAAAATCACTGGCCCTCGGGCCGATGTTAATTTCCAGCTCTCCATGGCGGCGCGATGATCCAGCTGTAGCCGAAGCAGCAACTCGGACACGGTTTGGCATTTGGGATCTTTTCACTTCATTTTGAAAGGATTGCATATTACTTAGCAACACATAGCCGTAATGTGAACAACGACAAAAGGTACAGCTAAATAAAATGTCTTTGTGCTCCGGCTTGAGTGCTTTTTCGTGTACGATCATGGTCAAATCAAAGTATTGTATCATCTGATTATGGTGAGGAAATGGTTGACACCTAAAAATTACAAACAAAAAATGGGTCATGACATTGACAGTGATGATGAGTCAAGTTGCATCCTCTGCAATAAAAATGTGTATTCAAGATGTTGTTGTACTTGTTTGTATTTTAATTTTTGGGTGAACATAGCCCCACTTCTGGGGCCAAGGCTAGCTGAATCCTTGGCCACACGTCCCGACCATTTCTTTTTAAGCTAAGAAACGGCCATTTATAAACAATTATAGCGCATTCCCTACGGGCCAGTCGGCGGTTTAAACCAGCTAAATGTGTTCACTTAGCTCTTAGCTTGCCTTGTGTGTTTTGGATGTTCAAACAAATAACTTAAAAAAAAGATATTTCAAACAATAATTGTGCGACTTACTCCGAATTACTTTCCACGATGTCTACAAGGAGCCGCCATTTTGGATGGAATGACCCCAATCATGCAAATTCAATACGACGTCATCGGCCGGCATGGCTGTGGGCGGAGCGAGGCAAGGGTGCGAACATTTCATTGCTTATATGACGTTGTATTGAATTTGCATGATTGGGGGTATTCCAAAATGGCGGCTCCTTGTACGCATCGTGGAAAGTAATTCGGAGTAAGTCGCACAATTATTGTTTGAAACATCTTTTTTTAAAGTTATTTGTTTGAACATCCAAAACACACAAGGTAAGCTAAGAGCTAAGTGAACACATTTAGCTGGTTTAAACCGCCGACTGGCCCGTAGGGAATGCGCTATAATCGTTTATAAATGGCTGTTTCTTAGCTTAAAAAGAAATGGTCGGGGCGTGTGGCCAAGGATTCAGCTAGCCTTGGCCACAAAAGTGGGGCTAGAGTGAACAATGAAAAATTTACTAGAACGGGATTTGAACCTGCGATTTTTCAGTCCAGATTAATGTGCCAGTGCTCTGTCAACTAAGCTATGATATGATTACGACAAAATAGGGTCCAGTTCAACATACATGACATAGAAAGACTGATTCAGTGACTCACTGATTCAATTGTGTTATCAAAAAATAAGTTAGTGGCCTGACGTTTCGACCTCTTCTCTGCTAGGGTCGAAACGTCAGGCCACTATTGCACTAACTTTAAATAATTATATTCTTTGCATTTATTTATAGTTACCACAGGTCCTTTTGGTTGGTAAGCAGTTTGCAACAGCTAATTCTATTTTATAAAAAATAATTGTCAGAAACTTTTTACAACAAAATATGACGTGATGTAGCCCACCTTGTTGGGCTGTAATGGCTCTCTTTTAACATCGGTCTCATAACACTGTAATGGTGAGTGTTATGAGACCGATGTTAAAGAGTAGGGTGATTAGTACAGCCCAACAACAAGGTGGGCTAGCTAGATCAGACCGTAGACGTGATGATGATACAATCCGATATCGGGAAAAAATACCCATTACTATTATTACTAGTATTAATTTAAAACAAAAGGATACAGCATGAGAAGTCGAACCTCCTTTTCCTTCTGCTTCATCTTTTTCAAAATTGTAAGAAGCCCCATGATTAAAACTGACTCAAATCATATACCGTCCGTCACTGCACTGCACACACCATCAAAGCCGAGTACGACACGGACGATACACTTGCGGTATAATTGCCATATCTAGCGCCACCAAGTGATGAATTGTTTTTAATATATCTATTTATTTATCAAATAATAAACCACAAGGGAAATATAATTATAATATCTATTAAAAATAATATCTATTAAAAAATATAAATAATATCTATTTATTATTACATTTTTTACCCAGGGTATTATGGGGCGCCGTTTGTCAATTAATTGTTTAGCGTTTTTTTGACATAATTTTACCATGGTTTTGTAACTAAAACAATTAGATGTAAACAACAGAAATTGCTGTCAATTTTTGGTGTGGTTTACATACCTTGAATAATTTATACCATCAAAGCTTATAAATTATGGTTTATAAACCATGAAAATTGAATTCATCATAAAACATGGTTTATAAACCATGATTTGTAAACCATGAAAATTTAAGCACCTAATTAAAACATGGTTTATAAACCATGAAATTTTAAGCACCTTCAAAACATGGTTTATAAACCATGAAAAATTAGGCACCTTCAAAACATATGGTTTATAAACCATGAAAAATTAGGCACCTTCAAAACATGGTTTATAAACCATGAAAAATTAGGCACCTTCAAAACATGGTTTATAAACCATAACATTTCTAGCATCAAATTTAAAAATTATGGTTTCATGAAAAACTGTAGCCTCGATCACAAAACATCGTTTCTATAAACCATAGTTTATAAACCATGAAAAATGAGGCATGAACATGGTTTATAAACCATGAACATTTAAACACCCTCAAAACATGTGGTTTACAAATCATGGTTTATAAACCATGAAAAGTGAAGCATCATAAAACATGGTTTATAAACCATGAAAATTAATTGTTGCACCATATAAAACATGGTTTACAAATCATGGTTTATAAGCCATGAAAAGTGAAGCGTCTTATGGTTTATAAACCATAAAAATTTAGGCATCATAAAACATGGTTTTTAAATCATGAAAATTGAGGCATCATAATTCATGGTTTATAAACCATGAAAACTGCGTGTTCACAAATCATGGTTAATAAACCATAAAAACTGAACGTGGGTTTCATTCAACCTCCTTCCCCGCCATTCTGGTCGATAACCGCGCAAGCTGCCAGGGAGGGCCCTTTTCCAAACCTCGGATTGGGCTCCGTCTCCGGCTTGGGCTCCGTTAATTGTTGTTTGCTACAGCGTGTATTTGCACGTGGTGGTTCGAATATCAGACGAGTGGAGCCGGAGACGGAGCCCAAGCCGAGGTTTGGAAAAGGGCCCAGTGTCGTCCGCCGGCCGTAACGACGATCCGACAACACCATAGAAATAGAACCCGGGAGAACGCTGAGCTGGACCGCCCTCTGTGTCGTCTGTGTGGACGCGGCGTATCGATACCCGTACCACGCGGCACGCGTGTATGGCAATTTAATGATCATCACGTGACACGCGTGTATGGCAAAATGGCAACGCACAGAGACCGTTTCTACGTGTTTTCATTGGTCAATGTTCATGACGTCTACTGTATGGCAAAATATTATCACTGGCTTAATGCTAATTTTGCCATACACGCGTAAAAAGAATGGCGTACGCGCGTCCATAAAAATGGTCTCACAACGAAATCGCACGCACAATGACGCACTCAGCGTTCTCCTGGTTCTATTTCTATGGACAACACAGACCGAAGTGAGCACTAAATTTGGTGCCAGCACCAATATTCAAAAAACCTTGTCAACGACCGTCAGAGGCTTTCACAGACATTATGAACGAAATCAAGAATTCTCGTAAGAAGTAACTATAACTATAAATGTAAATAGTAGTGAACTTGCGGGTACAACCATGTGTATAATCTCTTTATATTCTCGTGTTACTACTTCATTTTCAACTGCAATGTTTCAATGTAAAAGAAAGGATCGAATCTTATTTTTTTTCTTAACATGTGGCTTTCTTATTTCCCAAACAATACTACATTATGTGCCCCCAATTAATAAGTCATTTGGTTAGCTTAGCAGTACTATTAAACAATTGCATATTGATAGCCCGTGTGCGAATTTACTGTAATAAGGTCTGGAACAAAAACGCTACTACCCAATTTTCGTTTGAAAAGTTGCCATCGAAAATCATAAAATCTTTTTTTCTTCTTAGATGTTTTTCTTATAATTATCAAAAACCATGATATGCCTATAGGCGCCCCCAATTATTTTACCTACTAATTAACCTAGCCCAACTAATTTAAACTAATTAAACAATTGCATTTGGTTTGGGATATTAGGAAGACACCTGTGTAGTATTGTTTGGGATATAAGAAAGTCTCATGTTAAGAAAAAAAATAATAAACCGATCCTCTCTTTTACATTGAAAACATTGCAGTTGAAAATGAAGTAGTAACACACAATGTCTATGACAGCCCTGACGGTCGTTGACAAGGTTTTTTGAATATTGGTGCTGGCACCAAATTTAGTGTTCACTTTCGGTCTGTGTTGTCGGATCGTCGTTACGGCCGGAGGATGACGACATACCTTGGCCCTTTTCCAAACCTCGGCTTGGGCTCCGTCTCCGGCTCCAGGCTCCGTCTGATATTCGAACCACCGCGTGCAAATATATACACGCTGTAGCATAAACAACAATTAACGGAGCCCAAGCCGGAGACGGAGCCCAATCCGAGGTTTGGAAAAGGGCCCTCCCTGGCAGCTTGCGCGGTTATCGACCAGAATGGGAAGGAGGTTGAATGAAACCCACGTTCAGTTTTTATGGTTTATCATGATTTGTGAACACGCGCAGTTTTCATGGTTTATAAACCATGAATTATGATGCCTAAATTATTATGGTTTATAAACCATGTTTTAAGACGCTTCACTTTTCATGGTTTATAAACCATGATTTGTAAACCATGTTTTATGGTGCAACAATTTTCATGGTTTATAAACCATGTTTTATGATGCTTCACTTTTCATGGTTTATAAACCATGATTTGTAAACCATGTTTTATGATGCTAGAATTTTCATGGTTTATAAACCACGTTTTGAAGGTGTTTAAATGTTCATGGTTTATAAACCATATGTTTTTAAGGTGAATGTTCACGGTTTACAAATCATGGTTTATAAACCATGTTTTATGATGAACTCAATTTTCATGGTTTATAAACCATAATTTATAAGCTTTGATGGTATATTCAAGGTATGTAAACCACAAAAAAAAATTGACAGCAATTTCTATGGTTTACATCTAATTTTATTGTTACAAACCATGGTAAAAAACATGTCAAAAAAACGCTAAACAATTAATTGACAAACGGCGCCCCATAGGGTATAGCATAGTTTATATTGGTTCTACTGCATACAATACACATTGATTTGGTCTTCCAAATGTGACCGTTTAATTTGATGATAATTATTATTCTCAGTGGCGGGAGAGGAGAGTTCCAGTCAAAGTAAATGCATGTGTGTCCTCCTCTGGTCAAAACGATCCTGGGACCAAAGTTGTATAAGCCCTGCTGATTTGGACGATCATTCTTACAGAAAACAAACTTGCAAGGGCGACTATATTTTTTAGAAAGCGATGATCAGGAGATAATGTTCTAAGAGTTTCATGCACATGACACTAATGATAAATGCTGTCGTCGCAAAATATAAACGTGGATTTCTGACAGGAAAATGAAAGAGTAAATGTTGACAATTTTAAGGTGACGTCAGACACCCCGGTGTATTCATTCATACACACACGTTCAAACGGTGGTCGGCCGACCATGGCTTCAAAATGAAACAAAAATTGCATTTTCCCAAGGAAAGGACACCAATGACGATTGAGTTCACATACTTGGGAATTGTAAACGCCCACACAGTCGAATAAGCTAGTAGAACTTAGAAGCTAGGCCTTGTTCTTGTCTGCAAAACCTCCATTTTAATTAACTTGAATGTCATACAAAGGCCATGCAATTGTTACACAGATTGTTAATGTGGCAATTCTGTATTTTTATTCGGATTGCCATGAAAACCCATTAGTCTAAATAAAGTCACCTCCCTAGTGAACTGTTAATCTAATGAGACTGACTTAATTTCAGCCTTGGTTGGGGGTGGGAGATTTTGTTGTGATTTTCTATGTATCAACCTTTGTGTATCCGGCTTGGCCATTATGTTGGTAAGCACTAACATAAATTACAAGCTAGTCCATTTCACAATAGATTGTGACAGAAGATAGCGAAGCAACTTAATAGGTAGCATTTTAGGGGGGTTGAAGACACAAGGCTGCACCATTTTTTTAAATTGGGGCCACCTGGCCAGTAAAACTGTAGTTTCCGTTTACATTGATATTGGTATGGGAAATATTTAAGCATACCCGTGTGGGCAGCTGCAAATAGGTTCGTTTGGTTATAATGTTATGGCAAAAGACCCGAGCAAGCTATTACTGGTAGAATATGCAAAGGCCCATGTGGGTGTAGGGAGCCCAAGTGCGCCCTCAGTGTTTATATTGTAAAAAGTTTACTTTGGGGTCGCGACCTTGAGACCCACTCTCTTTCTCTCTGGTAGCATTTGCACGAGAGAGCACATTATTTTTATCTCTGTTTTTCTCTCCATTTTGTGGGGAGCATGGCTCTGGCCATGCTCCACATGCTATTCATTTGGGAGGGATAGTTTCGTAGAGCTCTCAGTGAGTATTATTTTGTCTTGAAATATCTTTTGAGTTGAGAAATATTGTGATTTATAGGGCTGTTTCAATCGGTATATTATTGTAAACTTGTGTGTGTGTAGCCAGCCTCGTGTTGCGCTGACCTTTTGCCCTTTAGCTGTACATAAGTAACGGTGTGCATTTGTAATGTACATGTATGCTATTTTGTAGTCTATGTGCTGTATGGCATTGAATTAAATCAGTACAGGAGATCATTGTTTTATATTTAACACGTCATCATGTAGCATTTGTTACTTGTATCTATTGTCTCTTCTTGGTGAATCCTCGTCCTTTATAAATAGAGGACCGGCCTCCTTCCCGTGTCTCTACATTGGTATCATAAATATAGTGAAATTTAGTTTAACATGTGTAGGCCTATATTGGGTGTTTTTTTGTGAATTTTCGTTTACAAAAAAATACAGTACATAACATTTATAAACAAACGCTTTAAACTTAAAACATGCTTAGATAAAACAATTGAAGAAGGTGTTATATAACCATGACTGCAAAGTCTGTTGTTCCTATAGACAGGCCATGTATTACATGTGGTTTGTGTTCACTTATTGTGGCATCGTAAATTAAATAACATGTATTGTTCATATAATTTTGACTTCTCATTAAATGCAACGTATACCGTATTACGGGAAAGCTCCATCAAAGAAAGAGGCCGGAGTTATACATCCTTTTCGTCCTTACGACAGTCTTGCCTGTTATCTCCAAGGAATTCCTTATCCAAATAACTGGATCTTCATGCACAGTATGAACACATTTTGTGGGTTTTAACATTATTTTGAAATCTGAGGAGTGGAAACCGAGTTCCATGTTGTATTTATTATTTGAAAACCTCAAACCAGTTATGTTGCTGACTGAGCCCAGGGAGGTTAACTGCTCATCCACGAAGTTTGTTGATTCAACAAGTAATGGCAATATAAACACACCCTCTTGCTGAAAAGGATGGATACTTTCCGAGTTTTTCAGCCAAAACTTGGAAATTCTTTAATGGAGCTTTCCCGTAATGGGACCCTTTGTTTTGGAACCATTCGATTGTTTTAATCCTATAGACCATGTTACCTTTGTTTACAGAGTAGTGACCTAACTTGTACATTCTAAAGCATTTCCTGACAGGCAAGGTACTACCTTTCTCTATGATACTAGCACAGGCCATATGGGAAAATTTACATTATGTGTCATAATTTTCACATAAATCCAAGAGCTACAAAAGCAACAGTTGTACAGCTTTTGAGATATCCCCCTTTCTTCATATCAAAATTTGAAAAATCAGACAGTGCAATCTCCATAAAACATAAGATTTATTGTATTCTTCCATTGAGCTGTGTACAAACTGTGCCTGCAGGAAGTCCAGGCTCTGTGGCTCTTTTGTTAACATGTAATGTCACAGGTCACATGGTCTATATAAATGTAGACGTATACTATGGGTGCGTTCGATTAGCTTCCCCGGGTCGACCCCGGTCTGCTCATCCGGGTGAGCCCCTAACCATGAGCTAATCGAACGCCAACTTCCCCCAGCATTCACACCGATGCATCTTGGGACAGCCGACCGGAACTACTTCCATTTTGTGCCGTATGTCCGATACTTTCCGTGGATTCACGAAAACATCGTAAAATAATTATTCTCAAGGTAAAACTGCAACATTAAACAATTTGTACAACCCCACAGTGATACAAAGGTACCCGGCTTCGAATAAAAAAATACTTATTGCTCACAAAAACGCTGTTGTAATGGCGAAAATGTGTGTCAAACTTCCTAAAAATGTCCCGCTGAATTACAAACAAAATGGTGGCCATTGAGAAAGTTTTTCGCCGTGACGTCATGAACCAGGGGCAGCCCCAAGTGACCCGCTCCACAAGCAGGGCACTTGGGGCTGACCCGGGTGATCCCCGCGAATGACGTCAAAGCTATTCGAACGCACCGGGGGAAGACCTGGGTCGACCCGGGGAAGCTAATCGAACGCACCCATTAAAACTAACCTGTGAAAATTTTATTTCGAATGGTGGTCGCGTTTTTCAGATTGCACCGAATATCTGAAGCGAGTATGTCCACGGAGGAAGAAGAATCCGCTATTGGAACACACATTCTGAGAAACGTTTCTGACAAAAACCGTTTCTCAGATTCAATTTTTTTTGATAACAAATTTATATTTTTCCATTATCACATCACACCTTGGAGTGAAATGTTTCTTAAAATGCTTTATGCTATTGTAATTTTTACCAAGTAAGTTTTTATTGCAACTGATTGTCTATCACCTGTCCCAGAATGTTTTGCAAGGCAAAACAACAAAGCTAGCTCCAATTCAGAATTTTACAGAAAGTACTATTTAGGCTAAAATCTCCAATCATGCAAAATGCCGAATTTATCGTAGTTGTAGGGTTCAATCTTGTTGAATGAATAAAGTGACAAATAGAACTATGTACACGACTAAATGAATTTGAATATTAATATAATTATATAGTGAGATACAAATATAGCTCTGTGGATAACGAACATTGGAATGAATCTTAATGCCTTTTAGATAAAACATATGAACGAGTATTTAATAATGCCGGATAGTTGCATTGCTAACGAGCTTACACCTAGAAGGCAAGGTGACAGTTATCCCTGACTGTTTATTATTTAAAATAAACAATAATAATAATGACACGAAGAAAGCTTATGACATGGCGTCACAAAACCTATAGGTGAATGATGCAGTAAAAGGTCAAGGCCAACCTTAGTGAAAGCATGACGACGTGGAGAAGAAAACTTCTCAAGTTGAAGCTCAGGTGATAGCATTTCCGGAAATTCAACAATACTCTCCATTTTTATTATTTATAAACTGGCCATATGGTACACTCACCAATAGCACTTGGGCCCATGGAGCACAGTGTCCCATCAAAGTATTTTAAATGACCAATCAAAAACTAGAATTATGATCACACTCGACAGTGATTTGGAATCTGGGCAACCAAAAGACCTTTATAGCATCTTTCAAAATTGTTGTATCATTGACCTGTCAGACAACGTAAACAGCATTTCAAAATCCATGAAATAAAACAAACAACATCCTACATAGTGCTTTGCATTGTCACTTCCAAATTGTCACTGTCAATTTGAAATAAA
This sequence comes from Leptasterias polaris, assembly GCA_037783415.1. Classification (NCBI taxonomy): domain Eukaryota; kingdom Metazoa; phylum Echinodermata; class Asteroidea; order Forcipulatida; family Asteriidae; genus Leptasterias; species Leptasterias polaris. The sequence goes on from JAZGTN010000038.1 coordinate 137,073, forward strand.
CAATGGTAATTAACGGCGAATTTTCTTTTAGTGAAAGGACAGACGATATTTTCTTAATGGTCTCGACAATGCTAAAAATTTACAAAAATAATCATGCGTGATGGGTCGCTTCAAGACTTTGTTCAATACGTGGGTTTTCCCAGTTTTTATCATAATTAGTTTTCTCTCAGTTTGTCTCTTTTTTCCCACTTCTTTTCACAGATGAATTCATGTAACATTTTTATTTTATTACTGTTACTATTATTATTCCATCACTCAGCATGCTAAGAAAGATAACATTTTATTTAGTTTATTTTATTTTATTTTATTTTGCCGGTAACTCCTCGAGTCGGGCAACGTTCCTTAGACCTTCCCCAACTCAGTTGAAAAAACTAATGGGTTTCAATATAATTTTAGATTGAACAAAGTAAAATTGACTAGAGTGGGATTTGAACCTGCGACCTCCGGGTTAACTAGCCGGCGCTATCAACTGAGCCACTATTATTAGCGGTCTCCCTATAGTTTTGTGAAAATCTTTGCGACTTTTTATTTTACTTTTTAAACATTTCTTGGCGACTTTTGACTTTTTATAAATCAAGCTGCCAAGATGGACGCCATGCTGTAGTTGCATATATATATAAATGATGCAAGATTTTATTGTCGTGCAGTCTACCGCATGCTTAAAAGTCAGCGCGCCATGATGGTTGCCGGTTTTGCTTGGCCGTGATTTCACCCAGAATCCTTTGCGCGCCGATCATGCGCATTGGGACCATTGTCTGTTTCTATCGTTGCTTAAGATGTTATTGTGCATCTTCTGTGTCTAATAACTCGTTGCACCAATATGGAAATAATTGTCGCGTTGAAATTATTTGAATTGAAGTAAACAGGACGGTTGCGTTAAAGGGCCGGCATTTTCAAAACCACGCAGCTCGGCGGTTTGGGCTTCGGCTAAGAACCGTCCACCTTGTTAAAGTCCCGTATCGAAAGTGTACGATTTCAAATTACTGACGGAGCCCAAGCCTGATGAGCCTAAGCCGAAGCACGGGGTTTCAAAAAAGGGCGTGTTGCATCCTTCACCAATCTGTGTGCATACGTCAGTAACATCCATGCTCTTTTATTGACACTCGCGAAAAGGCCGCTTTCGGCGGCCTTTTTGCAAGGCTGTTAGTTCCCTGTTTCAGTACGTTTTCGTGTTTTGAATGCAGAACAAAAAATTAAAAAAAGAGAAGAAAAAAAGAGAGAAGTTTGTGGGAAAATGAATATCCTGGATTTTCCAATACCTCGGGAGAGGTAATAATATGGACTGTCCAACCTCAAATCATGTTACATTATTTTGTACACTGATTTTTGTAAATTGTAAGTTTGTGACCCTTTAGTCTGTCAAACACGATGGATGGATGAAAGTTCAGCGCAGATTTGGACCGAAAATTACTGCTTTGCTCAAAATAGTAACAAACACAATCGAACCTTTATATGAACCGTGTGCATCTCCGGTGTATTTTTCAGCAACTTAAATGTCCCACAGGATTAAAAACCAGAGATAAAACTCAATGAGCAAAAAACTCTGGAAAACCTTGTGACTATCAGCAAATTGCTTTTTGATACTAACACAAATTTTCTGACCGTTTTCAAATGCATTCCAATGTGTTCTAAACTGAACCGAAGTCGCAAGCTAGAATGACCAGCTACTCTACCTCCACATTCTTCAAAAACAAAATTCCAAATACCTACTTTTGTTCCTCGCATACCAACCTTTTGGATTGCTTTTGATAACCGATCAGAAAATGTTTGCCCGCTATACAACCGTAACGCAGGCAATTAAACTTCGTTGCGCATGTTTTCGTATTATCAGCCGCAATTTCATACATTGCGTTCGTTCATCCTCTTTAAATAAAAATATGTGAAATAAATGAATTTTTGAAATACGAAGAAAATAAATAAATCGTTCCCCCTTAGTATGATCACCGGACCGAAAAAAGCCGTACGCAAATTTGCAACCCGATCTATACAGGCACCTGGGAGTTTTCCTTTCACAAACAGACAGTATACTCACATTAGTATATAGATGACTGCGGGGGTATACACACAACGGAACATAATAGATCGATCCATTAAGCCCCGCCTCCTTACGAGTTGACCAATCACAGCTGCGAAACCCGATCACCATTAGCGCAAAGATCACCAATCGGCTCAAATGGTGATCAGATTTCGCGGTTGTGATTGGTCAATGAGAAATGGGCGTGGCTTAATGGATCGGTGTAGGCCTATTAGAAACGAGACCGACTGTCTTCTATTGTCAGAAACTTGTTCTTACTGTGTTAGTGTATTAGAAGATATCAATTATTATATTCAAGTTATCAAGAAGATAATCTAGCATTTGTCAGTAATTCTCATGGCCAATACGCACCAGGAACAGGAATAGAAATAAGACATTTGGATATCTTCAGTCGCCGGAAACTTGCTCCAATAGATCAATCCATTAAGCCCTGCCTCCTTACGAGTTGACCAATCACAGCCGCGAAACCTGATCACCATTAGTGCAAAGATCACCAAACGGCTCAAATGGTGATCAGATTTCGCGGCTGTGATTGGTCAATGAGAAATGGGCGTGGCTTAATGGATCGGTGTATTATTTTAGAGTGTCTACTAAATGAGAATAATAGGTTTTTATTTATAAAGAAGATAATCTAGGATGGTCAGTAATTTTCATGGCCAAGACGCAATAGGAACAGAAATAGAACAGAGACATTTAAAGAGGTAGGGAAGCGACCAATTCAATTTTGTGATGTAGGCCTACTCATTTGCTAATAGATAGAGTCCTCAAGAGAGTGGGGAAAAAATTACACTTCTCTAACCTCACGAATTAAAATGGTGTAAATTGCCACTGTATTCGATACCTTCCAGTGCAAAGTTTGTCAACATCAATACATCTGATGACATCATTATGAGGAAAAAATGGATCTCAACATTTTTCTACGGGGATGTTTTGGTTCATTCCAATAATATTTAATCAAAACAGCATTGATTGTGATATTTTGACTGACAAAAAATTCCTCCTTGGAATGCAAAGATCCATTCGTTGTCGAAATACAATGACGTTATGCTTCAAATTTGGCTCTGAAAAAGTCAGTTATGAGCCATTTTTTCAGAATGATGTCATCAGTTGTTTTTGATGTTGACAAATTTTGCACGGGAAGGGTATTGAATACAATGGCAATTCACACCATTTTACCGTAAGGTTAGAGACTTGTAATTGTTTTTCCTACTAACATGAGGACTCTATCTATTGAAAATGAGTACATCACAAAAATGAAAATTGTCATTTCCCTCCCTCTTTAAATTAATATCTTCTATTGCCAGAAATTCGTTCTCATAATGTTATTATAGCGTGATGAAAGATATACCTTGTTACTAAATAGATTACCAGAAATGGGTTTCCATTTAATAATTAGAAAATAGTAAAGTATTGTCATTAATTTTCATGGCCAACATGCTATAGGTTTGCCAGCGTGTGGAAGTAAAGAAATATGATTTACGAGCATGGGGTTGCCATGCCAACAGTATCTTGATTATAAGATAAGTGCAATTATTTGTGTTCTGCATTTTTGTGTTCGTCATTTTTCTCTGTTCTTTTTATTTCGTTGAAGTAAATGCGTGGAATTTGTTTTATTTTAATATCGTAGTCAAGCAAGTGAAGCAGTAGTGGAGTCTACGCTTGGACCACAATCGCTTATAACACCCGGTTATTTCTAGCTATAACTTGGCATTTTGTTGCCGGCGTACGAGACAATATATGAAGCATCTCGTACTGCCAGTAATAAAAGTGTATACTGTCTTTGATCTGGGACCGAAGCAGACGCTGACGAGGTGTGCCACTTTGAACATTATTTGACCACTGCTTTTCTAATGTTACCATCGCAAAAGTTTCTAAGCGCTGACACAAGCAAGGCTATAAACTATCATTTGCATACTTGTAAGGAGACTGGAGAAAACTTTGTGGGCATGTGGATAAATATCTGCAAGATTGTCAAATGTTAGAACGAGCACGACACCAACACTCAGCTTTTGTTCACAGCATCGTTTCAACCCGAAAGGGGACTCCGTGACAGGAACTCTCCTCTCCCGCCACCGAGAAGATCATCAAACAGTCAGAAATTGGAAGACCATTATTCGATCACAACATTTTAAACTATTCCTATTGACATATTCTTCTACCCTGATTGGGACTCTTCTATCTCATCGAGGACAAACTCTTACAGACTATTGTATTAGAATCTCCTCGTCCCATTCCGTTGCTAAAAGCGCGTCCATCTGATTACTTATAGAGACATTGGCAGAGTTTGATTGGATTCTTATAGAATGGATAACTCTAACGAGAACGCTTATTTCGATGATGGGTCATGCTATGTTCTCCTCAGTGTTTGCTTCTTCATTATAGTCAGTAATATCTTCTCGTTGCTTGTGCTACATCGCATACACGACATGCACGACATTACCAAACAGCTCATGATGTTATTAACAACCGCTGACTTGGCTGTGGGTATAAATGGTTTACTTGAGAAATTACTTCAGGAGGAGGCACTGCACTTTGTGTCTATATTCTTTCAGATGGTAGGACTTACTGTATTATCAATGATTACTGTTGTACGTTTTATTGCAGTGTCGCAACCACTGCGACTCAGTACAATTGTTACCAAGAAACGAGTGTTTATTGCTTTGTTTTGTGCAACAATCCCTAGCTTTATATTGTCTTGTAACTTAATTGTAACATTCAAGAGGGAAAATCATGCAATGGCAGAGTCAAACAAACGAATATCGATATTAATGGCGTTTGCTTTTATCACAGTTCCACCTTTGATAATCATCATTTTGTATATCAAACTGCTGTTGACAGCTCGCCTTCAGGCTCGGCGTATAGCTGCGGCTGAGGTGGGTTTGAATGCGGCAGACGTAAACGCTCAGCTTCGTCGCTCTAACGCGAAATCTTTACATACATTTGTGATCATCACGGGTACCATCATCGTAACATGGTTCCCGTCTATTATTGTATACCCACTGGTGATTGATTCTAACCATGGAGTTACTGTTTGGTTGGAAATTCTGCGATTCTGCAATTCATGGCTTAATACGTTTATTTATTACTGGAGAGACAAAACTTTTAAAAAGGTCGCCAAAAGGCTTATTTTTCGAAACGGCGAACAGTAAAAAACAAATATGTAAATGGCAGTAATTATTGTTGTAAAACACTGTTCAAAATTCAAAGAAAAAATACATCGTTCGATTGATTAAGAAAAAAGCCAAGACCGCCAAACCCAAAACGAAAAGAACAAAAACAAGTAAATGGTCAATCATTATAGTAGTTAATAAAACAAAGTCTAAACACTCAATTATTGCATAAAATCTACCAAAGACATGCATTATTTAAACATTGGGCTATACTTTTGAAATAACACTGAAATTTGTGTGGGTCATTTCTGACCGAAAGACTCCTAAAACCTTGGGGGGGGGGGGCGGGAAGCAGTGCCCCACCCCACCCTATGTAGTTATTACAGTTCATAATCGCTTTACACGAAACTTCCACAAATGTTCCTAGAACCAAAGTTTACATATGTACCATTTTACTGTTTCAAAATGTTTATCAAAATTGGCAGAAACTTTTTTACACGAAAGGAACCACTTGTTTTTTAACTACACATTGAACCAAACTTGCCCTCAACAAATAACAAACAAGCGCGTTGAGCGTTTTTGTTAGATACGTCAATAGTGACCCCATTTTACACCCAGTAAATAAAATTCTGACACGATTTCCAATTTGGGCAGTCATATTAAATGTTTAGTTTCTGGTTGTGAAATAAGGTCACAATTATGAACAGGATTCAAAAATCCTAGGGTCACAATTATTATAAACGAATCTACCAAAATCCTCTCCGCAAATCATCAATGGCTCTATGCAAATTTTCACAATGTGTTTTAGATTGTCACGTAATACTTCAAACTCACTTTGCATGAAAAATTCAAATGTATACTAATTTAAGATATACAATATGAAAACAAAACTTGGGTGGGCCTAACGGGGTTAAAACTAAGGAGATGTCGAATTTTTGAATTTTATGATTGTTTATGATTGTCCCTAGATTAGGAAATTACGCAACATGTGGTGTAGTGATCGACCTTGCCGTTAAAAAGTTGTGGTAAAATAATGTCTTTTGTGGTGATAGAGTTCAGGTAATAATTGTTTGGGCTATAATTTTGAGGTGAATATTATGTTTTCACTCGGCATTACACAACTTATCCTTATGTTTGATTGTTTAAAGCTATAACATATTCAAAACTATAGAATAATAACTATCACCATTATTAAAAATTGTGAGAATTTTGTTTTCTTTTAACTGAACCGCCGAATCACGGGGGGGGGGGGGGGGGGGGGGGGGTGTTAAGGAAGGACAAAACTCTGCCAGCATCCTTTGTGTACACAATCTGTATGTGATTGTCAATGGTAGACGAAACAAATTCTTTAAAATATATATTTTCGCACCAAACATGGCTTAAAGCCACACTTTGGTAAGCGGCTACAAGAAGTAAAACATCTCGGATAAAAATCACGTAGGGGAGCTGAAGGTAAGGATTGATAATCCTCTTAAAACCGTCAAGAATAATGTACGATGGAGGGAAACAAGCACCAGGCAAGGAGTTCCAAAGAGATGCAGTACGTGGAATAAAGCTCCTTAAACAATACAGATGGGCCTGGAGGTCTCAGTGGGGCTTTGCTCCTCTTCTGATGTCACCCGGCTGATTGTTCCGCACTCCAAAAGGAAGGCTGGGGACATCTCATTTGTTGTTTGCCCTCAATTGGGGAATTTGCTGAGTGCTTTCATGGATGTTCCATCTACTACGACCTTCAAGTGCCAACTTAAAAACTTAATTATTCCCCATGCTCATGATTATGTTTGTATTAATGACTTTTCTACTTTACTGATGTATTCTGCTGCTGATTGTGAGACGCTGTGTTCTTTGTAGAGCGCCATATAAATACTCCGTGATATTTAGTGTTCTTATTATTAACGGTTCTTTGTTCTAGGTCCCAGCAAATCAAGAAGTTAAAATGGGTGAAAACAAGCATAAAGCCTGGTTTCATGCTCAAACATCCTGATATGGAGGAACAAGGTCGTTGTTGGCACTTTTACCACAAAAACATCTCGCTACAGACCCACGGTGGGAAAAAGGTTTTGCTATTATAAAACTTTTAAGCAAACAATTAAGCTTCAATTAACACAGGAAATACCTGAACATGTACAAAACACGCTTAGAGAAACAATACATATAAATAAATCAATAAATCAATAAATCAATAAAAGATCGTTGAAAAAAGAGCAAAGCAAACCTTCTTAACCTAACCTTGACAGTTTTACGTCTGTGGACGACCGTCCAATGAAATCATCTAGTTTTCTGAATCTGAATTCCCAGCGAGTAATCACTGTCTTAGATGATATACAAACAGTGATCAAAAAAATAAAAAATACTTTAATACAAACAGATCATGAGCATGGGGAATATTTGAGTTTTCAGTTGGCACTTGAAGGTCGTAGTAGATGCAACTTACCATGAAAGGTTCTACAATTTAGGGCAACAACAAAGAATGAGGTGTCCCCAGCCTTCCACATGTCCGCTGCATCCGTTCAAAATTATCAAATTTTGATGAAAAAACATCCATATAGTGACCCATTTCCCAACCTTGGCAGCCATATTAAGTTTGTAGTTTCTGGTTTTGAAATAGGGTCACAATTATCATATATGCACAATTCTCAAATTCTAGACTAGGTTCACAATTATTATTGTAGCGTATCTACCCAAATAAAGAATAGCTGAACATTTTGGCGGCCATTTCAACTTATCACAATGCGTTTTAGATTGTCACGGAATACTTCAAACTCACTTTGTATGAAATAAAAAAGGTATATAGTAATGGGAACAGTTTCAAATTATAGGTTCTTTTTAATTCTTTTTAAAGATTATGGCACAAATGAGTATTTAGAAAAAGACGCAGAATGTGATGGTCATCGACCTAGCACTTAAAAGGTTGTGAGGTAATGTCGGAGGGGTGTGGACAAAATAGTACCCCCCTCTCCCAACCTATATCGTGGTAGAGTACAGGTTTTATTATAATTATTATATTGGCTATTTTGAGGTACATAATGTTTTCACTCGGTGTATTTATTTACACAACTTCTGGTAATGTTTTTTTTGTTTGGAAGTCACAAAACTTAAGAATTTAATTACTAATAAATCATTGTTACAAAAAATGTGAGAATCGTGTTCATTGTTTTGTCTGGACCGTCGAATCGGGAAGGGGGGGGAGGGTAAGGCAAAACTTTACCACGCATACTTTGTGTATAAAATCGATATGTCAACTGTCATAATAGACCGACATTTGGACAAAATTATTACACAGCAGGAAAACTTCAACATTAGGACAAAATAAAATTATACTGGACACAAAATAAACAAAATATTAAGAGTCAATAGTTTCAGCGATTTCGCTCAAGTTAATCTTTATTTACATAACCCTTGCCCGCTTTGCCCTCGAAAATGAGATTAATATGAAAATGTCTGGTTACGCCACTGTGTCGCACCGTACTGATATTGAACATTACGGGGTTATACATCCTTTTCGTCTTTACCACAAGTCTTGCCTGTTATCTCCAGGAATTCCTTGTCCAAACAGTGGACTCTAATCTATAATTGGATCTTCATGTGGAGTATATAAAAAGAAATTGTGGGTTTTGACATTATTTTGAAATCTGAGGAGTGGAAACCGAGTTCCATGTAGTATTTATTATTTAAAAACCACCAGCCAGTTAAGTCGCCGACTGCGCCCATGGGGGTTAACTGCTCATCTGTGAAGTTTGTTGATTCGCAATATAAACACACCCTCTCTGAAAAGGATGTTGTGCCAAAGAAACAAAACATTTCTTCAAAATATGCGAACAAAAATCATGTTGACCACTTAATTCTTAAAACAAGACAATGATCGACTCACCATCACACCTTTTGTAGTAGTTTACCATCGGAACTGGGTGAAAACACAACATTTTTGGAGCAAGAAGACACAGACATTTTGTAAGAGGTAAATTGTAATGAGAAATTTAAAGTTAATCAATTGAATTATATGATTTTTTCAGATTTCTATGGGTCTTAAGGGCTTTTGTTCCCCTACCTGTGAGTGTGTGTCCCTATATCTTGGTACTCTCGGCTGAAGGAAGTTGAGTCAAAAGATGGCGCTATATCAGACGATATTTCTACACAATTCTTCGTATATTGGGGGGGGGGGGGGCAGAATCGTCTGGGGGAAGTATCTCCAAAACTTCTTCCCAAAAGTTTCTTCCCAAAAGTAACATTATTTAAATTTTTTTATTTTTAGGGGGGGGGGGGCAAAGACATTTTTGGGGGATATTTAATTGTATCGAACCATTCCTTTGTGTGTGAGGGCGGGGTGGGGGAGGTCCGCCCACTGCCCGACCCCCCCCCCCCCCCCCCCGGTTACGCCAATGGAAATTTATCAAGAGAAGTGCGTGCATGTCAAGTTTACCGATATACATTACGAATGTTAGCAGGATGTAACTGGCGTATTGAGAGAATGCTCTTTGACAAACATTTTCATAAAGTTACGTTCAAAGTAGATTACACTCGGGCAGAGCGGTCAGTGGGTCCGATACCGACTTTTGACCAATCATCCCCTACCGTCCCGTACATTGTTGGCATACTTGTTAGGCCAAGGAGTGGTCGATCTGTCAGCCAACACATTTTTTGAAAAGTAAGGCAGATTATCTGTCTGTCGGCAAAATTAAGGCATTCATGTTGGCTAAGTAGTTTCTTTCAACCTGGCCAAAGTTGAAGTTAAAAATAAGCTCTGTTATCACCTGTGGAATTGTGAAAGTTAAAATTGAAGCTGTTTGGCACCGACCGTTGAAAACCCTCCACTTTGTAGGCTTTTTGTTTCTCGCTATCCTTTGCGACGATTTGTTTTTGGTGTACTTAATGAATGGGATTTCATTCACGCCACCAAAATACAGAGAATGACAAATGAACCAATTAAACTTTCCATGGGCTTCATGAATTCACAGTTAGGAAAGCTGTAATAGTTTGCAGATAACTGGGTCTAACCCTCTGAAATCGCATTATATATAGGCGTGTTTTACTTTGATCGCTATCCTCTTTACAATTGTGAATTGAAAAGGTAAAAGTCCACTTTCGTAGGCCCCAATTGCGCAATATTAATAATTATTGTAGTGTGTGGACTTGATCACAGCGAGATTGATTGGAATAAATTACAAGACAAGAGCTGGAGTTGTATGCTCTTCCTTCTGCTTAATTTATTTGGCAGTACTGACTACTTTACACGACTACAGATTAGTGGGTTGGACCAGTAATCTTACTCTACGGATATAAATGATTTAAGGTTTAAATGATTAATGCAAGTTTTGGGGGATTTCGGCCGGAAGCAAAGGCAAATAAATCATGGGGCTCGATGATGCGTCAAAAGGTATGAAACAGATTTAGCCCGCAGGTTGGACTCCTCCGTGGCATACAACGCGACGGAGTCCAGGGTATAAAGGTCCTCTGCCATTGCGAAAAAAAATTATAATTTTTTTATTTTATATGTTTACCTTTTTGAGGAAGCTGAAACTTGACCCACATATTCCTTGTGTCCTGGACTTTACGCCTGCTCTATTCAGAATTGTAAATTTTATCCTTGGATGACATTATTTCCGAAAATAAATCCGAGTTGTGCACTGGCGATGTGACAACCTCAACTGACATGGAACCAAGTCCACAAAAGAGGGCGCTGTCTAACCCGTAACACTCAACGTTTTTTCTTCCGGGCGGCAACACGACGAAGTCACATCGCCAGTGCACAACTCGGACTTATTTTCGGAAATAATGTCATTCATGGATGTATTTGTTAGTTTTTGAACTCATCAAAAGTGTAGTTAAGGGCACCAAGAATAAATGAATGGAGTTTCAGCTTCTCAAATTAGGTAAAAATATGAAAAAATTTTACTCAAAATTTTGTTCACATCGTACAGGATCTTTATACCCAGGACGTCAGTGCAGTGGCACTGACTGACGTCCTACCAGGGCTAGAAACAGATTATTGTTGAACTACCATAATTCTGTTTCACACCCAGGGGGCTTTCTAAAGGTCAAGCTTGAAACTTACTTGGTCATCCTGTGGGGCTCTCTCCGACCAAACCCAGGCAAAATCTACACAGCCCTCCACCAAAATACAAGTACAACCTTACTCTTAAGCACAGCAGCACCCAGCAGACTGACTGCACATGGTTTTTTGAATAGGCCTCCACACACACACACAAATGAACAAAAGAAAGGAACAATACCTGAGCTGGACTGGTAAACACCCGGCCAAGGTATGTGATTGATGTGAGGGTTAGGCCGAACCAAAAATATTGCGGGGGTAGAAGAAAGGCTAAGGGGCAAAATTTACTATAATTGAAACATACAACTTATCCTCTTACTTAGCTAATGATGTACCTTCGATAGCTCAGTTGGTAGAGCGGTGGACTGTAGTGTGAAACCTGACTTGAAATCCATAGGTCGCTGGTTCGAATCCGGCTCGAAGGAGTTTTCTAACCTTCGATTTGTTTTCGTTCTTTTATACAAAAAGAAGAAAAAACCCCACCACAAAACACCAAAACCAGGATGATTGTTTCATCACAGCTGTTTTGAATTTTTATAAACTAAATCATTCAGAAGTATAGCTTCGTATTTAATCGCATATGACCAGTATTTTATTTCCCTTTCAGAGTTGGTCACCAACAGATGCCTTTAAATTGAATTTTCACTGGAATCTTTTAATCATTTGAAGACAAAAATACCCTAAATACAAACGGTTTTCGACAACGGATGACGAGATAAAACGGCAAAAGTAGACATCTGAAAACAAAATAATGTCATGGTTTAACTGAAAATATAATCCGAACATGATTCGGAATTCTAGATCCGAAATTTCAGAACTTTACCGGGAACCTTTGTTTACTTATCTTGATACCTCACTAAATGCCAACAGGTGGCAGCACACTGCGAGCATCTTTATCTTGTTTAAGAAATTAAAAAAATTGCTTCAGTCTGTTGAAAGGTAAATGCAGCTTGACTAGGAGGCTAAACTCGTTCATATAACAGGTTCAACACACCAAACCTTACGGATGCAGTTTGTGGGGTCCTTCCATTGTTGCTCTATTGTTCCCTGTTCCCATTTCCAAAGAATGTCTGTCATGGGTACAAGTTCAACAAAGAAAACCTCGAGGGGAGTATTGCTCTATTGTTTTAACCCTATAAGTAGCGAATGGTCTCAAGCGGTAGGACAATTTTTCTGTTTTGTTAATTACAACACTTTTTATTTTTTTTTTCGCTGAAATTAATTTTCATCCAACCCTGAACACCCCTTAACAAAGTGGCTGAACCGATTTTGCCCCAGAGATCGTTCACCGGGTAGGCCAGCTGTCACAAAGTGGGTCTGCGCCAAGGCGGCAATTCCCTTGTGTACAAAAATTCCCGCCATAGTATGAACACATGCTCTTTGTCATCTGTCTGTGAATGGAAACCAGAGCTGTTTGTTTACAATCCTGACCCAGAAATACCCTCAGGGTATATATAGGTGACCTGGCTACTGTTTCTTTTTTACCCTGTGGCTGTTTCATGTGTCAATTTCACTAATTACATAATATGCCTACCGCGTGAGCACCTTCGTTCCACGGAGCAAATCACAAAAAATTTGCTTCTCGCAGGGTTTTAAGGACCATACAGAGGGCCTTGGTTCAGCCCAGAATGAAGTGAAGAATGGTTTTACTAAAGCGACACCATCTTCCAATTTCCTTTATTCGTATTTTTGGTAAAACGCATCGAAATCGACTTAAACAAAATCAAAACCATGTGTTGTCAAAACAATTCACAGATTGTTTAATCAATAAATATAAAATGCATCTCTATAAATACAACTTCATAAATACACAAGAACACTCTGAGCACAAAGTACTCTATGAGTCTTAAGTAAAGTCTTAGTATTTATATTTTTACAATAAAATTACGATTGAAGCATTTGTAAAAACTGTTTAAATTAACAAATCGGAAAACATAAAGTAAACCTTCATGGCCTTACATGACAAAACATTTTGATTTTTTATATGCAACTGGTAAAAATAACACAACGTATGTAATTAAACAATACATATCTTCTTTAAAAAAAAAAAAAAACCAATTAAAGATCTATTAAAGCAGCCCAGGCAGGTTGACCCTCCTTACACTCAACCAAAAAAGTCAAAGTAAAGGTCATGACCTGAATTGATATTTCCCAATCCTTCCCACGTTAACATAGAACCTATATTTCTGTAACAAAACCAAAGTTCTGTTTCTTTTTTAATTTCCCAATCGTTTTACTGGGAAACAAATCGATTCAAAGGGATCTGAATATGCCTGGATCTGAGATTGCCTGGATCTGAAGTTGTCTGGATCCGAGATTGCCTGGATCTGAGATTGCCTGGATCTGAGATTGCCTGGATCTGAGATTGCCTGGATCTGAAGTTGTCTGGATCCGAGATTGCCTGGATCTGAGATTGCCTGGATCTGAGATTGCCTGGATCTGAGATTGCCTGGATCTGAGATTGCCTGGATCTGAGATTGCCTGGATCTGAGATTGCCTGGATCTGAAGTTGTCTGGATCTGAGATTGTCTCGATTTGTGATTGCCTGGATCTGAGATTGCCTGGATCTGAGATTGCCTGGATCTGAGATTGCCTGGATCTGAGATTGCCTGGATCTGAAGTTGTCTGGATCTGAAATTGTCTCGATTTGTGATTGCCAGGATCTGAGATTGTAGAATCTTACAAGAAAATATGCACAATTCATTTTTTTATAGGATGCTATAAGAGCTATCCCGTGTAAAGTTGGGATTTATTTCTCTATTTAATAACTTATTTATTTAAATATATTTACGCACAGTAACCTTTACAGGGGCAGCATTGTATAAATACATGTACTAAAATTTGAACTTTACATAAAATATAATCAACAATTAAGTTATAAAGTCAAAAATACTTTTAAAACAACCTGAAACATTAGTTTGTGACATAACATTTCATTATACTCACAAAAAAAATAGTAAATAACTCAATTACTCCAACTATGCCTTTAAAAAAGACTTCTATGTTTTGCAACTTGACCCTTAAAAAATGTGCCCCGACCTTATTCTGAAAATTCATTTAATTGGTAAATAAATTGAAACTCCCAGAAAAAAAAATCTTCTAAAATATGATCCTGATCTTTGGCATTACATATCACAAATGTGTGTTTATAATGGCAGAAAACCCATTTGCTTTGAACTTTAAAAAAATAAATAATTCCTTAATTTGTACCATACTGTGTCGTGGTACAGATTTCTAACATTTGATTTTAACTTTTAACAAATAACATAATTGTACTATACTGTGAATTTCTGAAAAGGTTGTCTATTCATGGTTAAATGGTGTGCTGTCAATAAAGCCCATTTTTAAAACTCTGCTAATAAGCAGAAAATGTTGCTTAACAATTTTCTGCTCAGCAAAAATGTGCAGGATTTTAGTCACAGATGGTACATGTTAGAAGGTACTTTGGCTGGAATTATTTATGCTCAAGTACTTTTGTGCTTAAGCAGCTCTATGAAATTTGGACCAGTCCATTCCAGTATGCAATAAAAAAGCTCGTTTACCACAAGCAATAAGGATTATCAAAATAATATTAACAATTGTTTGAAACCACTGACCAACCTACCCTAGTTTCTTTTGGCCTTTTATGCATATGACATAATTTGAGTAGGGCACCCTCTGATCGAGGTTAAAAGAAAGTTGCTTATTAGCCCTATCTTGTGCGCCGCACATACAAAGATGTACGTTCCCATTGTTTCTGCATAGTTTTACCTGTTAAGATGGTTCATGATGCAACAATTCATACAGTCCACAGAGGCTGCCAGTCACTTGATTATTGACCTAATTTGTTACCTGGATTTCTCAATCCACATTTGGTTTGCAGTAACACCATGTGATAACATTGACTAGATTTCACATGGTGTTACCACAAACCACATCTGTATGGCTCACAATGTAATGCCTAAAACATATTTCTCAGTCATTGACATTAAAAGCTTTATCGTTACTCTGCACAGCTTTATTGAAGAGCCAAAAACTTGACTCCAACCTAACGACTCTCATGAGATTAAATTGATTCGTGAGATAAATGTCCTCCTCGATATCCACTGATACACAGCTGTTGTGATGAGCCAGGTGTATACCTCATAAGCACTGATAGCTAACAGTCGCACCTGCTGTCGTATTCCTACCTTCAAGCTACAGAACCAACCATTGCACTGTCTGCGTTCATTCTCACCCAGGGCACGCACGCAGCACTTAGACATACTGATAAAGGAGCTGGCACTTTTTTGACTGTGTAGGGCGTACTCGATGCTGCGGAGTAGGTCGTTTGTCTTGAGGAGCAGTAACATCTGGCGAGGGATGCTGTTGAGGATACTGGAGATTTCAGGGATGTACATGGCAACGTTCTTCTGAATCTCTTCTTCCTGTATCGATGAGAATGTTGCAGTGAATCATCTCATGGTTGAAAGAAAAATTAGGTTAAGATTTGTCTGCTCTTCAACTCTGGAGAGACTGCCAACAGTTAAGGCTAGATAGCTCAGTTGGTAGAGCACTGGCATGCTAATCTGGAGGTAGCAGGTTCTAGTCCAACACTAGTCAAATTTTCTTTGTTCAACCTCAAATTATAAAAATTTTCTCAGCCAGTTTCCCTTGTGGTTTATTACTTGATATTTGAAATATAAAGTCCATCCCCTCAGGGTGATCCCTCTGCTCCTGCTTCCCCGGTATAATCATAAACTTGGGTGTGGCTACTCGGCAGTTACAGGTTGTATGGCTTCTGACTGGCACCCCCGAACAAAGATATTGACAAAAAAAGGGAGCCCGCCAACATCAGGGCTAGATAGCTCAGTTGGTAGAGCGCCAGTATGTTAATCTGGAGGTCGCAGGTTCAAGTCCTGCTCTAGTCAATTTATCTTTGTTCAACCCAAAATGATATAAAATTTACCCAGTCAGTTTCCCTTTTAGTTTACTACTTGGTATTATGTTGGGTTAATCAAAGCAGTGCTACTACTAGATTTAATACATGGTGTCAAAGCACACTGCTATCTTTAAAGCAAAGTATACCTTTGCTTTTTAGAACCCTTCAATTGTTTTAATCCTATAAAAATGTAGATTAAAAAACTAACCTGTGAAAAATTCACTACAAAAGGTGGTTGCGTTTGTGAGATATCATTAAAACACCGGAGCGAATATGTCCACGCAGGAAGATTAATCCCTTATAGGAATACACAATCTGAGAAATGTTTCTGACAGAAACGTTTCTCAGATTCAAATTTTGGGGCATCAAAACTGCTATCTTGTTCAATAACCACATTACTTGAAAGCGAAATGATTCTCAAAATGCTTTTTACTATCGAAAGTTGCTGTACTTGTAACCAAGTAAGTTAGTATTGCCATTAATTTTAAGAGTGATTACCAAACGCATACCTTCCCTTTAAGAAAAAGATGTTTCAGTATCGCAATTGTAATTCTAAATTTTTACCTCTTCTGCAGTTTGGGCAACCTTGTCGATTCCTGTCGTGACCACGTCCCAACTTCTGGCTGTCAGCATGCAGGCAAACAATCCGTACATGTCCCCAGCACCCAATGCTGTGCTGTACTTCTTGATCCCATCTATATCAGCTGCTATAATTGACTGCCAAAAATTGGCATAATTTATGCGGAACTCATCTGTTAGATCCTAGAACAATAAAATTGAGAAATTTCCAATAGACCCTTCCCATGAAATATTTAAATTGCACATCACGCGTGCGCACTTACACTGCTGGTTGGCAAAATGATGGAACATTGCCCCTTTTTGTGTGGGGCTGATGGTGGCGTGACGCAGACGCGCTTGTGCGTCTACTTAGTGCACAACTCTATGGCGTTTGCCAACCAGCAGGGTCTGTACGCATGCGTGAATGTAATTAGCATATTTCATGGGAAGGGTCCATTACATTAGGAAACCGTTCAAATGTGGCTGGCTGCCAAAGGCGCCCTTGCATGCCTGCTTCTCGAACACGTTGTAGCCGCATCCTTTGCAATTCAGCTTTCAGCTGCTAGTAAGGATGATTAGCCTGCCCCCCCCCCCCCCAAAAAAAAAGATAAAATAAAAAAAAGAAAATTATTGACATCTCTCAAGCATACCAACCGTACACTTTTTCAGCACCCCCTCCCCCTCCCCCACCTAAAAGTGTACAAAAGAAAATTTAAAGTTCTTTCACCTTATATTGTGTTTGTAAGCACAGAATGCCATGGTAAGAAGAGCTGTGAATTGAAGGAGGGAGCTAGGGAAATTACAGCTATACAGCCCATACAATGACTTGTTTTCAAGTCTAGTTCCGCTGTCGATTCATGCACAGGAAGCTAGCTGTAAGGGTTGCAATATACAATGGTTGGGAGGGAGTTGGCTGGCAATTGATCCTAATCCACACTGATTTGTACACAGGGTTTGCCCTCAAATATTTCAGTGACTCGCCAGCAGGACCAGGTAGCTTCGCCGTTTCACTAGTCCAAATAATAAACCACAAGGGAAACTGACTGGGTAAATTTTTTAAAAATGATTTTGGGTCGAACAAAGAAAAATTGACTAGAGCGGGATTTGAACCAACGACCTCCGGTTTAACGTGCCGGCGCTCTACCAACTGAGCTATCTAGTCCTATGTTGGCGGTTTCCCTATTTTGTCAATATCTTTGTTCGGGGGGGTGCCAGTCAGAAGCCATTCAACCGTAGACTGCCGTGTAGCCAGGGATCACACCCAAGTATACGATACAACCTGGGAAGCGGCAGCCAGGGAATCACCTTAAGGGGATGCGACTTTTTTATATCAGTCCGCCACTAGTCACTAGTCCGCCAGATTTTTCACTAGTCCATATTTCATATGACATAGTAATGCTTTTCAACAATGAAGTAGCCAGCCGGACCACCTGGAGAGAGCGCTGGCTGGAGCTTGGGTGTTTCAACTGGCATTTGGTCAGTGAACCACTGATAAGGGAGATCGCGTGTACGAATCAACAATCTTACTGTGAGTTTAGACATCGGTTACTAGTTTGATACAAATTGACAAAATCAACATTTTGATTTTATTTATAAAACGTACATGGGCCGCAGACCCCCTCCCTCGGAGTGTATGGGTTGTACAATCATGACAACTTCCATAATTTTGAACGGCCTCATACACATTGGAATAGGCACTCATTTCCTCACATGTTCAAGACATCTATTTCCACTCACAGAATGAACTACAGTAACATTGAACCTGGAATTGTGTTTGGGACTTTATTTTGCTGGTTTTCGTGTCTCTACAGTAGCTTCCTGAGACAGAATCTCCAATCGGGCTAGCTCGGTGGTCTAGTGGTAAGACATCTGCTCTAGCGATGCAAATGTCGTGAGTTTGAATCCCACTCGAGTGATTTGCCTGTGGATTTTTTTCCACAGAACTCGGGTAAGTACCGAGTATACAGTGCTTAACACACATCAGTGTAAGGGTAAAAACCACATTATATTCTTTATCCCCGATGCAAAAAACTAACATCTATGAAGTTGCTTTTAAGGATTTGAACTGCCTCTAGCCATTGGGCTAGCTTGGTGGTCTAGTGGTAAGACATATGCCCTAGCAATGCACAGGTCGTGGGTTTGTATCCCACCCGAGTGATTCGCCTGTGGATTTTCTTCACAGAACTCGGGTAAGTACCGAGTATACAGTGCTTAAAGGTATTATACAGGATTGGTAGAGCTGACAAAATAATCACAGACAGTGTTCATGGTTTGTGTAATCAACCACATACATGAAATAACAAACCTGTGAAAATTTGAGCTCAATTGGCCATCGAGGTCACGAGAAAATAGTGAAAAGAGACCTTATGTGTTTTCTGTTTTTCAAACATCGAGTTTATTATCGCGCGTGATAAAAACTATTGTTTTACTCATTTCTCAGAAACGATAGCATTTTAGGCAGAAATATTTTAAGGAACCCTTTCTACCATAACTTACTTTCAATCATGTAAGTTATGTGTGAATCTGTGAACATTTTTGTGTTTTTCGATCTTACCAATAGTGTATAGGGCCTTTAACACACATCGGTGTAATGGTAAAAAACAAATTATATAAGAAGAAACTCTTGTAACTAGAGGAAGGGTTCTCACCTGATAGAGGCCGTGATCTAATAGAACAATCTCATGCCTATCTTGAGGAGTCTTTCTTACAAGGACGTTGCCTGGATGTGGATCACAATGCACAAAACCATGGACAAATATCATCTCACTGTACATCTTACCCAAATCTTGGGTCACCTACACAAAAAAGAAGAAGAAATTCACAGGAAATGTTAGATTCTTTTTTTATAGAAAACGTCACACGAGAAATAAATAATTTCAAAATCATGGTTCCAACAATCATTAACCCTCCTACTGTTCGCAACATTTTCAAGTGAGTTGACCAACCATTTGAAACCATTCAACTGCCAAAGTTGTGTATGGTGGCACAACCTGTGCACAGAACTAACTGTGTACTGTGTACATGCATTCCCTCATGGTATCATATTGCAAGGCTGGCATAGCTTATCTGTCATTCAAAACCACAGTGAATGGTATTGAATGGTCAGACAGCAAGAGGGTTAATGAACTACCCTCAGATTTCATTGATGTAGTAACTGCGTTGAAAACAAGTAATATTAAATGTTTTCTACTTACCTTGTTGACATTGATCCCATGTTGCTTCATGTATTTGGCATCGTCCACCCTTCCGCCTTCACAATACTCCATTGTTAACACTCTGGTTGAAGACAAATCCCAATGTACCTTTGGAATCTTAATGAGTAAACAATTCAATTAGTTTCAATCTGAAAGCTCACTTGATAATAAAGTTCATAATACAGTACCAATCCTCCAGAGAAATATTTCTATCTGAAATACTGTGAAGCTCTGGTGTTTCTGATCAGCAGAGTGTGGGTTCGAGTCCCAGTCATGGCACATGTGCAAAATACCATGCCATAATTGCTTTGTCCTTCGGATGGGACATTTTTTTGGACATTAAGTCATAGGTCCCTAATACTAAGATTGGCAGTGTACGTAAAAAAAACCCAAAAACACTTATCATGGAAGAGTAGGGGTTAACCCTGGTGTTTCTGGTTCACATAGCAAGCACTCTTGTTTACAGGTTTCCTCAGGCTTGCGAGATGCAGTCATTAACTTATGAGGCACATGAGGCATCCTTGATTTCATTACAAGAAATATGTAATAATAATAAATTAATAAAGTTGATAAAAAGGCATTTGAAGACCCACAATACTTATTGCCCCAATTGACACCCCAAATGAAAATCCAGGAAAAAACATAAACAATTTGTTTGTATTTGAAATTTGTTCTGAAACAGGAAACTCTTTTCGAAATTTCGACAAATTGATTTGACAGTATGTTTATTGAAAACTGGAAGATGGGAATGAATTCACTCCTCCAGTTTTTGCTAAGTTTTACAACTAATAAAAAAAAAGCTACGACGCCAACAACCAGTGCTTGGATCATAGATGGTAATTTCTGCCACAAATTGCAATACTAGTCAGCAGGGTTCTGCCCAGGATTTGTTTAGTGCCGGAAATTTTTTTTTCTCCTAGTACAGTCAAGTCAATTTCCTTTCGATCGTGCACGGAGTGGTTACACACGTCACGTGCGCCCTGCAGCTGTGCCTTGTAGGCCCTCGTGCGCGCACGCCTTTACCGCCATCTATAGCATGGTGCTTACTCTGCAGTTCATTTCCATTGTATTAAACGCTATAGAATAGGATTCGCAACATGATGAAACTGGTATCATGTTATTCCAAGCGTAAAGCTATAATCAGTGCAGGTTTCGTGCGTTGGATATATATACATCGTACAGGCGGGAGGAATGCTCGATCCTGGATCATTAAAATAGACTCAAACCAAAGAAGTAGGCTACTCGAAACTTTGGATAAAACTGTTTACTGGTAAATAATTTGTTTTACACGTTGTTCAAAATATTTTGAAGGAAATGGGCAAAAAAAAGGGAAAATGTGTGGTGGTCGGAAAAAGGTCGGGGAATCATGAGTGCCGGTCGGGTTTTCTGGCACCGACCACCGTGGGCAGAACCCCGAGTCAGGATTGCTGGGTGGGAAAACTCTTGGTTTGCTATGTTTCTACAATGCTGTAGTACAATGTCACAAGCAGACCTTATGCACACCGGATATAACAGACTAGATGCATCATATCATATATCTTATTTTTTACGAGAAAGCCGCGCGAATATGATGTGCTTTACCTGTAGCAACCAGCCTACAACACCCATAGCAATAGCAGCTTCTTGGTACCTCGATACTAAGCACAATATATGTTTGGGGTGTTATAAAACAAATATTGACTGTTTTTACTCCTACTATGGTTGTAACTACGACTCCCTCAGTGATACTTGGAGATTTCTATTTTCCCTCAGCTTTGTCTCGGGAAAATAGAATGCTCCAGGAGTTGTAGTTTTAACCATAGCGCTCGAAGCAGTCAATGATTGTGCACCACACCACCCCCACCACCAATTCAGTGTATCAGACAACTGTTATACAGAACCATGTGGTTACCTTTAGGAACTTGAAGTGTCCAAGGAGTTTGGAAGCTTTCTCTGCGTTGCGTCCTTCCTGAACGAAGTCCAGCTCAATCGGTAATTTCTCCTGCATCTCCTCACTCAGCCAAAGCAACTCAAACTCTGGAAAGAGCCTGGACGCTGTACGTAGTAGAAACTTAAAATCAGAGAAACAAGAATTGAAATCAGTCTGATGATCCTCACATGACAGTTAAAGGTTGTATGGCTTCTGACTGGCACCCCAGAACAAAATTGACAAAACGGGGAGACCGCCAACATAGGGCTAGATAGCTCAGCTGGTAGAGCGTCGGCTTGTTAATCTGGAGGTCATTGGTTCAAATCTCACTCTAGTCACCCCAAAATTATTTACAATTACCCAGTCAGATTCCCTTGTGGTTTATTACTTGATCCTGAAACCTATGATGTTTATAGATTGAAGAGGAAAATATAATATTATTCAGTTGAGTGTCATGGCTGAGCGGTCTAGTGCACTTGACTCAAGTTCTGGCATTGTCAGAATGTGGGTTCCAGTCCTGGTCATGGCACTTGTTTCCTCAAGCAAAACATTTAACCATAAAAATGCTTCGTCCTTCAGATTGGATGTTAAGCCAGAGATCCCATGTCATGCGTGTGTGCAGTGCATGTACAACAACCCAGTACACTTATCATAAGAGATTGGGTTTGCCCAATATTTATGTCATGGTTGGCTGCAGATTGCACTGCATTCACCTTGTAAACTCTTACCTACAGTACAAATAATGAAAACTTCGAGGCACTGATATGGGGCTGCATGAGAACATGTTACATAATATTGTACAGTACATGTTTTACACGATAAAATAGAGATGCCGTAAAACTTGGTTTCAGAATTTAAAGAGGAAAACAATTTTTCACCCAACTCCCCTTCCTCCATCTAATAAAACCCCACTGCCAATCTCGATACAAAAGCTGTGTTTACCTTATCTCAAGAGATGAAATCAAAGAATAGAGAAAAAAAGGAGAACGGTGAGACAAACTGAAACAATTTTACCAATAGTGAGCTTTAATGGGCTTTCTTTCTTTTAGTGTGATGTGCCTTGATCAAGCTTTCAGGATGTGCACTTTACATAAGAACCCTATTAATTGTTTTCACGGATTCATGTAAAGGAATAAAACTTACATCAATCGTCTTCATATCAACGTCAGAGTAAGCCTTGACGTAGGGATGTTGAACTTTGACTGCGACAGACCTCCCGTCCTTCAGTGTAGCATGATGTACTTGAGCCAGGGACGCTGTTCCCACTGGCTTCTCGGAGAAGTCCACGAACATTTCATTTGCCTGAACAATAAAAAACAGGATTATCTTGTCAGTTCACCTGACGTCATCACCAAAATAAAAAAAGAATAAAAACGACAAATAAAACATAACTTATGAAGAAGATTTTTGGATTTTCACTTGAAATACCTTGTCATACATGTACATGCGATCTAACCCTGTACCTGCCTGCATTGAAAGGGTCAGATACAGGAACAACCTTAAAGGTATTATACAGCGGATTGGCAGAGCTGACAAAATAATCACAGACAGTGTTCATGTTTTGTGTGATTAACCACATACATGAAATAACAAACCTGTGAAAATTTGAGCTCAATTGGTCATCGATGTCACGAGAAAATAGTGAAAAGAGACCTTATGTGTTTTCTTTTCAAACATTGAGTTTATTATCGCGCGTGATAAAAACTATTGTTTTACTCATTTCTCAGAAACGATAGCATTTTAGGCAGAAATATTTTAAGGAACCCTTTCTACCATTACTTACTTTACATCATGTAAGTTATGTGTGAATCTGTGAACATTTGTGTTTTTCGATCTTACCAATAGTGTACAGGGCCTTTAAGACCATCCACAAGTCACTCCCTCAGACTTTGCAAAAAGGAGATTTATCTTTCCAAAGTTACCCTTTCTTTATCTCAGTACAGAGGTGCAACTGGCTATTGAAAAAAAATCACAAATCTAACGCACAAAAAATGCATGTCTGGTTTTTAGGTAAGAAGTCCAGAAATCTGGAAAGTTGACCCAGACGTCGATGACGCATTTGGTGTGAATCATGCTGGCAGTAGAGGGACCAGGGGCTGAGTAAACAGTTAAACCCCAAATAATTATATATGAAAGAGATGCATGTAATGATCACTGAAGTTGAAAACAAAGAAATAAACAGAAACATTAAGTAACCAGAATAATTGAATTGTAATTTACTTTCTGTACAACGAAGCTTTGCTTCGGAGATGTTTACCTTACAACCTAGATCCTCCTCCACAACCATTTTAATATCTTCAAGGTCGCTGCAAGGGGCATCATTATGGAGCACCTTCATTGTCTCAACGTACTCTGTAGGAAGCAGATAATCCAGTGCACCTATATGCTGCCCAGCCTTGATGAAGACGCCCCCATTGTTGCAGCACAGCTTGTACAACCTCCTAGCACACCGTAGATGTACCTTGTGAAAGAGAAAACACAAGGCTCCGTGTCAACAGATTATTGATACACATAATATTGGATAAATAGCACTTGTGGCATGTCAGAGGAGAGTGTCTTTCGCTGTGAGGAAAAGTCAAATATTCACAAGTCAGTTGTTACCTTTGATTTCACTTTTGTGTACTTCTCCGATGTCTGGTCCAAACCAAACAAAGAGAATTTGTAATCCAACGCCACAAATGCAGCCTGATCGTATGAACAAGAAAAAGAAACAGAAAATGGCAAAGTTGTTAATTTAAGTTTTAATAGATGGGGTGGGGGGTTGGGGGGGGGGGAGTTGGAGGTCAGACTTACACCAGCATTATTCTTGAGCTAGGGTGACGTACACCACCATGTGAACATAATTGCATTTATGTGGGTGCAATATTCTCCAATCCAATCCTCCTCTCCTATGTCACTCCACACCAAGATAAGACTTAGATAAGATTGGAATGCCTGATCCTGTGATAAGCACTTGTTTTAGACTTGTGGACAAGTCGTTAAATGTCTGTCACGGTGATAGCGGAACGGCTTTCTCGCAATATCCCGCGAGAGGGCTGCTCTGTGCGAGATTACTGCTCTCAAGACTGGTCACATTTACCGACTTGTGAAACCCGCAGGCGGTTTGTGCACGGCCTATGGGCACTTCAGCCGATTTCGTACAAACGCATCTGATTGGTCAATTTCGTTATATCTATGAATATTCAAACTGTAGATGAATATTAAACATAAATCCTGTACTGGATGGAGTTTTATGTTGCTTTGATCATGCACGATCAACCATGGAGGAATAAGACTCCATGGATCAACTAAAAACTGAGTGATGAGAGTGATGATTGTGTTCATGAGTATTTTGACAAAAGAAAATACGTGTTCAAATTATGGGTACAACTTGTAAATAATTACAAAAAATCGAACGTAAGATTTTATTTCAGACAGTCCGGGTCCTTTCTCTATGGTCCGAGCAACGGAAGCGTGTTTGACAGTGCACAGCGTGTGGGGACGTGTGTATAACACACGGGCAAATCGTGTAGCTGGCGGGGCAGAGTGCCTCGCGGCGGGCTCAGCGCGACAGACGGAAACCCCCTAGCCAAGAGATAGCTGTACCTGGAAGCTTATGAACATGTGTGGGAGGGGTAGGGAGCCAGACCACCAACTACCTTGTCATTGCGGGTTTGTTAGTCGGTAAACCGCGCTGATCGAATCCGCTGTTTTAAAATCGCAACGTTTCAATGCTCGGTGTACGTTCCTTCCCCCGATTTGGAAATTAAATAAGATTTATGTCAATAAATAAAAATACCAAATAATAAACCACAAGGGAAACTGACTGGGTAAATTTTAAATGATTTTGGGGTGAACAAGGAAAAATTGACTAGAGCGGGATTTGAACCAACGACCTCCGGATTGACGTGCCGGCGCTCTACCAACTGAGCTATCTAGCCCTATGATGGCGGTCTCCCTATTTTGTCAATATCCTTGTTCGGTGGGTGCCAGTCAGAAGCCATTCAACCGTAAACTGCCGTGTAGCCAAGGATCACACCCAAGTATACAATACAACCTGGGAAGCGGCAGCCAGGGGATCACCATAAGGGGATGCGACTTGTTCACCCCAAAATTAAATAGGAATACCACTCTTATGTTGACAGTGCAATTAGGTTAAACAATTTGTGTGACAAAAACGAGCCCTCCCCCCCCCCCCCCAAAAAAACCCACAAAAAACCAGAGCCCCTGAAGGAACAGGTGAAAAATAAATTACAATTCTCACTCGGAATTTCTTTTTCCATCTCTCGATACACAAAATTCCAACAAAGTAATTTCGTTTCCTCAAAATATTATTTAATTCAATCAAAATATAACTTTGTCACATAAAATAATATTTTTTTAAATTTGTAAACAAAGTTGTGTTTTTCTAGGTAACGAAATAGATTTTTCCTAGAAAATACGTTTTTGTTCCCCCGAACACGCTTTCTTTCCCCCGAAATACGATTTTGTTACCCAGAAATACGCCTTTGTTCCCTGAAAGATACGCATTCGTTTCCTCGAAATATGATTTTGTTCGAACAAAATATACTTTTGTTTGCTCGAAATATGCTTTCGTTCAATAAAAATGAGTTTTTTCCACCGAAAGGAGATTTCTTTCCCTAAAAACAAGCTTTCGTTTCATCGAAATACGACTTTGAATTAGTTGCCCGAAATATACCTTAATTCGTCCGAAATATGCTTTCGTTCCCTAAATATACGCTCCCGTTCCTTCGCAATGAGATTTTGTTCCCCAAAATTCCTCTGTCGTTCCCTCAAGATAGCTAGCTTTTGTTCCCTTAAGACAGCTTTCGTTGCCCTGAAGTCCAATCACACAAGTTTGTTAAATTCCCTTTGTGAGGGGCGACTATGAGAGGGGACGAGTTTGTATGTCAGGGGGCGACTTTGCTAGGGGGCGACTTTGTAGTTGGTGACTTTGTACATGTGTTTTTTTAATTGGCGACTTTGATATGGGGCGAGTTGACTGGTTTCCGTGTCCGTTGTTTATACACACTTAATACACACAATCACATAACACATCGGGTTAAAGGACTGGAGCGGATCAGCAACTATTCACAGTAGGCATTATTTATATTTATGAGGCAAAACACACATCTTAAACAATTATATAATAATGCATTTTAAGTTAAGTTTACTTTATGTCTTTAGTTACTAAATTAATGAAGGAGTTAACACACAGAAAACACACTCACAGATGTCTCAAGTGCAAGCATTTATCGCATTTACAGTAACTAAAACTAGTACTACCCTCAGATAAAATGGACTCGTCTCAATGATCGTCTCTACAGCAACCGTAATGTATACTGCGTTCGTACCTGAATAAATGAATACGTACAGTATTCGGGTTTCACAAGTCATTAATGACGAAGAGTCGGCAGCCAGCAACTTCGCGCGAGAGCAGTGATCTCGCGAGAGCATTCTTTATTACGCTACAGCACCACACGCGACTCGACCCACCGAGACCATCATTAACGACTTGTCAACAACAAGTCTATTGTTGTTTGGGCGCACTGGTCCCAGTCCTTCAGAATCATTCATTTTGGCAATTGGATACATGTAGAAGGAATTAGGACTGTTAGGGTTAAAGGCTAGGTCAACCCCAAAATAGCGGCTAGTAGAGTAATGTTTGCAATTTTGGGTCAGTTTGCACTTTTGGGTCAGTATTGCATCATACATTCTTTCTTTTTTTGGCGACAAGATCCATTTGTCATAGTTTGCGAAAATAGAATATATTTAGGTCTAAACAAAAGACAAACAACAACAAGATATTTACACTAAAAAATGCTCTCCCGAATCTGACTGCACCAAGCGATGACCAGTTGGATTTGATAGTCTTGCTGTTGTTCTTGTAGTTGAGCAACATTCCTGAAGAACCAACTGTGGCAACGGTAACAACTGAGATGGGTAAGACATAACCGCTTCGTTGGGAATGCTTCAGGATTCGTCTAAATGCCATTCTACCCGTTTCTGGAAAAAGTAGTCAAAAGGAAAACAGTAGATATTTTATTTGTTGTGTTGCATTCAAAACTTGACATGGAAAATCTAAATTCCTCCAGTTGATGAAAAGTAACCTTTTAAAATATAAAGTTGATTTTGGGTTGAACAAAGAAAAATTGACTAGAGCGGGATTTGAACCAACGACCTCCGGTTTAACGTGCCGGCGCTCTACCAACTGAGCTATCTAAAAATTTACCCAGTCAGTTTCCCTCGTGGTTTATTATAAAATATAAAGTTACTAACTTTCCGGAACATCTTGGATTAAAATAGTGTTTATATTTTCAAAAAGGCAGAAATTTGTAGGATGCCCAGGACCTGATTGAAAATAGCCATTTGCCAATTTAGATGGATTTAATACTGGTGATGCAAAAGAAAACAATTAATGTTCCGATACAGCGATTTACTACTAATAGTACCAATGCTGCAATTCTTTTAATGGCCTCATGTTTTGTCCATAACATGGCCTCCCTCAAGCCTAAATTATAGCACTGATTTAATAATTTATTAACATTTTTAGACTAGAGGGCCACAGCACAGCAATATAATCGATGTTTAACGAATTGTGTTTGCCAGAAGTTAGGCCAGAAGTTTATTTACATGTACATGTATGTTGCATATAATTATAAAACTATATGACATTGACAGCAAATGTCTTCCCAGAAAAATTGCAATAATGCTATTCGTCGTCATTCTGAAGAGAATTCACCCCCACCCCCCAGGCCTGGAATTACATCAGGAGAGGCCACAGACAGAGGCCAGCCTCTGGCCATGCTGGTGCCTCATCAACAAAGGTTTCCCATAAGAGGCCAATGAAACTAGATCATTAGTTTCTCGTCAGCGCCCTATCAGTATCATGCCTATCAAAGATTAAATTAAAGGCCTGCGCCTAGCCCCACTTCACCTGTGTGGCCAAGCTGAATCCTAGTCCCACTTGTAATTGTGTGGCCAATGGCCAGGCCAACCAAGCAAAGATTAAGCTTCGCTTGGCCACACAGTGGCCGTGGGGCTAGCCTCCCCTCCCCTCGATCCCCCCACCACGCACCACATACCGCCACTAACCTACCCTACAAACTTACTACTAAAATTAAAATGCAACAGAGTTTTTCAGATCAGTCACTCACAAACAGCATAGATCAGTCACTCACAGGCAGCATAGATCACTCTCACAGTCACAGTAACCTGCTGTGATTTGAGTTTGACTCACACACACTGACACTGACAGTGACACAGTACACACACACAGACAGAGGGAGAGTGTGTGGTATATTATTTTACTAATACTACTACTAGTGGGGTTTAACGCCATGGCCACGGCACACTTTTTTCGGCCTACCTTACCAAACTCTTCTGGAAAATAATATGTTCACTCACCCAAATATGACTTGAGCTTAAGTATTTAAAGTCAAAATTTAACTAAGTATTTAAGGTCTGCGGCTTTTCGTAGAAGAGTTAATTTCCCATCCTGTTCATGTTCATGTCGTCTGCTTCATTCGTACACACCCAATCTTTCATCTTACGCAATGATTTTTTTTTGTGGCTCGGCTGGAGATAGCGCCCTCCTTTGATGTATTCTTATCTCTAGCGCCCTCTTTTCGTTTTGCTAGGTGCACACCCATAATCATAAGGAAAAACTGTGCACGTGTTAACTGTTTTCGTAGAAACATTTTAATTACCAGAAAACAGCACAAAGTGTGTCCAGGGCATTCGTAATTTTTTTTTTAGTGGACACCGAAATTTTACCGATTGAAAAAAAAAAAAATTATGAAAAGTGGTTGATCCTACTGGAATGGTAATTTTTCACGAGGATTTTGCAAAGTTATATTAATCCTCATCCAATTCTTTTTCAGCTTCTGTAGAAATATTTCTGTCTAAACTGTTGTAAAATAAACAAATAAATAACAACGAGGAGTGAGCGTTTTGAAAGTTCCACAAAAAAACGTCGAGTTTACCCCTTAGAGCAAACTGTCACGGCTAAATTAGCCGGGCTAATGCATTTGCCTCATCTCAGTAATCAGTAGAAAACGAAAAGTAAGTCATTTCTTGTGCACCACGATAACGTGGTGGCGACTTTGAATTGAAGCCAAACCATTAATGCCCCTTTCTTGGGGGCTGGGGGGGGGGGGGGTTCTTCAAAGTGTGTCGAGTTACGCCCGCTTTTTCGACACATATATGGGGGGCCTATTAAATTTGACAATTAACGCATTGGCGGTGACCCATGAACAGCATTGGCTCAAAACCTTGGCTGCTAGTATGTTAAATCAGACCAGAGAAATCTGACTGAGGTCCATGCACGAAACGCAAAGTTTGGCGGACCCAGCATCTCGACAATATGAATGGAAACTCAATCCCTAGTATCGACCTTTTTGCCATCTATGTGATGAGTAATAATTGATAAATTTAAAATTAGATTCTTATCAGTCAGACAGTCTTTCTCGAAGTCAGTACATGTTGCAGTCAAGTACTGTTTTGGCCGGGTACCAAGAACTGGCCGGGTACCAAGTACAAAGGTGTCCGAGTGGTACTCGAGAGTATTCGTCAGTACTTGGTTGGACTTCGAGTGCGATTGTGGTATCCGTGCACAAAAGTCCAATAGCGCAATACCAGGTACTTGGATCTCCGAGTATTGGTAGTTGAAATGAAAGATAAAGCAAAAGTACAGTGTAACACATTAATTTTTTTATTGGTTGTTGACTAATTTCTGGTTAATGAAAGTTTGTTATTTAATTAAAAACATTAAACAGCTTCAATAAGCTTCAATAAATTACAAATGAAACTTCTTTCATGCAATCATTACTTTAACCAACAACCTTGAAACTATGAACTGCAGTCTCACAGAAACCGATTTGTCATATTTCAAGTCATTGTCTTTCAATTAAACTTTCCGGTACATGGGTTCAAGATAACCTACTTGGAACTTTGACAATGTTGGACACGAGTATAAAATATCAAACATTTTATTTTCGAGTGTCAGATCAGAGTAGGAGCGTGCCCGTGCATTGAGATATTTGTGCAGTCATTTCCGTGTTGGACTGTGCCGTGCATTGAGATAGAATATTATTGTGCAGTCATTTCTAGTCTCTACCATCATTTTACCATGTCTACTTTTGCCGTAGCTAGTTCGTTGCTGCTGCTGAGTGTACTTCTATTCGGTGAGTGTTTTGTTGAATCAGCTTGATTCATAACTGAGTTGTAATAAACCCCAGTGTGTAATAAACATGATTTTTAATGAGTATTTTGAGTGGCATATCATAAACTGAAAATGTATCAAAATATTATTTGACTGAATCATAAAAAAGAAGACATCTTGTCGTAAATGGATGTTGACTCACCGACACAGGATAAACTATTTTTTACCATTTCAACTACAAACATTTTGTTTTACCCAAATTGGGGGCAAAATTCTTCCATCCAGTCACTCACTTGAATATTTATTTTGTTGTTCATTATTTCTCTTGCTTATTTTGGTTTGGAACTGAGAAAAAAATGACTAAAGTGGGATTTGAACCAACGACCGCCGGATTAACGTACCACTGAGCTATCAAGCCCTATGTTGGCGGTCTACCTATTTTGTTATTGTCAATAGGTGCATGCCAGTCAGAAGTCATTCAACCTTTAACTGCCGTGTAGCCAGGCATCACACCCAAGTTTTCAATACAACCAGGGCGGTGGCAGCCCAGTGATCACATTATAAGGGGATGCAACCTTTTTGGTTCAAATAATTATCAAGTAATACACCACAAGGGAAACTAGGTGTGTACAATTTGGGGTTGAAAACAAAAATGGTTAGAGCGGGCGGGATTTGAACCAACGACCTCCGGATTAACTTGCCGGCACGCTACCAACTGAGCTTTGGTTTTCCTATTTTTCATACATTTTTGGTGGATGTTGTTTGTTGGACGTGAGGGCACTCATAATAAACCAGATTTGTTTTCGTCAATCTTTTCGTTCGTCCATGCAGCCGAAACGCCTTTGTTTCCACCCACCTTTTTGTTATTACTATTAATTATTGATACAAATATTATTACCGGCTCCGACCTGGCAGCCGGAACAGCTACAGTTCCGACGCGTATTTAAGTCAGAATAGCTAAATGTTTCGTCAAAATGATAACATGTTGTTTTTTAGTATACGTACCTCAAAAGCACATTGATTAACATGTGAAATGTGTTCATGTGTACATCCAGTTTAATAAAGTGTCATGGCATTAAAGATGCTAGGTCAATTTTTGGCCGAGTTGACCCGAAATTTTGGATTTAGATTTTAAAAAGCTATAGATTCGATATTAACTTTAATAGCTTTTATTCAATGATAATGCCCGGTATTGATTAGTGGGGCAGCATGCTTCCGAGCAACAGTAATTTAGTTTACTTTTGTTACCCCTGACCCGCATGATTTGTCCTTGTTTTTATCCCTTCTGGTTGTCCTTCCCATTTGGTTTTGTTCCCCTCCTGCATGCTCTGCCCTCAGTCGCCCTCATATATTTTATATATTTTTTATATTTTTTGTTTTTGCTTTTATTTTCTTATTTATTTAATTTTATTTATTAATTAAATTTAATTTTTCTAATTTTGTATTTATTTTCCTTATTACTTGCTTTTTTTATAACTGTTTTTCCGTTAATGTTCTTTCTTGTGCTATTGTAACTTTGGTTTGTTGTTTGTTTTGGTCGAATAAATAATAATAATAATAATAGTTAATTAAAAACATTTTTTGTTGAGAGCCCAACATTATATCACGTCCATTGGTCATGTACCTTTTAATTGATCGTGACAAAATGAGACTAACTTTGCATATTTTCTGCTTTTAAACAGCATCATCTGTCAAAATTCGACCAGAGAAATAAACAAAACGAAATATAAAAAAACCAACAATTTCTTTCGGCAGATATCGGGCTATGCAACTTTAACTACAAGAAAAAGTTATATAACACGCAGAAAGTCATAGATGATCCGGAATCTATTTTTAGTGGTACACTTGTTTGCGCTGTAGTGCGATTTAACTTCAAGAGGCATTGCCAGATTGGTAACAAATTAAATTTAAGATATTAAAATAATTCCTGTTTAAATTGCTGAACAATAACTCAATCCCATGATGCTTTTTGCGACAGGTGTTTTCTTAAAAAGACCGTCACATGAGAAAAACCTGGCCAAGCCCACTTTTCTTCAAATGCAAATCAATTTTATTTCTTGTGATTTCATCAAAATAAATTTCTATTGTGAAAATTTTTAAAAGGTTTAATTGATTTTTAAAGAAAATAAATGATTTTAAACTAACTTCTACTTCTTTAAGGTGATAGTTCATTAAAGGCAAAGTACACTTTTGGTTTTTGGAACCGTTAGATTGTTTGAATCCTATATAAATGTAGATAATATACAATCAAACTAACCTGTGAAAATTTCACATAAAAAGGTGGTCGCGTTTTTTGTGATTTCGCCAATGTCCACACAGGAAAAATATTCTAACAATATTCTAACAATCTGAGAAACGTTTCTGACAGAAACGTTTCTCAGATTCAATTTTGGGGGCATAAAACCTGCTATCTTTTTCCATAACCACATTACTTCGAAGTGAAATGATTCTGTAAATTGTTTTATACTTTCGAAAGCTGCTGTACTTCTTACCACGTAAGTTTCTCTTGCCATTAATTTTCAAAGCCAATACCAAACGTATACAGCAATCCTTCACCGATCTTGAACTCTTGGTGGCAGCAGATATGCCTCCATTACTGCGGTGTACCTGGGTGGTACTGCGCTGCCTAGCGACTGGTATAAGGTTTGGGCTACACGGTGATCATTTGATCAGTCGCGGGTTATTGGACTTTTACTTTGCAAATCGCTTAAACCCGTCGCTAGGCAGCGCAGTAC
Organism: Leptasterias polaris; assembly: GCA_037783415.1. NCBI lineage: Eukaryota > Metazoa > Echinodermata > Asteroidea > Forcipulatida > Asteriidae > Leptasterias > Leptasterias polaris. The sequence goes on from JAZGTN010000038.1 coordinate 170,705, forward strand.
CACCCAGGTACCACCGCAATAATGGCGGTATCTGCTGCCACCAAGAGTTCAAGATCGGTGAAGGATTGCTGTATTTTCAAAGCCAATACCAAACGTATACAGCAATCCTTCCCTTTAAATGCGGTTGAATTAGCCGGAATAATTTACACTTTTATTGTTATTATCATTTTCTTAAAGTTTTTACACACTTTCCTTCAAAATTAAGAGTCAACTGTTAATTTGCTTTGAAGGAATGAAGGAATTTGGGGCTTGAACCTGATTCGGAAAGAACATACACTTAAAACCCTCAAGCGAGGGACCTGTTTGGTTGTAAAGCCACGTGGTACGCTGTCAGCACATGGCTCCAAGCTTTTCAGATGGTTCGTTTTGCATTGTAAAAGTTTTTTGTTAATGTTTAAGTGTGTTGCTTACATGTGCTTACATGTCCAAGTTTGTGCTGCCTGGGTTAAATTAACCTTTTCTTTATTTGCTTATTAAAATGTTTTTATGATTTGGTTTCTACTAGGCCTATCATTGACAGTCGACATACCGATGCAGGCGTTTTTTTTGTCCTGTCCCCTCCTAACTAGGTCACTGACCCCTATTGAGACACCCCTCTAGGACATGTGGTATGGTCCAGCTTAGGATATCAAGGCATGAACTGACCAGTGTGAATGATGTGGTTAAGGCAACGACATTATTAAAATATAGTACTATGACTGCGGCCCTCGCTGCAGGGTTTTAAACACAACTTCAAAAATTAGAGAAACATGAAAGTACGAATTTTCTGTTCTTGTTCTCTTACATTGTGTATGTTTACCTTGCTTGTATCTCAGGACTTTGTCTAGCCCATCCAATCAACAACAGCAACAACAACCAGGAAACCCCAGGATCATACTCAGACGGTGACTATTCAAATTATGTTTTCTTTTTAATTACTTTTCTTTCTTTCAAAACAGTTTGTTCATCATAGGTTTAAAACTTATGGTAAGCTGATTAGATTTATAACTATAACTATTCTATTTAGTTCATATTATAAACCATTTAAATAAATGAGAAATAAAGTAGCCAAAACTAAGGTAATATTAAGTTTTTCTATATGTTATGTAATATAATAATTATTCCATTTATTTTATACTGTGGTTTCCAGTATAACCAATTTACATTGATTACACCAAGTGAAGCACATAAAAAGCAATGGTCTCAGAAGCAAACAGATTGGTACAATATGAGAGCTCAAATTCGCTTCATTACTATTGAATACTAATCTTCCAGTGATTTTGCGTTCCTTAAGTGCGGTGAAGATACTTGGCCCAAATTTGGTCGATTTGACCAGATATTTAAGTTTAAACTTTAGTTGCTATTATATATGTAATAAATTGAGAAAGTTATCAGCTCTCATTTTAAGGTAATCCACAATAAAACGACCCCTTAAAAAAAGGGGGGGGGGGCGGGGAGATGAAAAAGACAAAAACAGCCAATGATCAGTAAAAAACTATAAAAGATTTGTTCACGTCCATCTGCCATGTACAAACAATTTTGTAGTTTACATTTATTTTGTGCATTGTTCGGGGCAATTACGCAATGTTGTGTATGTTTTTTTGTTTTGAAACAACATCATTCTGTCTAAATTCCTTCAGAGAAAAAAAATCCATGAATACATTTCTCATGTCAAAAATCGCGCCTAACAAGTTTAAAATCAGCTATTAATAACCTCTCAAATCAAAGTCGATTGTTCTGATGTACGAAATCGGATTAGGCTAAACTCTCCTCAAAGATCTTCGTAAACTTTTTAAACGTTTTCCTCTCCAAACGTGACCATGTTCTTTCAGAGAGTGGAATTAAGTTTACTGCTTAAAAACGCAAGGATGTACTTTCACTTCAGATCCAAAGTGTACTGATTGTCTTATCAATTTATTTCAGGACCACCGTGTACCAGTGGACCGTTGGGAATGGAGAGTGGAGCAATCCCTGATGGAAGCATTACTGCATCATCATCCTACTCGTCGGCATATTTACCTCCAAAAGCTCGACTCAATGAGGGCAAGTCATACTCGCTTTCCGTTTAAATTCTGAAACTGCTGACCCGATCCACGAATAAAAATTCCCGGATAAATATTTCACACGGGCGATTTACAAAACTAACCCTAACCCGGCCAGGCGTGGAGTAATCCGCCCGGGTGAATTAACGAAGTTGCCCGGGCGAATTAATAATCTGGGTAATTTATCATTATTAATTTGTTTTACAATGGCATAAATACACTTCCGTAGCCTTCAACCCACTATAACCTTAAGTTTATTGTTTCATTTGTTTCTTTTAAGTTTTTATAGTTTGATTTACATGCATGTTTTGTTTGAAGGTTCATTGTTTCATTTACTTGTTTTCCTTTAGTTTATATTAAACTGGAATCACATGCTTGTTGTTTGAAAGTTGGTTTTTTTTGCCTTCATTTTATAGTGATTTCTATATTGATTCCAAGGAAAAATTTCAACATAAAAACATGTATTTCTTTTAACCATCCATGTTATTATTATGTAAATAATGAAAAATTACTTCAAATTTATTGTTTTTCTTTGTGCAAGAAAAATGGCTGTGTGTTGCTGATAATACAATCGGAGTAAAACGGAGCTACGCAAGAACAAAAATGATAAAAACCAAGGTTTTGCTTCATGTCATATATCATGGGATCGTAGAACAGTGTTATGATTAAAGGTTTAGTTTCTTTGTTCAGAGTATAAAGGCACGGGAAAAACACCATCAACACCACCAATTATTATTATTGTTTTAAACTGCAACCAGCCTGCTATCTCCCAGGGGGATTTTAGTTCATTACAGTTACTTAGGCAATAGTGGAATATGATGCTCAGGGAAGATTTACATTTATTATAGTCTCTTAGGATCGTTGATGTTTGCGACGAAATGGAATACACCATTTTGAAGTGATTGACTTTGAAATTATTTATTTCATCGGAATGGATAAGGGATTTATTATAAATTCTGCTAAAAAGTTGCATTTATCAGTAACGTTTATTTTACACAGGAAACAACCACAGGTGGATACCAGATCGAAGTGCTGTAGCAGGCTCGTGGATTCAAGTTGATCTGGGACTACCGGGCCCAGTTGTTACAGGACTGATTTTACAAGGTCAATCAACACATTACATGGAAACCTTCAGCGTTCAGTATAGTTTAACAGGAGAATCTGAAAGCTGGCATGACTTAGAGAATGCGGACGGAGAAACCATACGGGTAACATGCTTTTCTTGTATCTTCCTACTAGTCTGGTCTCCTGGATAAAGACAGGCACTGGTCTTACAAACCCAATGATTTCATTGGATACAATGATTTCATTGGATACAATGATTTCTTTGGATAAAAAGCTTTCCATATCTGTGTTTCGAGCGCCACCGAGTGACGGATTTGAGCACTGTACAAGAAGCCACTAATATTTTCCATTAAAAACAACATTCAGATGAACAAACCTAATAATATAATGACGGTCGATCGATGCAGCCTCAGATGTACACATGTAAATCACACTTTGACACTCCGATCCTCACCAGAGTCATCAATTATCTGTAGATTTGAATAATATGGAACAACAGTTACGGTCGTGCTGCTCACAATTATAGCTTAAAGTTATTTCATATGAAATTACCCCTACTGGATTATTATTATTTTTTTAGTTCAACGGGAATGTCGCTGGTGGTCAACGAGTAACTGTCACCTTCCCTGCTCATGGGGTATTGAGGACCAGATTCCTTCGAATACTTACACTAACTTGGGCTGGTGCTCATCCTTACTTTACATTTGAAGTTCTTGGATGCCGAGGTGATGTTCAAACTTAGCAATATGTTAAAAACAAACAAATCAAAGTGAATTAATTGTTCAAATATTAAATAATGTTCAATTAGTAAGAAAACATCGCTTTCAAATCTTATTTACGTTCGTAAATAAAACGTTCTTGGTCATTGGCCTTCTTTATTTTAATTTATGTGTGCTCATGGTAAAACTTGCTTTTGTTCTCATTGTAAATATCTCCTTTATTATTTAAATTGCGAAGCGCCCTCTACGTTTCTTATTGTATTTCGCGGGCTTTCCATGCCCAGGACGTCATTCTGATATGGGTGCAAGAACCAAAAATATAACGTGTTTTCCTGTCTTCACCATTTTACAGGTATGACCCCTTTACGTTTCACTTTATATATTTTCGTTAGTAACATCTCTTAAGTAATGAAGGATTTGATGTATTTCTTTAACTTGTTTACATTTGTGCTACTTGGTAATTCTCAAGCATTTCGTGAGGAATTATGTCAAAGAGTAATGTGTTTTGCCAAGACGGCGATCCAGCAATTATTGTATTAAAGATCATTTTAAAGTTTATATTAAGCATTATAGTAATAAGACATTAGTTATTCTGATATTGGTGCAAGAACCAAATGTAACGTGTTTTCCTGTCTTCACCATTTTACAGAATAAAACAGCATGACAGAAGAATTATGCTTCCCAGTATTCTAGTTGACTCAAACAAACAAGGGTCACACTAACTTACACTTACAAATATTTTACCGTAAACCGTATAACTCATACTCCACTTATACCTTTGAAATTAGTCGACTGAAAACTAGCTTGTCGAGTTTACCATGTCTTGAATTTATTTTCTACTGTGAGCTGATGGTCGCAAACAAAATGTTAGATACTTTTTAATGAATACAAACAAAGTAGTACTGCTTATTCTGTTTGATTATCTAGACGAAGTCATTTGGTTACAATCCACAATTCTCCAAAGTATTTACGAATTGATTTTAGATTAGGAGATATGACTGTTTTGAAAAATAAACTTTGAATTGGTGTTATTTAACGCCCTGATGACGTCATCACTAAGAAGTCAATTGATTCTGGATCCATGATTAATCTTTCCAAAAAGCTTGATTGAAATAAAAGATTTTTTGTTTGATGTTCAAATAATATTTTGCTAACAGTCAGACAGACAGCCCAACCGACAGTCCGACAAGCAGACAGACAGACAAAAAGACCATAAAAACAAACAAATAAACAAAATACACCTCAAAAGAACAAACAAGGGCAAAACGTAATTTCCTCGACGTAGTAAAAACAAAATTAAGTAAAAACTTTACTAAATGTTGTTCTACTTTTATCGTTTTGTTGAAGATGGTATCATCCGGCTAGCTGGAGGTGATGACGCACTTAGAGGTCGAGTAGAGATTTACCATGATGGTGCTTGGGGTGCAGTATGTGATACAAACTGGGACCTACAAGATGCGACTACTGTTTGCTGGCAGCTCGGATTTCTAGAGGCAAGTGAGGCAAAGAACGGATCATTTTATGGAGCGACAGAACTTCCTATTGTAATGGATCGAGTTGCTTGTAAAGGGACGGAGCCATATCTTTCCAGGTGCCGATTTCTTTGCAAGGAAAATAATCCGTGCACCAGCACTGCTGGAGTAGTCTGCAAACCAAGTAAGAAATATTACTGCTTTTGATATTGTTTTTTATCTGTTAGCCGGTTGTCGTTGGATTGTTTTTCTTAAAGCTCTTCAATATTTTTACTTCTTTTAATATCCGAATTGAAAAATTAATGAGACAAAATAATAACAAGGAAGCAATATTTTTTATATGAAGGGCGAGTTGACACTAATCTTTCTCACAAAATCCGTCTCTTTCTCTTGTTCCACTTCTATATATTCAAAACCAAATTATGCCTCCGAAATCAGTCTCGCTATAATATTATATGAAACGATGCATACAGTTTTACAACATTGAACAATTTATTGTGGTAAACTTGTCTATCTTTTGTGACTATTTTAATAATCAGCTAATTGTTTTTAATTTCACTCTTCCCTTTATAAACAAGATGATGTTAGGCTTGTGGATGGACCAACTAGGAGAAGTGGACGGGTTGAGATCAATGTGAATGGCACATGGGGTGCCATCTGCGACAATGATTGGGACTTAACTGATGCTGGGGTTGTCTGCAGACAGCTGGGTTACCCTGGTGCCAGGCAGGCCAATCCAGGTGCTTTCTTTGGTAAAGGGGGTGGTCCTAACTTCATGGATGAGGTTTTATGTGATGGTTCCGAGGCCAAAATCAGCGACTGTCCGTCGCATTGCTGGGATAAACCAAAGTGCAAAAACACAGAAACTGCAGGAGTGATCTGTTTTAAAGGTTTGTACGGATATAGCGAAATGGTAAATCAATAGAAAACTTGTGCAAATCGGAGGCAACATGCTTTTTTCCAAATTACTTTAAGGGAGCACAAATGTTTCGGGAGCGAAGGTACGCATTAAAAACGGCCGGATTTTAATATATACCTACTTTTGAATTCATGTTATGAAATCACGACGATCAAAGACACGACATTAAACTAGAAAACAACCTTTTCAAGACAAATGTTTGTCACGTTCTCGAAAACATCAAGTAACAACAACTTGTATATGTTTGTTTTTGCTAACGGGAATAATTTTCATATTACAGGTTGGCGAGAAACCGTTTACTTTTGGCAGGAAGCCTTGCAGTAGATGTTAAGGTAATGATAATGCAGAAATAACACATAACAAGGAAAACGCGCTCTTTACGCTAATCAAAGACGTATTTTTTACATCCTCTTGAAGTTTATTTTACTCTTCTGAGGACCTGCAGATATAAATCGTTTAACAGATATATTCAGTCCATGTCGGGAGTCTAGCTGCACGCTGAGCCAGTGATAGGGATAGGAAAATATTAAGAAACATTGACTTTAAAAAACCCATTTCGAAACCTTCAAATCATTTTCGAATAACTAAAGCCCTTTCTATCAATTAACAATAACTGTGCGTATGCAGGGTTAGTGTATGTTCAAAACTGTCTGTTTGTTTGCTGCTGCTGTTTTCCGAGTCTTCTTCTCCGCTGAACTAATTTTTGAATATTTTGTTTGTTTGTACTCTTGGCATCTTAAAAAGGCGGGGAATCAGGTGGGGCAGGAAAACAAACGTCCCCCATTATGACGTTTGTTTAATCACACAAAGCATACACAGAGTGCCTTAATAATGATTGTTTTAATTGGATAATAAGCTTTTTACCAAAAAGTTATTAAATCCCGTATACCACGTTTGAATCTGTTTATATAGTTTTACATCAATCTCTTGTACCACAGAATGCAGAGCTATACCGTGTTGTATTAAAAACACGTGACTGTCTATTTTCTTTGTATAGATACCGTGAATGGAGCCTGGAACGTCAACGGCAGTGGCTTTTCAAAGATAAACTTTTAATGTCGCGGTCTTCCTAACTTTGAGCGAAAGTGTTTTTGCTAAAGGACTTGTGCATGGTCGGTTCATCTATTAGTTAGTATTATAACTAAACGGAGATATTCCTTGCGTCTTGAATTCAAGCCTTGCTATTATTTTTCGATACCAATCATTAATCAAAGCATGTACATTGAATTAACACTATGAAAAGCTAGATTGTTAAGTATGCAGATGATACGTCACTGACAGGGCTGATTTCAAACGAAGATGAGGACGCATATAGGAATGAAGTTGCCCGCTTTGTAAGGTGGTGTGACGACAACCATTTAGTGCTCAATGTTCATAAAACAAAAGAGATAATTTTCGATTTCCGGAAACAAAAAAATGTAATTATGCCTCTAAAGATTAAAAATGTAGATGTTGAGATTGTGACTGAGTACAAGTATCTTGGAACTTTTATTGACAGTAAGCTAAATTGGAACACAAACACACAAAAGATTTATAACAAAGCGAACCAACGGCTTTACTTTCTACGCAAGTTAAGATATTTTAAGGTGGACAGTGATACCATGTTTTTATTTTATCAAAGTGTTATTCAATCAGTTGTTACTTTTTGTAGTATTGTCTGGTTCAATAGTCTGACTAACAAAAACTTGAAGAAGCTTCGTAGAGTCACCAAGGCTGCCAGCAGGGTTATCGGTATTAGTGTTCAAGAAATGGACTGTATTAATGATCAAGCTTTATTAGGAAAACTTAACCTGATCTGTACAGATAAAACCCACCCATTACATTCCCAAATTGTTTTTAGTAGGGCAGGGAGAATCTTGCAATCGCATTTGCGGACAAACCGCCATAAGTTTTCTTTTTTACCCAGTGCAATTCGAATGTTTAACATAAATCACAGGAGCATTTGCTTATTTTGTTGTTCTATACCTCCTTTGTTTTAATTAATGTACATGTAGTTAATGTTCGTAACAAGCCCATATTGTCAGATGAGTGAGTTGGGTTTCCAGGGAGTGAGCACGGCGGCTCAACGCTGCCATTATTAAAGTGTAATTTATGGGAAGACACTACTGGAATTTGTCCAATCAGACCTGGATAACAATTTCGAAAGGGGCGGTGAGCTAGTTTGGTTTGGGAAGTCTTTCCTACTTGACAGGTGTCTTCATGCTATCCATCTTCCTCGGTAGATAAAGGGGTGTGCCTCAGTTATTTCTCTCAAACTCACGTGAAGCTTATGCACTGGGGGTTCAAATTGATGTTGCTCAATACTTTTTAAGTCTAGTGTGGGCCTTTATTTTATTGATCGGGTTCGAAGTTAATTTCTCCAATGTGAATCCGTAACTAATTTTAGTTGGCCCAATAATAATTTTTTCAGTGATGGCCTATTATTGATAGGGCTCGAGGTTCATTCCTTCAGTGCGAGTCTTTTGTTGAGAATGTTTTGCTGCAGAGAGTGGGCCGTTACGTAGTTATTTAGTTGGCTCGAGAATAATTTTCTCCAGTGTGGGCCTTTACTTTATTATGGATTGGGCTGGAGGTCCATTCCTCCAGTGTGAGCCTTGCCAGTTCTTTTATAGTTGGCTCGAGAATATTTGCCTGCAGTGTAAGTTATTATTTACTCATTACTGGCTCGAGAATATTTTACTGGCTCGAGAATTTTGGGCTCGAGGTGTTATCCTCCTGGGAGAGTCCTTTGATACGTAAATGGCTGGAGAATATTAATTTTGCTCCAGGGTGGGCATAACATTATTATTAGTTGGCGCGAGAATAAATTTCTCCAGTGTGAGCTTTTACTTCCTATGGATAGTGCTCGACGTTGACTCCTCTGGTGTGAGTCCTTTATTGTTTTGTTGGCTCGAGAATATTATGTTCTTCAGCGTGGTCCTTTACTTTTTTATTATTTTTTATTATTTTTATTTTAGTTGGCTAGAGAATTGTTTCTCTGATGTTGGCCTTTAAATTATTATGGATTGCCATAAATTAGAAAATGTTTCTCACTGACGTTGATGAATTGTGCATGCGTCAGCGTATTCCAGTGGCATTGCAGAGGTATGTTTCCCAATTTCGAACCGCTGGGTGAAAGCACAGTGCGCTAAACTAGGCGCTCATTATTTGCCGCACCCACAATATTTGTTTGGTCGAAAAGGATGGCGGGCATTTGTCGACACTGGGCACCAAACTCTTTTGTGACAATTTGCACGCCCGTGTTCTTTCGTGGCATTTTAGGTGTTTCTCCCTGTGGGACACGCGTTGCGCGTTTGGCGTTTTTTCTCGGGATTGACACCGAAAATACAGAGTCTGGTTAAAATTAAATTCAATGTTTTACTTTTCAGCAAAACTTTTGCTTAATCAAGTTATCAGTAAACTTATAAATTAGTGACATGCATTGTTACAAGAAGTTGTGATAGCGCTCTGATGTACCACAGGGGCTATTTCCGACCGTATGTGCCAAGGTGGAAACTCACAGCTTACTTGATTGGTTAAAATCATTCTATAATTTACAGGTGTGATTACTATTAATACTATTATTGTTCTTAAATTTAATTGGGCCGTGACCGCAGGTTCGGGTCACGTGTGCCCATATTTTTGCCCCCGTGTGCGTCAGTTAATACTGACATGGTTCGGGTCAGAGGTACCCATTTGGTTTGCCCCCGTGTGCAAACATTAGTCAGACTTAATGCTGACATGTTTTGGGTCTGGTGTACCCCCCTTTATTTGCCCCTGTGTGCAAATGGTTTTAGGCGCAGTGTGTGCCCTAATAAAAGGTTCGGGCGAGGTGTGCCCCGAATAAGGTTTTATGTGTATATTATTGGTATATTGGTACGGCCTATATATGTGCGGCAGGATAGCCATTAACAGTTTTCGGCATCCGGCACAATTTTATTTACGAAAAATAAAAAACAGTTTTCAAGGCTGTGACATTAAATCAAAAAATAACATGTTCCTTTGTTTCATTCGAATCTGCGTATAATCGACAGTTATCCGATAGTTGTGTTTTATGGTTATCCTTTCAACTATATATGTGAGGTAAATACAAATAGCATTTGCTCCATCTACGATATGATTTACAAGGTGCTGTATCGCAATTTTCAATTCAATTAATTCAATTCAATTAAACAACTTTATTCATCCTTTTATTAGGCAATTAAAAAACAGTTACAAATTACCGCTAGTAAAGTTACAAATTACCGCTAGTACCACAATAAAACGAAATGAGTACACATTTACATTTATTTACATAAGAAAATGAAATGGAATTGATAAAACCTCAAAAATTTTACAACAAAATTACAAAAATACAAAATGTATAAGCCATGCCAGAGAAAACTTTTCTTAAAAGCCATTGTTTGTACTGCAGCTGCAGCAGCAAAATTGTTATCCTATTCCACGAAACTATTCAACTGATAAAATCCTACTCAAAATGTTGTTAAGCTATAGGGCCTAGATGTGTTTTACCTATCTCCTTACATTTGAGGGGCTTCATGTTAATTGGTGTTAATAAAATATAATACTTAAGACTGTTTTGAGATTTTACCTTTAAAAATATCCCCCAAAATGTGTAGTGTTCGTTTCGATATTGTCCAAAGTCGTCGATATTTTGGATCGGATGGGAATGTGCAGATTAGTTCCATCTTTGGTTATAGTGTTGCAAACAGCAACAATACACTTTGACGGCATTTATAACCAGTTTTGAACACACTTGCATTTGAGGTTATTAAGTCCATATTTTATAGTTTAAATTGGAAAAATTATCATACGTTTAAGAGCGTATCATCAAATTGACCAAATTCACCTGACGTCATCATTACAAATAATACAATAATCTTTGTTAATTGCGCCATCCCCGCTAGAACATAGTGGTGACTTTAAAGCAAAACAATTAATAGGCTTGGGGGGGGGGGGGGGGGGGTAGGGGCGGGTTTATCATCCAGAGTCCATGAGTACGCCCGCACTGTTCAAGACACACAATAATTAACAAGAGAAGGTTCTACTGTACTTCTAAATAAAAAGGAAAACTTTGCCACAGGATCAATTTATTTGAAGGTTTTTGGCATGATTGTTCAAAATTGCTTCGTCACCCCCCCCCCCCCCCGTCCCTCACACGAAAATACCCAACATAACTTTGGAACTAAACAAGTTGCGCCACCTTATGGTACAATAATTTAAAGTTAAGTAAACAAATATTAGACCATTATAAAATGGGGTTTCTCCAGTTTATCGTAAATTGTTTTCAGTCAAAGACATACGTGCAAATAAACCATGCAAGTCTCTCATTCGAACATTGGGACCCGTTAAGGTGTGCGAGTTTGTTTCCTTCACGCGAAGCAATGTACCTGGGACTAAAGGGTCCCAAGAGACTTGCACGCGCACGGTCTATTAAGGGGAAAACACAACTACTTTATGCAGGTGTAAGTACATGTTTGGGTTCAGAGTTAATTACCCACGATTTCGTTCCAGCGTCAGAAGGATAAATAAATATGTCGTCCTTACCACCAGTTACCACCAATCGCTTATGACTTGTGTTCATCACACACAAAGTCTGCATCTTTCTATTATTACACCCCCCCCCCCCCCCCCTCCCCCACCTCCCCACACCCCGGTCTGGCCACCGTTGTTTTTATTAATGTAAATGTACTAAGCGGCCCATCTCTCTGATGCTTGACAGACACAGATATGGGAACAATGAAATAAATGAATGAAATGGGAAAATTTTAATATTTAATCAACGATTACTTGGCTTTCTTAAAAGAAAGTAATTTTGAATTAATTTCTATATAATATATATATATTTCTATATAATGGCATGCCCAGGGCCAAATTTCATAGAGTTGCTTGCACAAAAGGTACCTAAGCATACACAAATGCTTAACTTAATACGATAACCGGCCAAAATACACACGTACCATTTGTACCTGATACCATTTGTTAGCAGAAGATAGTTATATAAAATTGGGCCAGAGGCTGGTTATAAAATATTTCGGAGTTCTTTATAAATATGGAGAAAATTGTTTCTTGCTACGGGGAAATGGTGGGGTACGTGAGGGGGTATTTGCTACATTCTATAATGGGGGTGTTCATGAAGGGATGGCAAATCTCATAGCTATTTCTTCCTCACAAAAATCTTTCATAAAATAATCAAAACATCGAATTTTTTAATGCTTAATAGTTATTTATGCGTACACCCATATTTGTAGCATACGTTATTTTTTGATCTTCCCCTCCTCCTTCGCGATAAAAGTCTTTCCCATAAAATATTGCGCCTTTCCCTTCATGACCCCTGTGGTATCCATGAACAGTCGATATGCAAATTAGTCACAGTGGCTTGTGTGTGTGGCTGGCTTGCTCCTTGTATTTATGCTAATTTTTCGGTGGGCGTTGGCATGGCCTATTCTATCAGACAAAATGGCCGACCATGAAAGACACCACGTTTTCTCTTCAAGTTTTTTCCGTATTTTATAGCAAATTCGTTTGACGAAACCACTGCAAAGTGAATAAGGTGAGTTGAATATTAGTTATAGAATCCCTTGAAAGAGTCCCTAAGGTGAATATGAGGTTTCAAATCAGCCAAAATGATGCAAACGTAGGCTAAACTGTTTGGTGTGGCGGTAAACTTCGATTCGAAACACACGTTCATTCATTCATTCATGTTACTTTATTTTCCACACAACAATATTATATTATATTATATTATAAAATATTAAGCCACTGTAGAATAAGTGTATTGACAATGCCTGTGGCTCGTCTCGTATCCACCTCCTAGTCCCTACAGTGGCTTTTAAAGACCAAAAAAGCATTCAGAATTAAGAATTAACGATGAAAATGCTATTACTAGTTTAATGTTTTTATAATTTTGAGACACATGAATTTACAACTGGACAATATATGGGTGTGTATGGGTGGTGCATACAACAAAAGTTACCCACCTCTAGACCCAGTAACTGGGGCGCTGTACTCCTTTTTTCGAAATTTTGACATCATCGGTCGTACTAGCGCCCCAGGTTATTAGTACGTCCCAGTTCTGGATTCCCTGATATGGCATCATTTTGAATAGGGTAGACACAAAAAATGCCTCAGAACGACCAAAATACCCAACAAAATTGCTTTAAAAACGCCTACTGGCTTCTTGATATGTCTAAGGTGCAACATCAGGTATTTAAATGTACTCACGATTTTGTTTTGTGCTTGAATTTTACGTTTTTGTCGAGCAGATCGATGAAAATGGTGGGCAGAGTCTCGTGTTGTCCAAATCAATGGCCGCCGCCACCATCAGTTTCATCGTCGCGATGCATTCTGGGTAGTAGATTTAATCAACGACTGTTTGCAGCGTGTGGTCAATGTATTCGTCGAAGGGGCGCGTGTTGTGATGGGAAAGAATGGTGCACTCGCTGCAAACAGTCGTTGATTAAATCTACTACCCAGAATGCATCGCGACGATGAAACTGTTGGTGGCGGCGGCCATTGATTTGGACAACACGAGACTCTGCCCACCATTTTCATCGATCTGCTCGACAAAAACGTAAAATTCAAGCACAAAACAAAATCGTGAGTACATTTAAATACCTGATGTTGCACCTTAGACATATCAAGAAGCCAGTAGGCGTTTTTAAAGCAATTTTGTTGGGTATTTTGGTCGTTCTGAGGCATTTTTTGTGTCTACCCTATTCAAAATGATGCCATATCAGGGAATCCAGAACTGGGACGTACTAATAACCTGGGGCGCTAGTACGACCGATGATGTCAAAATTTCGAAAAAAGGAGTACAGCGCCCCAGTTACTGGGTCTAGTTGGCTCAGTAGTTCCTTCTCTGCCTTTTCACCTCTGGACTTCGGTTTGATTCCTTGGCAAAAGCCCTGCATGTGGATTGGGTTTCCAGTTATTTTTGGTACCCATGTTAATAATTGATCCTCATAATTATTAAAACAAAGTAACAGACCTATTTCCTCTCAACCTCATTTTGATGTAGTACACCCCAAACTTCTAGAAACTACAAGGCTCCCCCGTGAGCCTTATACTTTATAGGGTCAAATGTTTACAAAATATCTTGCCTCTTCACTGCGGCGCACAGTCGCCGTTCATGCATAGCGCACAAAGTGCGCCGGACTGAAGCCTTGTATTGTAACACCCTTTTTCCTGGAATGGTTGGTCTGTTGTGAGCGTGCTTGGTCAGCAAAACAAACGAAGAGTATGAGTAGGAAATTTCATTTTTTGAAGATGTTTTTGCATGTAATAAGCAAAAAGTCCTCAAATAAGCATTGTGAATGTTATGTACAGTGTGTTGTGAAATGTATTAAGGGTGTGTAGTACAAAGGAAACTGAAGTTTTTGCTGGCGAAAGACTAGATTTAATGTTGATCTATCAATGACGATTTTGAAAGCGTATATTGTTACGGAGGCCCAAAATGTTTGACCCCTATAATAAGGCTCAAAGGGAGCCTTATAGTTTCTAGAAGTAGTGCACCCCTTTGATAAATAAAAACAAACCCTCCCAAATCTTTACACCGGTATACCCTCTGTTCTAATGAAAGATGAGGGTTGTAGCCCGAAATAACAATTGCTTCTCACTGAGTGAGGCATTCCAATATTATCCTTGTTTTTGTGCTGAGTGACATAGGAGAGGAGGGTATATTGTCGTGGAGGATTGTGGTCAAGAGTTATGTACTCGCAACCAATTTGTTCAGATCTATCCGCGGCCCTCTGTGCACAATTGTAATGAATTATACATAGAGGGCTCTACTGTGACCTGTGTTATTTTCCCCACTGACATCCAGATCACACCAAGTCTTGGCTGGAGGCGTGTGACCAGACTATGTTTTAAATGAATTGTAATGTATGCCATATTCATATCCTGTGACATTACTATGCAAACTATGCCAGTGTGAAACAAAGCTATAAAGGTCAATGAATGACTTGAGCTGGCCAGAAAACTTAGCAAGGTAGACATACTTCAAGGAAAAGAAATACTTGAATGCTCTAAAGAAACAAAAGTCTAAAGCTCTTGATACCTAAACTCTGCCAGCAGTACGTTTCATTTGCCATTTTTTGACATTCTCTTTTTGAGTGAAGAAACTGGGGTTGCCATGGTAAAGTCACCACATACCTCATGTGGATTTCTTTGCTGGCTTGTCAATGTGACTTTACTTTCATAATTTGGTGTTGGCAAATGTTGCACACATATCTTGATTATAGTTGATGTATTTCCAGTTTTATAATACGTGAAATTTCATCAGATAAATTAATGATCATTGGATTAGTTGTTGTCAAAGAGCAATTTAGAGACGCATAATGCTTACAGGCAATTATTTGTGTACCGCATAGTAAGCAGATCCGCACACTCCTAGTAGAACCGGAAATGTGAGGTTTGCCTGATATCTGTCTGTTGCTGAGTCGATGCTCGGAAAGATCATTCTCACATTCTCCCCACAACAGTTTTATACAATTGTCACATGTCCAGTGCAGAGTACAGTTCAATTGAACTTGTACCACTGCCTGTGGGCTCAACATTGATTAATTATTCATGACCAAATTAAAATGCAATCTCTGATTGGCTCTCCCAAACAGTTGGGGGAGATTTGCAGAAAAACAAAGAAAAAGCTAAGACCCATCATTGCAAATGTCCAAGACCATGGTGGGATCTGGGGAAAAAAATTACACAGCACCCTCTATGTTTAATCGTTACAAATGAGTACTACAGTTTGTGGTGGAATGCATGTAATGTAAATATGGACATTGTGTGGGTATTTGCGCAAACACCGAGGTCTTGCATGGAACCATGACTACAATAATCAAGAGTTTGACGGTTGGACTTGAATTTAAATCTGATCTCATCACCTCTGCCTTACATCACTTAGAGCTATCAGTAGTTTAAACAATTGAAATGAGGTAATCCATGATGTAATAATGATACTTCTTATTCTTGTGAAGATGTGATGCAAAAGTTCTCAGAAAAACATGACAATTGGTCATGCTGCACATGCTGACTTTGGGAGTTGACACTTCCATGTGTCTTGTTTCGAAGTTCAGTGACAATGCACGGAAAAAAGACTGTTATCACATGGTGATGGGGTCATTTGTACACAAAATTATCCACAACACTAGCCCTGACACATTTTCAAAACATCATGCCTTGAAAAATTAGTAGTTTGAGCCAAATCATGTATAATAATAGTAATTCCACAAATTTAAGTGTTGCACTGCCAGTCATTATAGTTTAGAGCGATCATCACGGGGACTGATTCTGTAAGAAAGAGGATGATGAAACAAGTTTTTGTGAATCTCTTTTAATGTATGTTTTCTCACCAACAGTCTTCCACAATGTGGCTGGCTGGGCGGGAAAGCATACATCCTGACTGGCTGTTGAAAAATGAGGGGGAAAGTAGCTGCTGTTCAAATTTTAGGGGGGTACTAATTTTCTATGACCTAAATAAATGACATAAGGAATAAGCTGATCAGTTTGTTGGAGCATTATGCGATGTTTATAAGAGGGTGATATGTGCGATCAAAGTTGTTTGACCTGTCGTACTTTGAAAACTTAGCGTTTTAGATAATTACGGTTAAATTAGAGGGTGGGCTGTAATAATAAGACTGAAAGAGATCTGCCATATAACACTGTGTCTGTTACATAGCAGAATTAGGTCATTGGTCGAAAAAAATATCATTTTGGAATCTTGTTCTTCAAACACGTATTAATTTTGTTTTGTAAACACTGAACTACATAATACAGTTTGAATCCATACAGTTTTATTTACATTATGTAGGCCCTATGTATTAACTGTTGGGCTTTTTCTTGTACAGGACCTATCAACAACCTTCAATGTGAATGATGCTCGTATCACCACACAGGTGTTTACTGTACTGATTGCACATACTGTACATCATCCTCCATGCAGTGTGAAGCACTTGCAACAAGCACAGCGCATTGACATAGCCTGTCACCAGCTACAACCTCAAGCTGCTTGGGTAAGTCAATAAATAAAACCCTCTTCAGTTAACTTTTATCTTTTGTTGACAATAGATAGAAATTTGGTATTTACCCTTGCACCAATGTGTGTTGAGCACTGTATACTTAGTACTTACCCGAGTTCAGTGAAAACAAAATCTACGGTCAAATCACTCGGGTGGGATTCGAACCCACGACCTTTGCATTGCTAGAGCAGATGTCTTACCACTAGACCACCAAGCTTGCCCGATGGCTAGAGGCAGTTCGAATCCTTAGCAGCGGGTACCCCAACGATTTAATAGATGTTGAATTTTGCATCTGGGATAAAGAATATAATTTGTTTGTTTACCCTTAATTTGGTTTTTACCCTTACACGTATGTGTGTTAGTTGTTTTGTGTCATAATTTGGATGCAGTATGCCACAGCACCTTGTAAAATGTTACATGGAGTTATGTAAATAAGTTGGTTTTATGTTTCTAACATAGCTCCACATACCCTGTAGAAAGACAACAATTAGCGCTTTGAAATGTGGTATGTGAAAGTGCTATAATTTATATTAATAATAATAATAATAATAATGGCTTCTTATAGCGCTCATATCCGTCACTCAGTGACGCTCAAGGCGCTTCAACAGTCAATATTTTCCTGCAAGGTATATTATGTGGAGCTACTTTATGAATTTTGAGGCCTATTTCTTTACATAGCACCAATGGTTTACAAGGTGCTGTTATTGTTAGTTCTTTGTATGTGCTGTATATGTGCTGCCTGGAAATGAATTAAAGTAACAAATAAAGGAGTGTGTTTTTTGCACCCTCACATATGACCCAAATTTTCATCTGGTCCATACCAGAAGTTCAAATAAAAAAAAAATGTTAAAGTATTAACATTCAATTGCAATTACAACCAAATTAAGCAAGTTTTTTTCATACCAGGCCTCTGCATGAAATTGTCCAATATGAAGTTGCAGCTTTCTGAAAAAGGATTGTTGCTGTCATCATTATTATGTTATTGGGCCCTGAAATTGGGACTGTGACAATTTCATTAATAAGTGAACAAAATACATCTACGTCACCACTTACTATAACACTTTACATTTTCTCAACTATTTATTTTGTTATACCCGAACACCTTGTGTTTGTCATGCAGCAAACACATTATTGTTATTATTGTGATGCGTTTTTGCCAATCTGGGAATGTGAGTCTTGAAGGCAAATAAGACATTCATATTTGCTATAAAGCGTTCTCTCGTTGACTTTGTATTATTCTTTTGATTAAAGAACAAGATTGGGTACAATCAGTTTGCAGGTAAAGGAAGTAAATTGTACACCCCCCCCCCCCCCCCAAACAAAAAAGAGAAAAGAATAAAAACAAATTAATTTAAATAATGATTACAAATAAATACAAATAATTAAATAAATATAATTAAATAAATAGGTAAAAGCAAACAAACACAATCATAATGATAATGATAGTAGTAATAAGGAAAAAAATAATATGACTTGAAAAAGTCAATTGGTTGTTTACAACATAGTCAGAGTTTGTATTGACTCATGATTCTAGGTCCAAATAACAATTGCTTGTCATTGAAAAGTCTAAACATTCCATTGTTGAGCATGGAGTGGAGTAATTTGTTGGATGTGGGAGGGTCAAAAGCCAAAGACACTAGGGGTTTAGGGTTAAGAAAATATGACCCCAACAAGTGAATTGGTTTTATTCTGTGTCAGTCTATTCCGTGCTGTCTGTTTTGTTCAACTGTGAATTATTATCTTGTCAGAGAAAGGAAATAAATTTGATCCCAAGAAATAAGACCCCAACAAGTGAATTGGTTTTGTTCTGTGTCAGTCTATTCTGTGCTGTCTGTTTTGTTCAACTGTGAATTGTTATCTTGTCAGAGAAAGGAAATAAATATGACCCCAACAAGTGAATTGGTTTGATTCTGTGTCAGTCTATTCTGTACTGTCTGTTTTGTTCAACTGTGAATTGTTATCTTGTCAGAGAAAGGAAATAAATATGACCCCAACAAGTGAATTGGTTTGATTCTGTGTCAGTCTATTCTGTGCTGTCTGTTTTGTTCAACTGTGAATTGTTATCTTGTCAGAGAAAGGAAATAAATATGACCCCAACAAGTGAATTGATTTGATTCTGTGTCAGTCTATTCTGTGCTGTCTGTTTTGTTCAACTGTGAATTGTTATCTTGTCAGAGAGAGGAAATAAATATGACCCCAACAAGTGAATTGGGTTTTTTCTGTGTCGGTCTATTCTGTGCTGTCTGTTTTGTTCAACTGTGAATTGTTATCTTGTCAGAGAAAGGAAATAAATTTGCCCTTGAAAGTAACTGACCCGAGGAAGAGAATTGTTTTAAATCTGTGTCAACGAGTTGAGTCAACCTTACTTATTGCTGCCTAAACCTGGATGCCTACAACCCAGCAGGAGAAGACATTGGATGGGACATGCACCGATATGCGGAGAATCCTTGGTTGTGTCATGGACTGACCATACAAGACACACGCACCTCTTTGGTTGTCTACCAAAACGTATCGGACGAGACTTGCAAGGCACTCTTTTTTCAGCCTTCCGAAGCGGCAGCCTCCTCCAGCATCCGGGAAACAACTCAAGGAAAGACATCCAAAGGCCAGAGGAGGAGAGACACAAGAGCTCCCACAACTGAAGACCTGCATTCTTGTATGAAGGAGGGATCTGGATGGACAGAGAGGATATGTGTCCAACTTCATAGAGCTACTGAAGGGAGTGTGTATCTTTGGTAATTACTCTAAACAATTAATGGTCATAAAATCTTACTTGGTAAAGAGCACCAGAGAGTTGTTGATATTATAAAACATTGTTGGAAATGACACTTTTGAAGTTATGTAGTTTTAGAGAAAGAGGTTATTTATCACCAAAAATTTGAATCTGAGAAAGGCTTCAGGCATGAAGTATTTTTCAGCCATCTGACAGCACACTATTTTATGCAACAAGGCTGTTTTTTCTTTGAATATTTTCGTGCAACTTCAATAACCAATTGAGCCCAAATTTTCATAGGCTTGTTATTTATTCTATGTATTTGTTGGGATACACCACGTTGGGATACTGGTCTTTGACAATTACCAAAAGTGTATCCTGCCTTTAAGCAGAATCGTGCTTAATATTTTCTGCTAAGCAAAAATGAGCAAGTTTCCAGTCACAAATTGTACATGTGGCATGGTATTTTGACTGGTAATCATCAGCCACCAATTTGATTTGTTCTGTGCCAAATTATTCAAAATGTAGGCCTGATGTCTGTTTTGCCATACTTGATAAATGGTATGGCAAATAGTACAAGAAACTATTTGTCAAACATTATTTACTTGTTTTGTTGTTCATTTATTCAAGCAATCGCAATATTAAAGACAATGTGTAATTGCAAAGATGGGACACAAATTAATTTATTTGATGTTGTGACCCCAACCCCCACCCCAAATCCATGGGTTTTTATTCTGTTTCAATTTGTATTTGGTGTCGTGTTTTGTTTAAAGAGATGTCTTGATTGAAATTAACACCAGGGTCCAATTTCATAGAGCTGCTTAAGCAGAAAATGCTTACTTAACAATTTCCCGCTAAGCAGAAATGAGCAGGATACCAATTACAAATGTTTTACATGTGACGCGTTAATTTGGTTGGTAAGCTTATTTTTGATGTGTCTTATTTCTGTGCTTAAAGGCCCTGTACACTATTGGTAAGATCGAAAAACACAAATGTTCACAGATTCACACATAACTTACACGATTTAAAGTAAGTAATGGTAGAAAGGGTTCCTTAAAATATTTCTGCCTAAAATGCTATCGTTTCTGAGAAATGAGTAAAACAATAGTTTTTATCGCGCGTGATAATAAACTCGATGTTTGAAAAACAGAAAACACATAAGGTCTCTTTTCACTATTTTCTCGTGACCTCGATGACCAATTGAGCTCAAATTTTCACAGGTTTGTTATTTCATGTATGTGGTTGATTACACAAAACATGAACACTGTCTGTGATTATTTTGTCAGCTCTGCCAATCCTGTATATAAGCAGCTCATGAAACTTGGTTCTGATATTGTTTGTAAAAAAAAGTGCTTCTTGTTTCTGTTATTCATTTTGTTGTATAATAAGACTCTTAAAATGGTTTCTTGTTGTCATTGTGTGTCTGTTGATTTGTTTTCTGTACTGCAGTTGTCAATTTGGAAATAAATATAACAATACATAAAATTGAATCATGGTGTGTACATTTGACTGTTGATGGAATCCCTTAGCTGCTAACTGCATCTGGAGAAAGGATGGAAGTTCAAGAGTGAGATAGTGGAGGACTGGTAGTGATCCAGCTATGCTGAGGTTTATTCTTCCTGGAGTGAACATAAGTCACTGATAATGCTGAGAGTGAGAGTGATGCAAGGAATGGAGTTGTGGAGTACGATTGGATGAGACCTGAAGGGACTGTACCCAAATTCCCCGTCGTTGCAAAAACGTTGTATAGCTTGTATAACCCAGATGTACACACGGTATATACGCACAGAGATACAACGGAGCATTTTCATACAAGATATAGCGTCATTGCACAATCGTGCGACAACATTTTTACATTGCCGTGATGCATTGACAACAAGTACCAACACAGTCACTCTCCAGAAAAGAACACAGCCACAAATCCTGCAGATCGTCTGATTAAAGACCAGGACAGATGCCTTGAATTGCTTTGCAAAAGATGAGCTACCCAGCAAGTGATGTGAACTTCAACCCAAAGACTTGGTGGTCCAGGACCATCAGTAAAGACATTTAACAGCACTTGCATCATCCTGTGGATAGCCGTACAGGTCCTGTGTGTTGTCTAGCCTAATGCACGTAAAAGAACCCAGCACACTTGACGATAAAAAGAAGGGGTCTGCCCCGTTGTTTTCTGGCAATGTTGGCTGCAGATTGTGCCACAGCATCTTGTAAACCATTACATGGTGCAATGTAAAAACTATATTTATATAAGTCAAACATGCATGTTTAGCTGAGCGGTTTAGTGCATTGGACCTGAGTTCTGGTTTATCAGGGTATTGGTTCCAATCCTGGTAACGACAGTTTTGTCCTTGAGCATGGAAGACACTTTTTGCTTCTTTTCACCCAGGGGTAAATGGGTTACATGTAAGGGCAGAGACGGTCTGTGATTGTCATTGGTTTAGCCATAGAGAAAGCCTTTCTCTATGGTTTAGCTGAATGCGCTAGATAGTTGGCAGCACCGGCTGCATACTGCCCAGGGAGCTGAGATAACGATTGTAAATAATTGGCCCATTGTAGTAGTGTGTTTGTAAAGCTCATAATGATCATTTCTGGAATTGCGCTTTTAAAAAAAGTTGGGATGCCCTCAAGTGAGATAAAGCGCTTTATAAGAACTCTGTATTATTGTTAGGGTTTGTCCATTGTATTATATACATGGTACACATATAGGCCTTAGTAGTGCTCTTTATAAAAAGTTCATGTACACAACAGATTGATCAGTAAGGAACTATAGTTTAAGAAAACACTTCCTGATCCCTTTACAGTGTAGAGTTGGATTATTGGGTTATTCAAGTTGAAAAGCTCTTACATATTTTGTATACCTACTTAGCCAGGAGTTGAGTATTGGTGTAGACTTGAGTATTTAGCACAGTATGTCGAGATACATATTGACTGTACTTTTTTCTTTTCTTCTTGATGATGACGACATGTGGAAATAAACGTTGCTTCAGATTTTTGTTTTTGAATTAAGATGCATAATAGGCAATGTATATACGCATCATTTCATTGCTCTGCTTATACTGTAAGCTATAAATCAGTGTAGCAAAAGCAGGAAAGTCAGCACTTAACAAAGCATATTTCACAGGTATCAAGGAATTTTAACACATGTGCATTTCATGTTTCTAAGCATTTTTCACTTATACACAGCTAGAGCAGAAATTAAGTGCTTATTGTTTGAGAGAATG
Source organism: Leptasterias polaris (assembly GCA_037783415.1). Lineage (NCBI taxonomy): Eukaryota > Metazoa > Echinodermata > Asteroidea > Forcipulatida > Asteriidae > Leptasterias > Leptasterias polaris. The sequence continues at coordinate 193,832 of JAZGTN010000038.1, forward strand.
ATGACTGAATTGTCAATCAATCAATTAAACAATCAAATCAATCAGTCAATCAATCAGTCAAAATTTACAAAGGGACTAAATCAAAGGTTTGTTCAAAGGCGCTGATGAGGCACAGAAGTAAATAAATAAGTTATGGATGGTAGGCCTCCTGAATCAAGTGGGCTTTCAGAAATGTTGAAATATGTTGCCTTCCTGATGTGATTTGGAAGTTTATTCCAGAGTTTGGGTCCATAGACTGAGAAGGACATATCGGAAAAAGTTATTGGCACGACAAAGTATGGTGAAGAGAAACCATTATCGAATTATGCAATAAGCAAAGCCATGTAAAAGGTGAATTTCCCAAAATTAGTTTAAATATTAATAGCCAATCCCAAATAAAACTCTCTTATACATGTGCACAATGTCTATTGTTGGTTTGGCTTAAACAGAAGTTAATATCAGTAATTTTCTCACAGTATTACGAATTCATTTCAATACTGGAGCTGTCAACTAAGCAAAAGATGTGCCCCTCCATCAGACCTACCATCCAAGTGTTCTGAAGGTTTGATTTAATGCATTCTTTCAATAACCAAATGAGCAGAGGATTGTTCTTTGCTGGGGGAGAAATTGTTCCCTCCTGTAGAAGATTTGGGTGCCTTCATGCAGACAGATGCAACAGTCGTGGCACCCACCACAAATTTCAGCGCATCTCATCAATTCCTGCCATATCATGCCTGTAGTAATTTTTCTCTTTCAGATGGCTGCCAGGGTTATCCACCACTTCTTGTTTTGCCAAGGTGAAGTAGACGAGCCATCCATACAGTTTAGATGTCCTCCTAATAGTAGGATGGAAATGAGCACCAGTGGCATTGGACAGGGATCTTGACTTTGGCTGAGACAGGGAGGAACAGTCCTCACAGGTAAGCCAATCTCCTGAAAATAAAAGTCTGCAAGTGAAACAAAGGGATTGGTGCCGTTAATCGCTATTCTCTTTGTAGCAATACATGTGTTTTTCTTTGCTTCTTGTCAAGGGCAGCTGCCTTAATGATGCCTCAAAATGTTGTCGCTTCTAAATGAAAGGGCTAATCTTGGGAGTCAGCCCTCACTGTCAAGATGTCTTAATTATTAATTGAATACAGACACTTCAGAGATGAGGTCTGAGACAGGATGAAGATACTGATGATCGAGATCTAATCGCGATGAGTTCAAACTAATCAAAGTTGCTAACCTGTAGCTAGGTGTAATAACAACTTCATCCTCAAAGGTCTTAAGAAATATCGGTAACTATAGATAATGGGACATGATCAATCACACTAGGGATACCCATTAAGGCCCAGTTAGTCCCTAGCCTCATGTTTAAACACTACGAGTACTTAAGGCTAGTCAAACCTGCTTCTTAGGTAGCCCTTCAGGCTAATCAAGACATAAGGAACCTCTTGTGTGAAACTTTACTTTCTCATAAAAATATTGCATAAGAATCAATCAGGTTTGTTGGAGTCAATGCAGGCCTTTTCATTATGTTGGCCTTTCTAAACACATGTTCTGTGGTGGTGGAAAGAGTTTGGCAAGATACCTGTTAAAAAGCTTCATGATAAACTGCAATATCAAGACAAATTTTTAGCTTTTGGTAATTTGCATGCCATTTTCTGGAGTACACATAGTTTCAATCTGAGAGCTCACTGATGCTTCCATTGTTGTGTTTATTTATTTTTGATTTGAAGTATACACAAATCTGAAGATAAAAGAAAGCTATCTAAACATCTGTTTTGATGATGGGCAATGTTCTAAAGCACTAAATATTTCAAATTGTGTAATTTGTTTGTGTTGCAGTCAGGCTTAGCATCTCGAAAGATATCTATTCGTCAACAAGTAGATGTCCAAGACCAGCCTACTAAGAGCTACACTCTCCAGTTAAAGGTGAATATCCCAAAATTAATTAAAATATTAATACCCAATCCCAAATAAAGCTCTACTAGTTGTGCACAATGTCTATTGTTGGTCTGTCGTAAACAGAAGTTAGAATATGTCATTTTCCCTCGGCCATTAATTACAAAGTCATTTCAACACTGGAGCTGTCAACTAAGCACAAGATGTGCTCCTACCATCCAAGTGTTCCAGGATTGTTTTTATGCTGGGGTAGAAACTGTTCCCTCCTGTAGAAGATTTGGGTGCCTTCATGCAGACAGATGCAACAGTCGGGGGCACCCACCAAAAATTTCAGCGCATATCAGGGTTCTCCACAGGGTCGAATTTTGTCCGGGCGCACGCTGGCGGCTCCGGCCGCCGGGTGATTTTTTCACGCAAGCAATGCTTATAATGTGCAAGCGCAATAATCATCAAATCTATGTGACACTGGGTGGGAGTCTACCAAACAATGGGACAAGAAAAAGAAAAAAAGTTTTCTGTACAGGCCTAGAAATCCGACGCGAATCGATTCGCGCCCCCCCGTTAACGCCGCGAATCCGAGTAGATTCGCATGAAATTACCAGCATTCAGCAGGAAGGGGAAAATCACTTTTTCAGCTTTATATTTGAGTCAACAAGAATATGTTTTTACTTTTCCATAAAAAAAACCATTAACAATTTTTCGTTAATCCGAAACAAAGTTAAGTTTTTTCACCCCTCATTTCTTTCTGTTTTATTTACAAACTTAAAAGGTATCATCATTCACAATCAATCACTCACGTCTATCTGTCGTCGAGTCGATCGATACCGCCGAGTCGTCGTCCTAAACTCCATTACGTGTGCAGCATGCCGTCATTAGGGGTGATCATTTCGCGGTTCAATAAATGTTTCGGTTGAATTTTGGCCATCCGATAACACGGGCCAATGACCGAAACAGTTATTCGTTCCAGCCGCGAAAACGTACCCCTGGTCAATCTGTTTTAATCTTTCCGCGGATTGGTTGATAGCGCGAAAGGTCCCGTTTTTGAGCCAATATTCTTCCTGGATAGTAAGCTCACGGCATCAATCTGCTTTATACACGTGGTTACCATGTACCGAGATTTCCCAAGATTATCACGATCGTGCAGTTGCGCTGCGATGCTCTGCCGGCCAGCGATAGCTCTATGGTCCGTGTGTATGATTTACGTAGATTGAAATGACGGCTGTTATGTGTGCCGCGGGGGCGCCGTGAAAAACAGTCATGCAGTGCGATTTCTTATACTTGCCCGGCACGTGCGCGGGGAATAATAACAATCGTTTCATTGTGGAAATTACTGATTTACACTAATTTAGGACCGAACAGCTAGTGGCTGCGATTTTTTGCCCAGGCACAGATTTTTTTGTCCAGGCGCACAACGATTTTGTCCGGGCGCTACATTTTTTGTCCGGGCGCATTTTGTATTTTGAAAATTTTGTCCGGGCGCAGCGCCCGGACAAAACCGCGTGTGGAGAACCCTGCATATCCATTCCTGCCATAATGCCCGTAGTCATTTTTCTCTTTCAGATGGCTGCCAAAGTTATCCACCACCTCTTGTTTCGCCAAGGTGAAGTAGACGAACCATCCATACAGTTGAGAAGTCCTCCTACTATAGGATGGAAATGAACACCAGGGGCATTGGACAGGGATCTTGACTTTGGATGAGACATGTAGGAACAGTCCTCACAGGTAAGACAATCTCCTTAATGTTAAAGTCAGCAAGGGAAACAATGGAAAGCTGCCTTAATGATGCCTCAAAAATGTCACTTCTAAATGACAGGGATAATCTTGGTAGTCCGCCCTCACAGTCAAGATGTCTTGATTAAATTGAACACAGACACTCATCCTCAAAGGTATTAAGAAGTACTGGTAACTATATAGATAATGGGACATGATCAATTACACTGGGGAAACATACCCATATGGCCCAGTTAGTCCTAGCCTGATGTTAAAACACTATGAGTACTGAGGGATTGTCAAATCTGCTGCTTAGGTAACCCTACAGGCTAATCAAGACATTAAGGAACCTCTTGTGTGAAACTTTACTCAATTAATGCAGGCCTTTTCTGTTTTGATGATGGGCAATGTTCTAAAACACTAAATATTTCAAAGTATGTAATTTGTTTGTGTTACAGTCAGGCGTACCATCTCAAAGGACATCCACCCATCAACCAGCCTTTGGAGCTACACTCTCCAGTAAAAGGTGAATTTCTCAAAATTAGTTTAAATATTAATAGCCAATCCCAAATAAAACTCTCTTATACATGTGCACAATGTCTATTGTTGGTTTGGCTTAAACAGAAGTTAATATCAGTAATTTTCTCACAGTATTACGAATTCATTTCAATACTGGAGCTGTCAACTAAGCAAAAGGTGTGCCCCTCTATCAGTCCTACCATCCAAGTGTTCCGAAGGCTTGATTTAATGTATCTTTCAATAACCAAAAGAATTCAGGATTGTTTTTATGCTCTGTGTAGAAATTGTTCCCTCAATTCCTGCCTTATCATGCACGTAGTCATTTTCTCTTTCAGATTGCTGCCCAGGTTATCCACCCCCTCTTGTTTTGCCAACATGAAGTAGAGGAGCCATCCATACAGTTGAGATGTCCTACAACTATGATGGAAATGAGCACCAATGGCATTAGACAGGGATCTTGACTTCTTTGTGGAGTCCCAACATTCATGATGGCTGCCTTGCACTAGAAACTTGTGTTTAGCTGAGACAAATGCGAAGAACAGTCATTAAAGGTAAAGACAATCTCCTGAATTAAAGTCAGCAAGTGAAACAATAGGATTGTTGCTGTTAATCTCTATTCTCTTAGTAGCAATATGGATTTTTTTCTTTGCTTCCTGTCAAGAGAAGCTGCCTGAATGATGCCTCAAAATATTGTCAATTCTAGATGACAGGGATAATCTTGGGAGTCAGCCCTCACTGTCAAGATTAATTATTTGAATACAGACACTTCAGAGATGAGGTCTGAGACAGGGTGAAGATACTGATGAGATCTGATCACGATGAGTTAAAACTTATCAAATTTGCTGACTTTTAGCTAATCTTAATAACAACTTCAACCCTATCATGTCTTGAGAAGTAACAATTAAAAAGATGACCAATATCACTGGGGAAACAATACCCATAGAGCTCAGTTTAGCCACTAGCCCAATGTACATACACTAAGAGTGCTGTGTTGGCTAGTCAAACCCTGCTTCTAGGTAGCCCTTCAGCCCAATGTACATACACTAAGAGTGCTGTGGGCTAGTCAAACCCTGCTTCTAGGTAGCCCAATTCAGCCCAATGTACATACACTAAGAGTGCTGAGGGCTAGTCAAACCCTGCTTCTACATGTAGGTAGCCCTTCAGCCCAATGTACATACACTAAGAGTGCTGTGGGCTCTAGTCAAACCCTACTTCTAGGTAGCCCTTCAGCCCAATGTACATACACTAAGAGTGCTGTGGGCTAGTCAAACCCTGCTTCTAGGTAGCCCTTCAGCCCAATGTACATACACTAAGAGTGCTGAGGGCTAGTCAAACCCTGCTTCTACATGTAGGTAGCCCTTCAGCCCAATGTACATACACTAAGAGTGCTGTGGGCTAGTCAAACCCTGCTTCTAGGTAGCCCTTCAGATCAGCCCAATGTACATACACTAAGAGTGCTGTGGGCTAGTCAAACCCTGCTTCTAGGTAGCCCTTCAACCCAATGTACATACACTAAGAGTGCTGAGGGCTAGTCAAACCCTGCTTCTAGGTAGCCCTTCAGCCCAATGTACATACACTAAGAGTGCTGAGGGCTTAGTCAAACCCTGCTTCTAGGTAGCCCTTCAGCCCAATGTACATACACTAAGAGTGCTGAGGGCTAGTCAAACCCTGCTTCTAGGTAGCCCTTCAGCCCAATGTACATACACTAAGAGTGCTGTGGGCTATAGTCAAACCCTGCTTCTAGGTAGCCCTTCAGCCCAATGTACATACACTAAGAGTGCTGAGGGCTAGTCAAACCCTGCTTCTAGGTAGCCCTTCAGCCCAATGTACATACACTAAGAGTGCTGTGGGCTAGTCAAACCCTGCTTCTAGGTAGCCCTTCAGCCCAATGTACATACACTAAGAGTGCTGAGGGCTAGTCAAACCACTGCTTCTAGGTAGCCCTTCAGCCCAATGTACATACACTAAGAGTGCTGAGGGCTAGTCAAACCCTGCTTCTACATGTAGGTAGCCCTTCAGCCCAATGTACATACACTAAGAGTGCTGTGGGCTAGTCAAACCCTGCTTCTAGGTAGCCCTTCAGCCCAATGTACATACACTAAGAGTGCTGTGGGCTAAAACCCTGCTTCTAGGTAGCCCTTCAACCCAATGTACATACACTAAGAGTGCTGTGGGCTAGTCAAACCCTGCTTCTAGGTAGCCCTTCAGCCCAATGTACATACACTAAGAGTGCTGTGGGCTAGTCAAACCCTGCTTCTAGGTAGCCCAATTCAGCCCAATGTACATACACTAAGAGTGCTGAGGGCTAGTCAAACCCTGCTTCTAGGTAGCCCTTCAGCCCAATGTACATACACTAAGAGTGCTGTGGGCTAGTCAAACCCTGCTTCTAGGTAGCCCTTCAGGCCAATGTACATACACTAAGAGTGCTGTGGGCTAGTCAAACCCTGCTTCTAGGTAGCCCAATTCAGCCCAATGTACATACACTAAGAGTGCTGAGGGCTAGTCAAACCCTGCTTCTACATGTAGGTAGCCCTTCAGCCCAATGTACATACACTAAGAGTGCTGTGGGCTAGTCAAACCCTACTTCTAGGTAGCCCTTCAGCCCAATGTACATACACTAAGAGTGCTGTGGGCTAGTCAAACCCTGCTTCTAGGTAGCCCTTCAGCCCAATGTACATACACTAAGAGTGCTGAGGGCTAGTCAAACCCTGCTTCTACATGTAGGTAGCCCTTCAGCCCAATGTACATACACTAAGAGTGCTGTGGGCTAGTCAAACCCTGCTTCTAGGTAGCCCTTCAGCCCAATGTACATACACTAAGAGTGCTGTGGGCTAGTCAAACCCTGCTTCTAGGTAGCCCTTCAGCCCAATGTACATACACTAAGAGTGCTGTGGGCTAGTCAAACCCTGCTTCTAGGTAGCCCTTCAGGCCAATGTACATACACTAAGAGTGCTGTGGGCTAGTCAAACCCTGCTTCTAGGTAGCCCTTCAGCCCAATGTACATACACTAAGAGTGCTGAGGGCTAGTCAAACCCTGCTTCTAGGTAGCCCTTCAGCCCAATGTACATACACTAAGAGTGCTGTGGGCTAGTCAAACCCTGCTTCTAGGTAGCCCTTCAGCCCAATGTACATACACTAAGAGTGCTGTGGGCTAGTCAAACCCTGCTTCTAGGTAGCCCTTCAGATCAGCCCAATGTACATACACTAAGAGTGCTGTGGGCTAGTCAAACCCTGCTTCTAGGTAGCCCTTCAACCCAATGTACATACACTAAGAGTGCTGAGGGCTAGTCAAACCCTGCTTCTAGGTAGCCCTTCAGCCCAATGTACATACACTAAGAGTGCTGAGGGCTTAGTCAAACCCTGCTTCTAGGTAGCCCTTCAGCCCAATGTACATACACTAAGAGTGCTGAGGGCTAGTCAAACCCTGCTTCTAGGTAGCCCTTCAGCCCAATGTACATACACTAAGAGTGCTGTGGGCTATAGTCAAACCCTGCTTCTAGGTAGCCCTTCAGCCCAATGTACATACACTAAGAGTGCTGAGGGCTAGTCAAACCCTGCTTCTACATGTAGATAGCCCTTCAGCCCAATGTACATACACTAAGAGTGCTGTGGGCTAGTCAAACCCTGCTTCTAGGTAGCCCTTCAGATCAGCCCAATGTACATACACTAAGAGTGCTGTGGGCTAGTCAAACCCTGCTTCTAGGTAGCCCTTCAACCCAATGTACATACACTAAGAGTGCTGAGGGCTAGTCAAACCCTGCTTCTAGGTAGCCCTTCAGCCCAATGTACATACACTAAGAGTGCTGAGGGCTTAGTCAAACCCTGCTTCTAGGTAGCCCTTCAGCCCAATGTACATACACTAAGAGTGCTGAGGGCTAGTCAAACCCTGCTTCTAGGTAGCCCTTCAGCCCAATGTACATACACTAAGAGTGCTGTGGGCTATAGTCAAACCCTGCTTCTAGGTAGCCCTTCAGCCCAATGTACATACACTAAGAGTGCTGAGGGCTAGTCAAACCCTGCTTCTAGGTAGCCCTTCAGCCCAATGTACATACACTAAGAGTGCTGTGGGCTAGTCAAACCCTGCTTCTAGGTAGCCCTTCAGCCCAATGTACATACACTAAGAGTGCTGAGGGCTAGTCAAACCACTGCTTCTAGGTAGCCCTTCAGCCCAATGTACATACACTAAGAGTGCTGAGGGCTAGTCAAACCCTGCTTCTACATGTAGGTAGCCCTTCAGCCCAATGTACATACACTAAGAGTGCTGTGGGCTAGTCAAACCCTGCTTCTAGGTAGCCCTTCAGCCCAATGTACATACACTAAGAGTGCTGTGGGCTAAAACCCTGCTTCTAGGTAGCCCTTCAACCCAATGTACATACACTAAGAGTGCTGTGGGCTAGTCAAACCCTGCTTCTAGGTAGCCCTTCAGCCCAATGTACATACACTAAGAGTGCTGTGGGCTAGTCAAACCCTGCTTCTAGGTAGCCCAATTCAGCCCAATGTACATACACTAAGAGTGCTGAGGGCTAGTCAAACCCTGCTTCTAGGTAGCCCTTCAGCCCAATGTACATACACTAAGAGTGCTGTGGGCTAGTCAAACCCTGCTTCTAGGTAGCCCTTCAGGCCAATGTACATACACTAAGAGTGCTGTGGGCTAGTCAAACCCTGCTTCTAGGTAGCCCAATTCAGCCCAATGTACATACACTAAGAGTGCTGAGGGCTAGTCAAACCCTGCTTCTACATGTAGGTAGCCCTTCAGCCCAATGTACATACACTAAGAGTGCTGTGGGCTAGTCAAACCCTACTTCTAGGTAGCCCTTCAGCCCAATGTACATACACTAAGAGTGCTGTGGGCTAGTCAAACCCTGCTTCTAGGTAGCCCTTCAGCCCAATGTACATACACTAAGAGTGCTGAGGGCTAGTCAAACCCTGCTTCTACATGTAGGTAGCCCTTCAGCCCAATGTACATACACTAAGAGTGCTGTGGGCTAGTCAAACCCTGCTTCTAGGTAGCCCTTCAGCCCAATGTACATACACTAAGAGTGCTGTGGGCTAGTCAAACCCTGCTTCTAGGTAGCCCTTCAGCCCAATGTACATACACTAAGAGTGCTGTGGGCTAGTCAAACCCTGCTTCTAGGTAGCCCTTCAGGCCAATGTACATACACTAAGAGTGCTGTGGGCTAGTCAAACCCTGCTTCTAGGTAGCCCTTCAGCCCAATGTACATACACTAAGAGTGCTGAGGGCTAGTCAAACCCTGCTTCTAGGTAGCCCTTCAGCCCAATGTACATACACTAAGAGTGCTGTGGGCTAGTCAAACCCTGCTTCTAGGTAGCCCTTCAGCCCAATGTACATACACTAAGAGTGCTGTGGGCTAGTCAAACCCTGCTTCTAGGTAGCCCTTCAGATCAGCCCAATGTACATACACTAAGAGTGCTGTGGGCTAGTCAAACCCTGCTTCTAGGTAGCCCTTCAACCCAATGTACATACACTAAGAGTGCTGAGGGCTAGTCAAACCCTGCTTCTAGGTAGCCCTTCAGCCCAATGTACATACACTAAGAGTGCTGAGGGCTTAGTCAAACCCTGCTTCTAGGTAGCCCTTCAGCCCAATGTACATACACTAAGAGTGCTGAGGGCTAGTCAAACCCTGCTTCTAGGTAGCCCTTCAGCCCAATGTACATACACTAAGAGTGCTGTGGGCTATAGTCAAACCCTGCTTCTAGGTAGCCCTTCAGCCCAATGTACATACACTAAGAGTGCTGAGGGCTAGTCAAACCCTGCTTCTAGGTAGCCCTTCAGCCCAATGTACATACACTAAGAGTGCTGTGGGCTAGTCAAACCCTGCTTCTAGGTAGCCCTTCAGCCCAATGTACATACACTAAGAGTGCTGAGGGCTAGTCAAACCACTGCTTCTAGGTAGCCCTTCAGCCCAATGTACATACACTAAGAGTGCTGAGGGCTAGTCAAACCCTGCTTCTACATGTAGGTAGCCCTTCAGCCCAATGTACATACACTAAGAGTGCTGTGGGCTAGTCAAACCCTGCTTCTAGGTAGCCCTTCAGCCCAATGTACATACACTAAGAGTGCTGTGGGCTAAAACCCTGCTTCTAGGTAGCCCTTCAACCCAATGTACATACACTAAGAGTGCTGTGGGCTAGTCAAACCCTGCTTCTAGGTAGCCCTTCAGCCCAATGTACATACACTAAGAGTGCTGAGGGCTAGTCAAACCCTGCTTCTACATGTAGGTAGCCCTTCAGCCCAATGTACATACACTAAGAGTGCTGTGGGCTCTAGTCAAACCCTACTTCTAGGTAGCCCTTCAGCCCAATGTACATACACTAAGAGTGCTGTGGGCTAGTCAAACCCTGCTTCTAGGTAGCCCTTCAGCCCAATGTACATACACTAAGAGTGCTGAGGGCTAGTCAAACCCTGCTTCTACATGTAGGTAGCCCTTCAGCCCAATGTACATACACTAAGAGTGCTGTGGGCTAGTCAAACCCTGCTTCTAGGTAGCCCTTCAGATCAGCCCAATGTACATACACTAAGAGTGCTGTGGGCTAGTCAAACCCTGCTTCTAGGTAGCCCTTCAACCCAATGTACATACACTAAGAGTGCTGAGGGCTAGTCAAACCCTGCTTCTAGGTAGCCCTTCAGCCCAATGTACATACACTAAGAGTGCTGAGGGCTTAGTCAAACCCTGCTTCTAGGTAGCCCTTCAGCCCAATGTACATACACTAAGAGTGCTGAGGGCTAGTCAAACCCTGCTTCTAGGTAGCCCTTCAGCCCAATGTACATACACTAAGAGTGCTGTGGGCTATAGTCAAACCCTGCTTCTAGGTAGCCCTTCAGCCCAATGTACATACACTAAGAGTGCTGAGGGCTAGTCAAACCCTGCTTCTAGGTAGCCCTTCAGCCCAATGTACATACACTAAGAGTGCTGTGGGCTAGTCAAACCCTGCTTCTAGGTAGCCCTTCAGCCCAATGTACATACACTAAGAGTGCTGAGGGCTAGTCAAACCACTGCTTCTAGGTAGCCCTTCAGCCCAATGTACATACACTAAGAGTGCTGAGGGCTAGTCAAACCCTGCTTCTACATGTAGGTAGCCCTTCAGCCCAATGTACATACACTAAGAGTGCTGTGGGCTAGTCAAACCCTGCTTCTAGGTAGCCCTTCAGCCCAATGTACATACACTAAGAGTGCTGTGGGCTAAAACCCTGCTTCTAGGTAGCCCTTCAACCCAATGTACATACACTAAGAGTGCTGTGGGCTAGTCAAACCCTGCTTCTAGGTAGCCCTTCAGCCCAATGTACATACACTAAGAGTGCTGTGGGCTAGTCAAACCCTGCTTCTAGGTAGCCCAATTCAGCCCAATGTACATACACTAAGAGTGCTGAGGGCTAGTCAAACCCTGCTTCTAGGTAGCCCTTCAGCCCAATGTACATACACTAAGAGTGCTGTGGGCTAGTCAAACCCTGCTTCTAGGTAGCCCTTCAGGCCAATGTACATACACTAAGAGTGCTGTGGGCTAGTCAAACCCTGCTTCTAGGTAGCCCAATTCAGCCCAATGTACATACACTAAGAGTGCTGAGGGCTAGTCAAACCCTGCTTCTACATGTAGGTAGCCCTTCAGCCCAATGTACATACACTAAGAGTGCTGTGGGCTAGTCAAACCCTACTTCTAGGTAGCCCTTCAGCCCAATGTACATACACTAAGAGTGCTGTGGGCTAGTCAAACCCTGCTTCTAGGTAGCCCTTCAGCCCAATGTACATACACTAAGAGTGCTGAGGGCTAGTCAAACCCTGCTTCTACATGTAGGTAGCCCTTCAGCCTAATGTACATACACTAAGAGTGCTGTGGGCTAGTCAAACCCTGCTTCTAGGTAGCCCTTCAGCCCAATGTACATACACTAAGAGTGCTGTGGGCTAGTCAAACCCTGCTTCTAGGTAGCCCTTCAGCCCAATGTACATACACTAAGAGTGCTGTGGGCTAGTCAAACCCTGCTTCTAGGTAGCCCTTCAGGCCAATGTACATACACTAAGAGTGCTGTGGGCTAGTCAAACCTTGCTTCTAGGTAGCCCTTCAGCCCAATGTACATACACTAAGAGTGCTGAGGGCTAGTCAAACCCTGCTTCTAGGTAGCCCTTCAGCCCAATGTACATACACTAAGAGTGCTGTGGGCTAGTCAAACCCTGCTTCTAGGTAGCCCTTCAGCCCAATGTACATACACTAAGAGTGCTGTGGGCTAGTCAAACCCTGCTTCTAGGTAGCCCTTCAGATCAGCCCAATGTACATACACTAAGAGTGCTGTGGGCTAGTCAAACCCTGCTTCTAGGTAGCCCTTCAACCCAATGTACATACACTAAGAGTGCTGAGGGCTAGTCAAACCCTGCTTCTAGGTAGCCCTTCAGCCCAATGTACATACACTAAGAGTGCTGAGGGCTTAGTCAAACCCTGCTTCTAGGTAGCCCTTCAGCCCAATGTACATACACTAAGAGTGCTGAGGGCTAGTCAAACCCTGCTTCTAGGTAGCCCTTCAGCCCAATGTACATACACTAAGAGTGCTGTGGGCTATAGTCAAACCCTGCTTCTAGGTAGCCCTTCAGCCCAATGTACATACACTAAGAGTGCTGAGGGCTAGTCAAACCCTGCTTCTAGGTAGCCCTTCAGCCCAATGTACATACACTAAGAGTGCTGTGGGCTAGTCAAACCCTGCTTCTAGGTAGCCCTTCAGCCCAATGTACATACACTAAGAGTGCTGTGGGCTAGTCAAACCCTGCTTCTAGGTAGCCCTTCAGCCCAATGTACATACACTAAGAGTGCTGAGGGCTAGTCAAACCCTGCTTCTACATGTAGGTAGCCCTTCAGCCCAATGTACATACACTAAGAGTGCTGTGGGCTAGTCAAACCCTGCTTCTAGGTAGCCCTTCAGATCAGCCCAATTTACATACACTAAGAGTGCTGTGGGCTAGTCAAACCCTGCTTCTAGGTAGCCCTTCAACCCAATGTACATACACTAAGAGTGCTGAGGGCTAGTCAAACCCTGCTTCTAGGTAGCCCTTCAGCCCAATGTACATACACTAAGAGTGCTGAGGGCTTAGTCAAACCCTGCTTCTAGGTAGCCCTTCAGCCCAATGTACATACACTAAGAGTGCTGAGGGCTAGTCAAACCCTGCTTCTAGGTAGCCCTTCAGCCCAATGTACATACACTAAGAGTGCTGTGGGCTATAGTCAAACCCTGCTTCTAGGTAGCCCTTCAGCCCAATGTACATACACTAAGAGTGCTGAGGGCTAGTCAAACCCTGCTTCTAGGTAGCCCTTCAGCCCAATGTACATACACTAAGAGTGCTGTGGGCTAGTCAAACCCTGCTTCTAGGTAGCCCTTCAGCCCAATGTACATACACTAAGAGTGCTGAGGGCTAGTCAAACCACTGCTTCTAGGTAGCCCTTCAGCCCAATGTACATACACTAAGAGTGCTGAGGGCTAGTCAAACCCTGCTTCTACATGTAGGTAGCCCTTCAGCCCAATGTACATACACTAAGAGTGCTGTGGGCTAGTCAAACCCTGCTTCTAGGTAGCCCTTGAGCCCAATGTACATACACTAAGAGTGCTGTGGGCTAAAACCCTGCTTCTAGGTAGCCCTTCAACCCAATGTACATACACTAAGAGTGCTGTGGGCTAGTCAAACCCTGCTTCTAGGTAGCCCTTCAGCCCAATGTACATACACTAAGAGTGCTGTGGGCTAGTCAAACCCTGCTTCTAGGTAGCCCAATTCAGCCCAATGTACATACACTAAGAGTGCTGAGGGCTAGTCAAACCCTGCTTCTAGGTAGCCCTTCAGCCCAATGTACATACACTAAGAGTGCTGTGGGCTAGTCAAACCCTGCTTCTAGGTAGCCCTTCAGGCCAATGTACATACACTAAGAGTGCTGTGGGCTAGTCAAACCCTGCTTCTAGGTAGCCCAATTCAGCCCAATGTACATACACTAAGAGTGCTGAGGGCTAGTCAAACCCTGCTTCTACATGTAGGTAGCCCTTCAGCCCAATGTACATACACTAAGAGTGCTGTGGGCTAGTCAAACCCTACTTCTAGGTAGCCCTTCAGCCCAATGTACATACACTAAGAGTGCTGTGGGCTAGTCAAACCCTGCTTCTAGGTAGCCCTTCAGCCCAATGTACATACACTAAGAGTGCTGAGGGCTAGTCAAACCCTGCTTCTACATGTAGGTAGCCCTTCAGCCCAATGTACATACACTAAGAGTGCTGTGGGCTAGTCAAACCCTGCTTCTAGGTAGCCCTTCAGCCCAATGTACATACACTAAGAGTGCTGTGGGCTAGTCAAACCCTGCTTCTAGGTAGCCCTTCAGCCCAATGTACATACACTAAGAGTGCTGTGGGCTAGTCAAACCCTGCTTCTAGGTAGCCCTTCAGGCCAATGTACATACACTAAGAGTGCTGTGGGCTAGTCAAACCCTGCTTCTAGGTAGCCCTTCAGCCCAATGTACATACACTAAGAGTGCTGAGGGCTAGTCAAACCCTGCTTCTAGGTAGCCCTTCAGCCCAATGTACATACACTAAGAGTGCTGTGGGCTAGTCAAACCCTGCTTCTAGGTAGCCCTTCAGCCCAATGTACATACACTAAGAGTGCTGTGGGCTAGTCAAACCCTGCTTCTAGGTAGCCCTTCAGATCAGCCCAATGTACATACACTAAGAGTGCTGTGGGCTAGTCAAACCCTGCTTCTAGGTAGCCCTTCAACCCAATGTACATACACTAAGAGTGCTGAGGGCTAGTCAAACCCTGCTTCTAGGTAGCCCTTCAGCCCAATGTACATACACTAAGAGTGCTGAGGGCTTAGTCAAACCCTGCTTCTAGGTAGCCCTTCAGCCCAATGTACATACACTAAGAGTGCTGAGGGCTAGTCAAACCCTGCTTCTAGGTAGCCCTTCAGCCCAATGTACATACACTAAGAGTGCTGTGGGCTATAGTCAAACCCTGCTTCTAGGTAGCCCTTCAGCCCAATGTACATACACTAAGAGTGCTGAGGGCTAGTCAAACCCTGCTTCTAGGTAGCCCTTCAGCCCAATGTACATACACTAAGAGTGCTGTGGGCTAGTCAAACCCTGCTTCTAGGTAGCCCTTCAGCCCAATGTACATACACTAAGAGTGCTGAGGGCTAGTCAAACCACTGCTTCTAGGTAGCCCTTCAGCCCAATGTACATACACTAAGAGTGCTGAGGGCTAGTCAAACCCTGCTTCTACATGTAGGTAGCCCTTCAGCCCAATGTACATACACTAAGAGTGCTGTGGGCTAGTCAAACCCTGCTTCTAGGTAGCCCTTCAGCCCAATGTACATACACTAAGAGTGCTGTGGGCTAAAACCCTGCTTCTAGGTAGCCCTTCAACCCAATGTACATACACTAAGAGTGCTGTGGGCTAGTCAAACCCTGCTTCTAGGTAGCCCTTCAGCCCAATGTACATACACTAAGAGTGCTGAGGGCTAGTCAAACCCTGCTTCTAGGTAGCCCTTCAGCCCAATGTACATACACTAAGAGTGCTGTGGGCTAGTCAAACCCTGCTTCTAGGTAGCCCTTCAGCCCAATGTACATACACTAAGAGTGCTGTGGGCTAGTCAAACCCTGCTTCTACATGTAGGTAGCCCTTCAGCCCAATGTACATACACTAAGAGTGCTGAGGGCTAGTCAAACCCTGCTTCTAGGTAGCCCTTCAGCCCAATGTACATACACTAAGAGTGCTGAGGGCTAGTCAAACCCTGCTTCTAGGTAGCCCTTCAGCCCAATGTACATACACTAAGAGTGCTGTGGGCTAGTGAAACCCTGCTTCTAGGTAGCCCTTCAGCCCAATGTACATACACTAAGAGTGCTGAGGGCTAGTCAAACCCTGCTTCTAGGTAGCCCTTCAGCCCAATGTACATACACTAAGAGTGCTGTGGGCTAGTCAAACCCTGCTTCTACATGTAGGTAGCCCTTCAGCCCAATGTACATACACTAAGAGTGCTGTGGGCTAGTCAAACCCTGCTTCTAGGTAGCCCTTCAGCCCAATGTACATACACTAAGAGTGCTGAGGGCTAGTCAAACCCTGCTTCTAGGTAGCCCTTCAGCCCAATGTACATACACTAAGAGTGCTGAGGGCTAGTCAAACCCTGCTTCTAGGTAGCCCTTCAGCCCAATGTACATACACTAAGAGTGCTGTGGGCTAGTCAAACCCTGCTTCTAGGTAGCCCTTCAGCCCAATGTACATACACTAAGAGTGCTGAGGGCTAGTCAAACCCTGCTTCTAGGTAGTCCTTCAGGCTAATCAAAACATTAAGGAACCTCTTCTGTGAAACTTAATATTTTTCATGAAATTAGTACACAAGAATCAGTCAAGAATCATAACGGGTCTTTTCAAAGACAGGTTCTGTCGTCGTGCAAAGATTTGGGACGGTACCGTAGAAAGCTTTGTTAAACCCAAATATCAATAGCTTTTGGTAATTTGCTTGCAATTTTATGCAGTAAGCATAGTTTCATTCTTGGAGCTCACTGATGCTTTCGTTGTTGTGTCATGTTCTTAACAGGAGGAGGGCACGATCCTCCTAATAGCACCATTTTGTTCTTGAATACCGTGGTTCCCAAAGTTAGTCTCACTCCTGACCCACAAGCCGGTAATCCTCCCCCAGAAGTTGGACATTCCTTTCCAACCAGGGTTTGGTCTTATGCATCCAGCTTCCCAGGGTCTTCACTTGACATGCTGGGTATTGTTGCAGAGCTGCAATAATTGCAGCATACTGCTGCTGATCTTTAACTGTAAAAGAAAAGACAGCAGACTGTGCTATTTCTATACATGCTGGAGACGACACTCGCATCATCTGCCGTAAAATGTCTGCAAGGGTGATGGGAGACCTTCTATACTCTATTTACATGAGTGGCCCAACAACGGTGACTGCTAAATGAATAACACTCAACCATCTTGGCCATTCATGAAGCTTTCACTGTGCTTGTTCTTTTGGTTGTTCCTTGAACAATCGGGAAAAAGAGGGAGATAGTGTGGTGCTCAGACAGTGGGGCATTGTGGGTATATTGTGGGAGCTAACTTGTGTAAATCTTAGCATTATTTTACCTGCTGGTAGGGAAATAAACATAGTAAGTGTTCATTTGTTGCCTAAACCAAACTACTATGTGGAGGAATTTGTTTCTGTTTCAGTCAGGCTAAAAGCATCTCCAAAGACAGCTACCCGTCAACAAGTAGTTGTCCAAGACCAGCGTATAGTAGATACACTCCAGTAAAAGGTGAATTCCCAAAATGTAAATTAAAATCTAAACACCCAGTCCCAAATAAAGCTCTTCAGTAACTGTGCAAAAATCAATGACCTCAGAAATTGACTTGATAATGACACAGAAGAGCTATTATGACAGTATAAAACATTGTTTTAAAAAAAATCTCTGCGAAGTAATGTATTTTTCACCCCCAAGTTAGAATGAGAGAAAGGCTTCAGGCATAGAGCTTTTCTCACCCATCCGAAAGTGCACAATGCTATGCAACAGGCTATTTTATTCTTTCATTATTTGCTTGGAACTTTGATGACCAGTTGAGTCCAAATTTTCACAGGCTTGTTATTTTATACATATGTTGGGATACACCAAATGGGGATACTGGTCTTTGACAATTACCAAAAGTATACACTGGCTGCATTAAACATAGGCCTAGGCCTATCAGTCATTTTCTTGTAGCATTACTATTTATTTAAAGACATTTGTATGTTTTGCAATCATTTCAAAGCTGATAGTTTCAGCTGTGGGTCTTTCTATTGGGTTTAAAAGATTTTATGAAGGTGCCTTAGGAAGCTTATTATCAACAAAAATGTCAAGAAAAATCTTGGCATTGGGTAATTAAAAAAATGTGCATGCCAGAGAGCTCACTGATAAACCAAGTTGTTACTGCTTAAAATGTTTTCTCCTCATTTTTGAATTTTGATTGATTGATTGAAAGTTAAGAAATACAAATCTGAAGGTTTACACCAAGTTATCTGAACTAACTGTTTTAATAATACGTAATGTTCTTCAAATTGTTCATTTTGTTTGTGTTGCAGTCTTGCGTAGCATCTCCCAACCTTTCAACAAGTAGATGTCCAATATACCAGACTACAAGATGTAGGAGCTGCAATTCTACAGTGAAAGGTGAATTTTCCCCCAATAACACTTTTATTGTTCCCTGCTCCCAAATAGCTCTCTCATAGTTGCCAATAAAAGGAGACAAAAAATATTAGTAGCTTTATTAACAAATTAAGATTTAAACTTCTCACAGTAGTCTACTTTTAACAAAAACAAAGTATTAGAAATAATTTGGTAAAAAAAATTGATTAAAAAACACCCAATTATGACTTGTCACACTGTAACTAAAATTGATACAAAAACCTGACACAAAAATCATTTACTTGGGGAGGGGGTCCTCACCAGTTTTTTATCAACCCTTGGAGGCATTTTTCATGTTGCAATTGTCAGCTTGCATGCAACTTTCTTTTCTTTAAACTTGACTTTTCAGAGCCAGAGATGAAGCTAATAGTTCCCTTAAATAAAGTGCAGAGGGAGTCACCACTACTGACTTGTTGAAGGCTACATGGCATAAAGAGAGCTACGCGTATGTGAACATCACTATCATCAAGACATCTTAGCTGTTCATCTAGCAATCATGAATGAACAACCAGGCAGTTTGTTGTCTTCAACAGTAAGATAATGTAGATGGGTTAGTTTGATGTTTTTGTAATCGTTGTATAGTGGGCTGTTTTTGCAGCACTGTACAGTAAACATTCTTGTATTGAGTACACCATTGCAAGCAAGCACATACGCGTTTTTATGCGTTATGCAATTAGAGGTCTTAGAGCCTTGGTGATGCGGAGTTTTCGATTTGTTGGGTGTAGGTTTTTTCCCATTTGTTGGCTGTAATTTTTTCGATTTGTTGTGCGTGGGTTCGGAATCAATGGTGGTATACAAACACGGAAAATTCCGATGCGTTAAAGGGACCTGGACACTTGCACGTGGCATGTGGGGTCCTACTCCTGTACAAAAACGAGGCTGCTGCAGATGGATTGGAGGATGAGCTGTCGGACATAGAGTCATCGCGCGTTGAAAATGTTGCTGCAAATATTAGAGTTTTCGTCCCGAATACAAAGAAGATGTTAATGTTGGTTGACAAGGCCGTTAAAATGCCCTGGTTTGTGTTACTATGTAATTACTCTCCGCGACTCGTAAACAAATTGGAAATCAAAAAAATCAGAAGCAACAAGAGTATAATTATCATTTACATGAAAAAAATATGTATATGTATAACATATAAGGTTGAAAAAGTTACACACAAGCACACAAAATTATGAAATAGAAAAAGGACTGAGGACTGAGGGGGAGGGGTGATTTAAGTTTTCATTTTGTATACAAACTCAGACAAATGGACAAGTAACAAGATTGTTACAATACAAAGACACAGGGTATAACCAAACATTTAAAAAGCTGGGTGATCACACAAGGAATAAATAACAATTAAGTAAATCTAAAGAAAACATTAGGCCTACATTGTTGACAACAATGGCTGTTAAAAAAACCCCACCTATTATGATTAATTTGTTAACATTGAATTAAATCTCACCACTAACATTGCGACTAACACCAAACAACCACATTACATGTAGCTTATTGGTATTTTAATCAGTAGACGAATTACAATTAAAAAAATCATGATAAACCATGATAAACTAATTAAATTGCACCATTTACTTGCTATAAAAATGAATCCAATAATTTTTCCCCCCACAATTTTACATGTTTGTTACTTTTTGTCTATACATAAAGAGTGTGTAACAGTGTTCATGAATTTGACAATAATGATGATAAAGGTAATGTAGTGTCTCCTACTAACAACACATTCTATAACTAATTAATTAGGTTTGAGTTACAATTAGTAGGTATAATTTAAGTACATTTGACATTTAACATAACTTAATAAGTTTTTTTACCTGAATATATCCCCAAATACAAATACATATCCCCAAGTTCTATATTGTTAATTAAGTTATAACCTCAAACAAGTCTTATCATTGTGTTACTTCAGTTATCTGCAACTGACGTCATTAATTAATTTTGATGAATTTATTAACATTCATATAACAACATTCAAATACATATAAATAAATCAACACTAATTTAACAAGTGTATGTTGCAAATCTGAATAATTATACATTTTACAATACTAACTACAGTAAAATGAGTTTTAAGAAATAAGTTGAACATAGCAATTAAACAAAATAACAAAATGATAAAATATAGGCAAACACCCAACTGAAATTTGTTATGTAAGATACAACAAGCTGTTAAGATTTTCCCTTTTTAATTAATGAAAAAATTATCATGTTATTAAATAACTGGTAGGGGTAACACGGTATTTTGTGCAGCACTAGCAAAAATGTGAATCTTTGTGTCCGTTAACAAAATTTGTTTGAGTCGGTCGATAAAGTCATCGCGCATTAAAGATTTTGCAACCAATATCAAAGTTTACGTTTTGTATTGAAAGATCTTATTTTTGTTTGTCCACAAGACCAGTGAATATGTACTGGAATGGGTTAATATTTTGTTTCTTCATAAATCACAAGATTATGACAATATAACATTTCAATAATATACAATATATATTTTTAAATAAACCATAAAATAATGTAGTTAAGCAGAACACCTGGGGGAGGGGGGGGGGGGGGGTGGTCAGGGCGATACATACTGATGTAACCAAAGGATTGCAGAGTTGGGTTTTACACACACAAAAACCTGTTAAAGTTGTACAAAATATAAACAATTTTTTGCCAGGGCTTTGCTGACAATCTTGTCTGTTTTACAAAACAACTTATAATGGTCGATTTGTTGAAATTCAAGAACAATTTCATCACTAACACCTGAAAATGAATAACTTATATTGTTTGATTAAAAATTACTAACACAAATGACCACATTTCAAAGTAGCTTTTTGGTATTTTAATCAGTTAGAGAATTATTACAATAGATAATAGTTTATTGGCATGCTGTTTGTCTAATAATTAATAAACTTAACAATATCTGATGAAGGTTCTGTAGCGTCTCCTACTAACATTCAGTAATTAAAGAAGGTTCTGAATTAAAATGTATCAATGTTATTTGAATGAAATTGACGCTTAACATACCCTATGATGACTTTGTGTGTGAAATGTCTTATGCCTTTACAAGATTACAGTTTTTAACCTTTAATAAATCTCGTCCTGTGCTAATTTAAAATGATGGCATCAACAAGAAAATGATTAATTGTTTAACACTAATATTACATTTAGCAAAATTATCAATTAAATTAACATTAATCTATCCAACTCTAATAAGTCTATCTTTCGAAAAAAATTGAATAACTACATTTTACAATAACTCATACATGTAGATGTACATGTAATAGGTTACTACCATGAAATGAGTTTTCTGAGCTAACTCCAACATAAAAATGTTTAAACTAACAATGATATTTTTTATAGGCTGTCAATTTTTATGTAAGATACAGCAAAATAATTGCATGAGAATAATGTTCACCAAATGAAATCAATGGTAATGGGTGAGATTAAAGAAATTGATATTGGGGATTGGCTGTGTCCGCTTTAAGGCCCATGATAAAATAGCAAATAAGAAATTAGTATAGTAATAATAATGGTATTTTTGTTGATAATTATAAGTAAAGGTTATACCACCAAGGTTGGTAGTTTTTGGGGGTTCAAGCTCTTTTACAAGTCAGGCCTACACATAAACTAATACTTTGTTTTTTACTAACCTTGATAATAACTTATACTAGTATGAATGAACCTTTATAATCAGTGAGTGTATGCTACTTGCTAGGCCTACATGTAGTGACTATAAAAAACACTGTAGCACTAAATGTAACAACACAAACTAATATCTACATAGCCTATACATAGTACATGCAAATTTACCATTTTTATTATTATGGTTTAACAAATTCTTAGCGAAATACTAACAGTTCAATTTATCTAACACATCTAACATTCTCTGATTACATTTCTAACAAGATAACTGAACAATATTGTTATTTTATAAATTATATGAAATTGCAGCTTGAGAGTGAAACTCAAATGGTATTTAAATTATTACAAAAATAAATAAATACAATTAATACCCATAATTCAATGAAATTACTACACAAATGTTTTCAGTCATGAAATGTCCATAGATAGATTTAATACTGGAAATTAACCATACATTATTATCAAAATTTTGATTGTGTCTATCACTAACATTTGTCTTTGTTAAAAAACAACTTAACCCAGCTAAGTGTGTAATGTAAGTTACTCTTTCACAATTATGTGCCATATTAAATTATATTAAGAAATTCATGGGGTAATACCATATTATTAATAAGAACTAATTAATCTTAATAACTAGAATGAAACTGAAATAGTTAGAGCCTACACAAAAGTGCAATATGAGCTTATTACATTACTTACGGAATCATAAAATCTTGAGTAACGTCGATAAAAGGAAATCCTGTGTTTCGGTTTTTATGAACGGGCTCTGCAGAAATTGAACGCTGGTCATGCATTTTACACACGGTCGATGAATCTATTACGCCATTGCAAAATAGCAGCCTCGCTTCAATAACTTATCGCCTCATACTTAAACTGGTTATAGAAACTATAAAAAGAAGTGAATATCTAATTATCTAAATATTATTAAATCAGTGTGGTTAAAGATCAGAATGATCCCATAAATTTAGTTTGGTAACAGTTAAATAAAATTGAAGTACTATTGGATGTTATAAAACCACTTGTGTATCGTATTTAAGGGCAGAGTGTACTTTTAGTAATTGTCAAAGACAAGTACCCTCACTTGGTGTATCCCAACATGTGCATAAATTAACAAGCCTGTGAAAATTTGGCTGAATTGGTCATCAAAGTTGCAAGAAAATATTGAAAGGAAAAATAACCCTTCCTTGTTCCATAACACTGTCTGCTTTTAGAAGCCTGAGAAGTGCTTTATGCCTGAGGCTTTTCTCAGATTCAAATTTGTGGGTGAAAAAAATACCTGTTTTTCTAAAACTACATTACTTCAACACTTTATAATATCAAACAGCCCTCTGTGCTGTTTACCAAGTTAGTTATTATGTCGTTAACTTGTGGAGTAATTACTTAAAGTACACCCTGCCTTTAAGTTAATAATAATAATAATACGCAGTTCTTATATATCGCTTTATACTCCCGATGGGTGTCTCAAAGCGCTCAGTATTTTTCTTACAAGGTATGTGGAGTTACGTGTTGAAGTATGAGACCTATTCCTTTGCATAGCACCATGTAATGGTTTACAAGGTGCTGTGGCGCAATATGCAGCCAATCAAACCAGGAACACCGGGGCGAACCCCTTCTCTTTTCGATAAGTGTACTGGGTTCTTTTACGTGCATTACACAACACACGGGGACCTACGGCTTAACGTCCCATCCGAAGGACGAAATTAAGAATATTTATATTCAAGATTCAAGATGTAGAAGGATGTTTTTTATCTAGTATGAATAACATGGCGGGTAGATAGTGATAGCGCCCTCTAGCAGTGACCAAAGGAAATTTCAAAAGATACATTATACAGTATAATATTAAGTATGTATAAAGCACTTGCATTTGCAAGCACTGTGTAGTCTATATATGGGTTTTCAATATATGAATTGAAATAAATATTGTATTTTAAACTCTGATGGAGTTAAAGGGGGGGGGGGAACGTAGTATTTTGAATCTGCTTATCAGGGAATAATAAGTGTTTGTATTTGTTAACAGCATTGTAACGTAGAAATAGTGTACTTTCTTAATTTTTGAACAATCTTAAATATGGTTCGTTATTTATTTAGTAGTATTTAATGTTAAACTTTTTATTTAAGGTTTATAGTCTTTACTTGTACTTTACTAAACACATTTGGTATAACTATTTGTTGTAGTTTATTTGCCCTTTTAAAATGTAAGAATAAACTACATTTAAGCAGACACCAACAAATATTTCTTATTTTTCGTTTTTTACTTTCTGTAACTCATGCAAGGGTCATGTGATGCGCCCTATGACCTATGACCCATGGGTCATAGGGCGCATCTCATTTTTTTTTTTTTAGTTGACCCATCCATTCTAAGGTTTAAATATAAGTTCCGAGCAAATTTTTTTAAGAAGCAGCGTGGTGTAGTGGGCTAGCTCACAGCTCCTGGAATTCTGGAGCTGTGAGCTCGGGGGTTCAAATCCAGGTGGGACCCCTTTTTACCAGTAAAAAATAACTTTTTTTTTAATTCTAGAAAAAATGGGTAGGGCTTGAACCTGGTACCTTCAGCTCAGTAAGCACTCTCTTGCACCGCTCTGCTACTGAGCTTTCATGAAAATCATACGGTTTTTGACCTGATGAATATTAGAATGGCCTGACTTTGAAAAATTTTCAAAATAAATTTTCCCTGGCTATACCCTTGGATTTTTGCCTGATCTGAGGGCTGACCAAGGGCCTTGGAGCTGAGATTGGAGAGTAAAATTTCTAAGTGCTGAGGGGCCAGGGAGTCAGTCAGTGGGCTGGGCTGGTTGGGATGATGGCCTGGGGTATGATAGGGGTGACAGGCTGTGATGTTGCTGGGCAGACAGTCAGCCAGTGGGATGAGGGTTTGGGTAATGGTAGTGGTGGTTGTAGGGGTGATGATATAAGAGTGATGGGCTGTGAGGTTTTGCTGGGCAGTCAGTCAGCCAGTGGGCTGGGCTGGGCTGGGCTGGGCTGGGCTGGGCTGGGCTGGTAGAGCTGAGGGCTTGGGTATGGTAGGAGTGATGGGCTGGGACAGTCAGCCAGTGGGCTGGGTTATTTGGGATGAGAGTTTGGGTAATGGTATGGTTGTAGGTTGTAGGGGTGATGATGTAGGAGTGATGGGCTGGGAGGTTACTGGGCAGTCAGTCAGCCAGTGGGCTAGACTGATTGGGATAAGGGCTTGGGTAATAGTGATAGGCTGATGGGCTAGTTGGGATGAGGACTTGGGTAATGTTAGGGGTGATGGTATAGGGGTGATGGGCTGGGAGGTTGCCAGTGGGCTAGACTGATTGGGATAAGGGCTTGGGTAGGAGTGATGGTATAGGGGTGATGTGGTGGGAGGTTGCTCGGCAGTCAGTCAGCCAGTGGGTTAGACTGATTGGGATGAGGGCTTGGGTAATAGTAGGAGTGATGGTAATAGGGGTGATGGGCTTGGGTGATGGGCTTGGAAGATGGACTAGTGTAGTCATCTTGCTGGGGTGGGTGGCTAAGCATGGGATGATCAGCCGGGAGGTTGATGGCCGTATCAGTTGGCAAGTTGGGCTGATGAGATGGTTGGAATAGTTGTTAGGGGAGATGGAGTAGTAGTAATTTTGATGGGTCGTGCGTGACTGGTTGGACATGGGCATGATCAAGCTGTATAGAAGACTCGGGCCAGAAAATGGGAATTTGCTGAGTGGGCTGATGAGTTTTCGGATTTGAGGGTAGCAGTGATGGACTATTTAATAGATGTTATTTTTGCATCAGGGATAATGAATATAATTTGTTTTTTTACTCAACACTGATGCGTTTTAAGCACTGTATACTAGTAGATATCATGATGGGGTGCGGCATGGCATGGCATGGCATGATGAAGCTTTTGTAGACCGGGGCCAAGGGTTGGGAGGTTTGATTTGAGGGTAGGGGAAATGGACTAGTAGCCATCATGATGGGGTGTGGCTGGTTGGACATGGGCATGATCAAGCTGTATAGAAGACTCGGGCCAGAAAATGGGAATTTGCTGAGTGGGCTGATGAGTTTTCGGATTTGAGGGTAGCAGTGATGGACTATTTAATAGATGTTATTTTTGCATCAGGGATAATTAATATAATTTGTTTTTTTACCCTACACCGATGCGTTTTAAGCACTGTATACCAGTAGATATCATGATGGGGTGCGGCATGGCATGGCATGGCATGGCATGGCATGGCATGGCATGGCATGGCATGGCATGGCATGGCATGGCATGGCATGGCATGGCATGGCATGGCATGGCATGGCATGGCATGGCATGGCATGGCATGGCATGATGAAGCTTTTGTAGACCGGGGCCAAGGGTTGGGAGGTTTGATTTGAGGGTAGGGGAAATGGACTAGTAGCCATCATATTGGGATGTGTCTGGTTGGACATGGCATGATCAAGCTAAGTAAAAGACTAGGGCTAAGTGCTGGGAGATTAAATTTGAGGGTCAGGGAGACAGACTAGTTGATATCATGATGGGGTGTGGCTGGTTATACATGGAATGATGAAGCTGTTGTAGACCGGGGCCAAGGGCTGGGAGGTTAGATTTGATGGTAGGGGATATGGACTAGTAGCCATTATTTTATTATTGGGGTGTGGCTGGTTGGACATGGCAGTGTCAGCCTGGAGAGACTAGGGTCAAGGGCTGGGAGGTTGGATTTAAGGGCAGGGGAGATAACTATAGTAGCAGTCATTATGCTGGGAAATAACTAACTTGAAATGTTTGAGGGCGGTTATTAAGTGGAAATTGGTACATGTGACTTCACTGTAGGGTGGAACTGATTCAAAGAACAGTTAAATTTTTATTGAAGGAAAGGCTTGCAATTAAGGGAGTTATGGCATTTTGTGTTAAATAATTATATTTGTTATGCTGAAGAGATAATAGACTATTTTCTACACTTTTCTGGTAAAGGATTGAGAGGATATAGAGATGTTAGCTGAAGCCATCTTTGTTGGGTTTCCTGTCTCATTTATCAGCAGATTGCATCAAACTGGTTGACTAAATGGCACCAGTCTATTTTATATGCGAGGTTGTGTTTTTGTCTCATACACTTTTGTGTGGGGGCCCAAGTGGGTTTTGTAAATACTACAACATATGTTGTTCAAACTATATTAGTACTTAATACTTCTAACCATAACCAAATAACCCAAAAGTAAGGAGATGAAATAGATTTCTTGCTATATTTATAGAATCATTTTATTTGACAACTCCAAATACTGTACTATAAACAATATAATTTTAACATTATTTGTATAAGAGCATAAAGATTACCATAATAAACTAGCAAAAAACAAAGAGTGTAACTTTGCATCTTTTAAACTGAATTTTTCTGGCTATCTTGACACAGTTTGTTTGGAAGACTTATTTCAACTATCTTATTTATTAATCAAAAAGCTAAACCACCCAGCTGTGTGGAAACTTCATCATTAGTCGGGCATGTTTTTAAGATAACCTCAAATCACAATTAATGTTTTGTCGCAGAATTTGTGCTAGTTAAGCTGTTTCAAATTTGATGTGACCTTTTTCTTGCACTTTTGGAATACGTATTTTCAGGACTAATGATTCTGGTGTAAACACTATGCTTTGTTAAAGGCATTTTAAAGGCACTAAACTAATATTTTTTGCAAAAGTAAATTCAATCCATTGAACCAACTTAATTAGCATGAAATAAGGTATTAATTTCAAAACCTATATACAAAGATGTTTTTTCAGATATTCTGATATATTAATGGTTTTGATTTTAATCGATCAAAATGAGACCCGGGCCCAATTTCATGGCTCTGCTTAACGCTGAATTCTGCGCTTGCAATCACCATTCTCCGCTTACTGAGCGAGCGCTGTATTTCTGCGCTAGCTGTGTAAGCGTAAAATGCCTAGTAATGTGGACTACGCAAACGCACAAGAAAAAATTCCCTGCTAACCCATGAAGTACGCTTGACGTAAGCGCGGAATTCCCTGCTTCCATTAGCGCCGATTCTTTGCTTACGGTGAGCAGAGCCATGAAATTGGGCCCCGCTCTCTAGCAATACCCAAAACTTCTTGGCATTAAACGTAAATGTATAACAGCCATGTAAAGGTCAACAATTGACCCCAGGGACTGATTTGAGATTTTTATGTCACCATAAAGGGCAGTGTCTCTAGGTTCTGATGCAAAGGAAATCCTAGGAACCTTGTTGCTACCAAAGGAAAATATAAAACTGCACTTAAGGAAAAAAGGGATAAAAGTTCAGGATTTTGGAAGTGCCTGTCAGAAATAAGACCAAACTTATAAAGAACATGCTTTTCAAAAATGTAAGCTTTAGTAAAAAAAAAGATAAATAAAATTAATTTATGTTATTGTTCTTTGTTCATGTTATACCTTTGAAACCAAGCAAAATTTGAAAAGAAAGTGGAGTTCTTGATATAACATATGATCCCATTAAAACCCTCTTGCTGTCTGACCATTCAATACCATTCACTGTGGTTTTGAATGATAGATAAGCTATGCCAGCCTTGCAATATGATACCATGAGGGAATGCATGTACACAGTACACAGTTAGTTCTGTGCACAGTTGTGCCACCATACACAACTTTGGCAGTTGAATGGTTTCAAATGGTTGGTCAACTCACTTGAAAATGTTGCGAACAGTAGGAGGTTTAAACTGAGTTTGAGGAATAAAATAAGTGCACCTTGTAAACAGTTAAATCTTCAGAAAACTTGATCATCCTTGGAAGGAGAGTCCAATGCATATTACTTATAGATCTCTAACTTTTTGAGTTCAAAATACTGCATATTGAAAGCTCGCTATTAAATGGTGCACTTACTTTTTACAAGAACAATTATGTCGATGTAATAATTGCACAGGGGATGTACAACAAACAATACAGTTTTAACATTATTAGCAAAAAGAAGATACTGGTATCACTTAAAGACTAACTACTTACAATTAACTAATTAACTTTCTTGTATATATACCACTAGTATTTGACTTGTCCCTTTCATTGCATCTGATAGAGTAGTTGTTGAGTACGAAAGCTAATACAGTTTTTTATGTAATTAGTTACTCAATAAGTGCTACCACTATCTTCTCTGTTTTATCTACCAGACAAAAATGGCTATTTTATTATTGTCTAACATTATTATCATAAGAGCAATAACTTAACCATAATTAAACTAGCATAATAAAAGAGTATAACTTTGAATTCTTTAAACAGTGAACATTTCTGGCTATCTGGACACAGTTCTTTTGGAGGACTAGTTTCAAATATCTTATTATCAATCAATAAACTACACTGCAATGCATGGAAACTTCATCCCTAATTGGGCACGTTTTTAAGTTGACCCCGATTCACAACATTAATGTTTTGCCATAGTTTTGGGGCTAGCTATGTTTTTATTTTAAATTTTGTGTGACATTTTTCTTGCCTTGAAAACCTTGATGTTTCCATTACGAGTTTAGTGAAAGTTTTATGCTACAGACTTGGTTGTAGTGCATCAGCCTTTTTTAAGCTGTGAAATCGATGAAGGAAACAATCAAAAGAGGTAACCAATTAGGGTGTGTGAAAGAAGGGACAGGTGAAATGAACTATTCCTTCCCCTAGTGGTATCAATTTGACCATGTCAATTAAACCTGATCAGCCACCAATGTTGACTTGAACTTAAAAACACTTTTTAATACCTTAATATTTACATCAAATTAACTTTTTCCTGAATGGCAAATAATGTGACCTGAATTTGAAGTTCAACAAACTGTGGTTCTTCAATATATTCTTTCAATGCAACAAAATATATATGTTCCACTCTCTATTCTTTCAATGCAACAAAATATATATGTTCCACTCTCTGTTAACTTGTGGTAATAACATTATTGGTTTGTTCTTGAAGGGTTGTCGATTTATTTATAGCTATCGCAAATTATTCTTGACCAACTTAGAGACAATATTAAATAATATTTGTTACTGCTATGTTTTGTAAAAATACCAGTGCATGTTCCTTTTTTCATAAAGCACAGAATAATAGTATATAGTTGTTTTCTGAGATTTTATGCATGTTCACACACCATTCTTAATTAGGGCTTATTTAAAGGGGTTTGTTAATAAAACATGTTCTTGTTTTTTTAAATCTGTGATCAATCTGTAGGGAAATAACCATTCATCCGGGTTAGGCTGATGCCCGCATGGCGTCCCCGAATTGTTGTGGCATGTGGCGTAGGGGTGCCGTTTGTATAGTGCTGCAAAAACAGCCCACTTTTCGGTGTTAGTTAAAAAAAGGAGTATACCTTTGTTCTGTTGTATGGCACTTGATTGGCACTTTCGTGTGTCAGGAATATACCAACGGTGACAGGTAGACATCATCTACGAATGTCATGCCTTCAAAATAAAAACAAATACAATCTAATTCACTTTAATTAAGTCCAACAAATATTTATTTAAATAAAGGTATAGCTTAATGTGACCTTAACACTTGTTGTCTAGTTTTTCAAAGTTTTCAATGGTTGATATTTCCTAAATACACATGTGTACCTTTTTTTAAAGAAGAAAAGGTTGTTGGGCACACATTCACTTTGTTGATAGGTTGGTCTCATTATAAATAATGTAATTTGATCATATTAAGTAAAAAAAAAAAAAAAGGAAACTGACAGGGTAAATTTCATTCAATTTTGAGAAGAAAACTTTCTTTTACTGGGTAGGATTTGAACCCGTTCCCCCCTGACTAACATGCAGCTGTTCTACTAACTAGGCTAGCTCTAATGATGGCCGTCTCCCTATTATGTTATTAACTTTGTTCAGGGGTGCCAGTCAGAAAGACCGGCTATAACTGCCGTATAGCCAGGGATCGCACACAAGTTTACAAAACAACCTGGGATGCAGCAGGAGAGGGTCATGGACAGCCTTTTAAAAATGTTCTTTATTACAGAAATGAATCCACAAACACAATGAAGTTGAGCTTGAAGATTAGATTAAGCTTTACATAACAGCTTCGTTTGTTTTATAACAAACTTTGCTGAACAAAACACACTCCAGACTACCATTTGTGTTCATACTAATCACTCTTGCCGATAAAGTTTTTCAACAATGGAAATCAGATATTTAAATCCACTCAACCATTTCTTTGATCCTCATTCCCCCTCCCCTTCCATCCCAAACTTTAGAGTTTGCCAATAAGTGGAACTACCAAGGGAGAGTGATGCTAAACTTGAATGAAGGAAACTAGGATCGATGTATGAACTATTAACTGTCTCACTGTTCAGGAGTTTCCCTTACCTTTTATAAAAGGAGAGAGCAGTTCATTACCAGACTCACAGCACATTGTGAGGAAGCTTGTCCACTGCAGGTCTTAGACCTCTACTGGGTTGATGAGTAGATCTCTCTGGAGTTGACAACCCTCGCTGTATCATGCAAACAAAGAACACAATAATAAGTTTGTTAGCTTTAAAATATAATGAAATATAATATAATATAGTTTGAGATTACCCTTTCCCCTTTCATGTGATTACTGGTCATACTTTATCAGTTTCTGTTACAAGCACTGTACACTCAGGAAACTCACATGGTTTTTGTGTTTGGGAAGACTTGGAAAGGACACAATATAGAATATGAAACATCAGTGTGGAGGTCAAAACCCAAAATGATACTATTTAGTCCTGACAGGAATCTCAATGTTACGATTCGGTTTTCGCATAACAAAGAAGGAAGGACAAATGGTACAGTAAATCAGTCTCAACATCTCCCTTTTCCTGTGTTATCCACATCATGATAGAAAAACAAGGATGATGAAGGATCGATAGGTTGTCACTATTGTATTTGGCATGGCATTTTCATGGTGTATAAAATCTACATTTGCTTGAAAGACAAGCTTGTATTCCGCATGGCAGTTTCAGGGTGCCTTTCTGAGAATGTTTGTTGATACAGTAGAGTCATGGTTTGGGACATCACTATTCTCTTTTCCCCCAAAAATCCAGAACAATAATCCCACTGAAAGATGTTGACATATTTTTTTCTAAAAGCCTAGTATCTTTAAACTGTCCAAAAACTTAAATGCATCTCAAAATAACGGTTGTTCATGAAATTTACCTGTTGATGGGGAAGACATCGTTGAATCTCGAAGCTCGGTTGCATTCACATCCGGCATCTACTTTTTAGGTAGAATTCATCTGACAATGGCATGTCTTTAGGTAGCCTAAAAGCAAACCAAATGTAAATACTATTTTGTGAAATGGGTGTGTTGATCACTGTTGGAGCAAAGGCTTTGATCATAAAGGCCAAGACAAAGGGTTTGACCCTTAACCCTTAAGGCCAAGGCTTTGACCCATAAGGCCAAGGCACATGAAGTTGAGTTTTAATAGACTGACTTTAGCTTTACATAAATGTTTCTGTTGTTTTATCAAAAGCTTTGCTGAACAAAACAGACAACCATTTTTGTTCATATTAATCACTATTGCCGATAATGTTTTTCAACAATGTAAATAACATATTTATTTACATCCCCCCTCAACCTTTTATTTTACCCTCACAGCCCCTCTCCCATTCCATTCTGCCAATAGGTTGAACTACCAAGGGAAAATGATGCTAAATTTGAATGAAGGAACTAACAAATATTTTAATGTTCAGGAGTTTTCCTTACCTTTTACACAGGAGAGTGCAGTTCATTTACCAGACTCATTGTACATTGTTAGGAAGCTTATCAACTGCAGGTCTCAGATATCTACTTGGTTGATGAGTAGATCTCTGTGGAGATGACAACCCTCGCTGTAACATGCAAACATGTAACATAGGACACAATAATGAATTAGATAGCTTTAAAAATGTTTACAAGTGATGACAAATAATGGTAGTTTGAGATGACCTTTCCCCTTTTTTTTTATTATTCGTCATTCTCGTAACCTTTCCAGTTTCTGTAACAAACACTGTACACCACGGCAACTCACATGATTTTTGTTTTTGGCAAGACTTGAAAGGGACACAGTACACAGAGATTATCAAACATCAGTGTGAAGGTCAAAACCCAAAACGATATTATTTATTCCTGATGCAAGCACCCAATGTTACGCTTGGTTTGTCCAATAACAAAGGAAGGAAGGAAAAGGGTACAGTAAATCAGGCTCAAAAGCTCCCTTTTCCTGTGTAATCCACTTCATTTTGACAGAAACACAAGGATGATGAGATTGATAGGCTGCAACCATTGTATTCGGATTGGCAGTTTCATGGTGCATAAACCCACATTTGCTCGAAGGAGAATAAGAAATCCCTGTGCCTTTTTTGAGAATTTTTGTTTGTCTTTACGTGTAGTCATGGTTTCATTGGGTCAATGATATTCTCTTTCGCCTAAAGAAATCCAGAACATTAATCCCACTGAAACATGTCCACATATTTTTTCTCAAAGCCTAGTATCTTCAAACTGTCAAAAATCGCTTAATGCATCTCAAAATAATGGTTGCTCATAAATTTACCTGTTAATGGGGAAGACATTGTTGAATCTTGAAGCTTGGCTGCATTCATATCTGGCATCTACTTTTGGAAAAGTAGACTTCATCTGACAATGGGATGTCTGTAGCCATCCTGAATGCAAAAAAAATAATGTTGTGTAATCTCTAAACACTTGCTCTTTAAGTTGTGGTTTTAAACAAATATACATAGTAAAATGAAAGGTCTATTATTTTTTTTGCTCACTGGGTGTGAATTGTTGGGTTGGGATTCAGTGAAGGTTTTTTGGGGGGTAATTCTGTTTGTACTTCACACCGGTGAATGTTTAACTTACAGTACAATTTTTTTAAAGATCAACGAAATCACTCAAACTCAATTAACTAGTTATCCTTGTTTATTTTGTGTTTTGTTATATTTAGTCAAAAGTGTGATGTTTTCCTCCCTATAGTTTTTCCCTGCCATTTGCAGTGCTCTGCACAGTGAAATGGATCGCACTGAAATCAAACTTGAAATACCAGTGCCTCAGAAAACCAGCGTAAAGCCAGTCGGTATTGTTACTTAAAATATGTCACAAGATGGACTGGACGAAGGATGTGTATCTTCGTTGCCATGCATTTTCTATTGGCTTGTTTGGATCACATCCGTATTGCGACGTCACAATACCTAAAAAAGTTATAACAATTTCTGGCTTTACCTTCTAACCCAAGAGATATTTTTTTCACAAGTACTAGCTTAGAGAGCACAATTTGTAGAGGTGTCACGTTCCAAATTGTATGTGAACCGTCAATCATAACTAATATGTAAACTGTCAAAGTGGCCACTAGGGAAGTTTGGTGGTGCCAAACCATACCAGAAACACAGGGACAATCCCTGTCTCATTCACAATGATTGTTCTGGGTTCTTTAATGTGCTTTACTTAAGTAACACCTAGGACCTACAGCTTTACATCCCTTCCTGATCGACCAGGGATCGACCAGGGATTAGAACATGACAAGTGGTTAACTCCTGCTATAACACGTTTACATAGTTTTCTCAAAGCCTATTATCATCACTGTCCAAAATCTCTTGAAGCATCTCAAATTAATTGTTACTCATAAATTTACCTGTTGATGGAGAAGACATTGTTGAATCTTGAAGCTGCGCTACATTCTCATCATGCATACGTACTTTTAGAGAGGTAGACTTCATCTGATAATGGCATGTCTGTATAGGTAGTCTAAATGCAAACAGAATATAAACAATGTATTGTAAAATGGGTGCGTTGTTCACGGCTGGAGCAAAGGTTTTGATCCTAAAGGCCAAGAAAAAGGGTTTGACCCTCATGCCTAAAGGCCAAGGCTTTGACCAATAAGGCCAAGGCAAAAGTTTTGACCCTTGAGTTCAAGGCCAAGGCTTTCACCCTCAGGCCTAAAGGCCAAGGCTTTCACCCTCAGGCCTAAAGGCCAAGGCTTTCACCCTCAGGCCTAAAGGCCAAGGCTTTCACCCTCAGGCCTAAAGGCCAAGGCTTTCACCCTCAGGCCTAAAGGCCAAGGCTTTCACCCTCAGGCCTAAAGGCCAAGGCTTTCACCCTCAGGCCTAAAGGCCAAGGCTTTCACCCTCAGGCCTAAAGGCCAAGGCTTTCACCCTCAGGCCTAAAGGCCAAGGCTTTCACCCTCAGGCCTAAAGGCCAAGGCTTTCACCCTCAGGCCTAAAGGCCAAGGCTTTCACCCTCAGGCCTAAAGGCCAAGGCTTTCACCCTCAGGCCTAAAGGCCAAGGCTTTCACCCTCAGGCCTAAAGGCCAAGGCTTTGTGGGGTGTCGTGGCCGAGTGGATAAGAACACCGAACTCAAGCTCTGGTGTTTCTGTTCAGCAGAGTATGGGTTCGATTCCCGGTCGTGACACTTGTGTCCCTGAGCAAGACACTTAACTATAATTGCTTCTCTCCACCCAGGGGTAATATGGGTACCTGTGAGGGCAGAGATGGTTCTTGTGATTGATTTAGCTTAGTAGCGCATATTTGTTGCACAGGCTGTATACTCCCCAGGGAGCCGAGATGGTTTAAGGAATGAAATAATGGCCCAGTGACCAGGGGTAATAATGTTGGAAGCGCTTTGGGACACCCTTCGGGTGTGAAAAGCGCTATATAAAAATTTGTTATTATTATTATTATTTCACCCTCTGGCCTAAAGGCCAAGGCTTTCACCCTCAGGCCTAAAGGCCAAGGCTTTCACATAAAGGACTAAAGGCCAAGGCTTTGACCAATAAGGCCAAGGCAAAAAGGTTTGACCCTCAGGCCTTAAGGATGACCCTCATGCCTTGTGGCGTGTTTTGGCTGAGCGGATAAGTACACTGAACTCAAGCTCTAGTGTTTCTGATCAACCGAGTGTTGGTTCCAGTCTCGGTCGTGACACTTGTGTCCTTAAGCAAGACCCTTAACCATTATTGCTTCGTCATTCGTATGGGACGTAAAGCCGTAGGTCCCGTGTGTTGTGTAATGCACGAAAAAGAACCCAGTGCACTTATCATAAAGAGAAGGGGTTCGCCCCGGTGTTCCTGGTTTGATTGGCTGCCGTATTGCGCCACAGCACCTTGTAAACCATTACATGTAAATTTGTACATGGTGCTATGGCATATGTAAAGGAATAGGTCTCATACCTCAACACGCATACCTTGTAGGAAAAATACTGAGCGCTTTGAGACGCCCATCGGGAGTAGATAAAGCGCAATATAAGAACTGCGTATTAATATCATTATTATTATTTGCATTAAGCGTGGCAGTTTCCTGGTGTATCCTCCCCTGTCCGGTTTTCGATGTATGCCTTTTGCTTTAAATTGATTTTTTTTTTTTATATTCCATAATCAACTGATGCCCTAATTACCTTCCTTTGTTTATAAGAAATATGCAAACATATATTAAAACGTGATGGACATTGAAACTTTCACACCACGCACCGATCTTCGATGACTTCAATAACGTCCCATTTGTTTTTAGTTTGACCTGTTTTCGATGCAAACAAGAAAGTATGGTGTCCGGGTGAAGCCATACGTGGAAGAAACATCTGCAGTGACTACAAGTGTTCTGTGAGACTTAGTGTATGACTCTATAGCCAGCAGTTTTCTTCATTTTATTCAACATATTTTTTATTTAGTTTTAAAAATAACCATGGTATTTTTCAAAAACTAAAAAAAAAAAAAAAAAAAAAAAAGTAAATAATTCTTGGCTTTCAAATCTTATTTTTATTTAGTTTTGTGTCTTTTTATGTTTCGTAACATTTATAATAAAGCATATAAATAAACAGTGATAATCGAATCACAAAGCTGATGTTTAAATTTTAATATTAATAACAAAACAAAAATTATCCAGACTATTAGAAAATGATATAAGGCACGTGGCTTCTTTAAGCCTCTGTATTTTTTTCCCCAGAATGCTCAGCAGAATGTTCAGTCACATGATTTGATCATCGTGAATTTTGAATTGAAAAAGTGTTTGATGAAACTTTTTCGGTGGGAATTTTTTTTTTTATGGCCCCGACAGTATGACATATTTTTGTACCTTGCAGAAATGCCTAAAATACCACAACTTTTTGCATTTACAAGTGCAACTAACCAGTGGAGCCTTACATGTTTCTAAGTTTTGGTCAAATGAGAGGAGACTCTTTGCTTGGCAAGTCAAACCACAAAAATTGTATCTAGGGACTGTTTACATCGCGTGCAGAGAGGTAAAAGATTTGCCTCGATTTCAGGGACGCCCTGAATATAGGGCGTCCTACGATATAAAATCCACATTATTTTGTTCGAAAGAAAATCAGAAATCTCTATGCCTTTTTTGAGAAACTTTGTTGTCTTTATATGTTAAAGTCATGCTTTCATTGTAACAACAATATTCTCTTTCCCCCAAAAGAAATCCAGAAAATTGTTGGTTTTTCATAAATTTACCTGCTGATATGGGGAAGACATGGTTGAATCTTGAAGCTCTGTTGCATTCACAATGTGCGTCTACTTTTGGAGAGGTCATCTGACAATGGCTCTCTGTAGCTAGCCTAAATGCAAAAAATATAATTTAGTGAAACGGGTGTACTGTTGTTTTTCTTCAATTGCAGCAACAGTTTGATTTATACTTTGATCGTAAGAGGGCGCCATAAAGGTCATCTATAAACACTTGCTCTTCAACTGGTGCATATTTAACTTAATATACAATTTTTTTCCAAAGATCACTCAACAAAATCACTCAAAATTATTTGACTATTTCCTTGTTAATGTTGTGTTTAGTTATTGTTTGGTCATAAGTATGAAGATTTTCTTCCTGTAATTTTGTTGAAATTTGAAAGGAAAAATGTATGACCCTCAGGCAGCTCGGATTTCTAGAGGCAAGTGAGGCAAAGA
The DNA here is from genome assembly GCA_037783415.1 of Leptasterias polaris. Lineage (NCBI taxonomy): Eukaryota > Metazoa > Echinodermata > Asteroidea > Forcipulatida > Asteriidae > Leptasterias > Leptasterias polaris. Next base: position 231,509 of record JAZGTN010000038.1, read on the forward strand.
ACGGATCATTTTATGGAGCGACAGAACTTCCTATTGTGATGGATCGAGTTGCTTGTAAAGGGACGGAGCCATATCTTTCCAGGTGCCGATTTCTTTGCAAGGAAAATAATCCGTGCACCAGCACTACTGCTGGAGTAGTCTGCAAACCAAGTAAGAAATATTACTGCTTTTGATATTGTTTTTTATCTGTTAGCCGGTTGTCGTTGGATTGTTTTTCTTAAAGCTCTTCAATATTTTTACTTCTTTTAATATCCGAATTGAAAAATTAATGAGACAAAATAATAACAAGGAAGCAATATTTTTTATATGAGGGGCGAGTTGACACTAATCTTTCTCACAAAATCCGTCTCTTTCTTTTGTTCCACTTCTATATATTCAAAACCAAATTATGCCTCCGAAATCAGTCTCGCTATAATTATATGAAACGATGCATACAGTTTTACAACATTGAACAATTTATTGTGGTAAACTTGTCTATCTTTTGTGACTATTTTAATAATCAGCTAATTGTTTTTAATTTCACTCTTCCCTTTATAAACAAGATGATGTTAGGCTTGTGGATGGACCAACCAGGAGAAGTGGACGGGTTGAGATCAATGTGAATGGCACATGGGGTGCCATCTGCGACAATGAGTGGGACTTGACTGATGCTGGGGTTGTCTGCAGACAGCTGGGTTACCCTGGTGCCAGGCAGGCCAATCCAGGTGCTTTCTTTGGTAAAGGGGGTGGTCCTAACTTCATGGATGAGGTTTTATGTGATGGTTCCGAGGCCAAAATCAGCGACTGTCCGTCGCATTGCTGGGATAAACCAAAGTGCAAAAACACAGAAACGGCAGGAGTGATCTGTTTTAAAGGTTTGTACGGATATAGCGAAATGGTAAATCAATAGAAAACTTGTGCAAATCGGAGGCAACATGCTTTTTTCCAAATTACTTCAAGGGAGCACAAATGTTTCGGGAGCGAGGGTACGCAATTTAAAAACGGCCGGATTTTAATATATACCTACTTTTGAATTCATGTTATGAAATCACGACGATCAAAGACACGACATTAAACTAGAAAACAACCTTTTCAAGAAATTTTTTTGTCACGTTCTCGAAAACATCAAGTAACAACAACTTGTATATGTTTGTTTTTGCTAACGGGAATAATTTTCATATTACAGGTTGGCGAGAAACCGTTTACTTTTGGCAGGAAGCCTTGCAGTAGATGTTAAGGTAATGATAATGCAGAAATAACACATAACAAGGAAAACGCGCTCTTTACGCTAATCAAAGACGTATTTTTTACATCCTCTTGGAGTTTATTTTACTCTTCTGAGGGCCTGCAGATATAAATCGTTGAACAGATATATTCAGTCCATGTCGGGAGTCTAGCTGCACGCTGAGCCAGTGATAGGGATAGGAAAATATTAAGAAACATTGACTTTAAAAAACCCATTTCGAAACCTTCAAATCATTTTCGAATAACTAAAGCCCTTTCTATCAATTAACAATAACTGTGCGTATGCAGGGTTAGTGTATGTTCAAAACTGTCTGTTTGTTTGCTGCTGCTGTTTTCCGAGTCTTCTCCGCTGAACTAATTTTTGAATATTTTGTTTGTTTGTACTCTTTGCATCTTAAAAAGGCGGGGAATCGGGTGGGGCAGGAAAACAAACGTCCCCCATTATGACGTTTGTTTAATCACACAAAGCATACACAGAGTGCCTTAATAATGATTGTTTTAATTGGATAATAAGCTTTTTACCAAAAAGTTATTAAATCCCGTATACCACGTTTGAATCTGTTTATATAGTTTTACATCAATCTCTTGTACCACAGAATGCAGAGCTATACCGTGTTGTATTAAAAACACGTGACTGTCTATTTTCTTTGTATAGATACCGTGAATGGAGCCTGGAACGTCAACGGCAGTGGCTTTTCAAAGATAAACTTTTAATGTCGCGGTCTTCCTAACTTTGAGCGAAAGTGTTTTTGCTAAAGGACTTGTGCATGGTCGGTTCATCTATTAGTTAGTATTATAACTAAACGGAGATATTCCTTGCGTCTTGAATTCAAGCCTTGCTATTATTTTTCGATACCAATCATTAATCAAAGCATGTACATTGAATTAACACTATGAAAAGCTAGATTGTTAAGTATGCAGATGATACGTCACTGACAGGGCTGATTTCAAACGAAGATGAGGACGCATATAGGAATGAAGTTGCCCGCTTTGTAAGGTGGTGTGACGACAACCATTTAGTGCTCAATGTTCATAAAACAAAAGAGATAATTTTCGATTTCCGGAAACAAAAAAATGCAATTATGCCTCTAAAGATTAAAAATGTAGATGTTGAGATTGTGACTGAGTACAAGTATCTTGGAACTTTTATTGACAGTAAGCTAAATTGGAACACAAACACACAAAAGATTTATAACAAAGCGAACCAACGGCTTTACTTTCTACGCAAGTTAAGATATTTTAAGGTGGACAGTGATACCATGTTTTTATTTTATCAAAGTGTTATTCAATCAGTTGTTACTTTTTGTAGTATTGTCTGGTTCAATAGTCTGACTAACAAAAACTTGAAGAAGCTTCGTAGAGTCACCAAGGCTGCCAGCAGGGTTATCGGTATTAGTGTTCAAGAAATGGACTGTATTAATGATCAAGCTTTTATTAGGAAAACTTAACCTGATCTGTACAGATAAAACCCACCCATTACATTCCCAAATTGTTTTTAGTAGGGCAGGGAGAATCTTGCAATCGCATTTGCGGACAAACCGCCATAAGTTTTCTTTTTTACCCAGTGCAATTCGAATGTTTAACATAAATCACAGGAGAGAGTTTTTAACTTAGGAAAGGGAGGTGAACTTGTGCATGTAGCCTGTATTTGTTCTGTAATAATTTTAAAACACTATTTTATTTATTGTAATTATTGAGTGATGTGTCCTGGAGTGGATGTTTGTATTTTTACATAAACTCTGGATTGTTTAACATAAATCACAGGAGGGAGTTTTTAAAGGAAGGGGAGGGGGACTTGCATATCATGTTGCCTGTATTTTGTATTTCTATTTTTAATCTGTATTGTTGTAAACACTTTTTATTGTAATTTTTGTGTGGTGTGTCTTAAAGTGGATGTCTGTATTTTTATATATACTTTTCACACCAGGAAAAGGAATTTCATGTACTTTTTAACATGACTAATAAAAGTTTGAATTGAATTGAATTTTGAAGATATGACACAAGAAACTAGTCAGTTGGTACACAATGCTCTCACAAAGATGGTTAACCAAAACATCATCAATCGCAAAACCTATGAGTACCTCGACCCCCTCACACAGAAAGTGGCATGCCCGACTATGTACTTCCTACCAAAAATACACAAAACTCCACCACCAGGAGAACATTTCATTGGTAGACCCATCATTAGCGGATGCACAAGCCCCACAGCAAAAAAATCTGAATTCGTGGATTACTTCCTCCTTCCTATAGTTACCTCGCAATATGCGAAAACTAGAAGAAACTGCATTTCCACAAGATGTACTCATTACTAGCATTGATGTTGTCTCCATGCACACAAATGTCCGCCAAACAGAGGCAATCTATTGTGTATGCGATGCGCTCGACCGAACCTACCACAAATTTATACCATCAACAAACCGCATTCATCTCACATCCGTACCCTTCTACAACTCATAATTGGAAAAAATTGCTTCCAATTTTGAAATAAATATTTCCTACAGAAGGTCGAATGTGCCATGGGCTCCACAGCCAGTCCAGAAATATGTGACATAACCCTCCCATGATCTCGAAAATCAAATCCTCCAACAAGCTGAACACATCCACACACTTGGTGGCGCTATAGGGATGATATTCTCATAATCTATGGCGGCAATCTTGAAGAATTCACAAAACTGGTAAACACCATGAATCAAATGCATCCCACCCTCAAATTCACTTTTGAGGTCTCAAACAGCCCAATCAACTTCCTTGACTTAACCTATTCAAAGGTAATAGGTTCAGAGAAACAGGTCTACTACACTGTAAACAAATTGGGTAAAATAATGCCCAATTAAGGGCGAATTGTCAACTCATCCAACTTTTTGGCAAAATATTACCCATTCACATTGGGCACACTTTTTGCCAATTACTTGGGCAAATAGACCTCTCCCATCAGTTGGGCAGTATTTTATAACCAACTGATTGGGTAAAATTTATTTAACCAGGTGATGAGCACAATTTGCCAACCGTTGGTTAAAATTAAACCAAATATTATTTAACCCTTTGATTCACAGTTCCTCCTGTGATACGTCGTAAAACCAGGCATAGAAACGATCTTTTCCACAATGGCAAACGGTGGCGAGCTGTGACCTTGGCGTCTCTCTGAAAAACGTGAGGGTGCCCAGTGGTTTGTAGATGTCTTGGAAGGTTAGTTTTTAACTAATCAAAGTTTGTTTCCAGTTCAGTTGTTGTACACAGTCGTGACAGTTGCAGCGCAAGCAATGCAGTGATAGTTCCATGCATGTATTGTCATACATGTACAATGTACTACACACACATACAACACAACATACACGCATACATGCCACGGGCATGATAAAACTGAAAATAATTCAACGGTAGTGTCACTGTGTTGCTTGCTTTGCAACTGTCACGACGACTATGTACGACTGAATAGGAAACACAACTTCATTTTTAGTTAAAAACTAACCTTCAATGTGGATCTATAACCACTGGGCAACCCCGCTCGTTTAAGAGAGACGACACAGTCACAGCCACTCCTCCACTCGCCATGTTGGAAAATATCGTTTTTATGCTTTTAATGCACACACACGGCGTTTGGCGGGAACAATGCCCAACTTTGGGGTAAAATGTGCCCAGTTCTTGGATAACTCTTTGATCGTAGTGCGCATGATCGGACGATTTTGCCCAACTAATGTGCATAATTTTAACCAACAATCGAGATTAATTAAAATTACCAAAAAGTTGCCCAATACAAAAGCAAAAGTGTAACCAACAATTATGATGAATTCAGATTACGAAATATTTGCCCAACACTTGCCCAACTTTTGTTCCGCTTCTTATACAAAAAATGGGCAAACAAAATGTTTGCCCAACAACACCAATTATTGCTTTCGTTGGGCAATTGTCGACCAATAATTGTGGATGTTACTTTGCCCAACAAATGATTTGACCAACGTTTTTGCAGTGTGGATACTTGGGAATAAGTTTCAGTCAAGTTATTTTGCAGCAACTTAAGTACATTTTTTTCATGTCTGCATGTAACCATACTCAACTTTCCATGCGTTTACAAAAGAAATTACAAATAACGCAGAATGAGACGCCAATTTTACTGCCTTAATCACAGTTCATTGTCTACAAAGATTGTTAATGTGGTCATTCCGTATTTTTGTCTCGGAATGCCATGAAAACCCAATAGTCTAAATAGTAAGTCACCTCCCTAGCGAACTATTAATCTAATGAGACTGACTTTCAGCATATGATGGGGAAGATCTTAGTGTGATTTTCTATGTATCAACCTTTGTGTATCCTAGCCCATTATGCTGGTATAAGCGCACATACAAATTACAAGCCAGTCCATTTCACAATAGATTGTGACAGAGGCTAGCAGTGCAACTTGAGTAGCATTTATTTATTTATTTATTTTTATTTGTTGTTGTTGCAAGATAGCTCCTGAACCACTCCAAGCCAGTACCTCTGATACCATAAAAATCAAGTTTAGATAGGAGAATTTCGTGATCAACGGTATCAAATGCCTTGGAGAGGTCTAGCAACACCCCCAAGGGTATGGCACGACTGTTCTCGTCCTGATGTAATTTTGTCAATAGACTGTGCAAGTTTCGCGCACATTCGAACTTCCGGGACCATAGTGGTCCCAACCATATGGAGTTTTACGTGGGCGAGATTTTGTTTCGTCAATTATTTAAGTTTAACGTAGGTTATGACCTAGAAAAGTATACATGTTGTTGGGAATGTAATACTAAGTGATAACAAAATATGAGAGTAAAACCAATTCAACAATATAACGAAGAAAACCCAAGAATTAAACTTGACCTCAGCTTCCGGTTATTGCAAAAAATTAAGAATTTTGTGCTCGCCTCCGATCATAAAACTTACGTAAACGCTTGTTTTGGATGCGCAATTAAATCGCCAGATGCTGTAATTGCAAAGTAAACCCTTTTCATTGCAGTCTATGGTTGTTGAGGCGTCAGCATCCTCTTTAAACTGCGATACGAGTCCATTTAAGACCCGTTTGACATTCACGAATCCGCGTAAGGGGTTTCTAAAAAGTTAACATCAAATAGGCATCCTTGTCCCAGAGTTTTAATTTTTTTTTCAATAATAATATACACACTATTGTGATTTTGTTTTTCAAAAGCTAAACATTTTCATAAAATTGTAATGATTTATTTTTGTTGTTCAGATTTTGTCATGAGATATAATTTAAAACAAAGATTTAATTTCAGGAATAAAAATGTTCTTCGTTTGACGTGTTTTCTCGTTCGGATACGCGCGAGACTTGCACAGTCTATTGATTGCAGGATAGCATGTACGGTTGAATGATTCTCTCGGAACCCGTATTGTGCATCGGATAAAATAATGTTATTTTTCAACAAATCAGAAGTGCAAAGGTAAATAATACGTTCAAGAATTTTCGAAAAAGAAGTTAAAATAGAAACGGGTCTATAACTACTTACAAGATGGGGTCACCTTTCTTAAAAATAGGAACTACTCTTCATGGAATCTGGAACAATACCAGTAGTAAGTGACTGATTCATAATATAAGTGAGTGGCCCAGAAATGCAAGAAATTATGTTTTTAATAAAAATGCTGTTAAACGAATCATGACCAGCGCTTGTTTTTTTTTCCGAGAGGCTCAGAACGATGGTAATGAGTTCACGCTCTGTTACGGGCGCAAAAAATATAGAATGAAGGTTTGGGTTGAAAAGTTAATTTAGAAAATTGGTGGGACTATTAATTTGAGTAGCAAGTTTGGGTCCAATGTTGACAAAATAATTATTAAAATGCTCTGCTAATAAACAGGAATCATGTATACTGGAGTTGTTGACATTGATACTAATGGTTTTACAAGGTGTCTTATTTTTAAAGACAGAGTTGATAATTTTCCATGTGTTTTTGATGTTGGTGGGCATAATGATTGTTTTTGCAGAACGTAAAACGGTGGTGAGTAAGTTTCTAAAACGAATATATTTCTGTCGTTTAGAGTCACTGGGACAACGGATACATTTATGATAAAGTTTGTTTTTGTGATTAATGGATTTTAAAGAGCTCGAGTTATCCAAGGGCATCTAGGTTGAGACTTTTGATTCGAGTGTTTATCTCTTACCAAGGGAACAAATTATTGTTCATAAATAAACGATGTACCATGATTATCAGTACTAAAAATTGAAGACCAGTCCGTGGATTCCAAATTTGATTTAAAACGGCTTACATTTTCAGGGGAAGTTTTGAAAAAATATTTAGGTTGGATGGAGTGAATTTATTTATTGAAAGGAATTTTTGTAAAAATGGGAAAATGGATCAGAAATATCGGTAATTAGAATGCCCGAGCTACGGCGGAGGAGGATATTACAAAAAATGTTATCAGTAAAGGTGGCAGAGGTAGTCGAAATTCTAGTAGGTTTATATTAATTTAAAGGGATAAAAGAATGGCTAAACATTGAATCCATGAATTCTTGTGTTTGACTATGATGGTCACTGCTCAGTAGATTTATATTGAATACTCCCGAGATAACACGGTTTGTTACTCTCCGAAAGTCGAGTTTGAATTTCGCGGAACCAACAAAAATCGTCTTATTCTTAGATTTTAAATTTCAATAAAAATTGACTCAAATGAACCAGTTAAACGGGATAAATCAGGCCTAATAATGTATTGAAGATCAGTAGCTATATACAAGGCAACACGACCCCCACTTTATTGATTCGACTGTTGACCTCGAGGTGGAAACCCGGAATAGTTAAAGTATTCAAGGGTGAATCGGAATTCTTGAGCCATGTTTCTGAGAGGCCAAGGACAGAAAATGATGAGTGGAGAGTTTGTAAATAATTGATCAATTGATCAAAATGTTTCGAGAGACTTCTGATATTCATATGAAAAAAAGAAAGCTGGGAAGGGTCGTTCGGATTAAATGAGGCTTGAAAATTTGTTTCATTGAGATAATCACATGAGTTTTGATTATTGTTCAAATTGTTAGGGTCATTTACGAGGTCAATAGCTTCAAAATTGAAATTGTAGCTTTCAGCTCCTAAGGGGAGTCATTTAATTCAGTTGTAACTGGGGTTGAAAAACAACCAATGCCGGTTGGCTCCATCGATTATTTTGAACAAAATATAATTTATTATAAAGAATGCCTACAGACATAGAATTAACAAGACAGGACACGACGAGGACAACATTTAAGATACAAAATGACCAGAAAGGATAAACAGTATAGCATATCGGTAATTAAGTACCAGTTGAATTTGGCACTCAATTAAGCGTGTCTGAGGTAGCGGTACATTAATGTGATTATTTCCATTGTTTGATTGGATAGGTTTAGCTCACCTAGCAAAACAAGAAACTGAGTCATTTCCTGAGTTTTTGGAGGTCATCCTTGGAGCTAACAATTACACGGTTGCCATCTTTCCGTAGGTTCTCAATCCGACCGTCTTGGGTCCACACCTTGTCAGTAGCTGGATGACGCTTCGCTTCATTCAGCCAACATTGTCGTTCCCGGGTGAGGCTTTTGCCGACATAAATGTTTGAGCCTTTAAATTTGGCTAGAAGACGGTAGAAAGCGGCTCGGGAGTTGTAGTCAACAAACTTGACTATTATTGGTCTGGGCCTTGACTTCCCCAATGCATCTTGGTGAGACCCAATACGATGTGACCGGTGTAGTGCTTCAGGGCGTAGCTCGATGTCGAGGTGCTACTTTGCCATTTCAGTTATTGATTTGTCTGTATTCTTGTGTTGGGGCGATTCAGGTATGCCGTGAACAATGAGGCAATTACGTCGGGAGTATTGTTCTTGATCAGAGAGCCGTTCAGTAAGATGGCGGGCGTCCTTTTCCAAGCTGGCAATCTTCTTATCCCGGCTCTCTAACTCCAACTCCATAGCCTTATGAATATCTTGAGATATGGTGTCCGCAATGGCATCAGATAAAGCAGGTATTAATACATCCAGAAAGGCCTTGGACCGCAGAGCCTCGGGGATAGCAGCAGTGAGGGCAATGGGGTCGATTGCTGGGTGGTCAACTGGGCCGGTAGTTGCCGTGTTTGGTGCATGTCGTTTCGGAGGCATTTTGTCCAAAAAGCCTGAAATATTCACTAGAAGGTGCACTGATAATAATGTAACAGTTTTCTTCCGTCCAAGTTAATGAAAATGGAAGGCCCTTGGCAGTACTGACCTCAACTTTTCAGCGAAAAGGGGCAATTTTGAATGCAGTCGGGAGACCTCAGAAACACGTCCATTCGCTTCGATTACATACTCATTTTTTTAAATCTAGATTCACATCAGGCAGACAGTCTTTCTCAAGGTCAGTGTTGTAGTCATGTACTTTTCATGGCCGGGGTACCAAGCACTGGCCGGGTACCAAGCACTGGCCGGGTACCAAGTACACAGGTGTCCGAGTAGAACTCAGGTACGCGTACTGTTGGGGCGAGTCGAGTACACGAGTACAAGTATCCGTGCACCAAGTCCATCAGCGCAGTACCAGCTATACTTGGATCTCCGAGTATGGGAAATTTTGAAATGAAAGATCGAAAGGTAGTGTAAAACACAATAACTGGTTATCGACTAATGTCTGGTTTATGCTTTTTATCTTTTAAAATGATACATAAAAAGGCGGCTTTAATGAATTACAAGTGAAACTTCTTTCATACAATATTACTTTAACCAACAACCTTGAAACTATGAACTGGAGTCTCATCGAAACCGATTTGTCATATTTCCAGTCGGTGTCTTTCCGGTAAATGGATTCAAGATAACCTACTTGGATCTTTGACAACTTTGGTCACGATGATAGTATCACATAACTTGTTTTCAGGTTTCAGATCAGAGTGGGAGTGTGCCCGTGCATTGAGATAGAATATTGTGCAGACATTGTTTAGGACCGTGCCCGTGCATTGAGGTAGAATATTGTGAAGTCAATTCTATATCTACAATCATCTTACCATGTCTACTTTTGCCTTAGCCAGTTCGATGCTGCTGATGAGTGTACTTCTATTCGGTGAGTTTTTCTTGAATAAACTTTGAGCGTACATCCACAAAATGAAAGAGTTGTAATAAGCCCCAGTGTAAAAATAAACATGATTTTTAATGAGCAGGTATGTGCGTCATCGTGTCAAATAAACAGGGATTTATCAAGATATTATTTGATTGAACAATGAATAGAAAACATTTGTTCAAAAAAATAACTTTGATTTACCAATTTTCAGTTATTAACTATTTTACCCGCTTTTGGAGCAATATTTTTTCACTCACTCACTTCACTCACTCACTTGCTTGTTTATTAAAGTGTTCAATGACAATCAGCGGCGTAACTAATGTAAATTTTTAGGGGGGGGGCACCATTTTTTCTAGGGGGGCACTGCTGGCAAATCAACTATAGATTCCTTTGCACTTTTTAAAAACTGGATCTTAATCTACGCAATGGCGGGTTCCAAACAGCCCCTCAATTAAGCCAAAGGGAATATGGTCAATTTGCAAAATGTTGTTTCTATGCTCTTTTTCAGCGCTTCGTTTAAGATTTATTTTTATTTATTTTATGTTTTCGTAATTTTTTTCTCTCTTCTCTTTCGCCAATTTAGAATCATGCAGTTACTGTTTGAATGTGTAGAAATACATCATAATAACTGTTAACAAGGGATTGCGAGACCTTTTTATGGGGATTTATGTATTTGAGGACTGGCACTAGTATTTATTTATTACACACTTGGGGCCATGCACAGTAGGCCTAATCAATGTTATCAATCTAATCAATGTTTGACCCATCCGCCCCCCCCCCAATTTTGATTTTTACATAAAGACAAACTATTTAATATACCCTATAGACCATGTTACATTTGTTTATACAGTGGTGACCTTGTACATTCTAAAGCGTTTCCTGCCGGGCAAGATACTACACAGGCTTTATGGGAAAATTTAAGTTTTGTGTCATAATTTTCACATAAATTCAAAATTTACAAAAGCAACAGCTGTACAGCTTTTGAGATGTTCCCCCTTTATTCATATCAAAAGTTGAGAAAAATCAGACAGTGCAATCTCCATAAAACATAAGATTGGTTGTTTTCTTCCATTGATCTGTGTACAAATGTGCCTGCAGGAAGTCCAGGCTCTGTGGCTCTTTTGAAACATGTGATGTCACAGGTCACATCGTCAAAACACTGAAGAACAAAGTAATGTCTCAAATGAAGCAGATATTTTAGATCAATGCTCTCACGGCTCAAGAGTTTTCAATGGTTTTTCCTCATGTACTTACGATAAATGCAACGGCACCCAGCAAGTCGTGTAGCTTTATGTGACACTACCGTATCGTATTTAACGTGGCAGACTGTGGCAGAATGGGGCGCGCTCGCGGGCGATGAGTCATCATACAATTTGCGGACGTGATTTACCGTACTCTGAAGACGTTGGTAAAAATAACAACTGTCCATTGCAAAGGTACAACAAATATGTGTAAATATATGAAAAATAGTTTGAAACATTGAGTTATACGCCACCAGTGCTCCATAAAAGTTTATACAACTTAACATTTAACATTTTATATTCTGGTAATTATAGGGCCTAGTCTCAAAGGTTCGGATTTCAAATGGGGGGGGGGGGGGGGGCACCCGTGGGGCACTGTCATCAATTGGGGGGGGGGGGGCACGTGCCCCCCCTAGTTACGCCACTGATGACAATAAAGGTGTGTCCAATTTCTTACCAATTAAGCTTCAATATTATGTATTTAAATTGTAAATCACGCCTTTCGGTCATGTTTTGTAAATTGTTTGTGGCAAATGAGATAGCTTTTGGATAATTTCCGTTTTGAAACAGCGTGGTCTGTCAAAATTCGTCCAGTAAAAAAACAAAACGAAAATAAGCAAAATATTTTAACAGAAATTGGGCCACAAGAAAACATCTAAGACGCACAAAGTTAATGGACGATCCTGAAGCTATTCATTGGTGGTACACCTTTTTGGTGTTGTTGAGCGATGTTACTTCAAGATGCATTGTCAGATTTTTGCTAAAAATACTAGGGGTGTTTGTAGATTTTATTTTTAAATCAAAGATATAAAAACTATACATTTCAAAATTGCTGAACAATAAGTCAATCTCGAGATCTAAAAATGACTGTTTGGTGGGAAAAAAAACCTGTCAAAGCCTACTTTTCTGAAAATGCAAATCAATTTTATTTGTTGCAATGAAGGAAATCTATGCTTGAATCTGATTCGAAAGAACATACACTTAAAACCCTCAAGCGAGGGAACTGTTGCAACGACCCCGTAGTATGCTTTCAGTTCTTAATTTTTGCTTAAATACATTTTTAATTGAGGGTGAATAAAGAAAAATTGACATATGCGGGATGATTTGAAACAGCAACCCCTGGATTAACGTGCCGGCGCTCTACCAACTGAACTATCTAGCCATATCATCAAGTCGAGCGCCATGTAGAAGCTCGAGCCTGCCCAGTGATTTTTGTCCAGATGTTTCGATCCAGCATGCAGGAGCGTAGTTCCTCAGCGCTGGCCAAGCCGGTGTCTCGTTTCAGGGTATATGAAGGAAAGCCATATAATGATAGCCCCAAAGTTGTTCACCCCAATGGTTTATTGTAAATAAGTTTTTATAATTATTTGGTTTCTACTAGGATTGACAATTTACATACCGATTACACAAAAGTATGCTGGTAGAAATTTGTCCCGTTACCTCCTACTCAAAGCACTGACCCATGTTGATTGACACCCCTCTATGACATGTGGCTTGGTCCAGCATAGGAAATCATGGTATATAACTTATAAGCTGACCTGTGTTGATTGACACCCCTCTATGACTTGTGGCATGGTCCAGCTTTAGGATATCATGGTAAGCTGACCTGTGTGTGGTTAAGACAACGAACTATTAAAATGTCACTATGTGCTGACAGCGTCCCTCACTGCAGGTTTTAAACCACAGTTTCACAAATTAGAGAAACATGAAAGTAATGGTGTATTTTTTCTTGTTCTCATTAATGTTTATTTTGTATCTTGCTTGTAATCCAGGACTTTGTCTAACCCATCCAATCAACAGCAACACCAACAACCAGGAAACCCCAAGATCATACTCGGACGGTAACTGTTAACAATTCAGTTTATTTATAATTGTCTTTCTTTCAAAATAGTTTATCATATAGGTTTACTACATAATGATTATGTAATTGGATTTATAATTTATTTAGTTAATAAAATAAACCATTTAATTAAATCACATGAAGTCGCCACAAATTAGGGTATATTTTGTTTTCGTATATTTTTTATTTGACTGTATGTGGGTTCCATTATAACCCCTTTGCAATGCTTAATATAAAGACAAAGTGAATAACCTTAACAATCGCAGAAGGAAAAAGATTTGGTTCTGTCTCAGAGCTCATTTGTTTTAAAGTTCGTTCTATTACCAATTCTTCCAGTGATTGTGCGTCCCTAAAGTGCTTTTAAAGATGCTTAGTAAAAAAAATTCAAATTTCACCCGATAACTAGATTTAAATTTGAAATAGTTGTTTATATCCGTTTTAAGAAAGTTACAGCTTTCAGGTATTACAGGATAAGGCAAAACCACCATTGATAAGTTAAAGACTAAAAATGATTTGGTCACGTCCATCTGCCATGTACAAACAATTGTTTTTAATTTTTTTTAAACATAGGAATTATTTGTGCATTGTTCGATGCAATTATGGCTGTAGTTGTGTAGTTTTATTACATCTTTCTGTCTAAATACGTTGAGAGAAGAAACATTCCCTCAATAAACTTCTTTCGTCGAAACTTGGGCCAAGCAACTTTAAAAACAGCAATTTCTAACTCAATTCAAAGTCGATTGTTCTGATTGACGCAGTCGAATTAAAGCCAAAATGTGAACAAAATTCCTCGAAAACATTTCAAACGTTTTTCTCACCAAAACATGACAATGTTCTCGTTATTCTAGGGGTTGAAAACTAGAGAGTGGAATTAAGTTTACTGTTTAAAAACGTAAGGGTTCACTTTCACTTCAGATCCAAAGTATTGATGGTCTTATCTACTTATTTCAGGACCACCGTGTACCAGTGGACCGTTGGGAATGGAGAGTGGAGCGATCCCTGATGGAAGCATTACTGCATCATCATCCTACTCGTCGTCATATTTACCTCCACAAGCTCGACTCCATGAGGGCAAGTCATACTCACTTTCCGTTTAAATGCTGATAGGAACTGCAAACCTGATCCACATACAGTATCATATTCTACCCATTTAGTCCCTCCTGGTAACTAGTTCGTATAAAACATACGGCCAACATTGGTAACACATTTATGAAACAACAAACATGAAGTGAAATATTTTTATTTATTTATGTGTGAGTAATAATAATTTATGCCAATGTCTCATTACAATGACATAACCAACATTGCAGGTTCATTTCCCATCGGTTTGTATATGTTTTAGTCTCATTCATTTGTTTAAAAGTCCGTTGTTTCATTTGCTTTTTTCCCATAATTTAGTTTCTATAGCATAATTTTCATGATGTTTTGTTTGTTTTTAAGTTCACAGTTTCATTTGTTTTTTCTTCTTTTAGTTTGTTTAAATGGATTCTCATGCTTGTTGTTTGAAAGTTCTTGGTTTTATTTGCTTTCATTTCATTTGAATTGTGTACTGATTCAAACGTTTTTTTGTATTTGTTGAAAATGTCAACACAAAAAACGTCGATTTCTTTTAACCTTCTACGCATTAACTGAATTCATTGATTTTCTTTGTGCAAGACAAACTTGTTTAATGCTGCTGATAGTACAATCGGAATAAAACGGAGCTAGGTAGCTCAAAACTCAAGAAATTAAAATAATAACCGATCGGGCTTTTACTTCATGTCATGTATGGGATCGAAGGACAGTGTTATTATTAGATGTTTAGTTTCTTCATTCAAATGTAAAGGCACAGGGGAAAAAAACCCCAAAACATAAAAACAGTTAGACTTTTTGAAAACTGCAACCAGCCTAGGGATTTTAATTCATTTACAATAATTTGGGTAATGATGGAATAAGTGGAAATTTACACTTTTATTATTACCCCTAGGATCGTTGATGTCTGTGACGAAACGGAATATACCATTATTTTTAAGAAGTGATCCACTTTAAAAAAGGGTTCTTTCAATAGGAATGGATAAGGGATTGATTCTCAGTTCTGCTAACAAGAGGCATTTATCATTTAATGATTATTTTGCACAGGAAACAGCCACTGGTGGGTACCAGCGGAAAATGTTGTAGCAGGCTCTTGGATTCAAGTTGATCTGGGACTACCAGGCCCAGTTGTTACAGGACTGATTGTACAGAGTTATTCATCAGCCTCCATGTTAACCTTCAGCATTCAGTACAGTTTAACAGGAGAATCTGAAAGCTGGCATGACTTGGAGAATGCGGACGGAGATACCATACGGGTCAGATACCTTTTCTTGTACCTCCCTATAGTCTTGATTGGTGATGCTAGCTTGTGTATAAGTTACCGGTAGAGGGCGCAACATCGACGGGCTCGGAGGGACTGGGCAAGCATTTACATTTTGATTGATACATTATAAATGTTTTCTTTTCCGGTGATTTGTTTTGCTATATCGGCGACTGTGTTTCAAAACGGACGTTGTCATTGTCAATCAACACTAGTAGGCCTATCACAACTTATGCCAAAAAACCCAGTAATAATTAATATAATACTAGTAAATAAATTTAAAAAACAATCATTAGGCCTATCTTGGACTTACATTAAAACAAATATAATTTATCAACTTTATATAAATCATGCTATTCTGAATCAATATTCTGAACCGGCAATGCTTTCTCATACCCCAAGACGAATTTTTCTTCTACAACAAAGGATCTTACCAAGCCTTGTCCGATGCTCACCATGTGCCCGCTAAAACCACAAGACATTTAAATACTGCGTGTACGAACTTCTTGCATAATTATTAAAATCTGAAAACGAGGCTCAACTCTTCAAGCTTTACTGCAGAAGTTACGTGAGCAACTGCTTATTTTACAAGTATCGCCAATACACACATACAGGCCTGTATAATTATGCGTAGTCAATGACATTTTGCTGAAGTTGAGCCCCTCTTGCCTTAGTCTGAGCCCGAATCCAAGTGACGAGCCCACAAAATGGACTACAGACCCAGGGTTGAAACCACTTTGATACTTTCATATTGCTCATAAGAAGAGCTTAAATTTGTTTCATTTGCAATCAATATTTAATTTATCCCCCCCCCCCCCCTTTATTAGTTCAACGGGAATGTCGATGGTGGTCAACGAGTAACTGTCACCTTCCCTGAGGTTTTGAGGACCAGATTCCTTCGCATAATGACACTAACTTGGACTAGTACTGTTCCTCAATTTACATTTGAAGTTCTTGGATGCCGAGGTGACGTTCAAACTCCGAATTATGATGTAAACAAAATTAACTAAGTTAATTAATTATTCCAATATTAAACATATATAATAAAAAAATAAATATTACTCTCGAATCTCCTTTACGGATAAAAAAAAATTTGGGATAAAAAAACTGACAAAAAACAGACAAACAAGCAAGCAAGCAACGAACGAACGAACGAACGAACGAACGGACGGACGGACGGATAGACAGACAGACAGACAGACAGACAGACAGACAGCCCGACCATAGAACAGCCCGACACACAGACATCTGATGTAGTGGATCGACATTGTGGACGGACAGACAGACAAACAAACACCCCAACAACCCCACAAACAAACAAACAAAGACAGAAACATCCAGAAAGAGTAAATAAAAGCAACAATTCATTTCCTTGGCGGAGGTAATAAAGAAACAAAATAATAAGTAATAGCATCACCAATGTTGTTCTGCTTTTATCATTTTTTTAAAGATGGTATCATCCGGCTAGCTGGAGGTGATGACACACTTAGCGGTCGAGTAGAGATTTACCATGAGGGTGCTTGGGGTGCGGTATGTGATACAAACTGGGACCTACAAGATGCCAATACTGTATGCAGGCAGCTCGGATTCCTAGAAGCAAGTGAGGCAAAGAACGGATCATTTTATGGAGCGACAGAACTTCCTATTGTAATGGATCGAGTTGCTTGTAAAGGGACGGAGCCATACCTTTCCAAATGCTCATTTCTTTGCAAGGAAAATAATCCGTGCACCAGCACTGCTGGAGTAGTCTGCAAACCACGTAAGATATATTACTGCTTGTATTATTGTTTTTTTATCTGTTAGCTGGTTGTCGTGGGGTTGTTTTCCTGAAGCTTTTAAGGAAGCCTTTTAGTTATCTCAGCCATACGAAACTAACAAATTTGTATTCCTTTTTAAGCCAATATCTTTATACCCGAATTGATTAATTTATTGACGAAATAAAACAAAAAAGCAATACTAGATTTGTTGGGGTGAGTTGACGCTTATCTTTCTCAAAGAAGACCTTTCTATAACCCTTTCAGTACCAACCGATACTTGCAACTAATGCAATGGTGACCAGAGAAATTTCATTGACATTACTACTTGGTGACCAACACTATTTTGGAAAGTTTCAGGTTACAGCGCCCTCACAAGGCAGATTGGAGTTAGCCTAGGTCCTAGTAACAGAATGCAACTTGTACAAGCAAGCAATGAAATGACGGTTTCCTTTGGCATATTGCCTTTGACTAATTCATTGCCTTAAACATTTTTTGAGGTTTGGTAAATTATGACCACTAAATACCAAATTGAGTAGTTTCAATGTGAAAGCTTAACATGTTTAAAGTTGCTGTTCATACCAATCTGCATGAAAATTATTTCCCTAGGAAAATTGGTTTCTGAAACGTTAAATAAACAGAAGGTTTTAATAATCGAAACACCATCCTCCCCCCCCCCCCCCCCAACCCGCCACAATGTTGGAAACTTTGGTTGAGCCTCACAGATACTGGGGGTTGGTGTCTATACCCATGTTTTCAGGATGAAGGTACCCAATGAGACCAAATTAAAAAATAGTGGATCAATTGGTTAAGGCGGCCATTTAGATTTTTGGAAAATTTGTTTCTGAAACCTAAAATAAACAGAAGGTTTTAATAATTTCCTTTTGAAGCACCCCCCCCCCCAACCCGCTCATAGGATTCCACATTCAATATAAACAAGAGAGTTTTGATTACGCACAATATGACCTGGAACAAAATTACTGCTAAAATCCAAACTATTATTTGTTACCACATTTAATGACAAAGAAGGAACTAACATTTAATAACATTAAATATTGCCAAAGTGCTATACTTGTACTTTCGAAGCACCATCCTCCCCCACGCGCTTCAATGTAGGAAACTTGGATTAGCGCTCATAGGATTCAACAGTATTCAACATTCAATATTGCCTAAAATAAACAAGAGAAGTTTGATTAAGCACAATATGAACTGGAACAAAATTACTCCTAAAATCAAATTTACACCTATCATGAACCAATATGCAAATAAGGAACTCCCAAAGTGCTATACCGGGGGGGGGGGGGGGGGTGTTCCGAAAGTATTGAAAATTAATTGCTTGGTGTGGAAATTCTCCAATCATGGTATAACAGCTTTACACATTGTTTACATAATTGGCTTTGTTTAATTGTTGACCTAATTTATGGCTTGGTGTGGAAATTCTCAAAGCATGGTATAACACACATTGGCTTGACACATTGGTTACATATCATGCGAGTTTGTTTCCTATTAGAGGTCGAACTGCATACAACACAGTCACGTTTCTTCCCGCCAACATTCGGACCAGGAAAGTGCTGAGTTGAAAGGGCATTTGAAGCACTTGACACTTGACTGGCATGCTCAACTGGGTTGTACTCCAAGCTTGAAATAAGTGCCTCTATCACCTTGACCCGGAAATCCAAAGTAAACAAGCTCTTGTTTGTATGGATGCTGTTGTATACGACATTAGCATTAAGCAAACATTTATGTCTAGGATTGTGATAATACACGTTTCCACCATTTGAGTGTTTTGTGGAGTAACGAGGCCTTTTGTTGATTCCCATGCAAAGAAGTAGGGCCACGAATGCCATCATTTCAGGTACATTAGTTGGTCACCAAGCACGCTTATTTTCTGCACCCGCTCCCAGAGTTTGATCTGCATAACGATTGGTCTCCTGTACCATAATCTGCCACACTCGCTTCACAAAAGTACAGTTTGAAGATTTGTATGGGGGATAACGAACTGAAGTCTTCTGTAGCCCCGGTGTTTGCTGTAAATTTCACAGGCAGTCGCCGGGTGTAAGACTTGGCTTCACGCCATCCACACCGGAAATTCGGCTTCTTGGTCGTGGTCTTCGATGAACACGATGCTGTTGAGGTCGAGGCGATGGGCTCATCATCACTGTCTTCTTCGTCCGACACATCAAGTGGCGAATCCTCGTCAGAGGACATGTCGGAACCGCTATCTGCAAAGATTTCTTCCAAAATGTTATCATTTTCATCGGCCATGTTGTCAGAATCTATTACTCAAGAATGCGTGGGGAACGCTTGCTGCAATTGCCAAGGGGGGACGCGGGCAGCTTGTTGCCGGGGTGATGCACGCACGCGGGGCCTGCATGGGATTGAGGGCGCTATTTACATTTTGAGAACTTACTCTTGATGCGTGTGCCAGTGAACCTCAATGGTCACCAACAGAGGAAATTTTCACGTGCCATAAGGACTCGGTGGTCACGAAGTGGGATGCTTTTTTGAGCCGATATGGCTCGGCGGTACTGAAAGGGTTAATTGTACTTTAAGAATAAAGATCGTTGCCATAAAACACAGTTTGTTGCGACCTTTAACAAAAGTTTTAATCGTCGGATGATTTTCTGGGCATCTTTCCTTCATTTTCCTTCCTTTACAACACAATGCTCGTCTCTTTCTCTTTTTTGACTTATATTCAAAACAAAATTACGCCGGCCACCGAAATGTTTGAATGTTGTCTCGCTACAACAATTTAGGCTTTTTAGATGAGTGCATTCCGGTTTATACGAAATTTTGCTCTTTTTGTTTGTCTAATGGTTTTAATTATGACATGATGTATATACAACAAGTGGTCAAATTGTCACTCCCCTCGTGACTATTTCAATTCGGCTTTAATGTATTGATTTCACTCTTCCCTTTATAAACAAGATGATGTTAGGCTTGTGGATGGACCAACCAGGAGAAGTGGAAGGGTTGAGATCAATGTGGATGGCACATGGGGCGCCATCTGCGACAATGAGTGGGACTTGACTGATGCTGGGGTCGTCTGCAGACAGCTTGGTTACTCTAATGCCACGCAGGCAGCGTCGGGTGCTTTCTTCGGTCAAGGCAGTGGTCCCAACTTCATTGATGGGGTTATATGTGATGGTTCCGAGACCAAAATCACCGACTGTCCGTCGCATTGCTGGGATAAGCCAAAGTGCAAAAACACAGAAACTGCTGGAGTAATCTGTGTTCAAGGTATTATAGTCAAAACAAAAAGAAACTTATAGAATATTTTTGCAAACAGCAGCCATCAGACGTGGTCGAATAAGTTAGCCTAGCAAAGAATATCGACCTCTTGTGTGAATTCAAACAATGGGACTGAGATATTAAGATCCTTTTGTCGCTTCGTGTTTAGGTAAGAAAATCGACGAATGTTCAAGGTATTTATGAAGGGTACTTGAATGGTCTTTGCACTTTGAAAACGACCTCTATGTTGCAAACTCTTGGTGGCGCACTTTATCCTTTTTTCCACGTCGTAACCAGGGATTCAGATACCAAATAAATCCTATAAAGCAGGTTAACCCTTACTGCCTCCTCCCTCCCTCAGAACTGAGTCTGGGTCCCAGGGGTTTGGCCCATGTCTGTGTCAGGCTGACCGGAAACTGATCATTTTGACAAAGACTCCAAACTGACCTGGAAATGGGTCAGGACCCACAGGGACCAGAAGTCCGGTTCAGTTCTGGCCCCGGAGTTTATGAATATTGCATAATCTTTGTGCTAATTATTTTACATTTCAAGAATTAACCACAAGGGAAGCTCAACTTAATGTAAAATGTTCGAATAATGGTGGTTTTTTTGACTCATAAGTTCAAAACTAAATTGTTTTACTTATTGTTAAAAACCACATGCAAAATCACGCATTTCAGGCAAAATCATACAAATCTTGGTTACGTTCTTGAATACATCAAGTATAACACGTATTAACATTTTGTTTACGGGACTAATTTTTTATATTACAGGTTGGCGAGACATTTTTTTTTCTGAAGAAGCCTTGCAGTAGACGTTCGGGTAATTATAATGTAGGGTTAATACATAGATCTATATCGAAACGTCCGAAATCAATGAGTCATAGGGAAAAATCCTTGACAAAAAAAACCAATTTCGAAACCTTCAAATCATTTCAAATGATTAAAGCCTATTCTATTTGTAATACTTTAACTACAAAGAGTTAGTATGTATTCAAAATGGTTGCTCGTCCGTCAGTTTGTTTGCTGTTGTTTCCTGTATCTTTTTATCGGCTGTATTAATTTTTGAAGAATTGTTTTTGTTGTACTCATGGCATCTTAACAAATCGGGGATTGAGTTTGAGGCAGTAAAACACACGTCCCCCATTATGACTTTTGTTTTGACCACACAAAGCACACAAGGAATGCTTTACTACTGATAATAATCTTTTTACCAAAAAGTTGTCTAATAAATCCTGTATACCACGTTTATATCTGTTTATATAGTTTAACCATTTCTACCTCCATGGTTTAACATAAATCTCTTGTACCACATAGAATGCAGAGTTATACCGTGTTGTATTAAAAGCACGTGACTGTCTATTTTCTTTGTATAGATACCGTGAATGGAGCCTGGAACGTCAACGGCAGTGGTTTTCAAAGATAAACTTTTAATGTCGCGGTCTTCCTAATTGTGAGCTTAAGTGCATGTCTTCCTAAAGGACCTGTGTGCATGATCGACTCATCTATTACTAAAGTAATAAGCTAGAATAATAACCAAACGGAGATATTCGTTGCTTCTTGAATTCAAGCCTTAATAGATATTATTACTCGATACCAATCATTATTCAAATCATGTACAGGATTAAAGTACAATCAGTTCAGGTGTAATACAAGAAGTAGGCTACTCAGTTTTATGATGTGGAGGTAACCAGCTAACACAATACGTTGTTACAACATTGCACAACGTTGTGATAAGGTTGCAATTTGGTCGATGGGATGACAACGTTTTGACTACGTTGCATGAATATCAGATCTTAATGATGTTCAACCAATGTTCTACATTGGTTGCATGTTGGTAATTTATGCAACGTTTTATATGTAACGTTTTCACAACGCTGTGATTTGATATTGTTACAAAATCGTATTTAAATTAGTAAGGCAACAGCGTTATGGATACGTTGTATTTTCGGGGCTCATTAAGGCAACTTTAAGAATAAGAAATAACTAAAAATATCAAGCTTGCGAAAACAACCATGTGTAAAACACTCTTATTGAATACCAAACATTATCTTTTTCTTGTTCAGAGTTGCACATCACATTATAATGTTGTATTTTAAGAGAAATAGTGTGGGTATGTGGAATTTGGCAAGAAATATCGTGCCACCGACCTGTTTACTAAGAAAAAATTGTGTTAGAGAGAGCAAATGGTGGCAATTTTAAGGTAAGGCAGACCTTTTTGCATTAAACCTCACACGTTCAAATGATAGTCGGCGACCATCGCTTCAAAATGATACAAAATTGCATTTTCTGTAAAATGAAACGACACCTGGCGATTGAGTTCACTGGATACTCGGGAATAAGTTTCAGTCAAGTTATTTTGCAGTAACTTAAGTACATTTTTTTCATGTCTGGCATGTAACCTTACTCAACTTTCCATGCGTTTACAAAAGAAATTACAAATAACGCAGAATGAGACGCCAATTTTACTGCCTTAATCACAGTTCATTGTCTACAAAGATTGTTAATGTGGCAATTCCGTATTTTTGTCTCGGATTGCCATGAAAACCCAATAGTCTAAATAGTAAGTCAGCTCCCTAGCGAACTATTAATCTAATGAGACTGACTTTCAGCATATGATGGGGAAGATCTTAGTGTGATTTTCTATGTATCAACCTTTGTGTATCCTAGCCCATTATGCTGGTATAAGCGCACATACAAATTACAAGCCAGTCCATTTCACAATAGATTGTGACAGAGGCTAGCAGTGCAACTTGAGTAGCATTTATTTATTTGTATTTTATTGTTATTTTTTTTTGCAAGATAGCTCCTGAACCACTCCAAGCCAGTACCTCTGATACCATAAAAATCAAGTTTAGATAGGAGAATTTCGTGATCAACGGTATCAAATGCCTTGGAGAGGTCTAGGAACACCCCCAAGGGTATGGCACGACTGTTCTCGTCCTGATGTAATTTTGTCAATAGACTGTGCAAGTTTCGCGCGCATTCGAACTTCCGGGACCATAGTGGTCCCAACCATATGGAGTTTTACGTGGGCGAGATTTTGTTTCGTCAATTATTTAAGTTTAACGTAGGTTATGACCTAGAAAAGTATACATATTGTTGGGAACGTAATACTAAGTGATAACAAAATATGAAAGTAAAACCAATTCAACAATATAACGAAGAAAACCCAAGAATTAAACTTGACCTCAGCTTCCGGTTATTGCAAAAAATTAAGAATTTTGTGCTCGCCTCCGATCATAAAACTTACGTAAACGCTTGTTTTGGATGCGCAATTATAATCGCCAGATGCTGTAATTGCAAAGTAAACCCTTTTCATTGCAGTCTATGGCTGCTGAGGCGTCAGCATCCTCTTTAAACTGCGATACGGGTCCATTTAAGACCCGTTTGATCTTCACGAATCCGCGTAAGGGGTTTCTAAAAAGTTAACATCAAATAGGCATCCTTGTCCCAGAGTTTTTATTTTGTTTTCAATAATAATATACACACTACTGTGATTTTGTTTTTCAAAAGCTAAAACTTTTCATAAAATTGTAATGATTTATTTTTGTTGTTCAGATTTTGTCATGAGATATAATTTAAAACAAAGATTTAATTTCAGAAATAAAAATGTTCTTCGTTTGACGTGTTTTCTCGTTCGGATACGCGCGAGACTTGCACAGTCTATTGATTGCAGGATAGCATGTACGGTTGAATGATTCTCTCGGAACCCGTATTGTGCATCGGATAAAATAATGTTCTTTTTCAACAAATCAGAAGTGCAAAGGTAAATAATACGTTCAAGAATTTTCGAAAAAGAAGTTAAAATAGAAACGGGTCTATAACATACTTACAAGATGGGGTCACCTTTCTTAAAAATAGGAACTACTCTTCATGGAATCTGGAACAATACCAGTAGTAAGTGACTGACTCATAATATAAGTGAGTGGCCCAGAAATGCAAGAAATTATGTTTTTAATAAAAATGCTGTTAAACGAATCATGACCAGAGCTTGTTTTTTTCCCGAGAGGCTCAGAACGATGGTAATGAGTTCACGCTCTGTTACGGGCGCAAAAAATATAGAATGAAGGTTAGGGTTGAAAAGATAATTTTGATAATTGGTGGGACTATTAATTTGAGTAGCAAGTTTGGGTCCAATGTTGACAAAATAATTATTAAAATGCTCTGCTAATAAACAGGAATCATGTATACTGGAGTTGTTGACATTGATACTAATGGTTTTACGAGGTGTCTTATTTTTGAGGACAGAGTTGATAATTTTTCATGTGTTTTTGATGTTGGTGGGCATAATGATTTGTTTTTGCAGAACGTAAAACGGTGGTAAGTTTCTAAAACGAATATATTTCTGTCGTTTAGAGTCACTGGGACAACGGATACATTTATGATAAAGTTTGTTTTTGTGATTAATGGATTTTAAAGAGTTCGAGTTATCCAAGGGCATCTAGGTTGAGACTTTTGATTCGAGTGTTTATCTCTTACCAAGGGAACAAATTAGTGTTCATAAATAAACGATGTACCATGATTATCAGTACTAAAAATTGAAGACCAGTCCGTGGATTCCAAATTTGATTTAAAACGGCTTACATTTTCAGGGGAAGTTTTGAAAAAATATTTAGGTTGGATGGAGTGAATTTTTTTATTGAAAGGAAGTTTTGTAAAAATGGGAAAATGATCAGAAATATCGGTAATTAGAATGCCCGAGCTAAGGCGGAGGAGGATATTACAAAAACATTTATCAGTAAAGGTGGCAGAGGTAGTCGAAATTCTAGTAGGTTTATAATTAGAAGGGATAAAAGAATGGCTAAACATTGAATCCATGAATTCTTGTGAATTCTATGATGGTCACTGCTCAGTAGATTTATATTAAATACTCCCGAGATAAGACGGTTTGTTACTCTCAGAAAGTCGAGTTTGAATTTCGCTAAACAAAAAAAATCGTCTTATTCTTATGATTTTAAATTTCAATAAAAATTGACTCAAATGAACCAGTTAAACGGGATAAATCAGGCCTAATAATGTATTGAAGATCAGTAGCTATATACAAGGCAACACGACCCCCACTTTATTGATTCGACTGTTGGCCTCGAGGTGGAAACCCGGAATAGTTAAAGTATTCAAGGGTGAATCGGAATTCTTGAGCCATGTTTCTGAGAGGCCAAGGACAGAAAATGAAGACTGGAGAGTTTGTAAATAATTGATCAATTGATCAAAATGTTTCGAGAGACTTCTGATATTCATATGAAAAAAAGAAAGCTGGGAAGGGTCGTTCGGATTAAATGAGGCTTGAAAATTTGTTTCATTGAGATAATCACATGAGTTTTGATTATTGTTCAAATTGTTAGGGTCATTTACGAGGTCAATAGCTTCAAAATTGAAATTGTAGCTTTCAGCTCCTAGGGGAGTCATTTAATTCAGTTGTAAAGCAACCAATGCCGGTTGGCTCCATCGAATTTATTGAACAAAATATATAAAGAATGACTATAGACATAAAATTAACAAGACAGGACACGACGAGGACAACATTTAGATACAAAATGACTAGAAAGGATAAACAGTATAGCATAACGGTAATTAAGTATACCAGTTGAATTTAGCACTCAATTAAGCGTGTCTGAGGAAGCGGTACATTGATCATAAAATGTGATTATTTCCAATGTTTGATTGGATAGGTTTAGCTCACCTAGCAAAACAAGAAACTGAGTCATTTCCTGAGTTTTTGGAGGTCATCCTTGGAGCTAACAATTACACGGTTGCCATCTTTCCGTAGGATCTCCATCCGACCGTCTTGGGTCCACACCTTGTCAGTAGCTGGATGACGCTTCGCTTCATTCAGCCAACCTTGGCGTTCCCGGGTGAGGCTTTTGTTGACATAATGTTTGAGCCTTTAAATTTGGCTCGAAGACGGTAGAAGGCGGCTCGGGAGTTGTAGTCAACAAACTTGACTATTATTGGTCTGGTCCTTGACTTCCCCAATGCATCTTGGTGAGACCCAATACGATGTGACCGGTGTAGTGCTTCAGGGCGTAGCTCGATGTCGAGGTGCTACTTTGCCATTTCAGTTATTGATTTGTCTGTATTCTTGTGTTGGGGCGATTCAGGTATGCCGTGAACAATGAAGCAATTACGTCGGGAGTATTGTTCTTGATCAGAGGGCCGTTCAGTAAGATGGCGGACGTCCTTTTCCAAGCTGGCAATCTTCTTATCCCGGCTCTCTAACTCCAACTCCATAGCCTTATGAATATCTTGAGATATGGTGTCCGCAATGGCATCAGATAAAGCAGTTAATAAGACATCCAGAAGGGCCTTGGACCGCAGAGCCTCGGAGATAGCAGCAGTGAGGGCAATGGGGTCGATTGCTGGGGCGTCAACTGGGCCGGTAGTTGCCGTGTTCGGTGCATGTCGTTTCGGAGGCATTTTGTCCCAAAAGCCTGAAATATTCACTAGAAGGTGCACCGATGATAATGTAACAGTTCTCTTCCGTCCAAGTTAACGAAAATGGAAGGCCCTTGACAGTACTGACCTTAACTTTTCAGCGAAAAAGGGCAATTTTGAATGCTGTCGGGAGACCTCAGAAACACGTCCATTCGCTTCGATTACATACTCATTTTTTAAAATCTAGATTCAGACAGTCTTTCTCAAGGTCAGTGTTGTAGTCAGGTACTTTTCGTGGCCGGGGTACCAAGCACTGGCCGGGTAGCGAATTTTTTTCCCCTGAACCTTTCGGGCAGAGTGCGTTAAGTCAGCCAATCAGAGCGAGGCTGTGTTGATGACGTTGCGTTAATACCGCTTATTGATTGGTCAATGGCCCATGTACAGTGTACTGTGCTGCCCGAACGGTTCAGGGAAAACAAATTCGCGGCCGGGTACTAAACTGGCCGGGTACCAAGTGCACAGGTGTCCGAGAAGAACTCAGGTACGCTACTGTTGGGGAGAGTCGAGTATACGAGTACAAGTACCGTGTACCAAGTCCATCAGCGCAGTACCAGCTATACCTGGATCTCCGAGTATGGGAAATTTTGAAATGAAAGATCGAAAGGTACAGTGTAAAACACAATAACTGGTTATTGACTAATTTCTGGTTTATGCATTTTATCTTTTAAAATGATACATAAAAATGCGGCTTTAATGAATTACAAGTGAAACTTCTTTCATACAATATTACTTTAACCAACAACCTTTAAATTATGAACTGCAGTCTCACATAAATCGATTTACCATATTATTTCCAGTCGGTTTCTTTCCGGTATATGGATTCAAGATAACCTAATTGGATCTTTGACAACTTTGGTCATGATGATAATATCACATAATTTGTTTTTAGGTTTCAGATCAGAGTTGGTGTGTGCCCGTGCATTGAGATAGAGTATTGTGCAGACATTTTTGTGTAGGACCGTGCCTGTGCATTGAAGTAGAATATTGTGAAGTCAGTTCTATATCTACAATCATCTTACCATGTCTACTTTTGCCTTAGCCAGTTCGATGCTGCTGATGAGTGTACTCCTATTCGGTGAGTTTTTCTTGAATCAACTTTGAGCGTACATTTTTAATGAGTAGGTATTCGCGTCATCGTGTCAAATAAAAAGGGATTTATCAAGATATTATTTGATTGAACAATGAATAGAAAACATTTGTTCAAAAAATTAACTTTGATTCACAAATTTTCAGTTATTAACTATTTTACCCGCCTTTGGAGCAATATTTTTTCACTCACTCATTTGCTTGTTTATTAAAGTGTCATGACAATAAAGATGATGTGTCCAATTTCTTACCGATTAAGCTTCAAAATTATGTATTTAAATTTTAAATCACGCCTTTCGGTCATGTTTTGTAAATTATTTGTGTCAAATGAGATAGCTTTTGGATAATTTCCGTTTTGAAACAGCGTGGTCTGTCAAAATTCGTCCAGTTAAAAAAACAAAACGAAAATAAGCAAAATATTTTAACAGAAATTGGGCCATGCAACTTTAACCACAAGAAAACTTCTAACACGCACAAAGTTAATGGACGATCCTGAAGCTATTCATTGGTGGTACACCTTTTAGGTGTTGTTGAGCGATGTTACTTCAAGATGCATTGTCAGATTTTTGCTAAAAATACTAGGGGTGTTTGTAGATTTTATTTTTAAATCAAAGATATAAAAATTATGCATTTCAAAATTGCTGAACAATAACTCAATCTATACCATGCCCGATATGGGGCAGAGGGAGGCCCCCCCAAACTAACCCTGACCCTAACACACTCTTCCCTCTTGTATACAGAAGCACCCCCCTAAAATTCTCAAAAGAATTCCTGAGATTCCCAGAACACAATGAAGACACAATAGAGGGGGGGCCTCCCTCTGCCCCATATCGAGCAGCAATTGACTCAATCTCGAGATCCTTTTTGCAACTGGTACGTTATCTAAAAATGACTGTTTGGTGGGGGAAAAAACCTGTCAAAGCCAACTTTTCTTAAAATGCAAATCAATTTTATTTGTTGCAATGAAGGAAATCTATGCTTGAACCTGATTCGAAAGAACATACACTTAAAACCCTCAAGCGAGGGAACTGTTGCAACGACCCCGTAGTATGCGTTCAGTTCTTAATTTGTTTTTAAGTATAAGTGTGTTGTTTACATGCATTGGTTAATTTAACCTTATTTCTTTGCTTAAATACATTTTTAATTGAGGGTGAATAAAGAAAAATTGACATATGCGGGATTATTTGAAACAGCAACCCCTGGATTAACGTGCCGGCGCTCTGCCAACTGAACTATCTAGCCATATCATCAAGTCGAGCGCCATGTAGAAGCTCGAGCCTGCCCAGTGATTTTTGTCCAGATGTTTCGATCCAGCATGCAGGAGCGTAGTTCCTCAGCGCTGGCCAAGCCGGTGTCTCGTTTCAGGGTATCTATGAAGGAAAGCCATATAATGATAGCCCCAAAGTTGTTCACCCCAATGGTTTATTGTAAATAAGTTTTTATAATTATTTGGTTTCTACTAGGATTGACAATTTACATACCGATTACACAAAAGTATGCTGGTAGAATTTGGATATCACTGACCCATGTTGATTGACACCCCTCTATGACATGTGGCTTGGTCCAGCATAGGAAATCATGGTATATAACTTATAAGCTGACCCATGTTGATTGACACCCCTCTATGACATGTGGCTTGGTCCAGCATAGGAAATCATGGTATATAACTTATAAGCTGACCTGTGTTGATTGACACCCCTCTATGACTTGTGGCATGGTCCAGCTTTAGGATATCATTGTAAGCTGACCTGTGTGTGGTTAAGACAACAAACTCTTAAAATGTCACTATGTGCTGACAGCGTCCCTCACTGCAGGTTTTAAACCACAGTTTCACAAATTAGAGAAACATGAAAGTAATGATGTAGTTTTTCTTGTTCTCTTTAATTTGTATTTTGTATCTTGCTTGTAATCCAGGACTTTGTCTAGCCCATCCAATCAACAGCAACACCAACAACCAGGAAACCCCAAGATCATACTCAGACGGTAACTGTTCAAATTCAGTTTATTATACTTTTCTTTCTTTCAAAATAGTTTATCATATAGGTTTACTACATAATGATTATGTAATTGGATTTATAATTTATTTAGTTAATAAAATAAACCATTTAATTAAATCACATGAAGTCGCCACAAATTAGGGTATATTTTGTTTTCGTATATTTTTTATTTGACTGTATGTGGGTTCCATTATAACCACTTTGTAATGCTTAATATAAAGACAAAGTGAATAACCTTAACAATCGCAGAAGCAAAAAGATTTGGTTCTGTCTCAGAGCTAATTTGTTTTAAAGTTCGTTCCATTACCAATCTTCCAGTGATTGTGCGTCCCTGGAGTGCTTTTAAAGATGCTTAGTCATTTCTTTCAAATTTCACCCGATAACTAGATTTAAATTTGAAATAGTTGTTTATATCCGTTTTAAGAAAGTTACAGCTTTCAGGTATTACAGGATAAGGCAAAACCACCATTGATAAGTTAAAGACTAAAAATGATTTGGTTACAATTGTTTTTAATTTTTTTAAAACATAGGAATTATTTGTGCATTGTTCGATGCAATTATGGCTGTAGTTGTGTAGTTTTATTACATCTTTCTGTCTAAATACGGTGAGAGAAGAAACATTCCCTCAATAAACTTCTTTCGTCGAAACTTGGGCCAAGCAACTTTAAAAACAGCAATTTCTAACTCAATTCAAAGTCGATTGTTTTGATTGACGCAGTCGAATTATAGCCAAAATGTGAACAAAATTCCTCGACAAAATTTCAAACGTTTTTCTCACCAAAACATGACAATGTTCTAGTAGAAGTAAGTTTTACTGTTTAAAAACGTAAGGGTGTACTTTCACTTCAGATCCAAAGTATTGATGGTCTTATCTACTTATTGCAGGACCACCGTGTACCAGTGGACCGTTGGGAATGGAGAGTGGAGCGATCCCTGATGGAAGCATTACTGCATCATCATCCTACTCGTCGACATATTTACCTCCAAGAGCTCGACTCCATGAGGGCAAGTCATACTCACTTTCCGTTTAAATGCTGATAGGAACTGCAAACCTGATCCACATACAGTATCATATTCTATCCATTTAGTTCCTCCTGGTAACTAGTTCATATAACGCATACGGCCAACATTGTTAACACATTTTATGAAACAACAAACATGAAGTGAAACAATTTTATTTATTTATGTGCGAGTAATAATAATTTATGCCAATGTCTCATTACAATGACATAACCAACATTGCAGGTTCATTTTCCATCGGTTTGTATATGTTTTAGTCTCATTCATTTGTTTTAAAGTCCGTTGTTTCATTTGCTTTTTTCCCATAATTTAGTTTCTATAGCATAATTTTCATGATGTTTTGTTTGTTTTTAAGTTCACAGTTTCATTTGTTTTTTCTTCTTTTAGTTTGTTTAAATGGATTCTAATGCTTGTTGTTTGAAAGTTCTTGGTTTTATCTGCTTTCATTTCATTTGAATTGTGTACTGATTCAAACGTTCCTTTGTATTTGTTGAAAATGTCAACACAAAAAACGTCGATTTCTTTTAACCTTCTACGCATTAACTGAATTCATTGATTTTCTTTGTGCAAGACAAACTTGTTTAATGCTGCTGATAGTACAATCGGAATAAAACGGAGCTAGGTAGCTCAAAACTCAAGAAATTAAAATAATAACCGATCGGGCTTTTACTTCATGTCATGTATGGGATCGAAGGACAGTGTTATTATTAGATGTTTAGTTTCTTCATTCAAATGTAAAGGCACAGGGGAAAAAAACCCCAAAACATAAAAACAGTTAGACTTTTTGAAAACTGCAACCAGCCTAGGGATTTTAATTCATTTACAATAATTTGGGTAATGATGGAATAAGTTGAAATTTACACTTTTATTATTACCCCTAGGATCGTTGATGTCTGTGACGAAACGAAATATACCATTATTTTTAAGAAGTGATCCACTTTAAAAAGGGTTCTTTCAATAGGAATGGATAAGGGATTGATTCTCAGTTCTGCTAACAAGAGGCATTTATCATTATGATTATTTTGCACAGGAAACAGCCACTGGTGGATACCAGCGCAAAATGCTGTAGCAGGCTCTTGGATTCAAGTTGATCTGGGACTACCAGGCCCAGTTGTTACAGGACTGATTGTACAGAGTCATCCAGCATACTACATGGAAACCTTCAGCATTCAGTACAGTTTAACAGGAGAATCTGAAAGCTGGCATGACTTGGAGAATGCGGACGGAGATACCATACGGGTCAGATACCTTTTGTTGTATACCTCCCTATAGTCTTGATTGGTGATGCTAGTTTTTGTATAAGTCACCACCGGTATAGAGGGCACAACATCGACGGGCTCGGAGGGACTAGGCAATCATTTACATGTTTGTTTGATACATTATAAATTATTTTCCGGTGATTCCTTTTGCTATTATCGTGACTGCGTTAACAAAACGGCGTTGTCAATCAACACTAGTAGGCCTATCACAACTTATGCAAAAAATCCCAAAACAGTAATAATTAATATTAATAGTAAATAAATAAAAAAAAACATCATTAGGCCTATCTTGGACTAATAATAAAACAAATATAATTTATCAACTTTATACAAATCATGCTATTCTGAATCAATATTCTGAACCGGCAATGCTTTCTCATACCCCTAGTCGAATTTTTCTTTTCCAACAAAGGATCTTACCAAGCATGTCCAATGCTCACAATATGCCCGTCAAAACCCCAAGACATTTAAATACTGCGTGTACGAACTTCTTGCTTATTAAAATCTGAAAACGGGACTCTTTAAGCTTTACTGCAGAAATGACGCGAGCAACTGCTTATTTTAAGTATCGCCAATACACGCATATAGGCCTGTATAATTATGCGCAACCAATAACATTTTGTTGAAGTCGAGTACCTCTTGCCTTAGTCTGACCCAGAGTCCAAGTGACGAGTCCACAACATGGACTAAAGACCGATCGACATACATTTTTACCAACAATGTGTCTTTTTCACATCAACTTTATAGGGACTTGGTATACAAATTCGTACGATGAATATTTACAGTGTATTTTTTGCTAAATGAACATTACGTTTAAGATTAATATTATTATTTAATCTTAAACGTAATGTTCATTTAGCAAAAAATACACTGTAAATATTCATCGTACGTAGTGTGACACTAACTTATGCACTTAACTTATCCGTTTGATAGTTAGTGTAACAATAACGTGGCGTGTCGTAGCCACGCAGGTGTTGGTGCATCGGACTTGATTCTGGTCGATTCAGGATGTGGGTTAAAATCCCGGTCATGACACTAGTATCTTTGAGCAAGACACTTAACTTATAATTGCTTCTGTTCACCCAGGGTTGAAACCACTTTGATACTTTCATATTGCTTATAAGACGAGCTTAAAGTTGTTTAATTTGCAGTAAATTTTTAATTTATTCCCCCCCCCTTTTATTAGTTCAACGGGAATGTCGATGGTGGTCAACGAGTAACTGTCACCTTCCCTGCGGTTTTGAGGACCAGATTCCTTCGAATAATGACACTAACTTGGACTAGTACTGTTCCTCACTTTACATTTGAAGTTATTGGATGCCGAGGTGATGTTCAAACTCTAAATTATGATGTAAACAAATTAACAATGTGAATTAACAGACAACAGAAAAACCACAAAAAACAACGAACAACCCAACAAACAAACAAACAAACAACCCAACAACCCAACACACAAAAATACAAACAAACAAACACCCCACCCAACAAACAAACAAACACCCCAACAAAAAACAAACAAACACACAAACAACCCCCAACAAACAACCCCACAAACAAACAAACAAACAAACAAACAAAGACAGAAACACATAGAAAGAGTAAATAAAAGCAACAATTCATTTCCTTGGCGGAGGTAATAAAGAAACAAAATAATAAGTAGTAGCATCACCAATGGTGTTCTGCTTTTATCATTTTTTTAAAGATGGTATCATCCGGCTAGCTGGAGGTGATGACTCACGTAGAGGTCGAGTAGAGATTTACCATGACGGTGCTTGGAGTGCGGTATGTGATACAAACTGGGACCTACAAGATGCCAATACTGTATGCAGGCAGCTCGGATTCCTAGAAGCAAGTGAGGCAAAGAACGGATCATTTTATGGAGCGACAGAACTTCCTATTGTAATGGATCGAGTTGCTTGTAAAGGGACGGAGCCATACCTTTCCAAATGCTCATTTCTTTGCAAAGAAAATAATCCGTGCACCAGCACTGCTGGAGTAGTCTGCAAACCACGTAAGATATATTACTGCTTGTATTATTGTTTTTTATCTGTTAGCTGGTAGTCGTGGGGTTGTTTTCCTGAAGCTTTTAAGGAAGCCTTTTTCTCAGCCATACGAAACTAACAAATTTGTATTCCTTTTTAAGCCAATATCTTTATACCCGAATTGATTAATTGACGAAATAAAACAAAAAAGCAATTATACTAGATTTGTTAATGCAAGGGGTGAGTTGACGCTGATCTTTCTCAAAGAAGACCATTCTATAACCCTTTCAGTACCAACCGATACTTGCAACTAATGCAATGGTGACCAGAGAAATTTCATTGACATACTTGGTGACCAACACTATTTTGGAAAGTTTCAGGTTACAGCGCCCTCACAAGGCAGATTGGGGTTAGCCTAGGTCCTAGTAACAGAATGCAACTTGTACAAGCAAGCAATGAAATGACTGTTTCCTTTGGCATATTGCCTTTGACTAATTCATTGCCTTAAACATTTTTTGAGGTTTGGTATTATGACCACTAAATACCAAATTGAGTAGTTTCTATGTGAAAGCTTAAAATGTTTAAAGTTGCTGTTCATACCAATCTGCATGAAAATTATTTCCCTAGGAAAATTGGTTTCTGAAACGTTAAATAAACAGAAGGTTTTAATAATTTACTTTCGAAGCACCATCCCCCCCCCAACCCGCCACAATGTTGGAAACTTTGGTTGAGCCTCACAGATACTGGGGGTTGGTGTCTATACCCATGTTTTCAGGATGAAGGTACCCAATGAGACCAAATTAAAAAATTGTGGATCAATTGGTTAAGGCGGCCATTTAGATTTTTGGAAAATTTGTTTCTGAAACCTAAAATAAACAGAAGGTTTTAATAATTTCCTTTTGAAGCACCCCCCCCCCCAACCCGCTCATAGGATTCCACATTCAATATAAACAAGAGAGTTTTGATTACGCACAATATGACCTGGAACAAAATTACTGCTAAAATCCAAACTATTATTTGTTACCACATTTAATGACAAAGAAGGAAATAACATTTAATAACATTAAATATTGCCAAAGTGCTATACTTGTACTTTCGAAGCACCATCCTCCCCCACGCGCTTCAATGTAGGAAACTTGGATTAGCGCTCATAGGATTCAACAGTATTCAACATTCAATATTGCCTAAAATAAACAAGAGAAGTTTGATTAAGCACAATATGAACTGGAACAAAATTACTCCTAAAATCAAATGTACACCTATCATGAACCAATATGCAAATAAGGAACTCCCAAAGTGCTATACTGGTACTTTCTAAGTACCATTCCCCCCCGCCTCAATGTTGATTGTTGACTGGCATGCGCTTGTGGGATTCAACATTGTAGCGGGGGGGGGGGGGGGGGGGGGTGTTCCGAAAGTATTGAAAATTAATTGCTTGGTGTGGAAATTCTCCAATCATGGTATAACAGCTTTACACATTGTTTACAAAATTGGCTTTGTTTAATTGTTGACCTAATTTATGGCTTGGTGTGGAAATTCTCAAAGCATGGTATAACACACATTGGCTTGACACATTGGTTACATATCATGCGAGTTTGTTTCCTATTAGAGGTCGAACTGCATACAACACAGTCACGTTTCTTCCCGCCAACATTCGGACCAGGAAAGTGCGGAGTTGAAAGGGCATTTGAAGCACTTGACACTTGACTGGCATGCTCAACTGGGTTGTACTCCAAGCTTGAAATAAGTACCTCTATCACCTTGACCCGGAAATCCAAAGTAGACAAGCTCTTGTGTGTATGGATGCTGTTGTATACGACATTAGCATTAAGCAAACATTTATGTCTAGGATTGTGATAATACACGTTTCCACCATTTGAGTGTTTTGTGGGTATGAGTATAGTACGTGCACAATTGTCCTGCCAGATCCGTGCCCCCATGTATTTATTGTAATTGTCGACTATGCACGGTTTTTGGATATGACGATGTCCTGTTGAAGTTTTCCGGCTGGGAATCTTTTTACTAGTGACACTGCAATCGCCATAGTTTGACAGGAGAGTGACACGTTTTGTGTCCTGCCACATAACGCATAGTTGGCCTGCTTTCTGATAAAATTGGGGATCTGCTCCGCTTTTCATGGGGAACTTCAGGGATTTGCCAAATCGGGTATCCCTAGGGTGGTATAGCGCACAGTTCCACAAGCTCCGAATCCTAGCTCAGACAACTTGGAGCTCAGACAACTTGGAGAAGAGAGCCGGGCTACTAAACCAATTGTCCATGTAGATGCAATGTCCTTTATTTTTGAGTCCCTGCAAAAGGTTCAATACTACGTTGCCTGGTGCCCCTATTTCGGATGGATGGTTTGTCTCAGGATAACTTACAGAGGACTGTCCTTGTGGGGACCTGGGCTGCGATCCTGTGAACAACTCCCAGGTACATGTGTACCCTGTGTCTGATTCGTTCAATGAGAAACATTTTAATCCCCATTTTGCGGCTTTTCTTGGCATGTACTGCTTGAAGCTCAGTCGTCCTTTGAATTTGACCATCGTCTCGTCCGGTGAAAGGCTTCGTCCAGGCTGGTACACCCGGAGGAATGATGGTAGTACAATGTTTAACAGTGGGCGTAATTTTGCAAGTTTGTCACGGGGAGAGTCGCCCTCCACATCTCTGTTATTGGCTAGGTGGAAAAATCGAAGGATTGCAGTAAAACGGTTACGAGCCATGGTTGCTGAGTACAGGGGACTTCGTAGAATTTCAGACCTGGACCAATGCATGGAGTAACGAGGCCTTTTGTTGATTCCCATGCAAAGAAGTAGGGCCACGAATGCCATCATTTCAGGTACATTAGTTGGTCACCAAGCACGCTTATTTTCTGCACCCGCTCCCAGAGTTTGATCTGCATAACGATTGGTCTCCTGTACCATAATCTGCCACACTCGCTTCACAAAAGTACAGTTTGAAGATTTGTATGGGGGATAACGAACTGAAGTCTTCTGTAGCCCCGGTGTTTGCTGTAAATTTCACAGGCGGTCGCCGGGTGTAAGACTTGGCTTCACGCCATCCACACCGGAAATTCGGCTTCTTGGTCTTGGTCTTCGATGAACACGATGCTGTTGAGGTCGAGGCGATGGGCTCATCATCACTGTCTTCTTCGTCCGACACATCAAGTGGCGAATCCTCGTCAGAGGACATGTCGGAACCGCTTTCTGCAAAGATTTCTTCCAAAATGTTATCATTTTCATAGGCCATGTTGTCAGAATCTATTACTCAAGAATGCGTGGGGGACGCTTGCTGCAATAGACTGTGCAAGTCTCGCGCGCATTCGAACTTCCGGGACCATAGTGGTCCCAACCATATGGAGTTTTACGTGGGCGAGATTTTGTTTCGTCAATTATTTTAGTTTAACGTAGTTTATGACCTAGAAAATTATACATGTTGTTGGGAACGCAATACTAAGTGATAACAAAATATGAAAGTAAAACCAATTCAACAATATAACGAAGAAAACCCGAGAATTAAACTTGACCTCAGCTTCGGTTATTGCAAAAAATTAAGAATTTTGTGCTCACCTCCGATCATAAAACTTATGTAAAAGCTTGTTTTGGATGCGCGATTATAATCGCCAGATGCTGTAATTGCAAAGCAAACCCTTTTCATTGCAGTCTATGGTGTTGAGGCGTCGGCATTCCTCTTTAAACTGCGATACGGGTCAATTTAAAACCCGTTTGACCTTCACGAATCTGCGTAAGGGGTTTCTAAAAAGTTAACATCAAAAAAGCATCCTTGTCCCAGAGTTTTAATTTGTTTTTAATAATAATTAACACACTTTGGCGTACTTTTTTAAAAAGCTAAAACTAATTTCATGAAATTGTAATGATTTATTTTTGTTGTTCAGATTTTGTCATGAGATATAATTTAAAACAAAGATTTGATTTCAGAAATAAAAATGTTCTTCGTTTGACGTGTTTTCTCGTTCGGATACGCGCGAGACTTGCACAGCCTATTGCCAAGGGGGGACGCGGGCAGCTTGTTGCCGGGGTGATGCACGCACGCGGGGCCTGCATGGGATTGAGGGCGCTATTTACATTTTGAGAACTTACTCTTGGTGCGTGT
Organism: Leptasterias polaris; assembly: GCA_037783415.1. Taxonomy (NCBI): domain Eukaryota; kingdom Metazoa; phylum Echinodermata; class Asteroidea; order Forcipulatida; family Asteriidae; genus Leptasterias; species Leptasterias polaris. The sequence continues at coordinate 270,027 of JAZGTN010000038.1, forward strand.
GCCAGTGAACCTCAATAGTCACCAACAGAGGAAATTTTTACGTGCCATAAGGACTCGGTGGTCACGAAGTGGGATGCTTTTTTGAGCCGATATGGCTCGGCGGTACTGAAAGGGTACTTTAAGAATAAAGATCGTTGCCATAAAACACAGTTTGTTGCGACCTTTAACAAAAGTTTTAATCGTCGGATGATTTTCTGGGCATCTTTCCTTCATTTTCCTTCCTTTACAACAAACACAATGCTCGTCTCTTTCTCTTTTTTGCCTTATATTCAAAACAAAATTACGCCGGCCACCGAAATGTTTGAATGTTGTCTCGCTACAACAATTTAGGCTTTTTAGATGAGTGCATTCCGGTTTATACGAAATTTTGCTCTTTTTGTTTGTCTAATGGTTTTAATTATGACATGATGTATATACAACAAGTGGTCAAATTGTCACTCCCCTCGTGACTATTTCAATTCGGCTTACTGATTTCACTCTTCCCTTTATAAACAAGATGATGTTAGGCTTGTGGATGGACCAACCAGGAGAAGTGGAAGGGTTGAGATCAATGTGAATGGCGCATGGGGTGCCATCTGCGACAATGAGTGGGACTTGACTGATGCTGGGGTCGTCTGCAGACAGCTTGGTTACTCTAATGCCACGCAGGCAGCGTCGGGTGCTTTCTTCGGTCAAGGCAGTGGTCCCAACTTCATTGATGGGGTTATATGTGATGGTTCCGAGACCAAAATCACCGACTGTCCGTCGCATTGCTGGGATAAGCCAAAGTGCAAAAACACAGAAACTGCTGGAGTAATCTGTGTTCAAGGTATTATAGTCAAAACAAAAAGAAACTTATAGAATATTTTTGCAAACAGCAGCCATCAGATGTGATCGAATAAGTTAGTCTAGCAAAGAATATCGACCTCTTGTGTGAATTCAAGCAATGGGACTGAGATATTAAGATTCTTTTGTCGCTTCGTGTTTAGGTAAGAAAATCGACGAATGTTCAAGGTATTTATGAAGGGTACTTGAATGGTCTTTGCACTTTGAAAACGACCTCTATGTTGCAAACTCTTGGTGGCGCACTTTATCCTTTTTTCCACGTCGTAACCAGGGATTCAGATACCAAATAAATTCTATAAAGCAGGTTAACCCTTACTGCCTCCTCCCTTCCTCAGAACTGAGTCTGGGTCCCAGGGGTTTGGCCCATGTCTGTGTCAGGCTGACCGGAAACTGATCATTTTGACAAAGACTCCAAACTGACCTGGAAATGGGTCAGGACCCACAGGGACCAGAAGTCCGGTTCAGTTCTGGCCCCGGAGTTTATGAATATTGCATAATTTTTGAGCTAATTATTTTACATTTCCAAGTAATTAACCACAAGGGAAGCTGAACTTAATGTAAAATGTTCGAATAATGGTGGTTTTTTGACTCATAAGTTCAAAACTAAATTGTTTTATTTATTGTTAAAAACCACATGCAAAATCACGCATTTCAGGTAAAATCATACAAATCTTGATTACGTTCTTGAATACATCAAGTATAACACGTATTAACATTTTGTTTACGGGACTAATTTTTTATATTACAGGTTGGCGAGACAGTTTTTTTCCTGAAGAAGCCTTGCAGTAGACGTTCGGGTAATTATAATATAGGGTTAATACATAGATCTATTTCGAAACGTCCGTAATCAATGAGTCATAGGGAAAAATCCTTGACTAAAAAAACCCAATTTCGAAACCTTCAAATCATTTCAAATGATTAAAGCCTATTCTATTTGTAATACTTCAACTACAAAGGGTTAGTGTGTGTTCAAAATGGTTGCTCGTCCGTCAGTTTGTTTGCTTGCTGTTGTTTCCTGTATCTTTTTATCGGCTGTATTAATTATTGAAGAATTGTTTTTGTTGTACTCATGGCATCTTAACAAATCGGGGATTGAGTTTGAGGCAGTAAAACACACGTCCCCCATTATGACTTTTGTTTTGACCACACAAAGCACACAAGGAATGCTTTACTACTAATAATAATCTTTTTACCAAAAAGTTGTCTAATAAATCCTGTATACCACGTTTATATCTGTTTATATAGTTTAACCATTTCTACCTCCATGGTTTAACATAAATCTCTTGTGCCACATGGAATGCAGAGTTATACCGTGTTGTATTAAAAGCACGTGACTGTCTATTTTCTTTGTATAGATACCGTGAATGGGGTCTGGAACGTCAACGGCAGTGGTTTTCAAAGTTAAACTTTTAATGTCGCGGTCTTCCTAATTGTGAGCTTAAGTGCATGTCTTCCTAAAGGACCTGTGTGCATGATCGACTCATCTATTACTAAAGAATTAGCTAGAATAATAACCAAACGGAGATATTCGTTGCTTCTTGAATTCAAGCCTTAATAGCTATTATTACTCGATACCAATCATTATTCAAATCATGTACAGGATTAAAGTACAATCAGTGTAGGTGTAATACAAGAAGTAGGCTTCTCAGTTTTATGATGTGGAGGTAACCAGCTAACACAACACAACGTTGTCACAACATTGCACAACGTTGTGATAAGGTTGCAATTTGGTCGACGGGATGACAACGTTTTGACTACGTTGCATGAATATCAGATCTTAATGATGTTCAAACAATGTTCTACATTGGTTGCATGTTGGTAATTTATGCAACGTTTTATATGTAACGTTGTCACAACGTTGTGTTTTGATATTGTTACAAAATCGTATTTAAATTAGTAAGGCAACAGCGTTATGGATACGTTGTATTTTCGGGGCTCATTAAGGCAACTTTAAGAATAAAAAATAACTAAAAATATCAAGCTTGCGAAAACAACCATGTGTAAAACACTCTTTTATTAAATACCAAACATTGTCTTTTCTTTTTCTTGTTCAGAGTTGCACATCACATTATAATGTTGTATTTTAAGAGAAATAGTGTGGGTATGTGGAATTTGGCAAGAAATATCGTGCCACCGACCTGTTTACTAAGAAAAAATTGTGTTAGAGAGAGCAAATGGTGGCAATTTTAAGGTAAGGCAGACCTTTTTGCATTAAACCTCACACGTTCAAATGATAGTCGGCGACCATCGCTTCAAAATGATACAAAATTGCATTTTCTCTAAAATGAAACGACACCTGGCGATTGAGTGAGTTCACTGGATACTTGGGAATAAGTTTCAGTCAAGTTATTTTGCAGTAACTTTAGTACATTTTTTCATGTCTGCATGTAACCTTACTCAACTTTCCATGCGTTTACAAAAGAAATTACAAATAACGCAGAATGAGACGCCAATTTTACTGCCTTAATCACAGTTTATTGTCTACAAAGATTGTTAATGTGGTCATTCCGTATTTTTGTCTCGGATTGCCATGAAAACCCAATAGTCTAAATAGTAAGTCACCTCCCTAGCGAACTATTAATCTAATAAGACTGACTTTCAGCATATGATGGGGAAGATCTTAGTGTGATTTTCTATGTATCAACCTTTGTGTATCCTAGCCCATTATGCTGGTATAAGCGCACATACAAATTACAAGCCAGTCCATTTCACAATAGATTGTGACAGAGGCTAGCAGTGCAACTTGAGTAGCATTTATTTATTTGTATTTTATTTTAATTTTTTTTTGCAAGATAGCTCCTGAACCACTCCAAGCCAGTACCTCTGATACCATAAAAATCAAGTTTAGATAGGAGAATTTCGTGATCAACGGTATCAAATGCCTTGGAGAGGTCTAGGAACACCCCCAAGGGTATGGCACGACTGTTCTCGTCCTGATGTAATTTTGTCAATAGACTGTGCAAGTTTCGCGCGCATTCGAACTTCCGGGACCATAGTGGTCCCAACCATATGGAGTTTTACGTGGGCGAGATTTTGTTTCGTCAATTATTTAAGTTTAACGTAGGTTATGACCTAGAAAAGTATACATGTTGTTGGGAACGTAATACTAAGTGATAACAAAATATGAAAGTAAAAACAATTCAACAATATAAGGCCAAAAAAAAAAATATGTTGAGTTGCCCTCCGCGACCGACCCAAAAATGCTGAAATCTCGGGTCGTTTTTTTTTTGTTTCCCCCCCCCCCCGTTTTTTTTATTTTTTATGAAACTTACACATTATCTGTGTTTAACCAATCTAAAACGAATATATTTATTCCAAATAAGCTGAAACAATTTTGCAAAGCAAAGATTTTCAAGTAAACATGTAAGAGGTCGATATTTTACGTTCTGTGTTTTGTGTGCCGCTACACTCGTAGTCGTAACGCAACGTGCCCGGCCATCTACGGTACCTCAGATCGATCCCACGCAATAGCACATGACATGAACTGCCTGCAGACAGAATTCGCTGGCATACAGCCCGAATTCGCTTGAGCCAAGAAGCGGATTCACTCTGGTGGTACCCAACACTTGTTTTGAGCGCGAGTGCCAGATCAAACGGTCATTTTTAGAACTTGTGTTAACTAAATGTGTTCACCTAGCTCTTAGCTTGCCATGTGTGTTTTGGATGTTCAAACAAATAATTTTTCAATAGGATATTTCAAACAATAATTGTGCAACTTACTCCGAATTATTTTCCGCGATGAGTACCGGGCGCCGCCATTTTGGAATGATCCCAATCATGCCAATCAAACTACGACGTCATCGGCCGGCCAGACTGTGGGAGGAGCGTATAAGTAAAGCAACCATTGAAATGTTCGCACCCTCGCTCCGCCCACCAGCTGGCCGATGACATGGTATTTTGATTGGCATGATTGGATCATTCCAAAATGGCGGCGCCCGGCACACATCGCGGAAAGTAATTCGGAGTAAGTCGCACAATTATTGTTTGAAATATATTTTTAAAAGATCGTTTGTTTGAACATCGAAAACACGCAAGGCAAGCTAAGAGCTAGGTGAACACATTTGGCTGGTTTAAACCACCGAATGGCCCTTAGAGAATGCACTTTGAAATGGTTATAGCTTCAAAAGAAATGGGCGGGATGTGTGACCAAGGTCAGGATCCAGGAAAAAGTGTATAAAATGTTTGAAAACAAATTATAAAAGATATTAAGTTAAATGTTTCTTAGCTTGTCTTTTCATTCTGTATGTACTTCTGCACACTAGTACATCATTGTATATTGATTGGGATTAGTTCCAATGCATTTCAATCTTCAAATGACAGTCAAGGTAAAAAAAATTATAAAATAAAAAATAACAAAATCCCGACCGACCGACCCCTTCAACAATTTTTACTGGAGGGCAACTCAACAATTTTTTTTTTTTGGCCTAACGAAGAAAACCCAAGAATTAAACTTGACTTCAGCTTCCGGTTATTGCAAAAAATTAAGAATTTTGTGCTCGCCTCCGATCATAAAACTTACGTAAACGCTTGTTTTGGATGCGCAATTATAATCGCCAGATGCTGTAATTGCAAAGTAAACCCTTTTCATTGCAGTCTATGGCTGCTGAGGCGTCAGCATCCTCTTTAAACTACGATACGGGTCCATTTATGACCCGTTTGACCTTCACGAATCCGCGTAAGGGGTTTCTAAAAAGTTAATATCAAATAGGCATCCTTGTCCCAGAGTTTTTTTTTTTTCCAATAATAATATACACACTACTGTGATTTTGTTTTTCAAAAGCTAAAACTTTTCATAAAATTGTAATGATTTATTTTTGTTGTTCAGATTTTGTCATGAGATATAATTTAAAACAAAGATTTAATTTCAGAAATAAAAATGTTCTTCGTTTGACGTGTTTTCTCGTTCGGATACGCGCGAGACTTGCACAGTCTATTGATTGCAGGATAGCATGTACGGTTGAATGATTCTCTCGGAACCCGTATTGTGCATCGGATAAAATAATGTTCTTTTTCAACAAATCAGAAGTGCAAAGGTAAATAATACGTTCAAGAATTTTCGAAAAAGAAGTTAAAATAGAAACGGGTCTATAACTACTTACAAGATGGGGGTCACCTTTCTTAAAAATAGGAACTACTCTTCATGGAATCTGGAACAATACCAGTAGTAAGTGACTGATTCATAATAATTATAAGTGAGTGGCCCAGAAATGCAAGACATTATGTTTTTAATAAAAATGCTGTTAAACGAATCATGACCAGCGCTTGTTTTTTTTCCGAGAGGCTCAGAACTATGGTAATGAGTTCACGCTCTGTTACGGGCGCAAAAAATATAGAATGAAGGTGAGGGTTGAAAAGTTACTTTTGATAATTGGTGGGACTATTAATTTGAGTAGCAAGTTTGGGTCCAATGTTGACAAAATAATTATTAAAATGCTCTGCTAATAAACAGGAATCATGTATACTGGAGTTTTTGACATTTGATACTAATGGTTTTACGAGGTGTGTTATTTTTAAAGACAGAGTTGATAATTTTCCATGTGTTTTTGATGTTGGTGGGCATAATGATTTGTTTTTGCAGAACGTAAAACGGTGGTGAGTAAGTTTCTAAAACGAATATATTTCTGTCGTTTAGAGTCACTGGGACAACGGATACATTTATGATAAAGTTTGTTTTTGTGATTAATGGATTTTAAAGAGCTCGAGTTATCCAACGGCATCTAGGTTGAGACTTTTGATTCGAGTGTTTATCTCTTACCAAGGGAACAAATTAGTGTTCATAAATAAACGATGTATCATGATTATCAGTACTAAAAATTGAAGACCAGTCCGTGAATTCCAAATTTGATTTAAAACGGCTTACATTTTCAGGGGAAGTTTTGAAAAAATATTTAGGTTGGATGGAGTGAATTTTTTTTATTGAAAGGAGGTTTTGTAAAAATGGGAAAATGATCAGAAATATCGGTAATTAGAATACCTGAGCTGAGGCGGAGGAGGATATTACAAAAAAAATTATCAGTAAAGGTGGCAGAGGTTTATAATTTAAAGGGATAAAAGAATGGCTAAACATTGAATCCATGAATTCTTGTGTTTGACTATGATGGTCACTGCTCAGTAGATTTATATTAAATACTCCCGAGATAAGACGGTTTGTTACTCTCAGAAAGTCGAGTTTGAATTTCGCGAAACAAAACAAAATCGTCTTATTCTTATGATTTTAAATTTCAATAAAAATTGACTCAAATGAACCAGTTAAACGGGATAAATCAGGCCTAATAATGTATTGAAGATCAGTAGCTATATACAAGGCAACACGACCCCCACTTTATTGATTCGACTGTTGGCCTCGAGGTGGAAACCCGGAATAGTTAAAGTATTCAAGGGTGAATCGGAATTCTTGAGCCATGTTTCTGAGAGGCCAAGGACAGAAAATGGCCGAGTGGAGAGTTTGTAAATAATTGATCAATTGATCAAAATGTTTCGAGAGACTTCTGATATTCATATGAAAAAAAGAAAGCTGGGAAGGGTCGTTCGGATTAAATGAGGCTTGAAAATTTGATTCATTGAGATAATCACATGAGTTTTGATTATTGTTCAAATTGTTAGGGCCATTTACGAGGTCAATAGCTTCAAAATTGAAATTGTAGTTTTCAGCTCCTAGGGGAGTCATTTAATTCAGTTGTAACTGGGGTTGGCTCCATCGATTATTTTGAACAAAATATAATTTATTATAAAGAATGCCTACAGACATAGAATTAACAAGACAGGACACGACGAGGACAACATTTAAGATACAAAATGACTAGAAAGGATAAACAGTATAGCATATCTGTAATTAAGTACCAGTTGAATTTGGCACTCAATTAAGCGTGTCTGAGGTGGCGGTACATTGATCATAAAATGTGATTATTTCCATTGTTTGATTGGATAGGTTTAGCTCACCTAGCAAAACAAGAAACTGGGTCATTTCCTGAGTTTTTGGAGGTCATCCTTGGAGCTAACAATTACACGGTTGCCATCTTTCCGTAGGATCTCAATCCGACCGTCTTGGATCCACACCTTGTCAGTAGCTGGATGACGCTTCGCTTCATTCAGCCAACATTGGCGTTCCCGGGTGAGGCTTTTGCTGACATAAATGTTTGAGCCTTTAAATTTGGCTCGAAGACGGTAGAAGGCGGCTCGGGAGTTGTAGTCAACAAACTTGACTGTTTTTGGGCTGGGCCTTGACTTGCCCAATGCATCTTGGTGAGACCCAATACGATGTGACCGGTGTAGTAGCTCGATTGCGAGGTGCTGCTTCGCCATTTCAGTTATTGATTTGTCTGTATTCTTGTGTTGGGGCGATTCAGGTATGCCGTTAACAATGAGGCAATTACGTCGGGAGTATTGTTCTTGATCAGAGAGCCGTTCAGTAAGATGGCGGACGTCCCTTTCCAAGCTGACAATCTTCTTATCCCGGCTCTCTAACTCCAACTCCATAGCCTTATGAATATCTTGAGATAATTTATGGTGTCCGCAATGGCATCAGATAAAGCAGGTATATACATCCAGAAGGGCCTTGGACCGCAGAGCCTCGGAGATAGCAGCAGTGATGGCAATGGGGTCGATTGCTGGGGCGTCAACGGCCCGGTAGTTGCCGTGTTCGGTGCATGTATGTCGTTTCGGAGGCATTTTGTCCAAAAAGCCTGAAATATTAACTAGAAGGTGCACCGATGATTATGTAACAGTTCTCTTTCGTCCAAGTTAACGAAAATGGAAGGCCCGGCTTGGCAGTACTGACCTCAACTTTTCAGCGAAAAGGGGCAATTTTGAATGCTGTCGGGAGACCTCAAAAACACGTCCATTCGCTTCGATTACATACTCATTTTAAAATCTAGATTCACATCAGTCAGACAGTCTTTCTCAAGGTCAGTGTTGTAGTCAGGTACTTTTCATGGCCGGGGTACGAAGCACTGGCCGGGTACTGAGCTGGCCGGGTACCAAGTGCACAGGTGTCCGAGTAGAACTCTGGTACGCGTACTGTTGTACGAGTACAAGTATCCGTGCACCAAGTCCATCAGAGCAGTACCAGCTATACTTGAAGTGTGGGAAATTTTGAAATGAAAGATCGAAAGATACAGTGTAAAACACAATAACTGGTTGAATTTCTGGTTTATGATTTTGTGCTTTTTATCTTTTAAAATGACACATAAAATGCCGGCTTTAATGAATTACAAGTGAAACCTCTTTCATACAATATTACTTTAACTATGGTGTTCCATAATTATGTGCCACCTTTATGATCATCAGAGAAAAATTGCCACCAGACTCAACTGAGTTTGAAAGCAACCCTGATCACCATTCTCCCTCACATAATTCACATAAATTACAAGAAACACTTGAGGATCTAATTGCTCTACTCTAAACAATCCAACAACGGATTCACGCCCGTTACTCAAAAACACAGACATACCCACGGCTATGTCCCCCATTCCCAAAACATCTATTGCAACCCACACATCTTTTTGATAAAAGATGTTCAAAGAGATTTACCCGATTCTTTGATTCGACCTACATGCAACTGTATGAAGAGGAAACTAACAAGATTTCCGAAAGCTAGCTATTGCTACCCAAAGGATCTGAAAAAATATCCTTGATCTCGAAAAAACAGTCTACCACTGGCCTACATGATCAAAAAAGGTCACACCATTTCGGTTGATCTATTTTCCAACCACTTCCCAGTTAAAATAACACAAGTGGAAATAGTCAAGCACAGTTACTATAATATTTGGAATTGTATTATCACAAATACATTTTTCAAATTACAACAAGTCAACAGATACAGCGTCACTGGATGGGATAGCACCAACATTTATTATCCCCCAAAAATGCGACGGAAAAAAAAAATGCGACGGGAAAAAAAATGAGACGGTAAACAAAAAATGCGACGGAAAAAAAAAATACGATGGTAAAAAAAAAATGCGACGGAAAAAAAAAATGCGACGGAAAAAAAAATGCGACGGGAAAAAAAATGCGACGGTAAACAAAATTCTGAGTAAAGGTCGCACATATGGAACACCATATTATAGTCTAAAATACCCGGGTATTTTAAGCGGCTGTGGTTCACGGTTGCTTTACCTTTTGACTGCGATCATATTTCATCACCATGAACGAAATGAGAAATATCGCCGAACACGAACTGATATACTTCATTAACTCTTTTTACTATTTGGTTTTCTAGATTGTTAGACTTGATTTCAAGTCTGAGATCGCGGTTATTTCTCTGCATCAGCCACACAAAATTTCCCCCGCAGAATGGCTATCACGCGGTCTCAGCTCGCAATCTCAGACTTGACCCCCTTGTGTATATGGGATATTCATTTATTCACAACTGACATTTTACATAACAACACTATGCCAGAGAGATGGCCAATCAGGAGGCCACAAAACTCCTGTTGGTTGCGTCTATTCCCAATAGGTTATAATCACTTCAGCATTTTCTGTAAAATCGATTGAGTCATTGTTTTTAATTTTTATAGTGCTTTGTACGTATGCTATTTCTAATTTATACATAAAATAATACTAGATGTATTCTTAAAATATTGAAAAATAAACATAACAAATAACCTGATCCCTACTAGACGAAAAACTGTGTTCCCTTTATTTGAACGGAATCGTCTAATGATTTTCCCAACGTTTTTATTTATTTTGAATTTAAAAACTAGAATCACTTTGGGTTTTTTGTTTCTAAACTGTAAGTTGAATCACTGAGCAGAGGCAGATTAGTTACATGTGATTCAATGTTGTATTTCTGTACTATATCCCGTGGTATAAACGGTCAAGTTTGAATGTGCATTTTATTGACGGCTTCTGAGGTTCTGACCAATCAGAGTGTTCCGTCCACTTTTGGACTAATTCGCCATAGGGTGTGTACAAACCGAAAAACAATGTTCCCAAGTCTGTGATCGTAGGCTAAAGACGGTGGTTAATCCACAAGAGGGCGCTATTTCAGGCAATTATGTATTGGCTATCAGGTAGACTAAAAACCACGGGCGAGCACAGACTTGGAACCAAGTCTACTAGATTGTTGGCGCGGCAACCCCATTTTGGTACACGGGTTACTGGTGCACACAGGGGAGCACAAGAAATAATTATAGCGATTGTCATGACAACAAGTTACAAACATCGCTGGGTAATACTATATTGAAACCCATTAGTCTACCTTGGAACTCATTTCCCGGGAGAACAATATTTTTTAACCACAACAAGTTGTAGGCATAACCGGGGAAGCTCTTAATGTGTTTTTCTATTTTCCATCATTTGTGTATATTCAGCAATTATGTTGGATATCGCATGGAGGTAGAATGAATTATCAACCAACTGTATACAGAACCTACATGCAACAGCTATATAGTGTTGTCAATAGATAATACAATTATTTCAATGTTGCCATGTGTACATCGTTAAAAATAAGGTACATGATAAAACATATACAATTGCAAACCAGAGAAGTATGGTAATGACAAAAACACTTTACGGAAGTTGGACAAATAATCACAAAACAGGACAACCTTAGGGCTATAGGGTGAAGCAAAAGCTTTTGTTCCCGTACCACGGACAGACAAACACAACAACAGACTAACAACACTCACTAACATATAAACATGTAGGAACTAAGACAAAGCAACATTTCGAAATATGCCATAAACGTATATATATATTGTCCTGTTTTCCAACCTTTGCAAAATGATTTCAAGGCAAAGAGTGCTAGTTCAAAGTAAGTAACTAATGTGAGCTTGCGATTCTTGACGTGTCCAATGACCTCGTGTTAGCATTCCAGTATTCTTGACTATTGCTCCCCATCCTATCTTGGATGCATCTGAAGAAATTGTTATGTTTGGTTTTAAATTAATCTTTTGAACGTAACTCATGGCTTCACGGATTCAATGTTTTCAATCCACCAGGTGAGGTCATTTAATTCCTCCTGTGACAAACTCATTTGAGTATCGTGTACTGTCTTCTATACTTGCAATGCTTGAGTTTTCTCCTATTCGAGATTTTGGTAAAAAGGTTGACCAAACATACACCGGAAAAGTTGATACTATCGTGCTAAGAACTTGGGTTACTTCTAGAATTGTAGGTGTATCTTTTGTTTTCAAGGACTGTCAGTATTTAGGGTGTGATGGAAATTTGCCCATCTTTGGTTGTGGTGCAAACAGCAACAATACACCTTGAAGGCGTTTTATATATAACGAGTTTGAGCAAATTTGCCTTCTAAAGGTTAATAAGCGCACATTTTATAGTTTGAACTGATGGAAACAAATCCAATTCATAACCCTTAAGGGGCGGATCATCAAATTGACCACATTCACTTGACGTCATTATCACAATAGTCTTGCAACATTTTGGGTCAATGTTCCCGTGTGTTAATAGAGCGCATTTAGGGAGTCAATGTCCCCGTGTGTTTTATAACGCGCATTTTGGGAGTCAACTTGTCCAAGTGTGTTTTAAAAAAACCCACTCAATCCTATAAGACAGTTATTCGTGACTCGGTTTTTGAAACAGTCGCAATGGAAATCAACGTAACTACACAGGATCGATAGATTATTACAAATAATTGTTTTGTTATCATTTGGAATAAAGCTCACTGATGTTACACTTCATACCAAGGAGTATAATGTCATCTGAAATACCGTAAACATAGGGAAAACTGATTGGGTAAAGTTTAAATAAGTTTTGGCTGAACAAAGAAAAGTTGATTAGAGTAGCTGGACTTGAACCTCAGCGACCTCCAGATTATCATGCCGCCTACCAACTAAGTTATTTAGCCCTAACGTTGGCGGTTTCGTTAATTTCTCAATTTGACAAAAGTGTCGTGGCATCATCCAAACAGGCTATTTGTTTTTCTCTCTTCAGGCTAGAGTTCCCTTTGACACGTCATTAACCCTTTCAGTTCAGCCCCAAGGGCGACTTTAGTAGACTGTGCACTATACCCAGCTCGAGCCCCAATGGCCCAATATAACAGACAAAGAAGCAAGACTGAGCACAAAAGCCATTTATTGAAAGGCTGTAGTTTTGTCCATGTTTACCCTCCATGCCCAAGCTTAATCATTGGAAAGAGAAAGATTGGATCTTTCCAATGAAGGTAAAATATAATAGGGTTGTTATGCAATCACTTCAAATGGGAGTGAAAAGATCCGAAATGCCAAACACTACGGAGTGCCATAAGGTTGTGTGCAAAAAGGTTTTTGGGTTTAGAGAACACACTGGGGAAACAAAGACCAAGAACTTATTGGCTGATTTCAATGATTTGTTTGTTCTTTGAAAGTTAAATTCAATGAGTAAGATAATTTGTATTACTTGTTAGGCTCTAAAATGAAATCTTCAAGGTAATAATATAGAGTTTGTAAAAATAAAAACTTTGAACACCAGCTTCCTGCTGTGTGAGAATTTGTGCGTCATGCTTGAGTGGTCATACAATGTGGGCACCAGCAGCTGTTTATATCGAAAGAACTTAGGGCTGAAAGGGTTAATATTTTTAATTATTATGATTACAAAATCATTGATCCTCGAATAAGCCACTTAATCTCCGTGGAAACGAAATAACATACAGTTCATTACATATTCCTTCCTCTTTGTAATTAGGTAATTATGGCTTGAGTACGTAGAGACAAATATGAGGAGTTTCAATTCAGCCAGAACAAGAAAATGGCAATCCTTTGCAGTTTGATTTTCCTCTTGCTTGAGATATTTCTTGAGGTTTCAGCATCTTATAGTGTTAGTGGTCTTTACCGAGGGGTCTGGTACCAGCCGATAGAGCACTACGCCCTTCTAGGCCAGTCCTTCATGGATATCTCGGGCATCTCTGCCGTCATGTGTTCTGCTCAGTGTCTCAGCCATCAAGGATGTTTCTCTTTCAACTACGATCGCATCAACCAAGTCTGTCAGATGAACAACGCCACAGCAGAGCAACCCTGTGACAACTTTCAAGGAATGCGATATTTTTCTTACTACGACGCAACTGCAAAATACAATGTTGTGAAAACGTTCGGTTAAAAACTTTTCGGTAACGTTGCATAAACTACCAACATGCAACCAAAGTACAACATTGGTTGAAAATCATGCAACGTCGTCAAAACGTTGTCAGCCCATCGACCAAATTGCAACCTTATCACAACGTTGTGCAATGTTGTAGCAACGTAATGTGTTAGCTGGGAAGTAATTGTTTTGTTAAAATAAGGGAATAAAAGAGTAGTGACTCGGTCTTAATCGGCCGTTTAAAACCGCCAAGGTCCGTGGCCTTGCAATAAAGGACCGAGCCGATAAATCCCCGTGGAAACGAAATAACACACAGTTCATTATACTCTCCTTGGTCTTTGAGTCAATTATGGCTTGAGTACGTAGATATAAAAAATATGAAGACTTTCAATTCTGCCAGAACAAGAAAATGGCAATCCTTTGCAGTTTGATTTTCCTCTTGCTTGAGATATTTCCTGAGGTTTCAGCATCTTATAGTGTTAGTGGTCTTTACCGAGGGGTCTGGTACCAGCCGATAGAGCACTACGCCCTGCTAGGCCAGTCCTTCATGAATATCTCGGGCATCTCTGCCGTCATGTGTTCTGCTCAGTGTCTCAGCCATCAAGGATGTTTCTCTTTCAACTACGATCGCATCAACCAAGTCTGTCAGATGAACAACGCCACAGCAGAGCAACCCTGTGACAACTTTCAAGGAATGCGATATTTTTCTTACTACGACGCAACTGCAAATCCAACGAATTGCCAGGTATTTTACAGCCCCACTCAGTCAATTTTTTCTGCTGAATACAGTGACTAATTCAAAAGGCGCAACAAGTAATAAAAAACCAAGTTAATTACTTAATTATTCATCAAACAGGTTTTTTTCTGTCAAATGTTCTGACTGTTTTATCCTCAAGCAGGCAACGGTTTTGCTTATTATGCACATTATTTTTTGCTAAGCTAAAATACACAAGATACCAGTCAGCGCAATTGCTTTGTGTTTGCTGAATTCTGTGCTTAAGCAGCTCTAACAATTGGGCCTATGTTTTTAGAAAGTTCCTGAGGATGACGATATATGTAAAAACTTCTTGTTTGCATTTTGGTAAATGCCAAAGCAATTTTTCTCTTACAGTAATTAAAACAAAATAAAATTGAAATGATACTAACTCCCTAATTTTGGAGGTTGATCTAAATTAAATTTTTGTTTACTCCTTTATTTCTCTACAGAACAATATTGTTTACGTTGACAACAAATTGAAGGCCTGCAGTACGTCCAGTAAGTCAAGCATTATCTCTCTCCAAGGTTTAACCACAAATTAGTTACAGATTTATCTGACGACTGTGTGGAGTAGTTTAATTAAATGTCTAAGATAACTGTAAGATAATTGTAACTTCTATGACAAACTGCTACGTCTTTTTTGTCCGATTCAGAGAAACTCGGTCTCGAGGATGGTTCGATCCCCGATGAGAATCTCTCCTCATCAAGTAACTGGAAAGGCAATGGTGCGACATCCACACCGGGTGGTGGCCGTCTAAACAAGATACCCACAGACAGTCGCATCGTGGGAGAATGGCATTCCCTTGTAAAAGATACCAACCAGTGGATACAAGTGGATTTAGGAAACCCTACCTACGTCACTGGGGTGCTTACTCAAGGGCGTCATGAACGCGATTATCAGTGGGTGAAGAAGTACAAAGTGCAGTTCGAACCGCCCTCACCGGCATGTCTGTTAGACGTGAAAGACCAAGTTGGTGAAACTCAGGTATTTTGATATTTTACTTTTTAAAAGTTCGAATAATTATTCATAAGGATAAATACCTCTCCGATCCGCTCGCAATATTATCGTTCCGTTTATCTTCCCTTCTAGATTTTCATTGGCAACATCAATAGTAAAGGCATCGTGGAGAGGCGCTTCTTCGAGCCCGTCGTGGCGGTTAAGATTCGCATCGTGCCCGTTGAGTGGAATGTTTCGATCACTCTGCGTTTTGAACTGCTTGGTTGTAAATAAATGGTGCACAGCAATAAACACAAATTTGGTATAACATCAGCGTGAATCAAAAAAGACGGAAAACGAACAAACAAACAAACAAAACCCAACCAAAAAACAAACAAGCAAACAAACAAACAAACTTAACAGCATCAACAATCACTGGTAACAGACTACAAAAACCCCAGCATTCATTCAATAGGATTTAAAACTTTGCATGGTGAAGATACAATCTAGTTATAGGTTTGCGTTGACTCCATTATAGAAAAACTAATTTATTGAATACCAAACAATGTCTTTTCGTTTTCTTGTTCATTAATTGTTGTTTTTTTAGTATAGTAGCTTTAGAGAGATACTATATTAAAATACAAACCAAAAGTAGTTGTAAAGATGATGGTTGTAAACATTTTTGTCACCTTGTTTGATATGTGCAATAGACCTTATGCATTGACGTCACCAAGCCGCCATCTTAGAGGTAAACTGATGATGAAACAATGGAAACGCGCTGATTTGTACGCGCGGCGCACAAGACTGGCCAATGAGCATCTTCCTTTTGACCTCTAGGTGAGGGCGCCCTACTCAAATGACGTCATATGCATAAGGTCTATTATACTGAATGTGATATATTATAGAATTAGGCAGTATGTATTTATATGGCTTGAATTAGGGGGAAATTTCTTTGTTGATGTAAATAATGAGTACAAACATCGTGATTTGAGTACGCTGGTTGTTCCTGGTTGATTGTGGTACTGTTTACAGCATGAATGTGTAGTGAAGTTTCAGATTGCGAAAGGTTTTTCGACATTAATTAAACTATTCCGATAGTTGTGTTTTATATTCAGATAGTTGTCTGCATGGTTATCCTTTCAACTATGTGAAGTAAATATGTGAAGTAAATAGCATTTGCTCCATCTAAGATAGGGTTTACAAGGTGGTGTATTGCAATTTGCATTTCAATTAAAAACTTTATTTTATCCTATTATTAGGCAGTTCATTTGACAGTTCAGCTCCATGTCATGCCAGAGAACACAGCGGTAAGCCCCTTCTCTTAAAACCCTCCGGGAATCCCTTGTTTGTGCTGCAACTGCAGCAGCAAAACCACCAATTATTACATAACCCACTCATAAAAGTAAATGTTATCCTATTTCACAGAAACTGTTCATCGGTTCAAGGGAACAACTAATAAAATCCTACTCAACATTTTGTTAGGCTAGATTTGTTTTACCTATCTTATTTCATAATAGGGGCTTCATGGTTTGATGTTAATAAAATATATTACTTAAATTTTTAAGAGTCTGTTTTGAGATTTTACCTTTAACAAATATCCCTAAAATTGTGTAGTGTCCGTTTCGATATTGTCCAAAGTCGTTGATATTTTGGATCGGATGTGAATGTGCAGATTAGTTCCATCTTTGGTAGTGTTGCAAACAGCAACAATACACTTTGACGGCATTTATAACCAGTTTTGAACACACTTGCATTTGAGGTTATTAAGTCCATATTTTATAGTTTAAATTGGAATAATAATAATTCGTTTAAGGGCGGATCATCAAATTGACCAAATTCACCTGACGTCATCATCACATGATCTTTGTTACGCCATTTTGGGAGTCCCGTGTCCCCGCTTGTTTTTGATAGTGCGCATTTTAGTTGACGTAGTGTTAACACGCAACCAACTAAAACGTGACAGACAGTATAGTATGCATATTCTACCCACGGCGTTGCCCAGGTCTTTACCATAATAAGCTATTCATATGGGCCTGTCTATCAACTCACAACAGCGATAATACTAGTAATTTCTAAAGAAGATAACTGACAAACAAAAACTTAGGCCCAGTACATCAATCCCTTTTGCTATAATCAAAGTTCAAAATAATCAAGTATTTCAACCCACCTCATCATCTATCTAGTAATCCTAATCTGGTTCTAGTGTTCTAATTTGTATGTCCCGTTTTAAATTGTCTTTTTTGTCTTGAACTTTTGTACCATTAAAAGTGTTTTTAAAACTTTGTGTGTGAATTTTTTTTTTTATCCTTTATTCATCCGAATTAAAAGCAAATAAATAAATATAAAAGAACAGTACAGTTGCCCCCGCTATCGAATTCTTGAATTTTAAGGTATTCCCTGTAAAAAAAAAAAAGCAAATAAACTGAATATAAAATGTAATTTCACATTTTTATTGTGAACAATAATTATTTTTTTTCATCGTGTTTGTTGTCGAAAAATAATAAGAATATGCGACGCCCTCTGCGGTTGGAACTTGGCCAATTTTAACTCGATGATTCCACGAGGGCACGACCTTAGTTGGTACTTGAGTGTTCAGCAAAGTAAGTCGATGTTTTGAAGCCTTATTACACTCTTTGGGGGCATTTTAAATATTTGACTTACATCTCTGTTGTTTTGTGTTACTCATTGTTGTTGAATCATTGCTTACGTTTTTGTTGTTTTTCAATTTTCCAACGTTTTCTGAATAATGTTCTTGTGTGGATAAGATCGATACACACGCACAGCATCTTCTTATCTTACGCGATGACATTTTTCTTGGTTGATTGGGAGATGGCGCCCTCCTTTGACGTATTGTATCCCTAGCGCCCTCGAAAGAGTCCATGAGTACGCCCGCAGTTCAACGACACACATTGGACTTTAGATCGGACGCCATATGAACAAAATAATTGGCTCAAAAACTCTGGGCTGCTTAAAAATTGGACCAGAGGAATCTGGTATGCAAAGTTTGGCTTTTTATAGATTCACTAATGTCCAATTACACCAGCTGAGTGCTGAATTACACTGGCAAATCCAGCATCCCGAGAATTTCAAGATGATTTGGAACAGACACTTATTGTTGGAGAGGATTGAATCTGTTTTGCCCTTTAATTTGGGGCATCTAGGTTAAATTGTGATGAGTGATAAGTGATATACATTAGATTCACATCAGTCAGACAGTCTTTCTCAAGGTCGGTACAGTGTTGTAGTCAAGTACTTTTTTGGCCGCTGTACCAAGAACTGGCCAGATACTAAGATGGCTGGGTACCAAGTGCACAGGTGTCCGAGTAGCACTCAAGTACCCGTACTTGTTGGAGTCGAGTACGAGTACAAGTATCGGTGCACCAAGTCCATCAGCGCAGTACCAGCTATTCTTGGATCTCTGAGTATGGGAATTTTTGAAATGAAAGGTAGAGCAAAGGTACAGTGTAAAACACATCAATTGGTTATTGACTAACTTCTGGTTTAAGATTTTTTTTTCTTTTTTTTCTTTTACAAATAAATGATACATAAAAAGACAGCTTCAATGAATTACAAATGAAACTTCTTTCATACAACCTTGAAACAATGAACTGCAGTCTCACAGAAATCGATTTATCATAATTTCCAGACGGTGTCTTTCAAAACTTGCCGGTACATGGGCACAAGATATAAACCTGTACTTGGATCTTTGACAACTTTGGTCATGATGATAATGTGACGGTATGGTCGTTTCATGTGTAGCCCCGTGCGTAAACTTTATTATTACATTACGTACTGCGTGAGTATGGGTCCATACAGGGAAAAGCCTGTGTCATGACCCGACCGCTCCTCCTTCAATCATTAGCATAATACATTTGGCTCTTTTCCATGTTGCTAGGCCGTAGCACTATATTGGGTCACAGGTCGTCCACATCCACTTGGAAAAAACTGAGTCCGCCTATATATTAGTTCTTAACATTGTATTACTTTAAAATCAAAGTAATTGGCTTGCGGTGTTTTCTAACATGTTATAGGTTAATAATAATAGTATTACTCTGCTGCCATGGGAAACAAACAGCTTTTCTTAATAATAAGTAAATCGCGTAGTAATTCTTAATGTGTGCGCTGGCCGGAACCAACACCATTCCCGCTCAATTCTTTCTCTATGTTGATGAGCATCAGACCGCTGATTTTTCTGTGAGTAAAACTTCTAATTTTTCTCCGCTTATATACATTGTCAGTATCTAAAATGTTACTACATCATCTCATTGCGGGTTATAGATCCCCTGTAGCGATAATCTCTTGCAGTGTGCGTAATGGAACATTTTATATTTGAGTAGTTTTGACTCCATTGTCAGAAACTTTGTGTGTGTCAAACTTTTACACGAGGGTTGCATGACCACCTGGCGGCTGTTTACTGTCCCATTCATTTCATAGTGATGCTCTAGCTGTTTTATTTACCAGTTCGTGAGTGGTTGGCTGATTGGTGATGGTGGTGCTCAGGGATATTTACAGGGATATTTAATTGGATTGATTAAGTTAGATTAAATTAATCAAAACCTGTTATTAGCTTAACTGGGTTAATGGGGTTTCTGTGATCGTTTTAGTATTTATTATTTTATCGGAGATTAGTTGGAATTTAATGTGACTGGATACTGATTTATGTAACTCATTTGCCATTCACATTCAGAACCTCCTATTCAATATAGTACTTTTGTCAGCCGAATACTTGTGAACTTGGAAATAAATCCAAACCCTCATTTTATGGTCAAAATTTTATTTTGTTTTGACTCACTTTATTTGAATTTATTGATCTCTGTGAGTTGGCATCCTACTTTCTAACAAAGTTAACGGACTACCAAGGTTGCACCACCCTACCCCTGTCCGTGACAATAATATCACATAATTTGTTTTAGGTCAGAGTGGAAGTGTGCCCGTGCATTGAGAAAGAAAATTGTGCAGACATTTTTGTGTATGACCGTGCTCGTGCATTGATCGAGGTAGAATATTGTGAAGTTCTCTATCTACAATCATCTTACCATGTCTACTTTTGCCTTAGCTAGTTCGATCCTGCTGATGGGTGTACTTCTATTCGGTGAGTTTTTCTTGAATCAACTTTAGAGTCCGTCCACAAAATGAAAGAGTTGTAACAAACCCCAGTGTACAATAAACATGATTTTTTACTGAGCAAGGATAGTATGAGCGTCATAGTGTCAAATAAAAAGGGATTAATCAAAATATTATTTGATTGAACAATGCCGAGAAAACATTTAGGTCGTAAAAATAACTTTGAATCACAAATTTTCAGTTTTTAACTACTTTACCGGCTTTTGGAAAAATGTTCTTTCACTCACTCATCACTTGCTTGTTTATTAAAGTTTCATGACAATAAAGATGCTAAGTCCAATTTCTTACCGATTTGGCCCCAAAATATGTATTCAAATTTTAAATCACGCCTATCGGTCATGTTTTGTAAAATGTCCGTGGCGGATGAGATAGCAACTTTTGCATAATTTCCGTTTTGAAACAGCGTGGTCTGTCAAAATTCGTCCAGTAAAAAAACAAAACGAAAATAAACAAAATATGTTGACAGAAATCGAGCCATGCAACTTTAACCACGATCCTGAAGCTATTCATTGGTGGTACACCTTTTTGGTGTTGTTGAGCGATGTAACTTCAAGATGCATTGTCAGATTTTGCTAAAAATACTAGGAGTGTTTCTAGATTTTATTTTTTAATAAAAGATATAAAAATTATGCATTTCAAAATTGCTGAACAATAACTCAATATCGAGATCCCTTTTGCAACTGGAGTTATTTAAAAAAAGACTGTTTTGTGGAGAAAAAAAACCTGGCACAGCCTACATTTCTTAAAATGCAAATCAATTTTGTTTCTTGCGATTTGTTCTGAAATAATTTCTTTTGCGAAAATTGTCAACAGGTCTAATTGCAAATTAAATGAATAACATTATTCAACAGCTACTTCTGGAGCGATATTTTATTTTAAGCTGATTGAAAAATTAAGAAAGCTTAATTGTTACCAAATGATGCCGCAATAAAGGAAATCTAGGCTTGAACCCGATTCGAAAAGAACATAATACACTTAAAACCCTCAAGCGAGAGAATTGTTTTGTTGCAACGACCCCGTAGTATGCTTCCATCAGTTTTTGCATTTGTTGATGTAAGTGTGTTATTTACATACATGGGTTAATATTAACCTCTATTTGCTTCGATACAGATTGAGGGCGATTAAAGAAAAATGGACAAATGCGCGATGATTTGAACCAACGACCTCCGGATAAACATGCCGGTGTGGAACGGAGATTCTGTCCCCCCGGTGAATCTGTTCACCCGTACAACTTTACCTGGCTTGTCTAGGGTACAATGTCCCCCGAGACAGTATCTCCTAGGATAAACTGTCTCTCGTTAGGTTATTCTGTCCGTCGTGCTCAACGGAGTTGTATGTCCTCCAACGGAGAATAATGTCCCCCAGGCATAAGCGTCCACCGACGGAACCATAATCAACTTGCTTTATTACCCCGCGCTTTGCTGGTTTATAATAGAAGTATTGTATGATTTTAGTCAACATTGATTCATCAATGTAATATTTATATATTTTTGTTGAGCCCTACACTCCATTTTCCCGTATTTTGTATCTATAATTAAGCCTAAATCACTTTTTCTTCTTTACTTGTTGAAATGATTCACGAGGCCATTAATAATCCATATATTATGTACTTTTAAAAGATTAGCATTGAAGTTAGTATAATTGAACTATACCTTTGGAGTAACAAAAATAACAAATAATATCCAAACACATGACAAGTCAATACAAACAACTGACAACAAGCTTTTTGAAATGTCAAACTGTTTATATTTTCTAAATGGACAGTTACAATATTACTCATTCCAATTCAATTGAAAACTGACATTTATTTACATCCTTCATGAAATATTTTAAACAATGCATAACAAAAGAAAACGAATTCAAGAAGTATTCATGAACCCAGTTTTACAAGACAGAAAATAAAATGAGTATTCAGGCCACAAACTAGAAGCCAGAGGGCTCGTGGTGAGTGCATGGCGGACATAAAACCCTAGCCAGGGGACACATTCCCTTAGGGGTTTCTGTCCCCCCGGACTGTTGTGCGGGGGTAAATGAGAGGGGGACTAATTCCCCTAGCGGACAAAGAACCCTAGCCGGGGGACACATTCCCCTAGGGGATTCTGTCCCCCCGGACCGTTTTGCGGGGGGACAGAATTCCCTGTGACACCGGTGTCACGTCCTCGACGTTCCGGCGTACTGAGCGTTCCAGGTGACGTACGCATGCGCGGCCGTGCTGTTCGTTCCAACCGTGTTGTGACGTGGTTTCCTTCTCGTGCTCTGTAACTCATTTGTCATTGAGTACTTACTAGCCTCGTCGTAAGAATATTAGATTAGGCACGTACAGCCATCTTTCCCCCCTCTGTCAGGCCTTCCACATACTTCCCGCTGGTAAGGTAATGAATTATTCTTGATGTCTTCACACATAGAGTTACGAAACGACTTGACATGCTTGTGCGTTCATCACTACGTAGTAGTACTACAGCTCATGGGCGACGCCATGACAGCTAGAGACTAGAGGAACACTCAGTGCGGCACAAAATTGACTACTTTCGCTTGCTGCGCGCAGGCATGACATGACGTAATGTATTATATTTAGTCATCTGGAATGTTTAGCACGCCGGAATGCTCAGTGCGCGACACCGGCACTCTACCAACTGAACTATCTAGCCCTGCTACGATGGCCAAACATTTCTTCACCATAAATCATTTAAAATTGACCCGTGTCAGTTTACCCTGTGGTTTATTGTAAAAAAGCTTTTATAATTAATTTGGTTTCTACTGTAGGATTGACAATTTACATACCGATTACACAAAGTATGCTGGTAGAATTTTGTCCCGTTACCTCCTACCCAAATCACTGACCCCTGTTGATTGACACCCCTCTACGACATGTGACGTGTCCAGCTTAGGATATCATGGTATATATGTGACCCGCTCTGCAAAAAAGGCCCGTAAGTCGCGCTATGCCATTTCACGTAATGGGCTCTTCCATGCTGGAAGGGGAATTATTTTTTTCAAAAAATCTTTTAATCCTTTTTTTTCATCCTTGATGTCTACTCTTTCATAATTTTAAATCAGGAAGGTTGATTTTGATCAATAAAGATGAAAAAACCGTGTTTTGTGTTAAGGTTTTACGTGGTTTGGTACGATCGATTCCGTTCGATGTTACACAAATATTTTCACCTCTGGCAATGCTCTTCCAGCAACCCCCTATTATAAATTTGGTATCATCTTGAAGCTTACGACTAACTCTTTCTATATTTAGACATAAGAAAGGTAAAGGGTCACATACAAATGCTATGCAGGTCATTTTTGCCCCATAAACAAACTGCGCTTGTTACTGGAAGGACGTGGACATATCCTGTCACATGTTCCAAACAGAGCGCACTGATTGGTCGAGACGCCCAAGATTGATCTCGCGCATGCGCTGTGATCTCGCTTCATGGTTTTCTTGGAACAAGCAAGTAGAGCTAGCATTGTGCGTGCCACGTTGTTCTGCACACACACATGGCATGGATACGAGTTGACCGGGGTACGAGTTGACCTGTTTCCGTCAAAAGATCGTCAGGGATTGTTTATCTTCTGTGTAGTTTTACTATAACTTTTAAGATAGGTCACAGATGTCATACTTTCTTTCGTGATTAAGTTGATTGAAGATGACTCCAAAAAGACCACTATCATGCGAAAGGTTTTTAGGATCTTTAAAACGCAAAGATACATGTATTCACTAATTCAGAGAGGAGATCGATCGCTATAATTATTATACATGTCTGGTTTCGTCGTATGACTCGGAATTTTGAGAACTCCTGGTTCATGGATTGTATGTACGATGTGGTTATGACAACGAACTATTAAAATGTCACTATGTGCTGACAGCGTCCCTCACTGCAGGTTTTAAACCACAATTTCACAAATTAGAGAAACATGAAGGTAATGATGTAGTTTTTCTTGTTCTCTTTAATTTGTATTTTTTATCTTGCTTGTAATCCAGGACTTTGTCTAGCCCATCCAATCAACAGCAACACCAACAACCAGGAAACCCCAAGATCATACTCAGACGGTAACTGTTCAAATTCAGTTTATTTATACTTTTCTTTCTTTCAAAACAGTTTATCATATAGGTTTACTGCATAATGATTATGTAATTGGATTTATAATATTTAGTTCACAAAAAGTCGCCACAAATTAGGGTTATTTTGTTTTCGTATATTTCTTTATTTGACTGTATGCGGGTTCCATTATGACCACTTTGCAATGCTTAATATAAAGACAAAGTGAATTACCTTAATTAACAATCGCAAAAAATCAAAATGATTTGGTTCTATCTCATTAGACCTCATTTGTTTTAAAGTTCTACAAATCTTCCAGTGATTGTGCGTCCCTGAAGTGCTGTTAAAGATGCTTAGTTATTTTTTTTCTCAAAATTTCATCCGATTACTAGATTTAATCTTGAAATAGCTATTTATATCTGATTTAAGAAAGTTACAGCTTTCAGGTATTACAGGATAAAAACAAACCCGCCATTGATCAGTTAAAAACTAAAAATGATTTGGTCACGTCCATCTGCCTGCATGTACAAACAATTTTTTATTTTTTTTTTAAACATAGGTTCTTTGTGCATTGTTCGTTGCAATTATGGCCGAAAATTGTGTTTGTTTTTAGTTTTAAAACATCATCTTTCTGTCTAAATACGTTGTGAGGAGAAACGTTCCCTCAATAAACTTCTTTCGTCGAAACTTGGGCCAAGCAACTTTAAAAACAGCAATTTCTAACTCAATTCAAAGTCGATTGTTCTGATTGACGCAGTCGAATTAAAGCCAAAATGTGAACAAAATTCCTCGAAAAAATTTCAAACGTTTTTCTCACCAAAACATGACAATGTTCTCATTTTTCTAGGGGTTGAAAACTAGAGAGTGGAATTAAGTTTTACTGTTTAAAAACGTAAGGTTTTACTTTCACTTCAGATCCAAAGTATTGATGGTCTTATCTACTTATTTCAGGACCACCGTGTACCAGTGGACCGTTGGGAATGGAGAGTGGCGCGATCTCTGATGGAAGCATTACTGCATCATCATCCTACTCGTCGACATATTTACCTCCAAAAGCTCGACTCAATGAGGGCAAGTCATACTCACTTTCCGTTTAAATGCTGAAAGGAACTGCAAACCTGATCCACATACAGTATCATATTCTATCCATTTAGTCCCTCCTGGTAACTAGTTCGTATAAAACATACGACCAACATTGGAAATACATTCATGAAACAACAAACATGAAGTGAAATTTTTTATTTATTTATGTGTGAGTAATAATAATGTATGTCAATGTCTTATTACAATAAACAACACCAACATTGCAAGTTTATTTCCAATTGGTTTTTAGACCTAAATGTTTTATTCGCATTCATATGTTTGAAAGTTCATAGTTTCATTGGTTTTTTTTCTTTTAGTTTGTATGAATGGAATCTCATGCTTGTTGTCTGAAAGTTCTTGGTTTTATTTGCTTTCATCTCACTTGAATTGTATACTGATTCCAACGTTTCTTTGTATTTTCGAGGAAAGTTTCAACACAAAAACAAAGATGTCTCTTAACCTTCTACACTATTTTGTGTAATGTAATTATAATTACATTGTAATTGTAATTATAATTACTTGAAATTATTGAATTTTCTTTGTACAAGAGAAATTTGTGTATGCTGCTACGTAGCTCCTCACATAAAGAAGTACTTGAACGAGAACAAAGAGGAACATTATCCGAAATTCATTTATAAGTGCTCAATGAATACAGACATGGAAAAGTCATCGAATTAATGCACTATCAGTCGTATCATAAGTAAGGAAAACCGCCAACATAGGGCTAGATAGCTCAGTTGGTAGAGCGCCGGCACGTTAAACCGGAGGTCGTTGGTTCAAATCCCGCTCTAGTCAATTTTTCTTTGTTCAACCCAAAATCATTTAAAAATTTACCCAGTCAGTTTCCCTTGTGGTTTATTATTTGATAACTAAGTTTCATCAACCTCGAGGTTTGTAAAAACTATGAAACACTTCTGCCGTTGGCGGCGCGCATCTATGCTTCCCGATACAAAATCAACACAAAGCAACGTTACCCGCGTTGACCAGCCCATAATGTGACGTCTTGCGTGGGAGTTAGCTTCGCGTGAACAAAAATAGGCAACCGTTGTTTGTTGATGGGGATTCGATAGTTTTCGAAAGTAATTGGTTAATATATTGATCGATGATTACGAACAAACAACAGAAGTGTAAAAACATAAACAATTACATTTAAAATGACAAACAAACACACCATAAACAAGTTTAAATAGCATTCCCGTAACAAAATTATTTCAACTAACTATTTGAGAAAAATCAAATAATAATCAAGGCTTTGCTTCATGTCATAGGATAGTGTTATGATTGAATGTTTAGTTTCTTCGTTCAGTTATTAAGGCACAGGAGGGGGGGGGGGAGACACAAAAACTAAACAACAACTTTTTTGAAGAGTGCAACCAGCCTGGGTATTTTTTATTAATTTGCATTTATTAAAAAATGTGGAAATTTACATTTTTATTATAATCCCTAGGATCGTTGATGTTTGCGACGAAACAAAATTTACCATTTATTTTTAAGAAGTGATCCACTTTGAAAAAGTTATTTCAAAAGAATGGATAAAGGATTGATTGTCAGTTCTGCTAAAAAGTGGCATAATTATATCATGCACGTTTTTTTTGTGCACAGGAAACAGCCACTGGTGGCTACCAGCGCAAAATGCTATAGCAGGCTCTTGGATTCAAGTTGATCTGGGACTACCAGGCCCAGTTGTTACAGGACTGATTGTACAGAGTCTTTCAAGTGCCTCCATGTTAACCTTCAGCATTCAGTACAGTTTAACAGGAGAATCTGAAAGCTGGCATGACTTGGAGAATGCGGACGGAGATACCATACGGGTCAGATACCTTTTGTTTTTGTATAAGTCACCACCGGTATAGAGGGCACAACATCGACGGGCTCGGAGGGACTAGGCAATCATTTACATGTTTGTTTGATACATTATAAATTATTTTCCGGTGATTCCTTTTGCTATTATCGTGACTGCGTTAACAAAACGGCGTTGTCAATCAACACTAGTAGGCCTATCACAACTTATGCAAAACATCCCAAAACAGTAATAATTAATATTAATAGTAAATAAATAAATAAAAACATCATTAGGCCTATCTTGGACTAATAATAAAACAAATATAATTTATCAACTTTATACAAATCATGCTATTCTGAATCAATATTCTGAACCGGCAATGCTTTCTCATACCCCTAGTCGAATTTTTCTTTTCCAACAAAGGATCTTACCAAGCATGTCCAATGCTCACAATGTTCCCGTCAAAACCCCAAGACATTTAAATACTGCGTGTAGGAACTTCTTGCATATTAAAATATGAAAACGAGACTTGCTCGACTCTTTAAGCTTTACTGCAGAAATTACGCGAGCAACTGCGTATTTTAAGTATCGCCAATACACGCATATAGGCCTGTATAATTATGCGCAACCAATAACATTTTGTTGAAGTCGAGTATCTCTTGCCTTAGTCTGACCCAGAGTCCAAGTGACGAGTCCACAACATGGACTAAAGACCGATCGACATACATTTTTACCAATAATGTGCCTTTTTCACATCAACTTTATAGGGACTTTGTATACAAATTCGTACGATGAATATTTACAGTGTATTTTTTGCTAAATGAACATTACGTTTAAGATTAATATTATTATTATTAATCTTAAACGTAATGTTCATTTAGCAAAAAATACACTGTAAATATTCATCGTACGTAGTGTGACACTAACTTATGCACTTAACTTATCCGTTTGATAGTTAGTGTAACAATAACGTGGCGTGTCGTAGCCATGCAGGTGTTGGTGCATCGGACTTGATTCTGGTCGATTCAGGATGTGGGTTAAAATCCCGGTCATGACACTAGTATCTTTGAGCAAGACACTTAACTTATAATTGCTTCTGTTCACCCAGGGTTGAAACCACTTTGATACTTTCATATTGCTTATACGACGAGCTTAAAGTTGTTTAATTTGCTGTAAATTTTTAATTTATTCCCTCCCCCTTTTATTAGTTCAACGGGAATGTCGATGGTGGTCAACGAGTAACTGTCACCTTCCCTGAGGTATTGAGGACCAGATTCCTTCGAATAATGACACTAACTTGGAGTAATCATTGTCCTCACTTTGCATTTGAAGTTCTTGGATGCCGAGGTGATGTTCAAACTCTAAATTATGATGTAAACAAATTAACAATGTGAATTAACAGACAACAGAAAAACCACAAAAAACAACGAACAACCCAACAAACAAACAAACAAACAACCCAACAACCCAACGAACAAACAAACAAACAACCCACCCAACAAACAAACAAACACCCCAACAAAAAACAAACAAACACAAAAAAACACACACACAAAAACACAAACAAACAAACAAACAAAGACAGAAACACCCAGAAAGAGTAAATAAAAGCAACAATTCATTTCCTTGGCGGAGGTAATAAAGAAACAAAATAATAAGTAATAGCATCACCAATGTTGTTCTGCTTTTATCATTTTATTGAAGATGGTATCATCCGGCTAGCTGGAGGTGATGACATACTTAGAGGTCGAGTAGAGATTTACCATGACGGTGCTTGGGGTGCGGTATGTGATACAAACTGGGACCTGCAAGATGCCAATACTGTATGCAGGCAGCTCGGATTCCTAGAAGCAAGTGAGGCAAAGAACGGATCATTTTATGGAGCGACAGAACTTCCTATTGTAATGGATCGAGTTGCTTGTAAAGGGACGGAGCCATACCTTTCCAAATGCTCATTTCTTTGCAAGGAAAATAATCCGTGCACCAGCACTGCTGGAGTAGTCTGCAAACCACGTAAGATATATTACTGCTTGTATTATTGTTTTTTATCTGTTAGCCGGTTGTCGTGGGGTTGTTTTCCTGAAGCTTTTAAGGAAGCCTTTTAGTTATCTCAGCCATACGAAACTAACAAATTTGTATTCCTTTTTAAGCCAATATCTTTATACCCGAATTGATTAATTGACGAAATAAAACAAAAAAGCAATACTAGATTTGTTAATGCAAGGGGTGAGTTGACGCTGATCTTTCTCAAAGAAGACCTTTCTATAACCCTTTCAGTACCAACCGATACTTGCAACTAATGCAATGGTGACCAGAGAAATTTCCATTGACCTTACTACTTGGTGACCAACACTATTTTGAAAATTTTCAGGTTACAGCGCCCTCACAAGGCAGATTGGGGTTAGCCTAGGTCCTAGTAACAGAATGCAACTTGTACAAGCAAGCAATGAAATGACTGTTTCCTTTGGCATATTGCCTTTGACTAATTCATTGCCTTAAACATATATTTGAGGTTTGGTATTATGACCACTAAATACCCAATTGAGTAGTTTCAATGTGAAATCTTAAAATGTTTAAAGTTGCTGTTCATACCAATCTGCATGAAAATTATTTCCCTAGGAAAATTGGTTTCTGAAACGTTAAATAAACAGAAGGTTTTAATAATTTACTTTCGAAGCACCATCCTCCCCCCCCCCCAACCCGCCACAATGTTGGAAACTTTGGTTGAGCCTCACAGATACTGGGGGTTGGTGTCTATACCCTCGTTTTCAGGATGAAGGTACCCAATGAGACCAAATTAAAAAATAGTGGATCAATTGGTTAAGGCGGCCATTTAGATTTTTGGAAAATTTGTTTCTGAAACCTAAAATAAACAGAAGGTTTTAATAATTTCCTTTTGAAGCACCCCCCCACCCCCCCAACCCGCTCATAGGATTCCACATTCAATATAAACAAGAGAGTTTTGATTACGCACAATATGACCTGGAACAAAATTACTGCTAAAATCCAAACTATTATTTGTTACCACATTTAATGACAAAGAAGGAACTAACATTTAAGTAAAGGATAATACCCGAGGTGCGCGCCATTCGTGGGTAGGAATGGCCCGAGGGTGAAGCCCGAGGGCCATTCGTACCCACGAATGGCGCGTACACCGAGGGCATTATGCGACTTAACCCACACTTGTGACGTCATGCTATTGTTCCAGCGCTCCATTATTTCGCACGAATGGCGCGATATTGTTTAATATAAGTAAAGTGTTTTTATGTATTACGTAACCATGTTCACTCCTGTGTTCGTGATTGAACGCTTTCGATATAACTTTGATAAATAAATTAGTTAACTTTATGATAAATTTCAGTTAAATTCCTGTTAATTTATATTGATATGAAAGTATTCTCTTTGCAAACATAATTCTTAAATAATTAAATAATCACGTATCATTTTGTGTTTGATCAATTGAGCATTTTGCATCTTAAAAATTATTTGTTAAAACAAAAAAAAACCTGACTTTATGGCCAACATAAGGAATGTTGTTGTTAACTAATATTTTTGAACATGTCTCATATATTATTTAGAGACTTACGACCATTTTGTAAAAAAATGCGTAGCTCTAACCGTTGTCGAAAACGATAACAAAATTGTTCTATGATTTCGACCCGTTTGCACAATGGGTGAAATGTAGGCCTACCCATCGCGCCATTCGTGCGAAATAATGGAGCGCTGGAACAATAGCATGACGTCACAAGTGTGGGTTAATAACATTAAATATTGCCAAAGTGCAATACTTGTACTTTCGAAGCACCATCCTACCTCCCCCCCCACCCGCCTCAATGTAGGAAACTTGGATTAGCGCTCATAGGATTCAACGGTATTCAACATTCAATATTGCCTAAAATAAACAAGAGAAGTTTGATTAAGCACAATATGAACTGGAACAAAATTACTCCTAAAATCAAATTTACACCTATCATGAACCAATATGCAAATAAGGAACTCCCAAAGTGCTATACTGGTACTTTCTAAGTACCATTCCCCCCCCCCCCCCCCCCCGCCTCAATGTTGATTGTTGACTGGCATGCGCTTGTGGGATTCAACATTGTAGCGGGGGGGGGGGGGGTGTTCCGAAAGTATTGAAAATTAATTGCTTGGTGTGGAAATTCTCCAATCATGGTATAACAGCTTTACACATTGTTTACATAATTGGCTTTGTTTAATTGTTGACCTAATTTATGGCTAGGTGTGGAAATTCTCAAAGCATGGTATAACACACATTGGCTTGACACATTGGTTACATATCATGCGAGTTTGTTTCCTATTAGTATTAGAGGTCGAACTGCATACAACACAGTCACGTTTTCTTCCCGCCAACATTCGGACCAGGAAAGTGCTGAGTTGAAAGGGCGTTTGAAGCACTTGACACTTGACTGGCATGCTCAACTGGGTTGTACTCCAAGCTTGAAATAAGTGCCTCTATCACACCTTGACCCGGAAATCCAAAGTAGACAAGCTCTTGTTTGTATGGATGCTGTTGTATACGACATTAGCATTAAGCAAACATATGTCTAGGATTGTGATAATACACGCTTCCACCATTTGAGTGTTTTGTGGCTATGAATATAGTAAGTGCACAATTGTCCTGCCAGATCCGTGCCCCATGTATTTATTGTAATCCTCGACTATGCACGGTTTTTGGATATGACGATGTCCTGTTGAAGTTTTCCGGCTGCGAATCTTTTTACTAGTGACACTGCAATCGCCATAGTTTGACAGGAGAGTGACACGTTTTGTGTCCTGCCACATAACGCATAGTTGGCCTGCTTTCTGATAAAATTGGGGATCTGCTCCACTTTTCATGGGGAACTTCAGGGATTTGCCAAATCGGGTATCCCTAGGGTGGTATAGCGCACAGTTCCGTGCCCCCAGTAGAAGTGGAAGGGTCGAGTTCCACAAGCTCCGAATTCTAGCTCAGACAACTTGGAGAACAGAGCCGGGCTACTAAACCAATTGTCCATGTAGATGCAATGTCCTTTATTTTCGAGTCCCTGCAAAAGGTTTAATACAACGTTGCCTGGTGCCCCTATTTCGGATGGATGGTTTGTCTCAGGATAACTTTCAGAGGACTGTCCTTGTGGGGACCTGGGCTGCGATCCTGTGAACAACTCCCAAGCACATGTGTACCCTGTGTCTGATTCGTTCAATGAGAAACATTTTAATCCCCATTTTGCGGCTTTTCTTGGCATGTACTGCTTGAAGCTCAGTCGTCCTTTGAATTTGACCATCGTCTCGTCCGGTGAAAGGCTTCGTCCAGGCTGGTACACCCGGAGGAATGATGGTAGTATAATGTTTAACAGTGGGCGTAATTTTGCAAGTTTGTCACGGGGAGAGTCGTCCTCCACATCTCTGTTATTGGCGAGGTGGAAAAATCGAAGGATTGCAGTAAAACGGTTACGAGCCATGGTTGCTGAGTACAGGGGACTTCGTAGAATTTCAGACCTGGACCAATGCATGGAGTAACGAGGCCTTTTGTTGATTCCCATGCAAAGAAGTAGGGCCACGAATGCCATCATTTCAGGTACATTAGTTGGTCACCAAGCACGCTTATTTTCTGCACCCGCTCCCAGAGTTTGATCTGCATAACGATTGGTCTCCTGTACCATAATCTGCCACACTCGCTTCACAAAAGTACAGTTTGAAGATTTGTATGGGGGAGAACGAACTGAAGTCTTCTGTAGCCCCGGTGTTTGCTGTAAATTTCACAGGCGGTCGCCGGGTGTAAGACTTGGCTTCACGCCATCCACACCGGAAATTCGGCTTCTTGGTCTTGGTCTTCGATGAACACGATGCTGTTGAGGTCGAGGCGATGGGCTCATCATCACTGTCTTCTTCGTCCGACACATCAAGTGGCGAATCCTCGTCAGAGGACATGTCGGAACCTCTATCTGCAAAGATTTCTTCCAAAATTTTATCATTTTCCGGCCATGTTGTCAGAATCTATTACTCAAGAATGCGTGGGGGACGCTTGCTGCAATTGCCAAGGGGGGACGCGGGCAGCTTGTTGCCGGGGTGATGCACGCACGCGGGGCCTGCATGGGATTGAGGGCGCTATTTACATTTTGAGAACTTACTCTTGGTGCGTGTGCCAGTGAACCTCAATGGTCACCAACAGAGGAAATTTTCACGTGCCATAAGGACTCGGTGGTCACGAAGTGGGATGCTTTTTTGAGCCGATATGGCTCGGCGGTACTGAAAGGGTTAATTGTACTTTAGGAATAAAGATCGTTGCCATAAAACACAGTTTGTTGCGACCTTTAACAAAAGTTTTAATCGTCGGATGATTTTCTGGGCATCTTTCCTTCATTTTCCTTCCTTTACAACACAATGCTCGTCTCTTTCTCTTTTTTGCCTTATATTCAAAACAAAATTACGCCGGCCACCGAAATGTTTGAATGTTGTCTCGCTACAACAATTTAGGCTTTTTAGATGAGTGCATTCCGGTTTATACGAAATTTTGCTCTTTTTGTTTGTCTAATGGTTTTAATTATGACATGATGTATATACAACAAGTGGTCAAATTGTCACTCCCCTCGTGACTATTTCAATTCGGCTTTAATGTATTGATTTCACTCTTCCCTTTATAAACAAGATGATGTTAGGCTTGTGGATGGACCAACCAGGAGAAGTGGAAGGGTTGAGATCAATGTGGATGGCGCATGGGGTGCCATCTGCGACAATGAGTGGGACTTGACTGATGCTGGGGTCGTCTGCAGACAGCTTGGTTACTCTAATGCCACGCAGGCAGCGACGGGTGCTTTCTTCGGTCAAGGCAGTGGTCCCAACTTCATTGATGGGGTTATATGTGATGGTTCCGAGACCAAAATCACCGACTGTCCGTCGCATTGCTGGGATAAGCCAAAGTGCAAAAACACAGAAACTGCTGGAGTAATCTGTGTTCAAGGTATTATAGTCAAAACAAAAAGAAACTTATAGAATATTTTTGCAAACAGCAGCCATCAGACGTGATCGAATAAGTTAGCCTAGCAAAGAATATCGACCTCTTGTGTGAATTCAAACAATGGGACTGAGATATTAAGATCCTTTTGTCGCTTCGTGTTTAGGTAAGAAAATCGACGAATGTTCAAGGTATTTATGAAGGGTACTTGAATGGTCTTTGCACTTTGAAAACGACCTCTATGTTGCAAACTCTTGGTGGCGCACTTTATCCTTTTTTCCACGTCGTAACCAGGGATTCAGATACCAAATAAATCCTATAAAGCAGGTTAACCCTTACTGCCTCCTCCCTCCCTCAGAACTGAGTCTGGGTCCCAGGGGTTTGGCCCATGTCTGTGTCAGGCTGACCGGAAACTGATCATTTTGACTTAAGCCCATTTCACACGAGAGCTTTTTATCCAACATATTTTGCTATTTTTCGCAACCAGGATAAAAAATAGCAAAACCCACTCGTGTGAAAGCTATCCTAGTTATGAAATAGCAAAAGATCCTGACTAAATATAACCGCGATCGAGACCTACTACAAAAAATCGCAACTGCGTTATAATCGCACTGATCGGCCGTGTGAAACGACTCAACCAAGGACGTTGGTTATGCTGTTGTAGTACGCCTGCGCAGAACGCGTCATGTGCCTCGACCGTGTTGTTGACACCCGGTTGACATGACGACATGTCCTTCCAAGATGGCGACATCAGAAGAAATTATGTTCGTGCTACTTCTCTTGAGATTTTTGCAGTAATTTCAGTGTGTGAATTCCAGTCGAAGACACGCAAATGCTTTCCTGGGATTCAGAAGGAATTCGAGTAACAGCCAGCAAACGTGTGGGTTAGCTTGCCTGCGCCAAAGGATGACAATTCGAGGGCCAATAATTTTCCGCGATCGCGGAAAACGGACGGAATTCGCGGAATCTGCCACTTGAAACGGAAAACGGAATTTTAATTTGAAGTAAAACAAGTGACAACAAGTTTGGCCTTTTCAAGTTATTAAATTCAAAAGTGTTGAAATTGAATAGGCAAGCGAATTTAACATTGTGTTCTTTATTAAACTTCTTTTTTTAGTACGAGAAAACATCAAAAATCAGACCGTAATAAGTGAGGTCGTAACCCGTTGAGCCTATGAACGATGTACAAAATGAATACACGTTGTTTACTACGGAGGTCAAAATCATCACATTCACGGCACGTTCTTTACTGTTTTTTCACTCAAATTGCATTTTATCCCTCCCTTTAATCAACAACCAACCACAAACCAGCTTACCCCTGCTCTATATGAACACACACATTGATTGTTCACTCATAAAGGTCTTAAATCAACCATAAACTTTCAACATTTTGTCGTCGCCAAAGCGAAAACAAAATGGCTGACGTTCTGTTTCTGCTTGCTTTTGCATGCATGTGCAATATCTGATAACGCAACGACTGTTGCATGTTTCTAACTTGCTTTTGTTGCAGGGATCAGTGCACTGATCTCTACAACATTGGATTAGTGCAGTGCAGTTCAATTTTGGAAATTGCCAACTCCGGAACTGAATCGGCCGTTGATTAATAGAGAGTTTGTGACGTCTGAAACGGAAGTCGTGTTTTTCAAAAACGGAATTTGCACTTTTCTGAAACGGAAAATCATTGGCCCTACAGATTCCTGATATAAAACTAGGAGGGTAGGGGTGATATAAAACTAAAAGAGTGGCACGCAAACAAGCTAGATTACACATCCATGCGGAACATACAACGCGGGAAAATCACTGGTTGCCTACTGAGAGCCAGCCAGTTGAAGAGTTTCACGCGGCATACCAGCGAAGTAACACATGACCTTTGACCTCGCAGTAGCCAAGCCGACAACAAGGGACGTTGGTTCGGTTGTCGTGTGAAACACCGTTGTGAAATAGCAAACCACCAAGGTGCTAGACAGTTGGCGCTCGTAACCGAGGACGTTGGTTGTCAGCGCTCGTGTGAAAAGGGCTAAAGACTCCAAACTGACCTGGAAATGGGTCAGGACCCACAGGGACCAGAAGTCCGGTTCAGTTCTGGCCCCGGAGTTTATGAATATTGCATAATTTTTGAGCTAATTATTTTACATTTCAAGTAATTAACCACAAGGGAAGCTGAACTTAATGTACAATGTTCGAATAATGGTGGGTTTTTTGACTCATAAGTTCAAAACTAAATTGTTTTACTTATTGTTAAAAACCACATGCAAAATCACGCATTTCAGGCAAAATCATACAAATCTTGGTTACGTTCTTGAATACATCAAGTATAACACGTATTAAAATTTTGTTTACGGGACTAATTTTTTATATTACAGGTTGGCGAGACAGTTTTTTTCCTGAAGAAGCCTTGCAGTAGACGTTCGGGTAATTATAATGTAGGGTTAATACATAGATCTATATCGAAACGTCCGAAATCAATGAGTCATAGGGAAAAAATCCTTGACTAAAAAAACCCAATTTCGAAACCTTCAAATCATTTCAAATGATTAAAGCCTATTCTATTTGTAATACTTCAACTACAAAGAGTTAGTATGTGTTCAAAATGGTTGCTCGTCCGTCAGTTTGTTTGCTGTTGTTTCCTGTATCTTTTTATCGGCTGTATTAATTTTTGAAGAATTGTTTTTGTTGTACTCATGGCATCTTAACAAATCGGGGATTGAGTTTGAGGCAGTAAAACACACGTCCCCCATTATGACGTTTGTTTTGACCACACAAAGCACACAAGGAAAGCTTTACTACTGATAAAAAGTCGTCTAATAAATCCTGTATACCACGTTTGAATCTGTTTATAGTTTACCATAAATCTCTTGTACCACATAGAATGCAGAGTTATACCGTGTTGTATTAAAAGCACGTGACTGTCTATTTGCTTGATATACAGATACCGTGAATGGGGCCTGGAACGTCAACGGCAGTGGTTTTTCAAAGTTAAACTTTTAATGTCGCAGTCTTCCTAATGTTGAGCTGAAGTGTCTACCTAAAGGACCTGTGCATGATCGGCTCATCTATTACTAAAGAATTAGCTAGAATAATAACCAAACGGAGATATTCGTTGCTTCTTGAATTCAAGCCTTAATAGCTATTATTACTCGATACCAATCATTATTCAAATCATGTACAGGATTAAAGTACAATCAGTTCAGGTGTAATACAAGAAGTAGGCTACTCAGTTTTATGATGTGGAGGTAACCAGCTAACACAATACGTTGTCACAACATTGCACAACGTTGTGATAAGGTTGCAATTTGGTCGATGGGATGACAACGTTTTGACTACGTTGCATGAATATTAGATCTTAATGATGTTCAACCAATGTTCTACATTGGTTGCATGTTGGTAATTTATGCAACGTTTTATATGTAACGTTTTCACAACGTTGTGTTTTGATATTGTTACAAAATCGTATTTAAATTAGTAAGGCAACAGCGTTATGGATACGTTGTATTTTCGGGGCTCATTAAGGCAACTTTAAGAATAAGAAATAACTAAAAACACTTGCG
Source organism: Leptasterias polaris (assembly GCA_037783415.1). NCBI lineage: Eukaryota > Metazoa > Echinodermata > Asteroidea > Forcipulatida > Asteriidae > Leptasterias > Leptasterias polaris. The sequence continues at coordinate 308,078 of JAZGTN010000038.1, forward strand.
AAAACAACCATGTGTAAAACACTCTTTTATTGAATACCAAACATTGTCTTTTCTTTTTCTTGTTCAGAGTTGCACATCACATTATAATGTTGTATTTTAAGAGAAATAGTGTGGGTATGTGGAATTTGGCAAGAAATATCGTGCCACCGACCTGTTTACTAAGAAAAAATTGTGTTAGAGAGAGCAAATGGTGGCAATTTTAAGGTAAGGCAGACCTTTTTGCATTAAACCTCACACGTTCAAATGATAGTCGGCCGACCATTGCTTCAAAATGATACAAAATTGCATTTTCTCTAAAATGAAACGACACCTGGCGATTGAGTTCACTGGATACTTGGGAATAAGTTTCAGTCAAGTTATTTTGCAGTAACTTAAGTACATTTTTTTCATGTCTGCATGTAACCTTACTCAACTTTCCATGCGTTTACAAAAGAAATTACAAATAACGCAGAATGAGACACCAATTTTACTGCCTTAATCACAGTTCATTGTCTACAAAGATTGTTAATGTGGCAATTCCGTTTTGGTTTTTTTCTCGGATTGCGATGAAAACCCAATAGTCTAAATAGTAAGTCACCTCCCTAGCGAACTATTAATCTAATGAGACTGACTTTCAGCATATGATGGGAAAGATCTTAATGTGATTTTCTATGTATCAACCTTTGTGTATCCTAGCCCATTATGCTGGTAATAAGCGCACATACAAATTACAAGCCAGTCCATTTCACAATAGATTGTGACAGAGGCTAGCAGTGCAACTTGAGTAGCATTTATTTATTTGTATTATTATTTTTATTTTTTTTGCAAGATAGCTCCTGAACCACTCCAAGCCAGTACCTCTGATACCATAAAAATCAAGTTTAGATAGGAGAATTTCGTGATCAACGGTATCAAATGCCTTGGAGAGGTCTAGGAACACCCCAAGGGTATGGCACGACTGTTCTCGTCCTGATGTAATTTTGTCAATAGACTGTGCAAGTTTCGCGCGCATTCGAACTTCCGGGACCATAGTGGTCCAAACATATGGAGTTTTACGTGGGCGAGATTTTGTTTCGTCAATTATTTAAGTTTAACGTAGGTTTTATGACCTAGAAAAGTATACATGTTGTTGGGAACGTAATACTAAGTGATAACAAAATATGAAAGTAAAACCAATTCAACAATATAACGAAGAAAACCCAAGAATTAAACTTGACCTCAGCTTCCGGTTATTGCAAAAAATTAAGAATTTTGTGCTCGCCTCCGATCATAAAACTTACGTAAACGCTTGTTTTGGATGCGCAATTATAATCGCCAGATGCTGTAATTGCAAAGCAAACCCTTTTCATTGCAGTCTATGGCTGTTGAGGCGTCAGCATCCTCTTTAAACTGCGATACGGGTCCATTTAAAACCCGTTTGACCTTCACGAATCCGCGTAAGGGGTTTCTAAAAAGTTAACATCAAATAGGCATCCTTGTCCCAGAGTTTTAATTTTTTTTCAATAATAATATACACACTATTGTGATTTTGTTTTTCAAAAGCTAAAACTTTTCATAAAATTGTAATGATTTATTTTTGTTGTTCAGATTTTGTCATGAGATATAATTTAAAACAAAGATTTAATTTCAGGAATAAAAATGTTCTTCGTTTGACGTGTTTTCTCGTTCGGATACGCGCGAGACTTGCACAGTCTATTGATTGCAGGATAGCATGTACGGTTGAATGATTCTCTCGGAACCCGTATTGTGCATCGGATAAAATAATGTTCTTTTGCAACAAATCAGAAGTGCAAAGGTAAATAATACGTTCAAGAATTTTCGAAAAAGAAGTTAAAATAGAAACGGGTCTCTAACTACTTACAAGATGGGGTCACCTTTCTTAAAAATAGGAACTACTCTTCATGGAATCTGGAACAATACCAGTAGTAAGTGACTGATTCATAATATAAGTGAGTGGCCCAGAAATGCAAGAAATTATGTTTTTAATAAAAATGCTGTTAAACGAATCATATGACCATCGCTTTTTTTTTCTCGAGAGGCTCAGAACGATGGTAATGAGTTCACGCTCTGTTACGGGCGCAAACAATATAGAATGAAGGTTAGGGTTGAAAAGATAATTTTGATAATTGGTGGGACTATTAATTTGAGTGGCAAGTTTGGGTCCAATGTTGACAAAATAATTATTAAAATGCTCTGCTAATAAACAGGAATAATGTATACTGGAGTTGTTGACATTTGATACTAATGGTTTTACGAGGTGTGTTATTTTTAAAGACAGAGTTGATAATTTGTCATGTGTTTTTGATGTTGGTGGGCATAATGATTTGTTTTTGCAGAACGTAAAACGGTGGTGAGTAAGTTTCTAAAACGAATATATTCCTCCTGTCGGTTAGAGTCACTGGGACAACGGATACATTTATGATAAAGTTTGTTTTTGTGATTATTGGATTTAAAAGAGCTCGAGTTATCCAAGGGCATCTAGGTTGAGACTTTTGATTCGAGTGTTTATCTCTTACCAAGGGAACAAATTAGTGTTCATAAAAATATTAAACGATGTATCATGATTATCAGTACTAAAAATTGAAGACCAGTCCGTGGATTCCAAATTTGATTTAAAACGGCTTACATTTTCAGGGGAAGTTTTGAAAAAAATATTTAGATTGGATGGAGTGAATTTTTTTATTGAAAGGAATTTTTGTAAAAATGGGAAAATGATCAGAAATATCGGTAATTAGAATGCCCGAGCTAAGCGGAGGAGGATATTACAAAAAAAATTATCAGTAAAGGTGGCAGAGGTAGTCGAAATTCTAGTAGGTTTATATTAATTTAAAGGGATAAAAGAATGGCTAAACATTGAATCCATGAATTCTTGTGTTTGACTATGATGGTCACTGCTCAGTAGATTTATATTAAATACTCCCGAGATAACACGGTTTGTTACTCTCAGAAAGTCGAGTTTGAATTTCGAAGATCAGTAGCTATATACAAGGCAACACGACCCCCACTTTATTGATTCGACTGTTGGCCTCGAGGTGGAAACCCGGAATAGTTAAAGTATTCAAGGGTGAATCGGAATTCTTGAGCCATGTTTCTGAGAGGCCAAGGACAGAAAATGAAGACTGGAGAGTTTGTAAATAATTGATCAATTGATCAAAATGTTTCGAGAGACTTCTGATATTCATATGAAAAAAAGAAAGCTGGGAAGGGTCGTTCGGATTAAATGAGGCTTGAAAATTTGTTTCATTGAGATAATCACATGAGTTTTGATTATTGTTCAAATTGTTAGGGTCATTTACGAGGTCAATAGCTTCAAAATTGAAATTGTAGCTTTCAGCTCCTAGGGGAGTCATTTAATTCAGTTGTAAAGCAACCAATGCCGGTTGGCTCCATCGAATTTATTGAACAAAATATATAAAGAATGACTATAGACATAAAATTAACAAGACAGGACACGACGAGGACAACATTTAGATACAAAATGACTAGAAAGGATAAACAGTATAGCATAACGGTAATTAAGTATACCAGTTGAATTTAGCACTCAATTAAGCGTGTCTGAGGCAGCGGTACATTGATCATAAAATGTGATTATTTCCAATGTTTGATTGGATAGGTTTTGCTCACCTAGCAAAACAAGAAACTGAGTCATTTCCTGAGTTTTTGGAGGTCATCCTTGGAGCTAACAATTACACGGTTGCCATCTTTCCGTAGGATCTCAATCCGACCGTCTTGGGTCCACACCTTGTCAGTAGCTGGATGACGCTTCGCTTCATTCAGCCAACCTTGGCGTTCCCGGGTGAGGCTTTTGTTGACATAATGTTTGAGCCTTTAAATTTGGCTCGAAGACGGTAGAAGGCGGCTCGGGAGTTGTAGTCAACAAACTTGACTATTATTGGTCTGGTCCTTGACTTCCCCAATGCATCTTGGTGAGACCCAATACGATGTGACCGGTGTAGTGCTTCAGGGCGTAGCTCGATGTCGAGGTGCTACTTTGCCATTTCAGTTATTGATTTGTCTGTATTCTTGTGTTGGGGCGATTCAGGTATGCCGTGAACAATGAGGCAATTACGTCGGGAGTATTGTTCTTGATCAGAGAGCCGTTCAGTAAGATGGCGGACGTCCTTTTCCAAGCTAGCAATTTTCTTATCCCGGCTCTCTAACTCCAACTCCATAGCCTTATGAATATCTTGAGATATGGTGTCCGCAATGGCATCAGATAAAGCAGGTAATAAGACATCCAGAAAGGCCTTGGACCGCAGAGCCTCGGAGATAGCAGCAGTGAGGGCAATGGGGTCAATTGCTGGGGCGTCAACTGGGCCGGTAGTTGCCGTGTTCGGTGCATGTCGTTTCGGAGGCATTTTGTCCCAAAAGCCTGAAATATTCACTAGAAGGTGCACCGATAATAATGTAACAGTTCTCTTTCGTCCAAGTTAACGAAAATGGAAGGCCCTTGGCAGTACTGACCTTAACTTTTCAGCGAAAAAAGGGCATTTTTGAATGCTGTCGGGAGACCTCAGAAACACGTCCATTCGCTTCGATTACATACTCATTTTTTTAAATCTAGATTCAGACAGTCTTTCTCAAGGTCAGAGTTGTAGCCAGGTACTTTTCGTGGCCGGGGTACCAAGCACTGGCCGGGTAGCGATTTTTTTCCCCCTGAACCTTTCGGGCAGAGTGCGTTAAGTCAGCCAATCAGAGCGAGGCTGTGTTGATGACGTTGCGTTAATACCGCTTATTGATTGGTCAATGGCCCATGTACAGTGTACTGTGCTGCCCGAACGGTTCAGGGAAAAAAAATTCGCGGCCGGGTACTAAGCTGGCCGGGTACCAAGTGCACAGGTGTCCGAGAAGAACTCAGGTACGCGTACTGTTGGGGAGAGTTGAGTATACGAGTACAAGTACCGTGTACCAAGTCCATCAGCGCAGTACCAGCTATACCTAGATCTCCGAGTATGGGAAATTTTGAAATGAAAGATCGAAAGGTACAGTTTAAAACACAATAACTGGTTATTGACTAATTTCTGGGTTTTTTAATGCATTTTATCTTTTAAAATGATACATAAAAAGGCGGCTTTAATGAATTACAAGTGAAACTTCTTTCATACAATATTACTTTAACCAACAACCTTGAAATTATGAACTGCAGTCTCACATAAATCGATTTACCATATTATTTCCAGTCGGTTTCTTTCCGGTATATGGATTCAAGATAACCTAATTGGATCTTTGACAACTTTGGTCATGATGATAATATCACATAATTTGTTTTTAAGTTTCAGATCAGAGTTGGTGTGTGCCCGTGCATTGAGATAGAGTATTGTGCAGACATTTTTGTGTAGGACCGTGCCTGTGCATTGAGGTAGAATAATGTGAAGTCAGTTCTATATCTACAATCATCTTACCATGTCTACTTTTGCCTTAGCTAGTTCGATGCTGCTGATGAGTGTACTTCTATTCGGTGAGTTTTTCTTGAATCAACTTTGAGCGTACATTTTTAATGAGTAGGTATGCGCGTCATCGTGTCAAATAAAAAGGGATTTATCAAGATATTATTTGATTGAACAATAAATAGAAAACATTTATTCAAAAAATTAACTTTGATTCACAAATTTTCAGTTATTAACTATTTTACCCGCCTTTGGAGCAATATTTTTTCACTCACTCATTTGCTTGTTTATTAAAGTTTCATTACAATAAAGATGATGTGTCCAATTTCTTACCGATTAAGCTTCAAAATTATGTATTAAAATTTTAAATCACGCCTTTCGGTCATGTTTTGTAAATTATTTGTGGCAAATGAGATAGCTTTTGGATAATTTTCGTTTTGAAACAGCGTGGTCTTTCAAAATTCGTTCAGTAAAAAAACAAAACGAAAATAAGCAAAATATTTTAACAGAAATTGGGCCACAAGAAAACTTCTAAGACGCACAAAGTTAATGGACGATCCTGAAGCTATTCATTGGTGGTACACCATTTTGGTGTTGTTGAGCGATGTTACTTCAAGATGCATTGTCAGATTTTTGCTAAAAATACTAGGGGTGTTTGTAGATTTTATTTTTAAATCAAAGACATAAAAATTATGCATTTCAAAATTGCTGAACAATAATTCAATCTCTAGATCCTTTTTGCAACTGGTACGTTATCTAAAAATGACTGTTTGGTGGGGGAAAAAACCTGTCAAAGCCTACTTTTCTTAAAATGCAAATCAATTTTATTTGTTGCAATGAAGGAAATCTATGCTTGAACCTGATCCCAAAGAACATACACTTAAAACCCTCAAGTGAGGGAACTGTTGTAACGACCCCGTAGTATGCGTTCAGTTCTTATTTTGTTTTTAAGTATAAGTGTGTTGTTTACATGCATTGGTTAATTTAACCTTATTTATTTGCTTAAATACATTTTTAATTGAGGGTGAATAAAGAAAAATTGACATATGCGGGATGATTTGAAACAGCAACCCCTGGATTAATGTGCCGGCGCTCTACCAACTGAACTATCTAGCCATATCATCAAGTCGAGCGCCATGTAGAAGCTCGAGCCTGCCCAGTGATTTTTGTCCAGATGTTTCGATCCAGCATGCAGGAGCGTAGTTCCTCAGCGCTGGCCAAGCCGGTGTCTCGTTTCAGGGTATCTATGAAGGAAAGCCATATAATGATAGCCCCAAAGTTGTTCACCCCAATGGTTTATTGTAAATAAGTTTTTATAATTATTTGGTTTCTACTAGGATTGACAATTTACATACCGATTACACAAAAGTATGCTGGTAGATTTTGGATATCACTGACCCATGTTGATTGACACCCCTCTATGACATGTGGCTTGGTCCAGCAAAGGAAATCATGGTATATAACTTATAAGCTGACCCATGTTGATTGACACCCCTCTATGACATGTGGCTTGGTCCAGCATAGGAAATCATGGTATATAACTTATAAGCTGACCTGTGTTGATTGACATCCCTCTATGACTTGTGGCATGGTCCAGCTTTAGGATATCATGGTAAGCTGACCTGTGTGTGGTTAAGACAACGAACTATTAAAATGTCACTATGTGCTGACAGCGTCCCTCACTGCAGGTTTTAAACCAGTTTCACAAATTAGAGAAACATGAAAGTAATGATGTAGTTTTTCTTGTTCTCTTTAATTTGTATTTTGTATCTTGCTTGTGTTCCAGGACTTTGTCTAGCCCATCCAATCAACAGCAACACCAACAACCAGGAAACCCCAAGATCATACTCAGACGGTAACTGTTAAAAATTCAGTTTATTTATACTTTTCTTTCTTTCAAAATAGTTTATCATATAGGTTTACTACATAATGATTATGTAATTGGATTTATAATTTATTTAGTTAATAAAATAAACCATTTAATTCAATCACATGAAGTCGCCACAAATTAGGGTATATTTTGTTTTCGTATATTTTTTATTTGACTGTATGTGGGTTCCATTATAACCACTTTGTAATGCTTAATATAAAGACAAAGTGAATAACCTTAACAATCGCAGAAGCAAACAGATTTAGTTCTGTCTCAGAGCTAATTTGTTTTATAGTTCGTTCTATTACCAATCTTCCAGTGATTGTGCGTCCCTGGAGTGCTTTTAAAGATGCTTAGTCATTTCTTTTTCAAAATTCACCCGATAACTAGATTTAAATTTGAAATAGTTGTTAATATATGATTTAAGAAAGTTACAGCTTTCAGGTATTACAGGATAAGGCAAAACCACCATTGATAAGTTAAAAACTAAAAATGATTTGGTCACGTCCATCTGCCATGTACAAACAATTGTTTTAAATTTTTTTTAAACATAGGTTATTTGTGCATTGTTCGATGCAATTATGGCTGTAGTTGTGTAGTTTTATTACATCTTTCTATCTAAATACGTTGAGAGAAGAAACATTCCCTCAATAAACTTCTTTCGTCGAAACTTGGGCCAAGCAACTTTAAAAACAGCAATTTCTAACTCAATTCAAAGTCGATTGTTCTGATTGACGCAGTCGAATTAAAGCCAAAATGTGAACAAAATTCCTCGAAAAAATTCAAACGTTTTTCTCACCAAAACATGACAATGTTCTCGTTATTCTAGGGGTTGAAAACTAGAGTGGAATTAAGTTTACTGTAAAAACGTAAGGGTGTACTTTCACTTCAGATCCAAAGTATTGATGGTCTTATCTACTTATTGCAGGACCACCGTGTACCAGTGGACCGTTGGGAATGGAGAGTGGAGCGATCCCTGATGAAAGCATTACTGCATCATCATCCTACTCGTCGACATATTTACCTCCAAAAGCTCGACTCAATGAGGGCAAGTCATACTCACTTTCCGTTTAAATGCTGAAAGGAACTGCAGACCTGATCCACATACAGTATCATATTCTACCCATTTAGTCCCTCCTGGTAACTAGTTCATATAACGCATACGGCCAACATTGTTAACACATTTATGAAACAAGAAACATGAAGTGAAATATTTTTATTTATTTATGTGTGAGTAATAATAATTTATGCCAATGTCTCAATACAATGACATAACCAACATTGCAGGTTCATTTCCCATCGGTTTGTATAATGTTTTAGTCTCATTCATTTGTTTAAAAGTCCGTTGTTTCATTTGCTTTTTTCCCATAATTTAGTTTCTATAGCATAATTTTCATGATGTTTTGTTTGTTTTTAAGTTCACAGTTTCATTTGTTTTTTCTTCTTTTAGTTTGTTTAAATGGATTCTCATGCTTGTTGTTTGAAAGTTCTTGGTTTTATCTGCTTTCATTTCATTTGAATTGTGTACTGATTCAAACGTTCCTTTGTATTTGTTGAAAATGTCAACACAAAAAACGTCGATTTCTTTTAACCTTCTACGCATTAACTGAATTCATTGATTTTCTTTGTGCAAGACAAACTTGTTTAATGCTGCTGATAGTACAATCGGAATAAAACGGAGCTAGGTAGCTCAAAACTCAAGAAATTAAAATAATAACCGATCGGGCTTTTACTTCATGTCATGTATGGGATCGAAGGACAGTGTTATTATTAGATGTTTAGTTTCTTCATTCAAATGTAAAGGCACAGGGGAAAAAAACCCCAAAACATAAAAACAGTTAGACTTTTTGAAAACTGCAACCAGCCTAGGGATTTTAATTCATTTACAATAATTTGGGTAATGATGGAATAAGTTGAAATTTACACTTTTATTATTACCCCTAGGATCGTTGATGTCTGTGACGAAACGAAATATACCATTATTTTTAAGAAGTGATCCACTTTAAAAAGGGTTCTTTCAATAGGAATGGATAAGGGATTGATTCTCAGTTCTGCTAACAAGAGGCATTTATCATTATGATTATTTTGCACAGGAAACAGCCACTGGTGGATACCAGCGCAAAATGCTGTAGCAGGCTCTTGGATTCAAGTTGATCTGGGACTACCAGGCCCAGTTGTTACAGGACTGATTGTACAGAGTCATCCAGCATACTACATGGAAACCTTCAGCATTCAGTACAGTTTAACAGGAGAATCTGAAAGCTGGCATGACTTGGAGAATGCGGACGGAGATACCATACGGGTCAGATACCTTTTGTTGTATACCTCCCTATAGTCTTGATTGGTGATGCTAGTTTTTGTATAAGTCACCACCGGTATAGAGGGCACAACATCGACGGGCTCGGAGGGACTAGGCAATCATTTACATGTTTGTTTGATACATTATAAATTATTTTCCGGTGATTCCTTTTGCTATTATCGTGACTGCGTTAACAAAACGGCGTTGTCAATCAACACTAGTAGGCCTATCACAACTTATGCAAAAAATCCCAAAACAGTAATAATTAATATTAATAGTAAATAAATTAAAAAAAACATCATTAGGCCTATCTTGGACTAATAATAAAACAAATATAATTTATCAACTTTATACAAATCATGCTATTCTGAATCAATATTCTGAACCGGCAATGCTTTCTCATACCCCTAGTCGAATTTTTCTTTTCCAACAAAGGATCTTACCAAGCATGTCCAATGCTCACAATATGCCCGTCAAAACCCCAAGACATTTAAATACTGCGTGTAGGAACTTCTTGCTTATTAAAATCTGAAAACGGGACTCTTTAAGCTTTACTGCAGAAATGACGCGAGCAACTGCTTATTTTAAGTATCGCCAATACACGCATATAGGCCTGTATAATTATGCGCAACCAATAACATTTTGTTGAAGTCGAGTACCTCTTGCCTTAGTCTGACCCAGAGTCCAAGTGACGAGTCCACAACATGGACTAAAGACCGATCGACATACATTTTTACCAACAATGTGTCTTTTTCACATCAACTTTATAGGGACTTGGTATACAAATTCGTACGATGAATATTTACAGTGTATTTTTTGCTAAATGAACATTACGTTTAAGATTAATATTATTATTTAATCTTAAACGTAATGTTCATTTAGCAAAAAATACACTGTAAATATTCATCGTACGTAGTGTGACACTAACTTATGCACTTAACTTATCCGTTTGATAGTTAGTGTAACAATAACGTGGCGTGTCGTAGCCACGCAGGTGTTGGTGCATCGGACTTGATTCTGGTCGATTCAGGATGTGGGTTAAAATCCCGGTCATGACACTAGTATCTTTGAGCAAGACACTTAACTTATAATTGCTTCTGTTCACCCAGGGTTGAAACCACTTTGATACTTTCATATTGCTTATAAGACGAGCTTAAAGTTGTTTAATTTGCAGTAAATTTTTAATTTATTCCCCCCCCCCTTTTATTAGTTCAACGGGAATGTCGATGGTGGTCAACGAGTAACTGTCACCTTCCCTGCGGTTTTGAGGACCAGATTCCTTCGAATAATGACACTAACTTGGACTAGTACTGTTCCTCACTTTACATTTGAAGTTATTGGATGCCGAGGTGATGTTCAAACTCTAAATTATGATGTAAACAAATTAACAATGTGAATTAACAGACAACAGAAAAACCACAAAAAACAACGAACAACCCAACAAACAAACAAACAAACAACCCAACAACCCAACACACAAAAATACAAACAAACAAACACCCCACCCAACAAACAAACAAACACCCCAACAAAAAACAAACAAACACACAAACAACCCCCAACAAACAACCCCACAAACAAACAAACAAACAAACAAACAAAGACAGAAACACATAGAAAGAGTAAATAAAAGCAACAATTCATTTCCTTGGCGGAGGTAATAAAGAAACAAAATAATAAGTAGTAGCATCACCAATGGTGTTCTGCTTTTATCATTTTTTTAAAGATGGTATCATCCGGCTAGCTGGAGGTGATGACTCACGTAGAGGTCGAGTAGAGATTTACCATGACGGTGCTTGGAGTGCGGTATGTGATACAAACTGGGACCTACAAGATGCCAATACTGTATGCAGGCAGCTCGGATTCCTAGAAGCAAGTGAGGCAAAGAACGGATCATTTTATGGAGCGACAGAACTTCCTATTGTAATGGATCGAGTTGCTTGTAAAGGGACGGAGCCATACCTTTCCAAATGCTCATTTCTTTGCAAAGAAAATAATCCGTGCACCATCACTGCTGGAGTAGTCTGCAAACCACGTAAGATATATTACTGCTTGTATTATTGTTTTTTATCTGTTAGCTGGTAGTCGTGGGGTTGTTTTCCTGAAGCTTTTAAGGAAGCCTTTTTCTCAGCCATACGAAACTAACAAATTTGTATTCCTTTTTAAGCCAATATCTTTATACCCGAATTGATTAATTGACGAAATAAAACAAAAAAGCAATTATACTAGATTTGTTAATGCAAGGGGTGAGTTGACGCTGATCTTTCTCAAAGAAGACCATTCTATAACCCTTTCAGTACCAACCGATACTTGCAACTAATGCAATGGTGACCAGAGAAATTTCATTGACATACTTGGTGACCAACACTATTTTGGAAAGTTTCAGGTTACAGCGCCCTCACAAGGCAGATTGGGGTTAGCCTAGGTCCTAGTAACAGAATGCAACTTGTACAAGCAAGCAATGAAATGACTGTTTCCTTTGGCATATTGCCTTTGACTAATTCATTGCCTTAAACATTTTTTGAGGTTTGGTATTATGACCACTAAATACCAAATTGAGTAGTTTCTATGTGAAAGCTTAAAATGTTTAAAGTTGCTGTTCATACCAATCTGCATGAAAATTATTTCCCTAGGAAAATTGGTTTCTGAAACGTTAAATAAACAGAAGGTTTTAATAATTTACTTTCGAAGCACCATCCCCCCCCCAACCCGCCACAATGTTGGAAACTTTGGTTGAGCCTCACAGATACTGGGGGTTGGTGTCTATACCCATGTTTTCAGGATGAAGGTACCCAATGAGACCAAATTAAAAAATTGTGGATCAATTGGTTAAGGCGGCCATTTAGATTTTTGGAAAATTTGTTTCTGAAACCTAAAATAAACAGAAGGTTTTAATAATTTCCTTTTGAAGCACCCCCCCCCCCCAACCCGCTCATAGGATTCCACATTCAATATAAACAAGAGAGTTTTGATTACGCACAATATGACCTGGAACAAAATTACTGCTAAAATCCAAACTATTATTTGTTACCACATTTAATGACAAAGAAGGAAATAACATTTAATAACATTAAATATTGCCAAAGTGCTATACTTGTACTTTCGAAGCACCATCCTCCCCCACGCGCTTCAATGTAGGAAACTTGGATTAGCGCTCATAGGATTCAACAGTATTCAACATTCAATATTGCCTAAAATAAACAAGAGAAGTTTGATTAAGCACAATATGAACTGGAACAAAATTACTCCTAAAATCAAATTTACACCTATCATGAACCAATATGCAAATAAGGAATTCCCAAAGTGCTATACCGGGGGGGGGGGGGGGGGGGGTGTTCCGAAAGTATTGAAAATTAATTGCTTGGTGTGGAAATTCTCCAATCATGGTATAACAGCTTTACACATTGTTTACAAAATTGGCTTTGTTTAATTGTTGACCTAATTTATGGCTTGGTGTGGAAATTCTCAAAGCATGGTATAACACACATTGGCTTGACACATTGGTTACATATCATGCGAGTTTGTTTCCTATTAGAGGTCGAACTGCATACAACACAGTCACGTTTCTTCCCGCCAACATTCGGACCAGGAAAGTGCGGAGTTGAAAGGGCATTTGAAGCACTTGACACTTGACTGGCATGCTCAACTGGGTTGTACTCCAAGCTTGAAATAAGTACCTCTATCACCTTGACCCGGAAATCCAAAGTAGACAAGCTCTTGTGTGTATGGATGCTGTTGTATACGACATTAGCATTAAGCAAACATTTATGTCTAGGATTGTGATAATACACGTTTCCACCATTTGAGTGTTTTGTGGGTATGAGTATAGTACGTGCACAATTGTCCTGCCAGATCCGTGCCCCCATGTATTTATTGTAATTGTCGACTATGCACGGTTTTTGGATATGACGATGTCCTGTTGAAGTTTTCCGGCTGGGAATCTTTTTACTAGTGACACTGCAATCGCCATAGTTTGACAGGAGAGTGACACGTTTTGTGTCCTGCCACATAACGCATAGTTGGCCTGCTTTCTGATAAAATTGGGGATCTGCTCCGCTTTTCATGGGGAACTTCAGGGATTTGCCAAATCGGGTATCCCTAGGGTGGTATAGCGCACAGTTCCACAAGCTCCGAATCCTAGCTCAGACAACTTGGAGCTCAGACAACTTGGAGAACAGAGCCGGGCTACTAAACCAATTGTCCATGTAGATGCAATGTCCTTTATTTTTGAGTCCCTGCAAAAGGTTCAATACTACGTTGCCTGGTGCCCCTATTTCGGATGGATGGTTTGTCTCAGGATAACTTACAGAGGACTGTCCTTGTGGGGACCTGGGCTGCGATCCTGTGAACAACTCCCAGGTACATGTGTACCCTGTGTCTGATTCGTTCAATGAGAAACATTTTAATCCCCATTTTGCGGCTTTTCTTGGCATGTACTGCTTGAAGCTCAGTCGTCCTTTGAATTTGACCATCGTCTCGTCCGGTGAAAGGCTTCGTCCAGGCTGGTACACCCGGAGGAATGATGGTAGTACAATGTTTAACAGTGGGCGTAATTTTGCAAGTTTGTCACGGGGAGAGTCGCCCTCCACATCTCTGTTATTGGCTAGGTGGAAAAATCGAAGGATTGCAGTAAAACGGTTACGAGCCATGGTTGCTGAGTACAGGGGACTTCGTAGAATTTCAGACCTGGACCAATGCATGGAGTAACGAGGCCTTTTGTTGATTCCCATGCAAAGAAGTAGGGCCACGAATGCCATCATTTCAGGTACATTAGTTGGTCACCAAGCACGCTTATTTTCTGCACCCGCTCCCAGAGTTTGATCTGCATAACGATTGGTCTCCTGTACCATAATCTGCCACACTCGCTTCACAAAAGTACAGTTTGAAGATTTGTATGGGGGATAACGAACTGAAGTCTTCTGTAGCCCCGGTGTTTGCTGTAAATTTCACAGGCGGTCGCCGGGTGTAAGACTTGGCTTCACGCCATCCACACCGGAAATTCGGCTTCTTGGTCTTGGTCTTCGATGAACACGATGCTGTTGAGGTCGAGGCGATGGGCTCATCATCACTGTCTTCTTCGTCCGACACATCAAGTGGCGAATCCTCGTCAGAGGACATGTCGGAACCGCTTTCTGCAAAGATTTCTTCCAAAATGTTATCATTTTCATAGGCCATGTTGTCAGAATCTATTACTCAAGAATGCGTGGGGGACGCTTGCTGCAATAGACTGTGCAAGTCTCGCGCGCATTCGAACTTCCGGGACCATAGTGGTCCCAACCATATGGAGTTTTACGTGGGCGAGATTTTGTTTCGTCAATTATTTTAGTTTAACGTAGTTTATGACCTAGAAAATTATACATGTTGTTGGGAACGCAATACTAAGTGATAACAAAATATGAAAGTAAAACCAATTCAACAATATAACGAAGAAAACCCGAGAATTAAACTTGACCTCAGCTTCGGTTATTGCAAAAAATTAAGAATTTTGTGCTCACCTCCGATCATAAAACTTATGTAAAAGCTTGTTTTGGATGCGCGATTATAATCGCCAGATGCTGTAATTGCAAAGCAAACCCTTTTCATTGCAGTCTATGGTGTTGAGGCGTCGGCATTCCTCTTTAAACTGCGATACGGGTCAATTTAAAACCCGTTTGACCTTCACGAATCTGCGTAAGGGGTTTCTAAAAAGTTAACATCAAAAAAGCATCCTTGTCCCAGAGTTTTAATTTGTTTTTAATAATAATTAACACACTTTGGCGTACTTTTTTAAAAAGCTAAAACTAATTTCATGAAATTGTAATGATTTATTTTTGTTGTTCAGATTTTGTCATGAGATATAATTTAAAACAAAGATTTGATTTCAGAAATAAAAATGTTCTTCGTTTGACGTGTTTTCTCGTTCGGATACGCGCGAGACTTGCACAGCCTATTGCCAAGGGGGGACGCGGGCAGCTTGTTGCCGGGGTGATGCACGCACGCGGGGCCTGCATGGGATTGAGGGCGCTATTTACATTTTGAGAACTTACTCTTGGTGCGTGTGCCAGTGAACCTCAATAGTCACCAACAGAGGAAATTTTTACGTGCCATAAGGACTCGGTGGTCACGAAGTGGGATGCTTTTTTGAGCCGATATGGCTCGGCGGTACTGAAAGGGTACTTTAAGAATAAAGATCGTTGCCATAAAACACAGTTTGTTGCGACCTTTAACAAAAGTTTTAATCGTCGGATGATTTTCTGGGCATCTTTCCTTCATTTTCCTTCCTTTACAACAAACACAATGCTCGTCTCTTTCTCTTTTTTGCCTTATATTCAAAACAAAATTACGCCGGCCACCGAAATGTTTGAATGTTGTCTCGCTACAACAATTTAGGCTTTTTAGATGAGTGCATTCCGGTTTATACGAAATTTTGCTCTTTTTGTTTGTCTAATGGTTTTAATTATGACATGATGTATATACAACAAGTGGTCAAATTGTCACTCCCCTCGTGACTATTTCAATTCGGCTTACTGATTTCACTCTTCCCTTTATAAACAAGATGATGTTAGGCTTGTGGATGGACCAACCAGGAGAAGTGGAAGGGTTGAGATCAATGTGAATGGCGCATGGGGTGCCATCTGCGACAATGAGTGGGACTTGACTGATGCTGGGGTCGTCTGCAGACAGCTTGGTTACTCTAATGCCACGCAGGCAGCGTCGGGTGCTTTCTTCGGTCAAGGCAGTGGTCCCAACTTCATTGATGGGGTTATATGTGATGGTTCCGAGACCAAAATCACCGACTGTCCGTCGCATTGCTGGGATAAGCCAAAGTGCAAAAACACAGAAACTGCTGGAGTAATCTGTGTTCAAGGTATTATAGTCAAAACAAAAAGAAACTTATAGAATATTTTTGCAAACAGCAGCCATCAGACGTGATCGAATAAGTTAGCCTAGCAAAGAATATCGACCTCTTGTGTGAATTCAAGCAATGGGACTGAGATATTAAGATTCTTTTGTCGCTTCGTGTTTAGGTAAGAAAATCGACGAATGTTCAAGGTATTTATGAAGGGTACTTGAATGGTCTTTGCACTTTGAAAACGACCTCTATGTTGCAAACTCTTGGTGGCGCACTTTATCCTTTTTTCCACGTCGTAACCAGGGATTCAGATACCAAATAAATTCTATAAAGCAGGTTAACCCTTACTGCCTCCTCCCTTCCTCAGAACTGAGTCTGGGTCCCAGGGGTTTGGCCCATGTCTGTGTCAGGCTGACCGGAAACTGATCATTTTGACAAAGACTCCAAACTGACCTGGAAATGGGTCAGGACCCACAGGGACCAGAAGTCCGGTTCAGTTCTGGCCCCGGAGTTTATGAATATTGCATAATTTTTGAGCTAATTATTTTACATTTCCAAGTAATTAACCACAAGGGAAGCTGAACTTAATGTAAAATGTTCGAATAATGGTGGTTTTTTGACTCATAAGTTCAAAACTAAATTGTTTTATTTATTGTTAAAAACCACATGCAAAATCACGCATTTCAGGTAAAATCATACAAATCTTGATTACGTTCTTGAATACATCAAGTATAACACGTATTAACATTTTGTTTACGGGACTAATTTTTTATATTACAGGTTGGCGAGACAGTTTTTTTCCTGAAGAAGCCTTGCAGTAGACGTTCGGGTAATTATAATATAGGGTTAATACATAGATCTATTTCGAAACGTCCGTAATCAATGAGTCATAGGGAAAAATCCTTGACTAAAAAAAACCAATTTCGAAACCTTCAAATCATTTCAAATGATTAAAGCCTATTCTATTTGTAATACTTCAACTACAAAGGGTTAGTGTGTGTTCAAAATGGTTGCTCGTCCGTCAGTTTGTTTGCTTGCTGTTGTTTCCTGTATCTTTTTATCGGCTGTATTAATTATTGAAGAATTGTTTTTGTTGTACTCATGGCATCTTAACAAATCGGGGATTGAGTTTGAGGCAGTAAAACACACGTCCCCCATTATGACTTTTGTTTTGACCACACAAAGCACACAAGGAATGCTTTACTACTAATAATAATCTTTTTACCAAAAAGTTGTCTAATAAATCCTGTATACCACGTTTATATCTGTTTATATAGTTTAACCATTTCTACCTCCATGGTTTAACATAAATCTCTTGTGCCACATGGAATGCAGAGTTATACCGTGTTGTATTAAAAGCACGTGACTGTCTATTTTCTTTGTATAGATACCGTGAATGGGGTCTGGAACGTCAACGGCAGTGGTTTTCAAAGTTAAACTTTTAATGTCGCGGTCTTCCTAATTGTGAGCTTAAGTGCATGTCTTCCTAAAGGACCTGTGTGCATGATCGACTCATCTATTACTAAAGAATTAGCTAGAATAATAACCAAACGGAGATATTCGTTGCTTCTTGAATTCAAGCCTTAATAGCTATTATTACTCGATACCAATCATTATTCAAATCATGTACAGGATTAAAGTACAATCAGTGTAGGTGTAATACAAGAAGTAGGCTTCTCAGTTTTATGATGTGGAGGTAACCAGCTAACACAACACAACGTTGTCACAACATTGCACAACGTTGTGATAAGGTTGCAATTTGGTCGACGGGATGACAACGTTTTGACTACGTTGCATGAATATCAGATCTTAATGATGTTCAAACAATGTTCTACATTGGTTGCATGTTGGTAATTTATGCAACGTTTTATATGTAACGTTGTCACAACGTTGTGTTTTGATATTGTTACAAAATCGTATTTAAATTAGTAAGGCAACAGCGTTATGGATACGTTGTATTTTCGGGGCTCATTAAGGCAACTTTAAGAATAAAAAATAACTAAAAATATCAAGCTTGCGAAAACAACCATGTGTAAAACACTCTTTTATTAAATACCAAACATTGTCTTTTCTTTTTCTTGTTCAGAGTTGCACATCACATTATAATGTTGTATTTTAAGAGAAATAGTGTGGGTATGTGGAATTTGGCAAGAAATATCGTGCCACCGACCTGTTTACTAAGAAAAAATTGTGTTAGAGAGAGCAAATGGTGGCAATTTTAAGGTAAGGCAGACCTTTTTGCATTAAACCTCACACGTTCAAATGATAGTCGGCGACCATCGCTTCAAAATGATACAAAATTGCATTTTCTCTAAAATGAAACGACACCTGGCGATTGAGTGAGTTCACTGGATACTTGGGAATAAGTTTCAGTCAAGTTATTTTGCAGTAACTTTAGTACATTTTTTCATGTCTGCATGTAACCTTACTCAACTTTCCATGCGTTTACAAAAGAAATTACAAATAACGCAGAATGAGACGCCAATTTTACTGCCTTAATCACAGTTTATTGTCTACAAAGATTGTTAATGTGGTCATTCCGTATTTTTGTCTCGGATTGCCATGAAAACCCAATAGTCTAAATAGTAAGTCACCTCCCTAGCGAACTATTAATCTAATAAGACTGACTTTCAGCATATGATGGGGAAGATCTTAGTGTGATTTTCTATGTATCAACCTTTGTGTATCCTAGCCCATTATGCTGGTATAAGCGCACATGTGTATATATACAAATTACAAGCCAGTCCATTTCACAATAGATTGTGACAGAGGCTAGCAGTGCAACTTGAGTAGCATTTATTTATTTGTATTTTATTTTAATTTTTTTTTGCAAGATAGCTCCTGAACCACTCCAAGCCAGTACCTCTGATACCATAAAAATCAAGTTTAGATAGGAGAATTTCGTGATCAACGGTATCAAATGCCTTGGAGAGGTCTAGGAACACCCCCAAGGGTATGGCACGACTGTTCTCGTCCTGATGTAATTTTGTCAATAGACTGTGCAAGTTTCGCGCGCATTCGAACTTCCGGGACCATAGTGGTCCCAACCATATGGAGTTTTACGTGGGCGAGATTTTGTTTCGTCAATTATTTAAGTTTAACGTAGGTTATGACCTAGAAAAGTATACATGTTGTTGGGAACGTAATACTAAGTGATAACAAAATATGAAAGTAAAAACAATTCAACAATATAAGGCCAAAAAAAAAAATATGTTGAGTTGCCCTCCGCGACCGACCCAAAAATGCTGAAATCTCGGGTCGTTTTTTTTTTGTTTCCCCCCCCCCCCGTTTTTTTTATTTTTTATGAAACTTACACATTATCTGTGTTTAACCAATCTAAAACGAATATATTTATTCCAAATAAGCTGAAACAATTTTGCAAAGCAAAGATTTTCAAGTAAACATGTAAGAGGTCGATATTTTACGTTCTGTGTTTTGTGTGCCGCTACACTCGTAGTCGTAACGCAACGTGCCCGGCCATCTACGGTACCTCAGATCGATCCCACGCAATAGCACATGACATGAACTGCCTGCAGACAGAATTCGCTGGCATACAGCCCGAATTCGCTTGAGCCAAGAAGCGGATTCACTCTGGTGGTACCCAACACTTGTTTTGAGCGCGAGTGCCAGATCAAACGGTCATTTTTAGAACTTGTGTTAACTAAATGTGTTCACCTAGCTCTTAGCTTGCCATGTGTGTTTTGGATGTTCAAACAAATAATTTTTCAATAGGATATTTCAAACAATAATTGTGCAACTTACTCCGAATTATTTTCCGCGATGAGTACCGGGCGCCGCCATTTTGGAATGATCCCAATCATGCCAATCAAACTACGACGTCATCGGCCGGCCAGACTGTGGGAGGAGCGTATAAGTAAAGCAACCATTGAAATGTTCGCACCCTCGCTCCGCCCACCAGCTGGCCGATGACATGGTATTTTGATTGGCATGATTGGATCATTCCAAAATGGCGGCGCCCGGCACACATCGCGGAAAGTAATTCGGAGTAAGTCGCACAATTATTGTTTGAAATATATTTTTAAAAGATCGTTTGTTTGAACATCGAAAACACGCAAGGCAAGCTAAGAGCTAGGTGAACACATTTGGCTGGTTTAAACCACCGAA
Organism: Leptasterias polaris; assembly: GCA_037783415.1. Classification (NCBI taxonomy): domain Eukaryota; kingdom Metazoa; phylum Echinodermata; class Asteroidea; order Forcipulatida; family Asteriidae; genus Leptasterias; species Leptasterias polaris. The sequence goes on from JAZGTN010000038.1 coordinate 328,570, forward strand.
TGGCCCTTAGAGAATGCACTTTGAAATGGTTATAGCTTCAAAAGAAATGGGCGGGATGTGTGACCAAGGTCAGGATCCAGGAAAAAGTGTATAAAATGTTTGAAAACAAATTATAAAAGATATTAAGTTAAATGTTTCTTAGCTTGTCTTTTCATTCTGTATGTACTTCTGCACACTAGTACATCATTGTATATTGATTGGGATTAGTTCCAATGCATTTCAATCTTCAAATGACAGTCAAGGTAAAAAAAATTATAAAATAAAAAATAACAAAATCCCGACCGACCGACCCCTTCAACAATTTTTACTGGAGGGCAACTCAACAATTTTTTTTTTTTGGCCTAACGAAGAAAACCCAAGAATTAAACTTGACTTCAGCTTCCGGTTATTGCAAAAAATTAAGAATTTTGTGCTCGCCTCCGATCATAAAACTTACGTAAACGCTTGTTTTGGATGCGCAATTATAATCGCCAGATGCTGTAATTGCAAAGTAAACCCTTTTCATTGCAGTCTATGGCTGCTGAGGCGTCAGCATCCTCTTTAAACTACGATACGGGTCCATTTATGACCCGTTTGACCTTCACGAATCCGCGTAAGGGGTTTCTAAAAAGTTAATATCAAATAGGCATCCTTGTCCCAGAGTTTTTTTTTTTTCCAATAATAATATACACACTACTGTGATTTTGTTTTTCAAAAGCTAAAACTTTTCATAAAATTGTAATGATTTATTTTTGTTGTTCAGATTTTGTCATGAGATATAATTTAAAACAAAGATTTAATTTCAGAAATAAAAATGTTCTTCGTTTGACGTGTTTTCTCGTTCGGATACGCGCGAGACTTGCACAGTCTATTGATTGCAGGATAGCATGTACGGTTGAATGATTCTCTCGGAACCCGTATTGTGCATCGGATAAAATAATGTTCTTTTTCAACAAATCAGAAGTGCAAAGGTAAATAATACGTTCAAGAATTTTCGAAAAAGAAGTTAAAATAGAAACGGGTCTATAACTACTTACAAGATGGGGGTCACCTTTCTTAAAAATAGGAACTACTCTTCATGGAATCTGGAACAATACCAGTAGTAAGTGACTGATTCATAATAATTATAAGTGAGTGGCCCAGAAATGCAAGACATTATGTTTTTAATAAAAATGCTGTTAAACGAATCATGACCAGCGCTTGTTTTTTTTCCGAGAGGCTCAGAACTATGGTAATGAGTTCACGCTCTGTTACGGGCGCAAAAAATATAGAATGAAGGTGAGGGTTGAAAAGTTACTTTTGATAATTGGTGGGACTATTAATTTGAGTAGCAAGTTTGGGTCCAATGTTGACAAAATAATTATTAAAATGCTCTGCTAATAAACAGGAATCATGTATACTGGAGTTTTTGACATTTGATACTAATGGTTTTACGAGGTGTGTTATTTTTAAAGACAGAGTTGATAATTTTCCATGTGTTTTTGATGTTGGTGGGCATAATGATTTGTTTTTGCAGAACGTAAAACGGTGGTGAGTAAGTTTCTAAAACGAATATATTTCTGTCGTTTAGAGTCACTGGGACAACGGATACATTTATGATAAAGTTTGTTTTTGTGATTAATGGATTTTAAAGAGCTCGAGTTATCCAACGGCATCTAGGTTGAGACTTTTGATTCGAGTGTTTATCTCTTACCAAGGGAACAAATTAGTGTTCATAAATAAACGATGTATCATGATTATCAGTACTAAAAATTGAAGACCAGTCCGTGAATTCCAAATTTGATTTAAAACGGCTTACATTTTCAGGGGAAGTTTTGAAAAAATATTTAGGTTGGATGGAGTGAATTTTTTTTATTGAAAGGAGGTTTTGTAAAAATGGGAAAATGATCAGAAATATCGGTAATTAGAATACCTGAGCTGAGGCGGAGGAGGATATTACAAAAAAAATTATCAGTAAAGGTGGCAGAGGTTTATAATTTAAAGGGATAAAAGAATGGCTAAACATTGAATCCATGAATTCTTGTGTTTGACTATGATGGTCACTGCTCAGTAGATTTATATTAAATACTCCCGAGATAAGACGGTTTGTTACTCTCAGAAAGTCGAGTTTGAATTTCGCGAAACAAAACAAAATCGTCTTATTCTTATGATTTTAAATTTCAATAAAAATTGACTCAAATGAACCAGTTAAACGGGATAAATCAGGCCTAATAATGTATTGAAGATCAGTAGCTATATACAAGGCAACACGACCCCCACTTTATTGATTCGACTGTTGGCCTCGAGGTGGAAACCCGGAATAGTTAAAGTATTCAAGGGTGAATCGGAATTCTTGAGCCATGTTTCTGAGAGGCCAAGGACAGAAAATGGCCGAGTGGAGAGTTTGTAAATAATTGATCAATTGATCAAAATGTTTCGAGAGACTTCTGATATTCATATGAAAAAAAGAAAGCTGGGAAGGGTCGTTCGGATTAAATGAGGCTTGAAAATTTGATTCATTGAGATAATCACATGAGTTTTGATTATTGTTCAAATTGTTAGGGCCATTTACGAGGTCAATAGCTTCAAAATTGAAATTGTAGTTTTCAGCTCCTAGGGGAGTCATTTAATTCAGTTGTAACTGGGGTTGGCTCCATCGATTATTTTGAACAAAATATAATTTATTATAAAGAATGCCTACAGACATAGAATTAACAAGACAGGACACGACGAGGACAACATTTAAGATACAAAATGACTAGAAAGGATAAACAGTATAGCATATCTGTAATTAAGTACCAGTTGAATTTGGCACTCAATTAAGCGTGTCTGAGGTGGCGGTACATTGATCATAAAATGTGATTATTTCCATTGTTTGATTGGATAGGTTTAGCTCACCTAGCAAAACAAGAAACTGGGTCATTTCCTGAGTTTTTGGAGGTCATCCTTGGAGCTAACAATTACACGGTTGCCATCTTTCCGTAGGATCTCAATCCGACCGTCTTGGATCCACACCTTGTCAGTAGCTGGATGACGCTTCGCTTCATTCAGCCAACATTGGCGTTCCCGGGTGAGGCTTTTGCTGACATAAATGTTTGAGCCTTTAAATTTGGCTCGAAGACGGTAGAAGGCGGCTCGGGAGTTGTAGTCAACAAACTTGACTGTTTTTGGGCTGGGCCTTGACTTGCCCAATGCATCTTGGTGAGACCCAATACGATGTGACCGGTGTAGTAGCTCGATTGCGAGGTGCTGCTTCGCCATTTCAGTTATTGATTTGTCTGTATTCTTGTGTTGGGGCGATTCAGGTATGCCGTTAACAATGAGGCAATTACGTCGGGAGTATTGTTCTTGATCAGAGAGCCGTTCAGTAAGATGGCGGACGTCCCTTTCCAAGCTGACAATCTTCTTATCCCGGCTCTCTAACTCCAACTCCATAGCCTTATGAATATCTTGAGATAATTTATGGTGTCCGCAATGGCATCAGATAAAGCAGGTATATACATCCAGAAGGGCCTTGGACCGCAGAGCCTCGGAGATAGCAGCAGTGATGGCAATGGGGTCGATTGCTGGGGCGTCAACGGCCCGGTAGTTGCCGTGTTCGGTGCATGTATGTCGTTTCGGAGGCATTTTGTCCAAAAAGCCTGAAATATTAACTAGAAGGTGCACCGATGATTATGTAACAGTTCTCTTTCGTCCAAGTTAACGAAAATGGAAGGCCCGGCTTGGCAGTACTGACCTCAACTTTTCAGCGAAAAGGGGCAATTTTGAATGCTGTCGGGAGACCTCAAAAACACGTCCATTCGCTTCGATTACATACTCATTTTAAAATCTAGATTCACATCAGTCAGACAGTCTTTCTCAAGGTCAGTGTTGTAGTCAGGTACTTTTCATGGCCGGGGTACGAAGCACTGGCCGGGTACTGAGCTGGCCGGGTACCAAGTGCACAGGTGTCCGAGTAGAACTCTGGTACGCGTACTGTTGTACGAGTACAAGTATCCGTGCACCAAGTCCATCAGAGCAGTACCAGCTATACTTGAAGTGTGGGAAATTTTGAAATGAAAGATCGAAAGATACAGTGTAAAACACAATAACTGGTTGAATTTCTGGTTTATGATTTTGTGCTTTTTATCTTTTAAAATGACACATAAAATGCCGGCTTTAATGAATTACAAGTGAAACCTCTTTCATACAATATTACTTTAACTATGGTGTTCCATAATTATGTGCCACCTTTATGATCATCAGAGAAAAATTGCCACCAGACTCAACTGAGTTTGAAAGCAACCCTGATCACCATTCTCCCTCACATAATTCACATAAATTACAAGAAACACTTGAGGATCTAATTGCTCTACTCTAAACAATCCAACAACGGATTCACGCCCGTTACTCAAAAACACAGACATACCCACGGCTATGTCCCCCATTCCCAAAACATCTATTGCAACCCACACATCTTTTTGATAAAAGATGTTCAAAGAGATTTACCCGATTCTTTGATTCGACCTACATGCAACTGTATGAAGAGGAAACTAACAAGATTTCCGAAAGCTAGCTATTGCTACCCAAAGGATCTGAAAAAATATCCTTGATCTCGAAAAAACAGTCTACCACTGGCCTACATGATCAAAAAAGGTCACACCATTTCGGTTGATCTATTTTCCAACCACTTCCCAGTTAAAATAACACAAGTGGAAATAGTCAAGCACAGTTACTATAATATTTGGAATTGTATTATCACAAATACATTTTTCAAATTACAACAAGTCAACAGATACAGCGTCACTGGATGGGATAGCACCAACATTTATTATCCCCCAAAAATGCGACGGAAAAAAAAAATGCGACGGGAAAAAAAATGAGACGGTAAACAAAAAATGCGACGGAAAAAAAAAATACGATGGTAAAAAAAAAATGCGACGGAAAAAAAAAATGCGACGGAAAAAAAAATGCGACGGGAAAAAAAATGCGACGGTAAACAAAATTCTGAGTAAAGGTCGCACATATGGAACACCATATTATAGTCTAAAATACCCGGGTATTTTAAGCGGCTGTGGTTCACGGTTGCTTTACCTTTTGACTGCGATCATATTTCATCACCATGAACGAAATGAGAAATATCGCCGAACACGAACTGATATACTTCATTAACTCTTTTTACTATTTGGTTTTCTAGATTGTTAGACTTGATTTCAAGTCTGAGATCGCGGTTATTTCTCTGCATCAGCCACACAAAATTTCCCCCGCAGAATGGCTATCACGCGGTCTCAGCTCGCAATCTCAGACTTGACCCCCTTGTGTATATGGGATATTCATTTATTCACAACTGACATTTTACATAACAACACTATGCCAGAGAGATGGCCAATCAGGAGGCCACAAAACTCCTGTTGGTTGCGTCTATTCCCAATAGGTTATAATCACTTCAGCATTTTCTGTAAAATCGATTGAGTCATTGTTTTTAATTTTTATAGTGCTTTGTACGTATGCTATTTCTAATTTATACATAAAATAATACTAGATGTATTCTTAAAATATTGAAAAATAAACATAACAAATAACCTGATCCCTACTAGACGAAAAACTGTGTTCCCTTTATTTGAACGGAATCGTCTAATGATTTTCCCAACGTTTTTATTTATTTTGAATTTAAAAACTAGAATCACTTTGGGTTTTTTGTTTCTAAACTGTAAGTTGAATCACTGAGCAGAGGCAGATTAGTTACATGTGATTCAATGTTGTATTTCTGTACTATATCCCGTGGTATAAACGGTCAAGTTTGAATGTGCATTTTATTGACGGCTTCTGAGGTTCTGACCAATCAGAGTGTTCCGTCCACTTTTGGACTAATTCGCCATAGGGTGTGTACAAACCGAAAAACAATGTTCCCAAGTCTGTGATCGTAGGCTAAAGACGGTGGTTAATCCACAAGAGGGCGCTATTTCAGGCAATTATGTATTGGCTATCAGGTAGACTAAAAACCACGGGCGAGCACAGACTTGGAACCAAGTCTACTAGATTGTTGGCGCGGCAACCCCATTTTGGTACACGGGTTACTGGTGCACACAGGGGAGCACAAGAAATAATTATAGCGATTGTCATGACAACAAGTTACAAACATCGCTGGGTAATACTATATTGAAACCCATTAGTCTACCTTGGAACTCATTTCCCGGGAGAACAATATTTTTTAACCACAACAAGTTGTAGGCATAACCGGGGAAGCTCTTAATGTGTTTTTCTATTTTCCATCATTTGTGTATATTCAGCAATTATGTTGGATATCGCATGGAGGTAGAATGAATTATCAACCAACTGTATACAGAACCTACATGCAACAGCTATATAGTGTTGTCAATAGATAATACAATTATTTCAATGTTGCCATGTGTACATCGTTAAAAATAAGGTACATGATAAAACATATACAATTGCAAACCAGAGAAGTATGGTAATGACAAAAACACTTTACGGAAGTTGGACAAATAATCACAAAACAGGACAACCTTAGGGCTATAGGGTGAAGCAAAAGCTTTTGTTCCCGTACCACGGACAGACAAACACAACAACAGACTAACAACACTCACTAACATATAAACATGTAGGAACTAAGACAAAGCAACATTTCGAAATATGCCATAAACGTATATATATATTGTCCTGTTTTCCAACCTTTGCAAAATGATTTCAAGGCAAAGAGTGCTAGTTCAAAGTAAGTAACTAATGTGAGCTTGCGATTCTTGACGTGTCCAATGACCTCGTGTTAGCATTCCAGTATTCTTGACTATTGCTCCCCATCCTATCTTGGATGCATCTGAAGAAATTGTTATGTTTGGTTTTAAATTAATCTTTTGAACGTAACTCATGGCTTCACGGATTCAATGTTTTCAATCCACCAGGTGAGGTCATTTAATTCCTCCTGTGACAAACTCATTTGAGTATCGTGTACTGTCTTCTATACTTGCAATGCTTGAGTTTTCTCCTATTCGAGATTTTGGTAAAAAGGTTGACCAAACATACACCGGAAAAGTTGATACTATCGTGCTAAGAACTTGGGTTACTTCTAGAATTGTAGGTGTATCTTTTGTTTTCAAGGACTGTCAGTATTTAGGGTGTGATGGAAATTTGCCCATCTTTGGTTGTGGTGCAAACAGCAACAATACACCTTGAAGGCGTTTTATATATAACGAGTTTGAGCAAATTTGCCTTCTAAAGGTTAATAAGCGCACATTTTATAGTTTGAACTGATGGAAACAAATCCAATTCATAACCCTTAAGGGGCGGATCATCAAATTGACCACATTCACTTGACGTCATTATCACAATAGTCTTGCAACATTTTGGGTCAATGTTCCCGTGTGTTAATAGAGCGCATTTAGGGAGTCAATGTCCCCGTGTGTTTTATAACGCGCATTTTGGGAGTCAACTTGTCCAAGTGTGTTTTAAAAAAACCCACTCAATCCTATAAGACAGTTATTCGTGACTCGGTTTTTGAAACAGTCGCAATGGAAATCAACGTAACTACACAGGATCGATAGATTATTACAAATAATTGTTTTGTTATCATTTGGAATAAAGCTCACTGATGTTACACTTCATACCAAGGAGTATAATGTCATCTGAAATACCGTAAACATAGGGAAAACTGATTGGGTAAAGTTTAAATAAGTTTTGGCTGAACAAAGAAAAGTTGATTAGAGTAGCTGGACTTGAACCTCAGCGACCTCCAGATTATCATGCCGCCTACCAACTAAGTTATTTAGCCCTAACGTTGGCGGTTTCGTTAATTTCTCAATTTGACAAAAGTGTCGTGGCATCATCCAAACAGGCTATTTGTTTTTCTCTCTTCAGGCTAGAGTTCCCTTTGACACGTCATTAACCCTTTCAGTTCAGCCCCAAGGGCGACTTTAGTAGACTGTGCACTATACCCAGCTCGAGCCCCAATGGCCCAATATAACAGACAAAGAAGCAAGACTGAGCACAAAAGCCATTTATTGAAAGGCTGTAGTTTTGTCCATGTTTACCCTCCATGCCCAAGCTTAATCATTGGAAAGAGAAAGATTGGATCTTTCCAATGAAGGTAAAATATAATAGGGTTGTTATGCAATCACTTCAAATGGGAGTGAAAAGATCCGAAATGCCAAACACTACGGAGTGCCATAAGGTTGTGTGCAAAAAGGTTTTTGGGTTTAGAGAACACACTGGGGAAACAAAGACCAAGAACTTATTGGCTGATTTCAATGATTTGTTTGTTCTTTGAAAGTTAAATTCAATGAGTAAGATAATTTGTATTACTTGTTAGGCTCTAAAATGAAATCTTCAAGGTAATAATATAGAGTTTGTAAAAATAAAAACTTTGAACACCAGCTTCCTGCTGTGTGAGAATTTGTGCGTCATGCTTGAGTGGTCATACAATGTGGGCACCAGCAGCTGTTTATATCGAAAGAACTTAGGGCTGAAAGGGTTAATATTTTTAATTATTATGATTACAAAATCATTGATCCTCGAATAAGCCACTTAATCTCCGTGGAAACGAAATAACATACAGTTCATTACATATTCCTTCCTCTTTGTAATTAGGTAATTATGGCTTGAGTACGTAGAGACAAATATGAGGAGTTTCAATTCAGCCAGAACAAGAAAATGGCAATCCTTTGCAGTTTGATTTTCCTCTTGCTTGAGATATTTCTTGAGGTTTCAGCATCTTATAGTGTTAGTGGTCTTTACCGAGGGGTCTGGTACCAGCCGATAGAGCACTACGCCCTTCTAGGCCAGTCCTTCATGGATATCTCGGGCATCTCTGCCGTCATGTGTTCTGCTCAGTGTCTCAGCCATCAAGGATGTTTCTCTTTCAACTACGATCGCATCAACCAAGTCTGTCAGATGAACAACGCCACAGCAGAGCAACCCTGTGACAACTTTCAAGGAATGCGATATTTTTCTTACTACGACGCAACTGCAAAATACAATGTTGTGAAAACGTTCGGTTAAAAACTTTTCGGTAACGTTGCATAAACTACCAACATGCAACCAAAGTACAACATTGGTTGAAAATCATGCAACGTCGTCAAAACGTTGTCAGCCCATCGACCAAATTGCAACCTTATCACAACGTTGTGCAATGTTGTAGCAACGTAATGTGTTAGCTGGGAAGTAATTGTTTTGTTAAAATAAGGGAATAAAAGAGTAGTGACTCGGTCTTAATCGGCCGTTTAAAACCGCCAAGGTCCGTGGCCTTGCAATAAAGGACCGAGCCGATAAATCCCCGTGGAAACGAAATAACACACAGTTCATTATACTCTCCTTGGTCTTTGAGTCAATTATGGCTTGAGTACGTAGATATAAAAAATATGAAGACTTTCAATTCTGCCAGAACAAGAAAATGGCAATCCTTTGCAGTTTGATTTTCCTCTTGCTTGAGATATTTCCTGAGGTTTCAGCATCTTATAGTGTTAGTGGTCTTTACCGAGGGGTCTGGTACCAGCCGATAGAGCACTACGCCCTGCTAGGCCAGTCCTTCATGAATATCTCGGGCATCTCTGCCGTCATGTGTTCTGCTCAGTGTCTCAGCCATCAAGGATGTTTCTCTTTCAACTACGATCGCATCAACCAAGTCTGTCAGATGAACAACGCCACAGCAGAGCAACCCTGTGACAACTTTCAAGGAATGCGATATTTTTCTTACTACGACGCAACTGCAAATCCAACGAATTGCCAGGTATTTTACAGCCCCACTCAGTCAATTTTTTCTGCTGAATACAGTGACTAATTCAAAAGGCGCAACAAGTAATAAAAAACCAAGTTAATTACTTAATTATTCATCAAACAGGTTTTTTTCTGTCAAATGTTCTGACTGTTTTATCCTCAAGCAGGCAACGGTTTTGCTTATTATGCACATTATTTTTTGCTAAGCTAAAATACACAAGATACCAGTCAGCGCAATTGCTTTGTGTTTGCTGAATTCTGTGCTTAAGCAGCTCTAACAATTGGGCCTATGTTTTTAGAAAGTTCCTGAGGATGACGATATATGTAAAAACTTCTTGTTTGCATTTTGGTAAATGCCAAAGCAATTTTTCTCTTACAGTAATTAAAACAAAATAAAATTGAAATGATACTAACTCCCTAATTTTGGAGGTTGATCTAAATTAAATTTTTGTTTACTCCTTTATTTCTCTACAGAACAATATTGTTTACGTTGACAACAAATTGAAGGCCTGCAGTACGTCCAGTAAGTCAAGCATTATCTCTCTCCAAGGTTTAACCACAAATTAGTTACAGATTTATCTGACGACTGTGTGGAGTAGTTTAATTAAATGTCTAAGATAACTGTAAGATAATTGTAACTTCTATGACAAACTGCTACGTCTTTTTTGTCCGATTCAGAGAAACTCGGTCTCGAGGATGGTTCGATCCCCGATGAGAATCTCTCCTCATCAAGTAACTGGAAAGGCAATGGTGCGACATCCACACCGGGTGGTGGCCGTCTAAACAAGATACCCACAGACAGTCGCATCGTGGGAGAATGGCATTCCCTTGTAAAAGATACCAACCAGTGGATACAAGTGGATTTAGGAAACCCTACCTACGTCACTGGGGTGCTTACTCAAGGGCGTCATGAACGCGATTATCAGTGGGTGAAGAAGTACAAAGTGCAGTTCGAACCGCCCTCACCGGCATGTCTGTTAGACGTGAAAGACCAAGTTGGTGAAACTCAGGTATTTTGATATTTTACTTTTTAAAAGTTCGAATAATTATTCATAAGGATAAATACCTCTCCGATCCGCTCGCAATATTATCGTTCCGTTTATCTTCCCTTCTAGATTTTCATTGGCAACATCAATAGTAAAGGCATCGTGGAGAGGCGCTTCTTCGAGCCCGTCGTGGCGGTTAAGATTCGCATCGTGCCCGTTGAGTGGAATGTTTCGATCACTCTGCGTTTTGAACTGCTTGGTTGTAAATAAATGGTGCACAGCAATAAACACAAATTTGGTATAACATCAGCGTGAATCAAAAAAGACGGAAAACGAACAAACAAACAAACAAAACCCAACCAAAAAACAAACAAGCAAACAAACAAACAAACTTAACAGCATCAACAATCACTGGTAACAGACTACAAAAACCCCAGCATTCATTCAATAGGATTTAAAACTTTGCATGGTGAAGATACAATCTAGTTATAGGTTTGCGTTGACTCCATTATAGAAAAACTAATTTATTGAATACCAAACAATGTCTTTTCGTTTTCTTGTTCATTAATTGTTGTTTTTTTAGTATAGTAGCTTTAGAGAGATACTATATTAAAATACAAACCAAAAGTAGTTGTAAAGATGATGGTTGTAAACATTTTTGTCACCTTGTTTGATATGTGCAATAGACCTTATGCATTGACGTCACCAAGCCGCCATCTTAGAGGTAAACTGATGATGAAACAATGGAAACGCGCTGATTTGTACGCGCGGCGCACAAGACTGGCCAATGAGCATCTTCCTTTTGACCTCTAGGTGAGGGCGCCCTACTCAAATGACGTCATATGCATAAGGTCTATTATACTGAATGTGATATATTATAGAATTAGGCAGTATGTATTTATATGGCTTGAATTAGGGGGAAATTTCTTTGTTGATGTAAATAATGAGTACAAACATCGTGATTTGAGTACGCTGGTTGTTCCTGGTTGATTGTGGTACTGTTTACAGCATGAATGTGTAGTGAAGTTTCAGATTGCGAAAGGTTTTTCGACATTAATTAAACTATTCCGATAGTTGTGTTTTATATTCAGATAGTTGTCTGCATGGTTATCCTTTCAACTATGTGAAGTAAATATGTGAAGTAAATAGCATTTGCTCCATCTAAGATAGGGTTTACAAGGTGGTGTATTGCAATTTGCATTTCAATTAAAAACTTTATTTTATCCTATTATTAGGCAGTTCATTTGACAGTTCAGCTCCATGTCATGCCAGAGAACACAGCGGTAAGCCCCTTCTCTTAAAACCCTCCGGGAATCCCTTGTTTGTGCTGCAACTGCAGCAGCAAAACCACCAATTATTACATAACCCACTCATAAAAGTAAATGTTATCCTATTTCACAGAAACTGTTCATCGGTTCAAGGGAACAACTAATAAAATCCTACTCAACATTTTGTTAGGCTAGATTTGTTTTACCTATCTTATTTCATAATAGGGGCTTCATGGTTTGATGTTAATAAAATATATTACTTAAATTTTTAAGAGTCTGTTTTGAGATTTTACCTTTAACAAATATCCCTAAAATTGTGTAGTGTCCGTTTCGATATTGTCCAAAGTCGTTGATATTTTGGATCGGATGTGAATGTGCAGATTAGTTCCATCTTTGGTAGTGTTGCAAACAGCAACAATACACTTTGACGGCATTTATAACCAGTTTTGAACACACTTGCATTTGAGGTTATTAAGTCCATATTTTATAGTTTAAATTGGAATAATAATAATTCGTTTAAGGGCGGATCATCAAATTGACCAAATTCACCTGACGTCATCATCACATGATCTTTGTTACGCCATTTTGGGAGTCCCGTGTCCCCGCTTGTTTTTGATAGTGCGCATTTTAGTTGACGTAGTGTTAACACGCAACCAACTAAAACGTGACAGACAGTATAGTATGCATATTCTACCCACGGCGTTGCCCAGGTCTTTACCATAATAAGCTATTCATATGGGCCTGTCTATCAACTCACAACAGCGATAATACTAGTAATTTCTAAAGAAGATAACTGACAAACAAAAACTTAGGCCCAGTACATCAATCCCTTTTGCTATAATCAAAGTTCAAAATAATCAAGTATTTCAACCCACCTCATCATCTATCTAGTAATCCTAATCTGGTTCTAGTGTTCTAATTTGTATGTCCCGTTTTAAATTGTCTTTTTTGTCTTGAACTTTTGTACCATTAAAAGTGTTTTTAAAACTTTGTGTGTGAATTTTTTTTTTTATCCTTTATTCATCCGAATTAAAAGCAAATAAATAAATATAAAAGAACAGTACAGTTGCCCCCGCTATCGAATTCTTGAATTTTAAGGTATTCCCTGTAAAAAAAAAAAAGCAAATAAACTGAATATAAAATGTAATTTCACATTTTTATTGTGAACAATAATTATTTTTTTTCATCGTGTTTGTTGTCGAAAAATAATAAGAATATGCGACGCCCTCTGCGGTTGGAACTTGGCCAATTTTAACTCGATGATTCCACGAGGGCACGACCTTAGTTGGTACTTGAGTGTTCAGCAAAGTAAGTCGATGTTTTGAAGCCTTATTACACTCTTTGGGGGCATTTTAAATATTTGACTTACATCTCTGTTGTTTTGTGTTACTCATTGTTGTTGAATCATTGCTTACGTTTTTGTTGTTTTTCAATTTTCCAACGTTTTCTGAATAATGTTCTTGTGTGGATAAGATCGATACACACGCACAGCATCTTCTTATCTTACGCGATGACATTTTTCTTGGTTGATTGGGAGATGGCGCCCTCCTTTGACGTATTGTATCCCTAGCGCCCTCGAAAGAGTCCATGAGTACGCCCGCAGTTCAACGACACACATTGGACTTTAGATCGGACGCCATATGAACAAAATAATTGGCTCAAAAACTCTGGGCTGCTTAAAAATTGGACCAGAGGAATCTGGTATGCAAAGTTTGGCTTTTTATAGATTCACTAATGTCCAATTACACCAGCTGAGTGCTGAATTACACTGGCAAATCCAGCATCCCGAGAATTTCAAGATGATTTGGAACAGACACTTATTGTTGGAGAGGATTGAATCTGTTTTGCCCTTTAATTTGGGGCATCTAGGTTAAATTGTGATGAGTGATAAGTGATATACATTAGATTCACATCAGTCAGACAGTCTTTCTCAAGGTCGGTACAGTGTTGTAGTCAAGTACTTTTTTGGCCGCTGTACCAAGAACTGGCCAGATACTAAGATGGCTGGGTACCAAGTGCACAGGTGTCCGAGTAGCACTCAAGTACCCGTACTTGTTGGAGTCGAGTACGAGTACAAGTATCGGTGCACCAAGTCCATCAGCGCAGTACCAGCTATTCTTGGATCTCTGAGTATGGGAATTTTTGAAATGAAAGGTAGAGCAAAGGTACAGTGTAAAACACATCAATTGGTTATTGACTAACTTCTGGTTTAAGATTTTTTTTTCTTTTTTTTCTTTTACAAATAAATGATACATAAAAAGACAGCTTCAATGAATTACAAATGAAACTTCTTTCATACAACCTTGAAACAATGAACTGCAGTCTCACAGAAATCGATTTATCATAATTTCCAGACGGTGTCTTTCAAAACTTGCCGGTACATGGGCACAAGATATAAACCTGTACTTGGATCTTTGACAACTTTGGTCATGATGATAATGTGACGGTATGGTCGTTTCATGTGTAGCCCCGTGCGTAAACTTTATTATTACATTACGTACTGCGTGAGTATGGGTCCATACAGGGAAAAGCCTGTGTCATGACCCGACCGCTCCTCCTTCAATCATTAGCATAATACATTTGGCTCTTTTCCATGTTGCTAGGCCGTAGCACTATATTGGGTCACAGGTCGTCCACATCCACTTGGAAAAAACTGAGTCCGCCTATATATTAGTTCTTAACATTGTATTACTTTAAAATCAAAGTAATTGGCTTGCGGTGTTTTCTAACATGTTATAGGTTAATAATAATAGTATTACTCTGCTGCCATGGGAAACAAACAGCTTTTCTTAATAATAAGTAAATCGCGTAGTAATTCTTAATGTGTGCGCTGGCCGGAACCAACACCATTCCCGCTCAATTCTTTCTCTATGTTGATGAGCATCAGACCGCTGATTTTTCTGTGAGTAAAACTTCTAATTTTTCTCCGCTTATATACATTGTCAGTATCTAAAATGTTACTACATCATCTCATTGCGGGTTATAGATCCCCTGTAGCGATAATCTCTTGCAGTGTGCGTAATGGAACATTTTATATTTGAGTAGTTTTGACTCCATTGTCAGAAACTTTGTGTGTGTCAAACTTTTACACGAGGGTTGCATGACCACCTGGCGGCTGTTTACTGTCCCATTCATTTCATAGTGATGCTCTAGCTGTTTTATTTACCAGTTCGTGAGTGGTTGGCTGATTGGTGATGGTGGTGCTCAGGGATATTTACAGGGATATTTAATTGGATTGATTAAGTTAGATTAAATTAATCAAAACCTGTTATTAGCTTAACTGGGTTAATGGGGTTTCTGTGATCGTTTTAGTATTTATTATTTTATCGGAGATTAGTTGGAATTTAATGTGACTGGATACTGATTTATGTAACTCATTTGCCATTCACATTCAGAACCTCCTATTCAATATAGTACTTTTGTCAGCCGAATACTTGTGAACTTGGAAATAAATCCAAACCCTCATTTTATGGTCAAAATTTTATTTTGTTTTGACTCACTTTATTTGAATTTATTGATCTCTGTGAGTTGGCATCCTACTTTCTAACAAAGTTAACGGACTACCAAGGTTGCACCACCCTACCCCTGTCCGTGACAATAATATCACATAATTTGTTTTAGGTCAGAGTGGAAGTGTGCCCGTGCATTGAGAAAGAAAATTGTGCAGACATTTTTGTGTATGACCGTGCTCGTGCATTGATCGAGGTAGAATATTGTGAAGTTCTCTATCTACAATCATCTTACCATGTCTACTTTTGCCTTAGCTAGTTCGATCCTGCTGATGGGTGTACTTCTATTCGGTGAGTTTTTCTTGAATCAACTTTAGAGTCCGTCCACAAAATGAAAGAGTTGTAACAAACCCCAGTGTACAATAAACATGATTTTTTACTGAGCAAGGATAGTATGAGCGTCATAGTGTCAAATAAAAAGGGATTAATCAAAATATTATTTGATTGAACAATGCCGAGAAAACATTTAGGTCGTAAAAATAACTTTGAATCACAAATTTTCAGTTTTTAACTACTTTACCGGCTTTTGGAAAAATGTTCTTTCACTCACTCATCACTTGCTTGTTTATTAAAGTTTCATGACAATAAAGATGCTAAGTCCAATTTCTTACCGATTTGGCCCCAAAATATGTATTCAAATTTTAAATCACGCCTATCGGTCATGTTTTGTAAAATGTCCGTGGCGGATGAGATAGCAACTTTTGCATAATTTCCGTTTTGAAACAGCGTGGTCTGTCAAAATTCGTCCAGTAAAAAAACAAAACGAAAATAAACAAAATATGTTGACAGAAATCGAGCCATGCAACTTTAACCACGATCCTGAAGCTATTCATTGGTGGTACACCTTTTTGGTGTTGTTGAGCGATGTAACTTCAAGATGCATTGTCAGATTTTGCTAAAAATACTAGGAGTGTTTCTAGATTTTATTTTTTAATAAAAGATATAAAAATTATGCATTTCAAAATTGCTGAACAATAACTCAATATCGAGATCCCTTTTGCAACTGGAGTTATTTAAAAAAAGACTGTTTTGTGGAGAAAAAAAACCTGGCACAGCCTACATTTCTTAAAATGCAAATCAATTTTGTTTCTTGCGATTTGTTCTGAAATAATTTCTTTTGCGAAAATTGTCAACAGGTCTAATTGCAAATTAAATGAATAACATTATTCAACAGCTACTTCTGGAGCGATATTTTATTTTAAGCTGATTGAAAAATTAAGAAAGCTTAATTGTTACCAAATGATGCCGCAATAAAGGAAATCTAGGCTTGAACCCGATTCGAAAAGAACATAATACACTTAAAACCCTCAAGCGAGAGAATTGTTTTGTTGCAACGACCCCGTAGTATGCTTCCATCAGTTTTTGCATTTGTTGATGTAAGTGTGTTATTTACATACATGGGTTAATATTAACCTCTATTTGCTTCGATACAGATTGAGGGCGATTAAAGAAAAATGGACAAATGCGCGATGATTTGAACCAACGACCTCCGGATAAACATGCCGGTGTGGAACGGAGATTCTGTCCCCCCGGTGAATCTGTTCACCCGTACAACTTTACCTGGCTTGTCTAGGGTACAATGTCCCCCGAGACAGTATCTCCTAGGATAAACTGTCTCTCGTTAGGTTATTCTGTCCGTCGTGCTCAACGGAGTTGTATGTCCTCCAACGGAGAATAATGTCCCCCAGGCATAAGCGTCCACCGACGGAACCATAATCAACTTGCTTTATTACCCCGCGCTTTGCTGGTTTATAATAGAAGTATTGTATGATTTTAGTCAACATTGATTCATCAATGTAATATTTATATATTTTTGTTGAGCCCTACACTCCATTTTCCCGTATTTTGTATCTATAATTAAGCCTAAATCACTTTTTCTTCTTTACTTGTTGAAATGATTCACGAGGCCATTAATAATCCATATATTATGTACTTTTAAAAGATTAGCATTGAAGTTAGTATAATTGAACTATACCTTTGGAGTAACAAAAATAACAAATAATATCCAAACACATGACAAGTCAATACAAACAACTGACAACAAGCTTTTTGAAATGTCAAACTGTTTATATTTTCTAAATGGACAGTTACAATATTACTCATTCCAATTCAATTGAAAACTGACATTTATTTACATCCTTCATGAAATATTTTAAACAATGCATAACAAAAGAAAACGAATTCAAGAAGTATTCATGAACCCAGTTTTACAAGACAGAAAATAAAATGAGTATTCAGGCCACAAACTAGAAGCCAGAGGGCTCGTGGTGAGTGCATGGCGGACATAAAACCCTAGCCAGGGGACACATTCCCTTAGGGGTTTCTGTCCCCCCGGACTGTTGTGCGGGGGTAAATGAGAGGGGGACTAATTCCCCTAGCGGACAAAGAACCCTAGCCGGGGGACACATTCCCCTAGGGGATTCTGTCCCCCCGGACCGTTTTGCGGGGGGACAGAATTCCCTGTGACACCGGTGTCACGTCCTCGACGTTCCGGCGTACTGAGCGTTCCAGGTGACGTACGCATGCGCGGCCGTGCTGTTCGTTCCAACCGTGTTGTGACGTGGTTTCCTTCTCGTGCTCTGTAACTCATTTGTCATTGAGTACTTACTAGCCTCGTCGTAAGAATATTAGATTAGGCACGTACAGCCATCTTTCCCCCCTCTGTCAGGCCTTCCACATACTTCCCGCTGGTAAGGTAATGAATTATTCTTGATGTCTTCACACATAGAGTTACGAAACGACTTGACATGCTTGTGCGTTCATCACTACGTAGTAGTACTAC
This sequence comes from Leptasterias polaris, assembly GCA_037783415.1. Taxonomy (NCBI): domain Eukaryota; kingdom Metazoa; phylum Echinodermata; class Asteroidea; order Forcipulatida; family Asteriidae; genus Leptasterias; species Leptasterias polaris. The sequence goes on from JAZGTN010000038.1 coordinate 346,778, forward strand.
AGCTCATGGGCGACGCCATGACAGCTAGAGACTAGAGGAACACTCAGTGCGGCACAAAATTGACTACTTTCGCTTGCTGCGCGCAGGCATGACATGACGTAATGTATTATATTTAGTCATCTGGAATGTTTAGCACGCCGGAATGCTCAGTGCGCGACACCGGCACTCTACCAACTGAACTATCTAGCCCTGCTACGATGGCCAAACATTTCTTCACCATAAATCATTTAAAATTGACCCGTGTCAGTTTACCCTGTGGTTTATTGTAAAAAAGCTTTTATAATTAATTTGGTTTCTACTGTAGGATTGACAATTTACATACCGATTACACAAAGTATGCTGGTAGAATTTTGTCCCGTTACCTCCTACCCAAATCACTGACCCCTGTTGATTGACACCCCTCTACGACATGTGACGTGTCCAGCTTAGGATATCATGGTATATATGTGACCCGCTCTGCAAAAAAGGCCCGTAAGTCGCGCTATGCCATTTCACGTAATGGGCTCTTCCATGCTGGAAGGGGAATTATTTTTTTCAAAAAATCTTTTAATCCTTTTTTTTCATCCTTGATGTCTACTCTTTCATAATTTTAAATCAGGAAGGTTGATTTTGATCAATAAAGATGAAAAAACCGTGTTTTGTGTTAAGGTTTTACGTGGTTTGGTACGATCGATTCCGTTCGATGTTACACAAATATTTTCACCTCTGGCAATGCTCTTCCAGCAACCCCCTATTATAAATTTGGTATCATCTTGAAGCTTACGACTAACTCTTTCTATATTTAGACATAAGAAAGGTAAAGGGTCACATACAAATGCTATGCAGGTCATTTTTGCCCCATAAACAAACTGCGCTTGTTACTGGAAGGACGTGGACATATCCTGTCACATGTTCCAAACAGAGCGCACTGATTGGTCGAGACGCCCAAGATTGATCTCGCGCATGCGCTGTGATCTCGCTTCATGGTTTTCTTGGAACAAGCAAGTAGAGCTAGCATTGTGCGTGCCACGTTGTTCTGCACACACACATGGCATGGATACGAGTTGACCGGGGTACGAGTTGACCTGTTTCCGTCAAAAGATCGTCAGGGATTGTTTATCTTCTGTGTAGTTTTACTATAACTTTTAAGATAGGTCACAGATGTCATACTTTCTTTCGTGATTAAGTTGATTGAAGATGACTCCAAAAAGACCACTATCATGCGAAAGGTTTTTAGGATCTTTAAAACGCAAAGATACATGTATTCACTAATTCAGAGAGGAGATCGATCGCTATAATTATTATACATGTCTGGTTTCGTCGTATGACTCGGAATTTTGAGAACTCCTGGTTCATGGATTGTATGTACGATGTGGTTATGACAACGAACTATTAAAATGTCACTATGTGCTGACAGCGTCCCTCACTGCAGGTTTTAAACCACAATTTCACAAATTAGAGAAACATGAAGGTAATGATGTAGTTTTTCTTGTTCTCTTTAATTTGTATTTTTTATCTTGCTTGTAATCCAGGACTTTGTCTAGCCCATCCAATCAACAGCAACACCAACAACCAGGAAACCCCAAGATCATACTCAGACGGTAACTGTTCAAATTCAGTTTATTTATACTTTTCTTTCTTTCAAAACAGTTTATCATATAGGTTTACTGCATAATGATTATGTAATTGGATTTATAATATTTAGTTCACAAAAAGTCGCCACAAATTAGGGTTATTTTGTTTTCGTATATTTCTTTATTTGACTGTATGCGGGTTCCATTATGACCACTTTGCAATGCTTAATATAAAGACAAAGTGAATTACCTTAATTAACAATCGCAAAAAATCAAAATGATTTGGTTCTATCTCATTAGACCTCATTTGTTTTAAAGTTCTACAAATCTTCCAGTGATTGTGCGTCCCTGAAGTGCTGTTAAAGATGCTTAGTTATTTTTTTTCTCAAAATTTCATCCGATTACTAGATTTAATCTTGAAATAGCTATTTATATCTGATTTAAGAAAGTTACAGCTTTCAGGTATTACAGGATAAAAACAAACCCGCCATTGATCAGTTAAAAACTAAAAATGATTTGGTCACGTCCATCTGCCTGCATGTACAAACAATTTTTTATTTTTTTTTTAAACATAGGTTCTTTGTGCATTGTTCGTTGCAATTATGGCCGAAAATTGTGTTTGTTTTTAGTTTTAAAACATCATCTTTCTGTCTAAATACGTTGTGAGGAGAAACGTTCCCTCAATAAACTTCTTTCGTCGAAACTTGGGCCAAGCAACTTTAAAAACAGCAATTTCTAACTCAATTCAAAGTCGATTGTTCTGATTGACGCAGTCGAATTAAAGCCAAAATGTGAACAAAATTCCTCGAAAAAATTTCAAACGTTTTTCTCACCAAAACATGACAATGTTCTCATTTTTCTAGGGGTTGAAAACTAGAGAGTGGAATTAAGTTTTACTGTTTAAAAACGTAAGGTTTTACTTTCACTTCAGATCCAAAGTATTGATGGTCTTATCTACTTATTTCAGGACCACCGTGTACCAGTGGACCGTTGGGAATGGAGAGTGGCGCGATCTCTGATGGAAGCATTACTGCATCATCATCCTACTCGTCGACATATTTACCTCCAAAAGCTCGACTCAATGAGGGCAAGTCATACTCACTTTCCGTTTAAATGCTGAAAGGAACTGCAAACCTGATCCACATACAGTATCATATTCTATCCATTTAGTCCCTCCTGGTAACTAGTTCGTATAAAACATACGACCAACATTGGAAATACATTCATGAAACAACAAACATGAAGTGAAATTTTTTATTTATTTATGTGTGAGTAATAATAATGTATGTCAATGTCTTATTACAATAAACAACACCAACATTGCAAGTTTATTTCCAATTGGTTTTTAGACCTAAATGTTTTATTCGCATTCATATGTTTGAAAGTTCATAGTTTCATTGGTTTTTTTTCTTTTAGTTTGTATGAATGGAATCTCATGCTTGTTGTCTGAAAGTTCTTGGTTTTATTTGCTTTCATCTCACTTGAATTGTATACTGATTCCAACGTTTCTTTGTATTTTCGAGGAAAGTTTCAACACAAAAACAAAGATGTCTCTTAACCTTCTACACTATTTTGTGTAATGTAATTATAATTACATTGTAATTGTAATTATAATTACTTGAAATTATTGAATTTTCTTTGTACAAGAGAAATTTGTGTATGCTGCTACGTAGCTCCTCACATAAAGAAGTACTTGAACGAGAACAAAGAGGAACATTATCCGAAATTCATTTATAAGTGCTCAATGAATACAGACATGGAAAAGTCATCGAATTAATGCACTATCAGTCGTATCATAAGTAAGGAAAACCGCCAACATAGGGCTAGATAGCTCAGTTGGTAGAGCGCCGGCACGTTAAACCGGAGGTCGTTGGTTCAAATCCCGCTCTAGTCAATTTTTCTTTGTTCAACCCAAAATCATTTAAAAATTTACCCAGTCAGTTTCCCTTGTGGTTTATTATTTGATAACTAAGTTTCATCAACCTCGAGGTTTGTAAAAACTATGAAACACTTCTGCCGTTGGCGGCGCGCATCTATGCTTCCCGATACAAAATCAACACAAAGCAACGTTACCCGCGTTGACCAGCCCATAATGTGACGTCTTGCGTGGGAGTTAGCTTCGCGTGAACAAAAATAGGCAACCGTTGTTTGTTGATGGGGATTCGATAGTTTTCGAAAGTAATTGGTTAATATATTGATCGATGATTACGAACAAACAACAGAAGTGTAAAAACATAAACAATTACATTTAAAATGACAAACAAACACACCATAAACAAGTTTAAATAGCATTCCCGTAACAAAATTATTTCAACTAACTATTTGAGAAAAATCAAATAATAATCAAGGCTTTGCTTCATGTCATAGGATAGTGTTATGATTGAATGTTTAGTTTCTTCGTTCAGTTATTAAGGCACAGGAGGGGGGGGGGGAGACACAAAAACTAAACAACAACTTTTTTGAAGAGTGCAACCAGCCTGGGTATTTTTTATTAATTTGCATTTATTAAAAAATGTGGAAATTTACATTTTTATTATAATCCCTAGGATCGTTGATGTTTGCGACGAAACAAAATTTACCATTTATTTTTAAGAAGTGATCCACTTTGAAAAAGTTATTTCAAAAGAATGGATAAAGGATTGATTGTCAGTTCTGCTAAAAAGTGGCATAATTATATCATGCACGTTTTTTTTGTGCACAGGAAACAGCCACTGGTGGCTACCAGCGCAAAATGCTATAGCAGGCTCTTGGATTCAAGTTGATCTGGGACTACCAGGCCCAGTTGTTACAGGACTGATTGTACAGAGTCTTTCAAGTGCCTCCATGTTAACCTTCAGCATTCAGTACAGTTTAACAGGAGAATCTGAAAGCTGGCATGACTTGGAGAATGCGGACGGAGATACCATACGGGTCAGATACCTTTTGTTTTTGTATAAGTCACCACCGGTATAGAGGGCACAACATCGACGGGCTCGGAGGGACTAGGCAATCATTTACATGTTTGTTTGATACATTATAAATTATTTTCCGGTGATTCCTTTTGCTATTATCGTGACTGCGTTAACAAAACGGCGTTGTCAATCAACACTAGTAGGCCTATCACAACTTATGCAAAACATCCCAAAACAGTAATAATTAATATTAATAGTAAATAAATAAATAAAAACATCATTAGGCCTATCTTGGACTAATAATAAAACAAATATAATTTATCAACTTTATACAAATCATGCTATTCTGAATCAATATTCTGAACCGGCAATGCTTTCTCATACCCCTAGTCGAATTTTTCTTTTCCAACAAAGGATCTTACCAAGCATGTCCAATGCTCACAATGTTCCCGTCAAAACCCCAAGACATTTAAATACTGCGTGTAGGAACTTCTTGCATATTAAAATATGAAAACGAGACTTGCTCGACTCTTTAAGCTTTACTGCAGAAATTACGCGAGCAACTGCGTATTTTAAGTATCGCCAATACACGCATATAGGCCTGTATAATTATGCGCAACCAATAACATTTTGTTGAAGTCGAGTATCTCTTGCCTTAGTCTGACCCAGAGTCCAAGTGACGAGTCCACAACATGGACTAAAGACCGATCGACATACATTTTTACCAATAATGTGCCTTTTTCACATCAACTTTATAGGGACTTTGTATACAAATTCGTACGATGAATATTTACAGTGTATTTTTTGCTAAATGAACATTACGTTTAAGATTAATATTATTATTATTAATCTTAAACGTAATGTTCATTTAGCAAAAAATACACTGTAAATATTCATCGTACGTAGTGTGACACTAACTTATGCACTTAACTTATCCGTTTGATAGTTAGTGTAACAATAACGTGGCGTGTCGTAGCCATGCAGGTGTTGGTGCATCGGACTTGATTCTGGTCGATTCAGGATGTGGGTTAAAATCCCGGTCATGACACTAGTATCTTTGAGCAAGACACTTAACTTATAATTGCTTCTGTTCACCCAGGGTTGAAACCACTTTGATACTTTCATATTGCTTATACGACGAGCTTAAAGTTGTTTAATTTGCTGTAAATTTTTAATTTATTCCCTCCCCCTTTTATTAGTTCAACGGGAATGTCGATGGTGGTCAACGAGTAACTGTCACCTTCCCTGAGGTATTGAGGACCAGATTCCTTCGAATAATGACACTAACTTGGAGTAATCATTGTCCTCACTTTGCATTTGAAGTTCTTGGATGCCGAGGTGATGTTCAAACTCTAAATTATGATGTAAACAAATTAACAATGTGAATTAACAGACAACAGAAAAACCACAAAAAACAACGAACAACCCAACAAACAAACAAACAAACAACCCAACAACCCAACGAACAAACAAACAAACAACCCACCCAACAAACAAACAAACACCCCAACAAAAAACAAACAAACACAAAAAAACACACACACAAAAACACAAACAAACAAACAAACAAAGACAGAAACACCCAGAAAGAGTAAATAAAAGCAACAATTCATTTCCTTGGCGGAGGTAATAAAGAAACAAAATAATAAGTAATAGCATCACCAATGTTGTTCTGCTTTTATCATTTTATTGAAGATGGTATCATCCGGCTAGCTGGAGGTGATGACATACTTAGAGGTCGAGTAGAGATTTACCATGACGGTGCTTGGGGTGCGGTATGTGATACAAACTGGGACCTGCAAGATGCCAATACTGTATGCAGGCAGCTCGGATTCCTAGAAGCAAGTGAGGCAAAGAACGGATCATTTTATGGAGCGACAGAACTTCCTATTGTAATGGATCGAGTTGCTTGTAAAGGGACGGAGCCATACCTTTCCAAATGCTCATTTCTTTGCAAGGAAAATAATCCGTGCACCAGCACTGCTGGAGTAGTCTGCAAACCACGTAAGATATATTACTGCTTGTATTATTGTTTTTTATCTGTTAGCCGGTTGTCGTGGGGTTGTTTTCCTGAAGCTTTTAAGGAAGCCTTTTAGTTATCTCAGCCATACGAAACTAACAAATTTGTATTCCTTTTTAAGCCAATATCTTTATACCCGAATTGATTAATTGACGAAATAAAACAAAAAAGCAATACTAGATTTGTTAATGCAAGGGGTGAGTTGACGCTGATCTTTCTCAAAGAAGACCTTTCTATAACCCTTTCAGTACCAACCGATACTTGCAACTAATGCAATGGTGACCAGAGAAATTTCCATTGACCTTACTACTTGGTGACCAACACTATTTTGAAAATTTTCAGGTTACAGCGCCCTCACAAGGCAGATTGGGGTTAGCCTAGGTCCTAGTAACAGAATGCAACTTGTACAAGCAAGCAATGAAATGACTGTTTCCTTTGGCATATTGCCTTTGACTAATTCATTGCCTTAAACATATATTTGAGGTTTGGTATTATGACCACTAAATACCCAATTGAGTAGTTTCAATGTGAAATCTTAAAATGTTTAAAGTTGCTGTTCATACCAATCTGCATGAAAATTATTTCCCTAGGAAAATTGGTTTCTGAAACGTTAAATAAACAGAAGGTTTTAATAATTTACTTTCGAAGCACCATCCTCCCCCCCCCCCAACCCGCCACAATGTTGGAAACTTTGGTTGAGCCTCACAGATACTGGGGGTTGGTGTCTATACCCTCGTTTTCAGGATGAAGGTACCCAATGAGACCAAATTAAAAAATAGTGGATCAATTGGTTAAGGCGGCCATTTAGATTTTTGGAAAATTTGTTTCTGAAACCTAAAATAAACAGAAGGTTTTAATAATTTCCTTTTGAAGCACCCCCCCACCCCCCCAACCCGCTCATAGGATTCCACATTCAATATAAACAAGAGAGTTTTGATTACGCACAATATGACCTGGAACAAAATTACTGCTAAAATCCAAACTATTATTTGTTACCACATTTAATGACAAAGAAGGAACTAACATTTAAGTAAAGGATAATACCCGAGGTGCGCGCCATTCGTGGGTAGGAATGGCCCGAGGGTGAAGCCCGAGGGCCATTCGTACCCACGAATGGCGCGTACACCGAGGGCATTATGCGACTTAACCCACACTTGTGACGTCATGCTATTGTTCCAGCGCTCCATTATTTCGCACGAATGGCGCGATATTGTTTAATATAAGTAAAGTGTTTTTATGTATTACGTAACCATGTTCACTCCTGTGTTCGTGATTGAACGCTTTCGATATAACTTTGATAAATAAATTAGTTAACTTTATGATAAATTTCAGTTAAATTCCTGTTAATTTATATTGATATGAAAGTATTCTCTTTGCAAACATAATTCTTAAATAATTAAATAATCACGTATCATTTTGTGTTTGATCAATTGAGCATTTTGCATCTTAAAAATTATTTGTTAAAACAAAAAAAAACCTGACTTTATGGCCAACATAAGGAATGTTGTTGTTAACTAATATTTTTGAACATGTCTCATATATTATTTAGAGACTTACGACCATTTTGTAAAAAAATGCGTAGCTCTAACCGTTGTCGAAAACGATAACAAAATTGTTCTATGATTTCGACCCGTTTGCACAATGGGTGAAATGTAGGCCTACCCATCGCGCCATTCGTGCGAAATAATGGAGCGCTGGAACAATAGCATGACGTCACAAGTGTGGGTTAATAACATTAAATATTGCCAAAGTGCAATACTTGTACTTTCGAAGCACCATCCTACCTCCCCCCCCACCCGCCTCAATGTAGGAAACTTGGATTAGCGCTCATAGGATTCAACGGTATTCAACATTCAATATTGCCTAAAATAAACAAGAGAAGTTTGATTAAGCACAATATGAACTGGAACAAAATTACTCCTAAAATCAAATTTACACCTATCATGAACCAATATGCAAATAAGGAACTCCCAAAGTGCTATACTGGTACTTTCTAAGTACCATTCCCCCCCCCCCCCCCCCCCGCCTCAATGTTGATTGTTGACTGGCATGCGCTTGTGGGATTCAACATTGTAGCGGGGGGGGGGGGGGTGTTCCGAAAGTATTGAAAATTAATTGCTTGGTGTGGAAATTCTCCAATCATGGTATAACAGCTTTACACATTGTTTACATAATTGGCTTTGTTTAATTGTTGACCTAATTTATGGCTAGGTGTGGAAATTCTCAAAGCATGGTATAACACACATTGGCTTGACACATTGGTTACATATCATGCGAGTTTGTTTCCTATTAGTATTAGAGGTCGAACTGCATACAACACAGTCACGTTTTCTTCCCGCCAACATTCGGACCAGGAAAGTGCTGAGTTGAAAGGGCGTTTGAAGCACTTGACACTTGACTGGCATGCTCAACTGGGTTGTACTCCAAGCTTGAAATAAGTGCCTCTATCACACCTTGACCCGGAAATCCAAAGTAGACAAGCTCTTGTTTGTATGGATGCTGTTGTATACGACATTAGCATTAAGCAAACATATGTCTAGGATTGTGATAATACACGCTTCCACCATTTGAGTGTTTTGTGGCTATGAATATAGTAAGTGCACAATTGTCCTGCCAGATCCGTGCCCCATGTATTTATTGTAATCCTCGACTATGCACGGTTTTTGGATATGACGATGTCCTGTTGAAGTTTTCCGGCTGCGAATCTTTTTACTAGTGACACTGCAATCGCCATAGTTTGACAGGAGAGTGACACGTTTTGTGTCCTGCCACATAACGCATAGTTGGCCTGCTTTCTGATAAAATTGGGGATCTGCTCCACTTTTCATGGGGAACTTCAGGGATTTGCCAAATCGGGTATCCCTAGGGTGGTATAGCGCACAGTTCCGTGCCCCCAGTAGAAGTGGAAGGGTCGAGTTCCACAAGCTCCGAATTCTAGCTCAGACAACTTGGAGAACAGAGCCGGGCTACTAAACCAATTGTCCATGTAGATGCAATGTCCTTTATTTTCGAGTCCCTGCAAAAGGTTTAATACAACGTTGCCTGGTGCCCCTATTTCGGATGGATGGTTTGTCTCAGGATAACTTTCAGAGGACTGTCCTTGTGGGGACCTGGGCTGCGATCCTGTGAACAACTCCCAAGCACATGTGTACCCTGTGTCTGATTCGTTCAATGAGAAACATTTTAATCCCCATTTTGCGGCTTTTCTTGGCATGTACTGCTTGAAGCTCAGTCGTCCTTTGAATTTGACCATCGTCTCGTCCGGTGAAAGGCTTCGTCCAGGCTGGTACACCCGGAGGAATGATGGTAGTATAATGTTTAACAGTGGGCGTAATTTTGCAAGTTTGTCACGGGGAGAGTCGTCCTCCACATCTCTGTTATTGGCGAGGTGGAAAAATCGAAGGATTGCAGTAAAACGGTTACGAGCCATGGTTGCTGAGTACAGGGGACTTCGTAGAATTTCAGACCTGGACCAATGCATGGAGTAACGAGGCCTTTTGTTGATTCCCATGCAAAGAAGTAGGGCCACGAATGCCATCATTTCAGGTACATTAGTTGGTCACCAAGCACGCTTATTTTCTGCACCCGCTCCCAGAGTTTGATCTGCATAACGATTGGTCTCCTGTACCATAATCTGCCACACTCGCTTCACAAAAGTACAGTTTGAAGATTTGTATGGGGGAGAACGAACTGAAGTCTTCTGTAGCCCCGGTGTTTGCTGTAAATTTCACAGGCGGTCGCCGGGTGTAAGACTTGGCTTCACGCCATCCACACCGGAAATTCGGCTTCTTGGTCTTGGTCTTCGATGAACACGATGCTGTTGAGGTCGAGGCGATGGGCTCATCATCACTGTCTTCTTCGTCCGACACATCAAGTGGCGAATCCTCGTCAGAGGACATGTCGGAACCTCTATCTGCAAAGATTTCTTCCAAAATTTTATCATTTTCCGGCCATGTTGTCAGAATCTATTACTCAAGAATGCGTGGGGGACGCTTGCTGCAATTGCCAAGGGGGGACGCGGGCAGCTTGTTGCCGGGGTGATGCACGCACGCGGGGCCTGCATGGGATTGAGGGCGCTATTTACATTTTGAGAACTTACTCTTGGTGCGTGTGCCAGTGAACCTCAATGGTCACCAACAGAGGAAATTTTCACGTGCCATAAGGACTCGGTGGTCACGAAGTGGGATGCTTTTTTGAGCCGATATGGCTCGGCGGTACTGAAAGGGTTAATTGTACTTTAGGAATAAAGATCGTTGCCATAAAACACAGTTTGTTGCGACCTTTAACAAAAGTTTTAATCGTCGGATGATTTTCTGGGCATCTTTCCTTCATTTTCCTTCCTTTACAACACAATGCTCGTCTCTTTCTCTTTTTTGCCTTATATTCAAAACAAAATTACGCCGGCCACCGAAATGTTTGAATGTTGTCTCGCTACAACAATTTAGGCTTTTTAGATGAGTGCATTCCGGTTTATACGAAATTTTGCTCTTTTTGTTTGTCTAATGGTTTTAATTATGACATGATGTATATACAACAAGTGGTCAAATTGTCACTCCCCTCGTGACTATTTCAATTCGGCTTTAATGTATTGATTTCACTCTTCCCTTTATAAACAAGATGATGTTAGGCTTGTGGATGGACCAACCAGGAGAAGTGGAAGGGTTGAGATCAATGTGGATGGCGCATGGGGTGCCATCTGCGACAATGAGTGGGACTTGACTGATGCTGGGGTCGTCTGCAGACAGCTTGGTTACTCTAATGCCACGCAGGCAGCGACGGGTGCTTTCTTCGGTCAAGGCAGTGGTCCCAACTTCATTGATGGGGTTATATGTGATGGTTCCGAGACCAAAATCACCGACTGTCCGTCGCATTGCTGGGATAAGCCAAAGTGCAAAAACACAGAAACTGCTGGAGTAATCTGTGTTCAAGGTATTATAGTCAAAACAAAAAGAAACTTATAGAATATTTTTGCAAACAGCAGCCATCAGACGTGATCGAATAAGTTAGCCTAGCAAAGAATATCGACCTCTTGTGTGAATTCAAACAATGGGACTGAGATATTAAGATCCTTTTGTCGCTTCGTGTTTAGGTAAGAAAATCGACGAATGTTCAAGGTATTTATGAAGGGTACTTGAATGGTCTTTGCACTTTGAAAACGACCTCTATGTTGCAAACTCTTGGTGGCGCACTTTATCCTTTTTTCCACGTCGTAACCAGGGATTCAGATACCAAATAAATCCTATAAAGCAGGTTAACCCTTACTGCCTCCTCCCTCCCTCAGAACTGAGTCTGGGTCCCAGGGGTTTGGCCCATGTCTGTGTCAGGCTGACCGGAAACTGATCATTTTGACTTAAGCCCATTTCACACGAGAGCTTTTTATCCAACATATTTTGCTATTTTTCGCAACCAGGATAAAAAATAGCAAAACCCACTCGTGTGAAAGCTATCCTAGTTATGAAATAGCAAAAGATCCTGACTAAATATAACCGCGATCGAGACCTACTACAAAAAATCGCAACTGCGTTATAATCGCACTGATCGGCCGTGTGAAACGACTCAACCAAGGACGTTGGTTATGCTGTTGTAGTACGCCTGCGCAGAACGCGTCATGTGCCTCGACCGTGTTGTTGACACCCGGTTGACATGACGACATGTCCTTCCAAGATGGCGACATCAGAAGAAATTATGTTCGTGCTACTTCTCTTGAGATTTTTGCAGTAATTTCAGTGTGTGAATTCCAGTCGAAGACACGCAAATGCTTTCCTGGGATTCAGAAGGAATTCGAGTAACAGCCAGCAAACGTGTGGGTTAGCTTGCCTGCGCCAAAGGATGACAATTCGAGGGCCAATAATTTTCCGCGATCGCGGAAAACGGACGGAATTCGCGGAATCTGCCACTTGAAACGGAAAACGGAATTTTAATTTGAAGTAAAACAAGTGACAACAAGTTTGGCCTTTTCAAGTTATTAAATTCAAAAGTGTTGAAATTGAATAGGCAAGCGAATTTAACATTGTGTTCTTTATTAAACTTCTTTTTTTAGTACGAGAAAACATCAAAAATCAGACCGTAATAAGTGAGGTCGTAACCCGTTGAGCCTATGAACGATGTACAAAATGAATACACGTTGTTTACTACGGAGGTCAAAATCATCACATTCACGGCACGTTCTTTACTGTTTTTTCACTCAAATTGCATTTTATCCCTCCCTTTAATCAACAACCAACCACAAACCAGCTTACCCCTGCTCTATATGAACACACACATTGATTGTTCACTCATAAAGGTCTTAAATCAACCATAAACTTTCAACATTTTGTCGTCGCCAAAGCGAAAACAAAATGGCTGACGTTCTGTTTCTGCTTGCTTTTGCATGCATGTGCAATATCTGATAACGCAACGACTGTTGCATGTTTCTAACTTGCTTTTGTTGCAGGGATCAGTGCACTGATCTCTACAACATTGGATTAGTGCAGTGCAGTTCAATTTTGGAAATTGCCAACTCCGGAACTGAATCGGCCGTTGATTAATAGAGAGTTTGTGACGTCTGAAACGGAAGTCGTGTTTTTCAAAAACGGAATTTGCACTTTTCTGAAACGGAAAATCATTGGCCCTACAGATTCCTGATATAAAACTAGGAGGGTAGGGGTGATATAAAACTAAAAGAGTGGCACGCAAACAAGCTAGATTACACATCCATGCGGAACATACAACGCGGGAAAATCACTGGTTGCCTACTGAGAGCCAGCCAGTTGAAGAGTTTCACGCGGCATACCAGCGAAGTAACACATGACCTTTGACCTCGCAGTAGCCAAGCCGACAACAAGGGACGTTGGTTCGGTTGTCGTGTGAAACACCGTTGTGAAATAGCAAACCACCAAGGTGCTAGACAGTTGGCGCTCGTAACCGAGGACGTTGGTTGTCAGCGCTCGTGTGAAAAGGGCTAAAGACTCCAAACTGACCTGGAAATGGGTCAGGACCCACAGGGACCAGAAGTCCGGTTCAGTTCTGGCCCCGGAGTTTATGAATATTGCATAATTTTTGAGCTAATTATTTTACATTTCAAGTAATTAACCACAAGGGAAGCTGAACTTAATGTACAATGTTCGAATAATGGTGGGTTTTTTGACTCATAAGTTCAAAACTAAATTGTTTTACTTATTGTTAAAAACCACATGCAAAATCACGCATTTCAGGCAAAATCATACAAATCTTGGTTACGTTCTTGAATACATCAAGTATAACACGTATTAAAATTTTGTTTACGGGACTAATTTTTTATATTACAGGTTGGCGAGACAGTTTTTTTCCTGAAGAAGCCTTGCAGTAGACGTTCGGGTAATTATAATGTAGGGTTAATACATAGATCTATATCGAAACGTCCGAAATCAATGAGTCATAGGGAAAAAATCCTTGACTAAAAAAACCCAATTTCGAAACCTTCAAATCATTTCAAATGATTAAAGCCTATTCTATTTGTAATACTTCAACTACAAAGAGTTAGTATGTGTTCAAAATGGTTGCTCGTCCGTCAGTTTGTTTGCTGTTGTTTCCTGTATCTTTTTATCGGCTGTATTAATTTTTGAAGAATTGTTTTTGTTGTACTCATGGCATCTTAACAAATCGGGGATTGAGTTTGAGGCAGTAAAACACACGTCCCCCATTATGACGTTTGTTTTGACCACACAAAGCACACAAGGAAAGCTTTACTACTGATAAAAAGTCGTCTAATAAATCCTGTATACCACGTTTGAATCTGTTTATAGTTTACCATAAATCTCTTGTACCACATAGAATGCAGAGTTATACCGTGTTGTATTAAAAGCACGTGACTGTCTATTTGCTTGATATACAGATACCGTGAATGGGGCCTGGAACGTCAACGGCAGTGGTTTTTCAAAGTTAAACTTTTAATGTCGCAGTCTTCCTAATGTTGAGCTGAAGTGTCTACCTAAAGGACCTGTGCATGATCGGCTCATCTATTACTAAAGAATTAGCTAGAATAATAACCAAACGGAGATATTCGTTGCTTCTTGAATTCAAGCCTTAATAGCTATTATTACTCGATACCAATCATTATTCAAATCATGTACAGGATTAAAGTACAATCAGTTCAGGTGTAATACAAGAAGTAGGCTACTCAGTTTTATGATGTGGAGGTAACCAGCTAACACAATACGTTGTCACAACATTGCACAACGTTGTGATAAGGTTGCAATTTGGTCGATGGGATGACAACGTTTTGACTACGTTGCATGAATATTAGATCTTAATGATGTTCAACCAATGTTCTACATTGGTTGCATGTTGGTAATTTATGCAACGTTTTATATGTAACGTTTTCACAACGTTGTGTTTTGATATTGTTACAAAATCGTATTTAAATTAGTAAGGCAACAGCGTTATGGATACGTTGTATTTTCGGGGCTCATTAAGGCAACTTTAAGAATAAGAAATAACTAAAAACACTTGCGAAAACAACCATGTGTAAAACACTCTTTTATTGAATACCAAACATTGTCTTTTCTTTTTCTTGTTCAGAGTTGCACATCACATTATAATGTTGTATTTTAAGAGAAATAGTGTGGGTATGTGGAATTTGGCAAGAAATATCGTGCCACCGACCTGTTTACTAAGAAAAAATTGTGTTAGAGAGAGCAAATGGTGGCAATTTTAAGGTAAGGCAGACCTTTTTGCATTAAACCTCACACGTTCAAATGATAGTCGGCCGACCATTGCTTCAAAATGATACAAAATTGCATTTTCTCTAAAATGAAACGACACCTGGCGATTGAGTTCACTGGATACTTGGGAATAAGTTTCAGTCAAGTTATTTTGCAGTAACTTAAGTACATTTTTTTCATGTCTGCATGTAACCTTACTCAACTTTCCATGCGTTTACAAAAGAAATTACAAATAACGCAGAATGAGACACCAATTTTACTGCCTTAATCACAGTTCATTGTCTACAAAGATTGTTAATGTGGCAATTCCGTTTTGGTTTTTTTCTCGGATTGCGATGAAAACCCAATAGTCTAAATAGTAAGTCACCTCCCTAGCGAACTATTAATCTAATGAGACTGACTTTCAGCATATGATGGGAAAGATCTTAATGTGATTTTCTATGTATCAACCTTTGTGTATCCTAGCCCATTATGCTGGTAATAAGCGCACATACAAATTACAAGCCAGTCCATTTCACAATAGATTGTGACAGAGGCTAGCAGTGCAACTTGAGTAGCATTTATTTATTTGTATTATTATTTTTATTTTTTTTGCAAGATAGCTCCTGAACCACTCCAAGCCAGTACCTCTGATACCATAAAAATCAAGTTTAGATAGGAGAATTTCGTGATCAACGGTATCAAATGCCTTGGAGAGGTCTAGGAACACCCCAAGGGTATGGCACGACTGTTCTCGTCCTGATGTAATTTTGTCAATAGACTGTGCAAGTTTCGCGCGCATTCGAACTTCCGGGACCATAGTGGTCCAAACATATGGAGTTTTACGTGGGCGAGATTTTGTTTCGTCAATTATTTAAGTTTAACGTAGGTTTTATGACCTAGAAAAGTATACATGTTGTTGGGAACGTAATACTAAGTGATAACAAAATATGAAAGTAAAACCAATTCAACAATATAACGAAGAAAACCCAAGAATTAAACTTGACCTCAGCTTCCGGTTATTGCAAAAAATTAAGAATTTTGTGCTCGCCTCCGATCATAAAACTTACGTAAACGCTTGTTTTGGATGCGCAATTATAATCGCCAGATGCTGTAATTGCAAAGCAAACCCTTTTCATTGCAGTCTATGGCTGTTGAGGCGTCAGCATCCTCTTTAAACTGCGATACGGGTCCATTTAAAACCCGTTTGACCTTCACGAATCCGCGTAAGGGGTTTCTAAAAAGTTAACATCAAATAGGCATCCTTGTCCCAGAGTTTTAATTTTTTTTCAATAATAATATACACACTATTGTGATTTTGTTTTTCAAAAGCTAAAACTTTTCATAAAATTGTAATGATTTATTTTTGTTGTTCAGATTTTGTCATGAGATATAATTTAAAACAAAGATTTAATTTCAGGAATAAAAATGTTCTTCGTTTGACGTGTTTTCTCGTTCGGATACGCGCGAGACTTGCACAGTCTATTGATTGCAGGATAGCATGTACGGTTGAATGATTCTCTCGGAACCCGTATTGTGCATCGGATAAAATAATGTTCTTTTGCAACAAATCAGAAGTGCAAAGGTAAATAATACGTTCAAGAATTTTCGAAAAAGAAGTTAAAATAGAAACGGGTCTCTAACTACTTACAAGATGGGGTCACCTTTCTTAAAAATAGGAACTACTCTTCATGGAATCTGGAACAATACCAGTAGTAAGTGACTGATTCATAATATAAGTGAGTGGCCCAGAAATGCAAGAAATTATGTTTTTAATAAAAATGCTGTTAAACGAATCATATGACCATCGCTTTTTTTTTCTCGAGAGGCTCAGAACGATGGTAATGAGTTCACGCTCTGTTACGGGCGCAAACAATATAGAATGAAGGTTAGGGTTGAAAAGATAATTTTGATAATTGGTGGGACTATTAATTTGAGTGGCAAGTTTGGGTCCAATGTTGACAAAATAATTATTAAAATGCTCTGCTAATAAACAGGAATAATGTATACTGGAGTTGTTGACATTTGATACTAATGGTTTTACGAGGTGTGTTATTTTTAAAGACAGAGTTGATAATTTGTCATGTGTTTTTGATGTTGGTGGGCATAATGATTTGTTTTTGCAGAACGTAAAACGGTGGTGAGTAAGTTTCTAAAACGAATATATTCCTCCTGTCGGTTAGAGTCACTGGGACAACGGATACATTTATGATAAAGTTTGTTTTTGTGATTATTGGATTTAAAAGAGCTCGAGTTATCCAAGGGCATCTAGGTTGAGACTTTTGATTCGAGTGTTTATCTCTTACCAAGGGAACAAATTAGTGTTCATAAAAATATTAAACGATGTATCATGATTATCAGTACTAAAAATTGAAGACCAGTCCGTGGATTCCAAATTTGATTTAAAACGGCTTACATTTTCAGGGGAAGTTTTGAAAAAAATATTTAGATTGGATGGAGTGAATTTTTTTATTGAAAGGAATTTTTGTAAAAATGGGAAAATGATCAGAAATATCGGTAATTAGAATGCCCGAGCTAAGCGGAGGAGGATATTACAAAAAAAATTATCAGTAAAGGTGGCAGAGGTAGTCGAAATTCTAGTAGGTTTATATTAATTTAAAGGGATAAAAGAATGGCTAAACATTGAATCCATGAATTCTTGTGTTTGACTATGATGGTCACTGCTCAGTAGATTTATATTAAATACTCCCGAGATAACACGGTTTGTTACTCTCAGAAAGTCGAGTTTGAATTTCGAAGATCAGTAGCTATATACAAGGCAACACGACCCCCACTTTATTGATTCGACTGTTGGCCTCGAGGTGGAAACCCGGAATAGTTAAAGTATTCAAGGGTGAATCGGAATTCTTGAGCCATGTTTCTGAGAGGCCAAGGACAGAAAATGAAGACTGGAGAGTTTGTAAATAATTGATCAATTGATCAAAATGTTTCGAGAGACTTCTGATATTCATATGAAAAAAAGAAAGCTGGGAAGGGTCGTTCGGATTAAATGAGGCTTGAAAATTTGTTTCATTGAGATAATCACATGAGTTTTGATTATTGTTCAAATTGTTAG
This sequence comes from Leptasterias polaris, assembly GCA_037783415.1. Lineage (NCBI taxonomy): Eukaryota > Metazoa > Echinodermata > Asteroidea > Forcipulatida > Asteriidae > Leptasterias > Leptasterias polaris. The sequence continues at coordinate 364,978 of JAZGTN010000038.1, forward strand.
GGTCATTTACGAGGTCAATAGCTTCAAAATTGAAATTGTAGCTTTCAGCTCCTAGGGGAGTCATTTAATTCAGTTGTAAAGCAACCAATGCCGGTTGGCTCCATCGAATTTATTGAACAAAATATATAAAGAATGACTATAGACATAAAATTAACAAGACAGGACACGACGAGGACAACATTTAGATACAAAATGACTAGAAAGGATAAACAGTATAGCATAACGGTAATTAAGTATACCAGTTGAATTTAGCACTCAATTAAGCGTGTCTGAGGCAGCGGTACATTGATCATAAAATGTGATTATTTCCAATGTTTGATTGGATAGGTTTTGCTCACCTAGCAAAACAAGAAACTGAGTCATTTCCTGAGTTTTTGGAGGTCATCCTTGGAGCTAACAATTACACGGTTGCCATCTTTCCGTAGGATCTCAATCCGACCGTCTTGGGTCCACACCTTGTCAGTAGCTGGATGACGCTTCGCTTCATTCAGCCAACCTTGGCGTTCCCGGGTGAGGCTTTTGTTGACATAATGTTTGAGCCTTTAAATTTGGCTCGAAGACGGTAGAAGGCGGCTCGGGAGTTGTAGTCAACAAACTTGACTATTATTGGTCTGGTCCTTGACTTCCCCAATGCATCTTGGTGAGACCCAATACGATGTGACCGGTGTAGTGCTTCAGGGCGTAGCTCGATGTCGAGGTGCTACTTTGCCATTTCAGTTATTGATTTGTCTGTATTCTTGTGTTGGGGCGATTCAGGTATGCCGTGAACAATGAGGCAATTACGTCGGGAGTATTGTTCTTGATCAGAGAGCCGTTCAGTAAGATGGCGGACGTCCTTTTCCAAGCTAGCAATTTTCTTATCCCGGCTCTCTAACTCCAACTCCATAGCCTTATGAATATCTTGAGATATGGTGTCCGCAATGGCATCAGATAAAGCAGGTAATAAGACATCCAGAAAGGCCTTGGACCGCAGAGCCTCGGAGATAGCAGCAGTGAGGGCAATGGGGTCAATTGCTGGGGCGTCAACTGGGCCGGTAGTTGCCGTGTTCGGTGCATGTCGTTTCGGAGGCATTTTGTCCCAAAAGCCTGAAATATTCACTAGAAGGTGCACCGATAATAATGTAACAGTTCTCTTTCGTCCAAGTTAACGAAAATGGAAGGCCCTTGGCAGTACTGACCTTAACTTTTCAGCGAAAAAAGGGCATTTTTGAATGCTGTCGGGAGACCTCAGAAACACGTCCATTCGCTTCGATTACATACTCATTTTTTTAAATCTAGATTCAGACAGTCTTTCTCAAGGTCAGAGTTGTAGCCAGGTACTTTTCGTGGCCGGGGTACCAAGCACTGGCCGGGTAGCGATTTTTTTCCCCCTGAACCTTTCGGGCAGAGTGCGTTAAGTCAGCCAATCAGAGCGAGGCTGTGTTGATGACGTTGCGTTAATACCGCTTATTGATTGGTCAATGGCCCATGTACAGTGTACTGTGCTGCCCGAACGGTTCAGGGAAAAAAAATTCGCGGCCGGGTACTAAGCTGGCCGGGTACCAAGTGCACAGGTGTCCGAGAAGAACTCAGGTACGCGTACTGTTGGGGAGAGTTGAGTATACGAGTACAAGTACCGTGTACCAAGTCCATCAGCGCAGTACCAGCTATACCTAGATCTCCGAGTATGGGAAATTTTGAAATGAAAGATCGAAAGGTACAGTTTAAAACACAATAACTGGTTATTGACTAATTTCTGGGTTTTTTAATGCATTTTATCTTTTAAAATGATACATAAAAAGGCGGCTTTAATGAATTACAAGTGAAACTTCTTTCATACAATATTACTTTAACCAACAACCTTGAAATTATGAACTGCAGTCTCACATAAATCGATTTACCATATTATTTCCAGTCGGTTTCTTTCCGGTATATGGATTCAAGATAACCTAATTGGATCTTTGACAACTTTGGTCATGATGATAATATCACATAATTTGTTTTTAAGTTTCAGATCAGAGTTGGTGTGTGCCCGTGCATTGAGATAGAGTATTGTGCAGACATTTTTGTGTAGGACCGTGCCTGTGCATTGAGGTAGAATAATGTGAAGTCAGTTCTATATCTACAATCATCTTACCATGTCTACTTTTGCCTTAGCTAGTTCGATGCTGCTGATGAGTGTACTTCTATTCGGTGAGTTTTTCTTGAATCAACTTTGAGCGTACATTTTTAATGAGTAGGTATGCGCGTCATCGTGTCAAATAAAAAGGGATTTATCAAGATATTATTTGATTGAACAATAAATAGAAAACATTTATTCAAAAAATTAACTTTGATTCACAAATTTTCAGTTATTAACTATTTTACCCGCCTTTGGAGCAATATTTTTTCACTCACTCATTTGCTTGTTTATTAAAGTTTCATTACAATAAAGATGATGTGTCCAATTTCTTACCGATTAAGCTTCAAAATTATGTATTAAAATTTTAAATCACGCCTTTCGGTCATGTTTTGTAAATTATTTGTGGCAAATGAGATAGCTTTTGGATAATTTTCGTTTTGAAACAGCGTGGTCTTTCAAAATTCGTTCAGTAAAAAAACAAAACGAAAATAAGCAAAATATTTTAACAGAAATTGGGCCACAAGAAAACTTCTAAGACGCACAAAGTTAATGGACGATCCTGAAGCTATTCATTGGTGGTACACCATTTTGGTGTTGTTGAGCGATGTTACTTCAAGATGCATTGTCAGATTTTTGCTAAAAATACTAGGGGTGTTTGTAGATTTTATTTTTAAATCAAAGACATAAAAATTATGCATTTCAAAATTGCTGAACAATAATTCAATCTCTAGATCCTTTTTGCAACTGGTACGTTATCTAAAAATGACTGTTTGGTGGGGGAAAAAACCTGTCAAAGCCTACTTTTCTTAAAATGCAAATCAATTTTATTTGTTGCAATGAAGGAAATCTATGCTTGAACCTGATCCCAAAGAACATACACTTAAAACCCTCAAGTGAGGGAACTGTTGTAACGACCCCGTAGTATGCGTTCAGTTCTTATTTTGTTTTTAAGTATAAGTGTGTTGTTTACATGCATTGGTTAATTTAACCTTATTTATTTGCTTAAATACATTTTTAATTGAGGGTGAATAAAGAAAAATTGACATATGCGGGATGATTTGAAACAGCAACCCCTGGATTAATGTGCCGGCGCTCTACCAACTGAACTATCTAGCCATATCATCAAGTCGAGCGCCATGTAGAAGCTCGAGCCTGCCCAGTGATTTTTGTCCAGATGTTTCGATCCAGCATGCAGGAGCGTAGTTCCTCAGCGCTGGCCAAGCCGGTGTCTCGTTTCAGGGTATCTATGAAGGAAAGCCATATAATGATAGCCCCAAAGTTGTTCACCCCAATGGTTTATTGTAAATAAGTTTTTATAATTATTTGGTTTCTACTAGGATTGACAATTTACATACCGATTACACAAAAGTATGCTGGTAGATTTTGGATATCACTGACCCATGTTGATTGACACCCCTCTATGACATGTGGCTTGGTCCAGCAAAGGAAATCATGGTATATAACTTATAAGCTGACCCATGTTGATTGACACCCCTCTATGACATGTGGCTTGGTCCAGCATAGGAAATCATGGTATATAACTTATAAGCTGACCTGTGTTGATTGACATCCCTCTATGACTTGTGGCATGGTCCAGCTTTAGGATATCATGGTAAGCTGACCTGTGTGTGGTTAAGACAACGAACTATTAAAATGTCACTATGTGCTGACAGCGTCCCTCACTGCAGGTTTTAAACCAGTTTCACAAATTAGAGAAACATGAAAGTAATGATGTAGTTTTTCTTGTTCTCTTTAATTTGTATTTTGTATCTTGCTTGTGTTCCAGGACTTTGTCTAGCCCATCCAATCAACAGCAACACCAACAACCAGGAAACCCCAAGATCATACTCAGACGGTAACTGTTAAAAATTCAGTTTATTTATACTTTTCTTTCTTTCAAAATAGTTTATCATATAGGTTTACTACATAATGATTATGTAATTGGATTTATAATTTATTTAGTTAATAAAATAAACCATTTAATTCAATCACATGAAGTCGCCACAAATTAGGGTATATTTTGTTTTCGTATATTTTTTATTTGACTGTATGTGGGTTCCATTATAACCACTTTGTAATGCTTAATATAAAGACAAAGTGAATAACCTTAACAATCGCAGAAGCAAACAGATTTAGTTCTGTCTCAGAGCTAATTTGTTTTATAGTTCGTTCTATTACCAATCTTCCAGTGATTGTGCGTCCCTGGAGTGCTTTTAAAGATGCTTAGTCATTTCTTTTTCAAAATTCACCCGATAACTAGATTTAAATTTGAAATAGTTGTTAATATATGATTTAAGAAAGTTACAGCTTTCAGGTATTACAGGATAAGGCAAAACCACCATTGATAAGTTAAAAACTAAAAATGATTTGGTCACGTCCATCTGCCATGTACAAACAATTGTTTTAAATTTTTTTTAAACATAGGTTATTTGTGCATTGTTCGATGCAATTATGGCTGTAGTTGTGTAGTTTTATTACATCTTTCTATCTAAATACGTTGAGAGAAGAAACATTCCCTCAATAAACTTCTTTCGTCGAAACTTGGGCCAAGCAACTTTAAAAACAGCAATTTCTAACTCAATTCAAAGTCGATTGTTCTGATTGACGCAGTCGAATTAAAGCCAAAATGTGAACAAAATTCCTCGAAAAAATTCAAACGTTTTTCTCACCAAAACATGACAATGTTCTCGTTATTCTAGGGGTTGAAAACTAGAGTGGAATTAAGTTTACTGTAAAAACGTAAGGGTGTACTTTCACTTCAGATCCAAAGTATTGATGGTCTTATCTACTTATTGCAGGACCACCGTGTACCAGTGGACCGTTGGGAATGGAGAGTGGAGCGATCCCTGATGAAAGCATTACTGCATCATCATCCTACTCGTCGACATATTTACCTCCAAAAGCTCGACTCAATGAGGGCAAGTCATACTCACTTTCCGTTTAAATGCTGAAAGGAACTGCAGACCTGATCCACATACAGTATCATATTCTACCCATTTAGTCCCTCCTGGTAACTAGTTCATATAACGCATACGGCCAACATTGTTAACACATTTATGAAACAAGAAACATGAAGTGAAATATTTTTATTTATTTATGTGTGAGTAATAATAATTTATGCCAATGTCTCAATACAATGACATAACCAACATTGCAGGTTCATTTCCCATCGGTTTGTATAATGTTTTAGTCTCATTCATTTGTTTAAAAGTCCGTTGTTTCATTTGCTTTTTTCCCATAATTTAGTTTCTATAGCATAATTTTCATGATGTTTTGTTTGTTTTTAAGTTCACAGTTTCATTTGTTTTTTCTTCTTTTAGTTTGTTTAAATGGATTCTCATGCTTGTTGTTTGAAAGTTCTTGGTTTTATCTGCTTTCATTTCATTTGAATTGTGTACTGATTCAAACGTTCCTTTGTATTTGTTGAAAATGTCAACACAAAAAACGTCGATTTCTTTTAACCTTCTACGCATTAACTGAATTCATTGATTTTCTTTGTGCAAGACAAACTTGTTTAATGCTGCTGATAGTACAATCGGAATAAAACGGAGCTAGGTAGCTCAAAACTCAAGAAATTAAAATAATAACCGATCGGGCTTTTACTTCATGTCATGTATGGGATCGAAGGACAGTGTTATTATTAGATGTTTAGTTTCTTCATTCAAATGTAAAGGCACAGGGGAAAAAAACCCCAAAACATAAAAACAGTTAGACTTTTTGAAAACTGCAACCAGCCTAGGGATTTTAATTCATTTACAATAATTTGGGTAATGATGGAATAAGTTGAAATTTACACTTTTATTATTACCCCTAGGATCGTTGATGTCTGTGACGAAACGAAATATACCATTATTTTTAAGAAGTGATCCACTTTAAAAAGGGTTCTTTCAATAGGAATGGATAAGGGATTGATTCTCAGTTCTGCTAACAAGAGGCATTTATCATTATGATTATTTTGCACAGGAAACAGCCACTGGTGGATACCAGCGCAAAATGCTGTAGCAGGCTCTTGGATTCAAGTTGATCTGGGACTACCAGGCCCAGTTGTTACAGGACTGATTGTACAGAGTCATCCAGCATACTACATGGAAACCTTCAGCATTCAGTACAGTTTAACAGGAGAATCTGAAAGCTGGCATGACTTGGAGAATGCGGACGGAGATACCATACGGGTCAGATACCTTTTGTTGTATACCTCCCTATAGTCTTGATTGGTGATGCTAGTTTTTGTATAAGTCACCACCGGTATAGAGGGCACAACATCGACGGGCTCGGAGGGACTAGGCAATCATTTACATGTTTGTTTGATACATTATAAATTATTTTCCGGTGATTCCTTTTGCTATTATCGTGACTGCGTTAACAAAACGGCGTTGTCAATCAACACTAGTAGGCCTATCACAACTTATGCAAAAAATCCCAAAACAGTAATAATTAATATTAATAGTAAATAAATTAAAAAAAACATCATTAGGCCTATCTTGGACTAATAATAAAACAAATATAATTTATCAACTTTATACAAATCATGCTATTCTGAATCAATATTCTGAACCGGCAATGCTTTCTCATACCCCTAGTCGAATTTTTCTTTTCCAACAAAGGATCTTACCAAGCATGTCCAATGCTCACAATATGCCCGTCAAAACCCCAAGACATTTAAATACTGCGTGTAGGAACTTCTTGCTTATTAAAATCTGAAAACGGGACTCTTTAAGCTTTACTGCAGAAATGACGCGAGCAACTGCTTATTTTAAGTATCGCCAATACACGCATATAGGCCTGTATAATTATGCGCAACCAATAACATTTTGTTGAAGTCGAGTACCTCTTGCCTTAGTCTGACCCAGAGTCCAAGTGACGAGTCCACAACATGGACTAAAGACCGATCGACATACATTTTTACCAACAATGTGTCTTTTTCACATCAACTTTATAGGGACTTGGTATACAAATTCGTACGATGAATATTTACAGTGTATTTTTTGCTAAATGAACATTACGTTTAAGATTAATATTATTATTTAATCTTAAACGTAATGTTCATTTAGCAAAAAATACACTGTAAATATTCATCGTACGTAGTGTGACACTAACTTATGCACTTAACTTATCCGTTTGATAGTTAGTGTAACAATAACGTGGCGTGTCGTAGCCACGCAGGTGTTGGTGCATCGGACTTGATTCTGGTCGATTCAGGATGTGGGTTAAAATCCCGGTCATGACACTAGTATCTTTGAGCAAGACACTTAACTTATAATTGCTTCTGTTCACCCAGGGTTGAAACCACTTTGATACTTTCATATTGCTTATAAGACGAGCTTAAAGTTGTTTAATTTGCAGTAAATTTTTAATTTATTCCCCCCCCCCTTTTATTAGTTCAACGGGAATGTCGATGGTGGTCAACGAGTAACTGTCACCTTCCCTGCGGTTTTGAGGACCAGATTCCTTCGAATAATGACACTAACTTGGACTAGTACTGTTCCTCACTTTACATTTGAAGTTATTGGATGCCGAGGTGATGTTCAAACTCTAAATTATGATGTAAACAAATTAACAATGTGAATTAACAGACAACAGAAAAACCACAAAAAACAACGAACAACCCAACAAACAAACAAACAAACAACCCAACAACCCAACACACAAAAATACAAACAAACAAACACCCCACCCAACAAACAAACAAACACCCCAACAAAAAACAAACAAACACACAAACAACCCCCAACAAACAACCCCACAAACAAACAAACAAACAAACAAACAAAGACAGAAACACATAGAAAGAGTAAATAAAAGCAACAATTCATTTCCTTGGCGGAGGTAATAAAGAAACAAAATAATAAGTAGTAGCATCACCAATGGTGTTCTGCTTTTATCATTTTTTTAAAGATGGTATCATCCGGCTAGCTGGAGGTGATGACTCACGTAGAGGTCGAGTAGAGATTTACCATGACGGTGCTTGGAGTGCGGTATGTGATACAAACTGGGACCTACAAGATGCCAATACTGTATGCAGGCAGCTCGGATTCCTAGAAGCAAGTGAGGCAAAGAACGGATCATTTTATGGAGCGACAGAACTTCCTATTGTAATGGATCGAGTTGCTTGTAAAGGGACGGAGCCATACCTTTCCAAATGCTCATTTCTTTGCAAAGAAAATAATCCGTGCACCATCACTGCTGGAGTAGTCTGCAAACCACGTAAGATATATTACTGCTTGTATTATTGTTTTTTATCTGTTAGCTGGTAGTCGTGGGGTTGTTTTCCTGAAGCTTTTAAGGAAGCCTTTTTCTCAGCCATACGAAACTAACAAATTTGTATTCCTTTTTAAGCCAATATCTTTATACCCGAATTGATTAATTGACGAAATAAAACAAAAAAGCAATTATACTAGATTTGTTAATGCAAGGGGTGAGTTGACGCTGATCTTTCTCAAAGAAGACCATTCTATAACCCTTTCAGTACCAACCGATACTTGCAACTAATGCAATGGTGACCAGAGAAATTTCATTGACATACTTGGTGACCAACACTATTTTGGAAAGTTTCAGGTTACAGCGCCCTCACAAGGCAGATTGGGGTTAGCCTAGGTCCTAGTAACAGAATGCAACTTGTACAAGCAAGCAATGAAATGACTGTTTCCTTTGGCATATTGCCTTTGACTAATTCATTGCCTTAAACATTTTTTGAGGTTTGGTATTATGACCACTAAATACCAAATTGAGTAGTTTCTATGTGAAAGCTTAAAATGTTTAAAGTTGCTGTTCATACCAATCTGCATGAAAATTATTTCCCTAGGAAAATTGGTTTCTGAAACGTTAAATAAACAGAAGGTTTTAATAATTTACTTTCGAAGCACCATCCCCCCCCCAACCCGCCACAATGTTGGAAACTTTGGTTGAGCCTCACAGATACTGGGGGTTGGTGTCTATACCCATGTTTTCAGGATGAAGGTACCCAATGAGACCAAATTAAAAAATTGTGGATCAATTGGTTAAGGCGGCCATTTAGATTTTTGGAAAATTTGTTTCTGAAACCTAAAATAAACAGAAGGTTTTAATAATTTCCTTTTGAAGCACCCCCCCCCCCCAACCCGCTCATAGGATTCCACATTCAATATAAACAAGAGAGTTTTGATTACGCACAATATGACCTGGAACAAAATTACTGCTAAAATCCAAACTATTATTTGTTACCACATTTAATGACAAAGAAGGAAATAACATTTAATAACATTAAATATTGCCAAAGTGCTATACTTGTACTTTCGAAGCACCATCCTCCCCCACGCGCTTCAATGTAGGAAACTTGGATTAGCGCTCATAGGATTCAACAGTATTCAACATTCAATATTGCCTAAAATAAACAAGAGAAGTTTGATTAAGCACAATATGAACTGGAACAAAATTACTCCTAAAATCAAATTTACACCTATCATGAACCAATATGCAAATAAGGAATTCCCAAAGTGCTATACCGGGGGGGGGGGGGGGGGGGGTGTTCCGAAAGTATTGAAAATTAATTGCTTGGTGTGGAAATTCTCCAATCATGGTATAACAGCTTTACACATTGTTTACAAAATTGGCTTTGTTTAATTGTTGACCTAATTTATGGCTTGGTGTGGAAATTCTCAAAGCATGGTATAACACACATTGGCTTGACACATTGGTTACATATCATGCGAGTTTGTTTCCTATTAGAGGTCGAACTGCATACAACACAGTCACGTTTCTTCCCGCCAACATTCGGACCAGGAAAGTGCGGAGTTGAAAGGGCATTTGAAGCACTTGACACTTGACTGGCATGCTCAACTGGGTTGTACTCCAAGCTTGAAATAAGTACCTCTATCACCTTGACCCGGAAATCCAAAGTAGACAAGCTCTTGTGTGTATGGATGCTGTTGTATACGACATTAGCATTAAGCAAACATTTATGTCTAGGATTGTGATAATACACGTTTCCACCATTTGAGTGTTTTGTGGGTATGAGTATAGTACGTGCACAATTGTCCTGCCAGATCCGTGCCCCCATGTATTTATTGTAATTGTCGACTATGCACGGTTTTTGGATATGACGATGTCCTGTTGAAGTTTTCCGGCTGGGAATCTTTTTACTAGTGACACTGCAATCGCCATAGTTTGACAGGAGAGTGACACGTTTTGTGTCCTGCCACATAACGCATAGTTGGCCTGCTTTCTGATAAAATTGGGGATCTGCTCCGCTTTTCATGGGGAACTTCAGGGATTTGCCAAATCGGGTATCCCTAGGGTGGTATAGCGCACAGTTCCACAAGCTCCGAATCCTAGCTCAGACAACTTGGAGCTCAGACAACTTGGAGAACAGAGCCGGGCTACTAAACCAATTGTCCATGTAGATGCAATGTCCTTTATTTTTGAGTCCCTGCAAAAGGTTCAATACTACGTTGCCTGGTGCCCCTATTTCGGATGGATGGTTTGTCTCAGGATAACTTACAGAGGACTGTCCTTGTGGGGACCTGGGCTGCGATCCTGTGAACAACTCCCAGGTACATGTGTACCCTGTGTCTGATTCGTTCAATGAGAAACATTTTAATCCCCATTTTGCGGCTTTTCTTGGCATGTACTGCTTGAAGCTCAGTCGTCCTTTGAATTTGACCATCGTCTCGTCCGGTGAAAGGCTTCGTCCAGGCTGGTACACCCGGAGGAATGATGGTAGTACAATGTTTAACAGTGGGCGTAATTTTGCAAGTTTGTCACGGGGAGAGTCGCCCTCCACATCTCTGTTATTGGCTAGGTGGAAAAATCGAAGGATTGCAGTAAAACGGTTACGAGCCATGGTTGCTGAGTACAGGGGACTTCGTAGAATTTCAGACCTGGACCAATGCATGGAGTAACGAGGCCTTTTGTTGATTCCCATGCAAAGAAGTAGGGCCACGAATGCCATCATTTCAGGTACATTAGTTGGTCACCAAGCACGCTTATTTTCTGCACCCGCTCCCAGAGTTTGATCTGCATAACGATTGGTCTCCTGTACCATAATCTGCCACACTCGCTTCACAAAAGTACAGTTTGAAGATTTGTATGGGGGATAACGAACTGAAGTCTTCTGTAGCCCCGGTGTTTGCTGTAAATTTCACAGGCGGTCGCCGGGTGTAAGACTTGGCTTCACGCCATCCACACCGGAAATTCGGCTTCTTGGTCTTGGTCTTCGATGAACACGATGCTGTTGAGGTCGAGGCGATGGGCTCATCATCACTGTCTTCTTCGTCCGACACATCAAGTGGCGAATCCTCGTCAGAGGACATGTCGGAACCGCTTTCTGCAAAGATTTCTTCCAAAATGTTATCATTTTCATAGGCCATGTTGTCAGAATCTATTACTCAAGAATGCGTGGGGGACGCTTGCTGCAATAGACTGTGCAAGTCTCGCGCGCATTCGAACTTCCGGGACCATAGTGGTCCCAACCATATGGAGTTTTACGTGGGCGAGATTTTGTTTCGTCAATTATTTTAGTTTAACGTAGTTTATGACCTAGAAAATTATACATGTTGTTGGGAACGCAATACTAAGTGATAACAAAATATGAAAGTAAAACCAATTCAACAATATAACGAAGAAAACCCGAGAATTAAACTTGACCTCAGCTTCGGTTATTGCAAAAAATTAAGAATTTTGTGCTCACCTCCGATCATAAAACTTATGTAAAAGCTTGTTTTGGATGCGCGATTATAATCGCCAGATGCTGTAATTGCAAAGCAAACCCTTTTCATTGCAGTCTATGGTGTTGAGGCGTCGGCATTCCTCTTTAAACTGCGATACGGGTCAATTTAAAACCCGTTTGACCTTCACGAATCTGCGTAAGGGGTTTCTAAAAAGTTAACATCAAAAAAGCATCCTTGTCCCAGAGTTTTAATTTGTTTTTAATAATAATTAACACACTTTGGCGTACTTTTTTAAAAAGCTAAAACTAATTTCATGAAATTGTAATGATTTATTTTTGTTGTTCAGATTTTGTCATGAGATATAATTTAAAACAAAGATTTGATTTCAGAAATAAAAATGTTCTTCGTTTGACGTGTTTTCTCGTTCGGATACGCGCGAGACTTGCACAGCCTATTGCCAAGGGGGGACGCGGGCAGCTTGTTGCCGGGGTGATGCACGCACGCGGGGCCTGCATGGGATTGAGGGCGCTATTTACATTTTGAGAACTTACTCTTGGTGCGTGTGCCAGTGAACCTCAATAGTCACCAACAGAGGAAATTTTTACGTGCCATAAGGACTCGGTGGTCACGAAGTGGGATGCTTTTTTGAGCCGATATGGCTCGGCGGTACTGAAAGGGTACTTTAAGAATAAAGATCGTTGCCATAAAACACAGTTTGTTGCGACCTTTAACAAAAGTTTTAATCGTCGGATGATTTTCTGGGCATCTTTCCTTCATTTTCCTTCCTTTACAACAAACACAATGCTCGTCTCTTTCTCTTTTTTGCCTTATATTCAAAACAAAATTACGCCGGCCACCGAAATGTTTGAATGTTGTCTCGCTACAACAATTTAGGCTTTTTAGATGAGTGCATTCCGGTTTATACGAAATTTTGCTCTTTTTGTTTGTCTAATGGTTTTAATTATGACATGATGTATATACAACAAGTGGTCAAATTGTCACTCCCCTCGTGACTATTTCAATTCGGCTTACTGATTTCACTCTTCCCTTTATAAACAAGATGATGTTAGGCTTGTGGATGGACCAACCAGGAGAAGTGGAAGGGTTGAGATCAATGTGAATGGCGCATGGGGTGCCATCTGCGACAATGAGTGGGACTTGACTGATGCTGGGGTCGTCTGCAGACAGCTTGGTTACTCTAATGCCACGCAGGCAGCGTCGGGTGCTTTCTTCGGTCAAGGCAGTGGTCCCAACTTCATTGATGGGGTTATATGTGATGGTTCCGAGACCAAAATCACCGACTGTCCGTCGCATTGCTGGGATAAGCCAAAGTGCAAAAACACAGAAACTGCTGGAGTAATCTGTGTTCAAGGTATTATAGTCAAAACAAAAAGAAACTTATAGAATATTTTTGCAAACAGCAGCCATCAGACGTGATCGAATAAGTTAGCCTAGCAAAGAATATCGACCTCTTGTGTGAATTCAAGCAATGGGACTGAGATATTAAGATTCTTTTGTCGCTTCGTGTTTAGGTAAGAAAATCGACGAATGTTCAAGGTATTTATGAAGGGTACTTGAATGGTCTTTGCACTTTGAAAACGACCTCTATGTTGCAAACTCTTGGTGGCGCACTTTATCCTTTTTTCCACGTCGTAACCAGGGATTCAGATACCAAATAAATTCTATAAAGCAGGTTAACCCTTACTGCCTCCTCCCTTCCTCAGAACTGAGTCTGGGTCCCAGGGGTTTGGCCCATGTCTGTGTCAGGCTGACCGGAAACTGATCATTTTGACAAAGACTCCAAACTGACCTGGAAATGGGTCAGGACCCACAGGGACCAGAAGTCCGGTTCAGTTCTGGCCCCGGAGTTTATGAATATTGCATAATTTTTGAGCTAATTATTTTACATTTCCAAGTAATTAACCACAAGGGAAGCTGAACTTAATGTAAAATGTTCGAATAATGGTGGTTTTTTGACTCATAAGTTCAAAACTAAATTGTTTTATTTATTGTTAAAAACCACATGCAAAATCACGCATTTCAGGTAAAATCATACAAATCTTGATTACGTTCTTGAATACATCAAGTATAACACGTATTAACATTTTGTTTACGGGACTAATTTTTTATATTACAGGTTGGCGAGACAGTTTTTTTCCTGAAGAAGCCTTGCAGTAGACGTTCGGGTAATTATAATATAGGGTTAATACATAGATCTATTTCGAAACGTCCGTAATCAATGAGTCATAGGGAAAAATCCTTGACTAAAAAAAACCAATTTCGAAACCTTCAAATCATTTCAAATGATTAAAGCCTATTCTATTTGTAATACTTCAACTACAAAGGGTTAGTGTGTGTTCAAAATGGTTGCTCGTCCGTCAGTTTGTTTGCTTGCTGTTGTTTCCTGTATCTTTTTATCGGCTGTATTAATTATTGAAGAATTGTTTTTGTTGTACTCATGGCATCTTAACAAATCGGGGATTGAGTTTGAGGCAGTAAAACACACGTCCCCCATTATGACTTTTGTTTTGACCACACAAAGCACACAAGGAATGCTTTACTACTAATAATAATCTTTTTACCAAAAAGTTGTCTAATAAATCCTGTATACCACGTTTATATCTGTTTATATAGTTTAACCATTTCTACCTCCATGGTTTAACATAAATCTCTTGTGCCACATGGAATGCAGAGTTATACCGTGTTGTATTAAAAGCACGTGACTGTCTATTTTCTTTGTATAGATACCGTGAATGGGGTCTGGAACGTCAACGGCAGTGGTTTTCAAAGTTAAACTTTTAATGTCGCGGTCTTCCTAATTGTGAGCTTAAGTGCATGTCTTCCTAAAGGACCTGTGTGCATGATCGACTCATCTATTACTAAAGAATTAGCTAGAATAATAACCAAACGGAGATATTCGTTGCTTCTTGAATTCAAGCCTTAATAGCTATTATTACTCGATACCAATCATTATTCAAATCATGTACAGGATTAAAGTACAATCAGTGTAGGTGTAATACAAGAAGTAGGCTTCTCAGTTTTATGATGTGGAGGTAACCAGCTAACACAACACAACGTTGTCACAACATTGCACAACGTTGTGATAAGGTTGCAATTTGGTCGACGGGATGACAACGTTTTGACTACGTTGCATGAATATCAGATCTTAATGATGTTCAAACAATGTTCTACATTGGTTGCATGTTGGTAATTTATGCAACGTTTTATATGTAACGTTGTCACAACGTTGTGTTTTGATATTGTTACAAAATCGTATTTAAATTAGTAAGGCAACAGCGTTATGGATACGTTGTATTTTCGGGGCTCATTAAGGCAACTTTAAGAATAAAAAATAACTAAAAATATCAAGCTTGCGAAAACAACCATGTGTAAAACACTCTTTTATTAAATACCAAACATTGTCTTTTCTTTTTCTTGTTCAGAGTTGCACATCACATTATAATGTTGTATTTTAAGAGAAATAGTGTGGGTATGTGGAATTTGGCAAGAAATATCGTGCCACCGACCTGTTTACTAAGAAAAAATTGTGTTAGAGAGAGCAAATGGTGGCAATTTTAAGGTAAGGCAGACCTTTTTGCATTAAACCTCACACGTTCAAATGATAGTCGGCGACCATCGCTTCAAAATGATACAAAATTGCATTTTCTCTAAAATGAAACGACACCTGGCGATTGAGTGAGTTCACTGGATACTTGGGAATAAGTTTCAGTCAAGTTATTTTGCAGTAACTTTAGTACATTTTTTCATGTCTGCATGTAACCTTACTCAACTTTCCATGCGTTTACAAAAGAAATTACAAATAACGCAGAATGAGACGCCAATTTTACTGCCTTAATCACAGTTTATTGTCTACAAAGATTGTTAATGTGGTCATTCCGTATTTTTGTCTCGGATTGCCATGAAAACCCAATAGTCTAAATAGTAAGTCACCTCCCTAGCGAACTATTAATCTAATAAGACTGACTTTCAGCATATGATGGGGAAGATCTTAGTGTGATTTTCTATGTATCAACCTTTGTGTATCCTAGCCCATTATGCTGGTATAAGCGCACATGTGTATATATACAAATTACAAGCCAGTCCATTTCACAATAGATTGTGACAGAGGCTAGCAGTGCAACTTGAGTAGCATTTATTTATTTGTATTTTATTTTAATTTTTTTTTGCAAGATAGCTCCTGAACCACTCCAAGCCAGTACCTCTGATACCATAAAAATCAAGTTTAGATAGGAGAATTTCGTGATCAACGGTATCAAATGCCTTGGAGAGGTCTAGGAACACCCCCAAGGGTATGGCACGACTGTTCTCGTCCTGATGTAATTTTGTCAATAGACTGTGCAAGTTTCGCGCGCATTCGAACTTCCGGGACCATAGTGGTCCCAACCATATGGAGTTTTACGTGGGCGAGATTTTGTTTCGTCAATTATTTAAGTTTAACGTAGGTTATGACCTAGAAAAGTATACATGTTGTTGGGAACGTAATACTAAGTGATAACAAAATATGAAAGTAAAAACAATTCAACAATATAAGGCCAAAAAAAAAAATATGTTGAGTTGCCCTCCGCGACCGACCCAAAAATGCTGAAATCTCGGGTCGTTTTTTTTTTGTTTCCCCCCCCCCCGTTTTTTTTATTTTTTATGAAACTTACACATTATCTGTGTTTAACCAATCTAAAACGAATATATTTATTCCAAATAAGCTGAAACAATTTTGCAAAGCAAAGATTTTCAAGTAAACATGTAAGAGGTCGATATTTTACGTTCTGTGTTTTGTGTGCCGCTACACTCGTAGTCGTAACGCAACGTGCCCGGCCATCTACGGTACCTCAGATCGATCCCACGCAATAGCACATGACATGAACTGCCTGCAGACAGAATTCGCTGGCATACAGCCCGAATTCGCTTGAGCCAAGAAGCGGATTCACTCTGGTGGTACCCAACACTTGTTTTGAGCGCGAGTGCCAGATCAAACGGTCATTTTTAGAACTTGTGTTAACTAAATGTGTTCACCTAGCTCTTAGCTTGCCATGTGTGTTTTGGATGTTCAAACAAATAATTTTTCAATAGGATATTTCAAACAATAATTGTGCAACTTACTCCGAATTATTTTCCGCGATGAGTACCGGGCGCCGCCATTTTGGAATGATCCCAATCATGCCAATCAAACTACGACGTCATCGGCCGGCCAGACTGTGGGAGGAGCGTATAAGTAAAGCAACCATTGAAATGTTCGCACCCTCGCTCCGCCCACCAGCTGGCCGATGACATGGTATTTTGATTGGCATGATTGGATCATTCCAAAATGGCGGCGCCCGGCACACATCGCGGAAAGTAATTCGGAGTAAGTCGCACAATTATTGTTTGAAATATATTTTTAAAAGATCGTTTGTTTGAACATCGAAAACACGCAAGGCAAGCTAAGAGCTAGGTGAACACATTTGGCTGGTTTAAACCACCGAATGGCCCTTAGAGAATGCACTTTGAAATGGTTATAGCTTCAAAAGAAATGGGCGGGATGTGTGACCAAGGTCAGGATCCAGGAAAAAGTGTATAAAATGTTTGAAAACAAATTATAAAAGATATTAAGTTAAATGTTTCTTAGCTTGTCTTTTCATTCTGTATGTACTTCTGCACACTAGTACATCATTGTATATTGATTGGGATTAGTTCCAATGCATTTCAATCTTCAAATGACAGTCAAGGTAAAAAAAATTATAAAATAAAAAATAACAAAATCCCGACCGACCGACCCCTTCAACAATTTTTACTGGAGGGCAACTCAACAATTTTTTTTTTTTGGCCTAACGAAGAAAACCCAAGAATTAAACTTGACTTCAGCTTCCGGTTATTGCAAAAAATTAAGAATTTTGTGCTCGCCTCCGATCATAAAACTTACGTAAACGCTTGTTTTGGATGCGCAATTATAATCGCCAGATGCTGTAATTGCAAAGTAAACCCTTTTCATTGCAGTCTATGGCTGCTGAGGCGTCAGCATCCTCTTTAAACTACGATACGGGTCCATTTATGACCCGTTTGACCTTCACGAATCCGCGTAAGGGGTTTCTAAAAAGTTAATATCAAATAGGCATCCTTGTCCCAGAGTTTTTTTTTTTTTCAATAATAATATACACACTACTGTGATTTTGTTTTTCAAAAGCTAAAACTTTTCATAAAATTGTAATGATTTATTTTTGTTGTTCAGATTTTGTCATGAGATATAATTTAAAACAAAGATTTAATTTCAGAAATAAAAATGTTCTTCGTTTGACGTGTTTTCTCGTTCGGATACGCGCGAGACTTGCACAGTCTATTGATTGCAGGATAGCATGTACGGTTGAATGATTCTCTCGGAACCCGTATTGTGCATCGGATAAAATAATGTTCTTTTTCAACAAATCAGAAGTGCAAAGGTAAATAATACGTTCAAGAATTTTCGAAAAAGAAGTTAAAATAGAAACGGGTCTATAACTACTTACAAGATGGGGGTCACCTTTCTTAAAAATAGGAACTACTCTTCATGGAATCTGGAACAATACCAGTAGTAAGTGACTGATTCATAATAATTATAAGTGAGTGGCCCAGAAATGCAAGACATTATGTTTTTAATAAAAATGCTGTTAAACGAATCATGACCAGCGCTTGTTTTTTTTCCGAGAGGCTCAGAACTATGGTAATGAGTTCACGCTCTGTTACGGGCGCAAAAAATATAGAATGAAGGTGAGGGTTGAAAAGTTACTTTTGATAATTGGTGGGACTATTAATTTGAGTAGCAAGTTTGGGTCCAATGTTGACAAAATAATTATTAAAATGCTCTGCTAATAAACAGGAATCATGTATACTGGAGTTTTTGACATTTGATACTAATGGTTTTACGAGGTGTGTTATTTTTAAAGACAGAGTTGATAATTTTCCATGTGTTTTTGATGTTGGTGGGCATAATGATTTGTTTTTGCAGAACGTAAAACGGTGGTGAGTAAGTTTCTAAAACGAATATATTTCTGTCGTTTAGAGTCACTGGGACAACGGATACATTTATGATAAAGTTTGTTTTTGTGATTAATGGATTTTAAAGAGCTCGAGTTATCCAACGGCATCTAGGTTGAGACTTTTGATTCGAGTGTTTATCTCTTACCAAGGGAACAAATTAGTGTTCATAAATAAACGATGTATCATGATTATCAGTACTAAAAATTGAAGACCAGTCCGTGAATTCCAAATTTGATTTAAAACGGCTTACATTTTCAGGGGAAGTTTTGAAAAAATATTTAGGTTGGATGGAGTGAATTTTTTTTATTGAAAGGAGGTTTTGTAAAAATGGGAAAATGATCAGAAATATCGGTAATTAGAATACCTGAGCTGAGGCGGAGGAGGATATTACAAAAAAAATTATCAGTAAAGGTGGCAGAGGTTTATAATTTAAAGGGATAAAAGAATGGCTAAACATTGAATCCATGAATTCTTGTGTTTGACTATGATGGTCACTGCTCAGTAGATTTATATTAAATACTCCCGAGATAAGACGGTTTGTTACTCTCAGAAAGTCGAGTTTGAATTTCGCGAAACAAAACAAAATCGTCTTATTCTTATGATTTTAAATTTCAATAAAAATTGACTCAAATGAACCAGTTAAACGGGATAAATCAGGCCTAATAATGTATTGAAGATCAGTAGCTATATACAAGGCAACACGACCCCCACTTTATTGATTCGACTGTTGGCCTCGAGGTGGAAACCCGGAATAGTTAAAGTATTCAAGGGTGAATCGGAATTCTTGAGCCATGTTTCTGAGAGGCCAAGGACAGAAAATGGCCGAGTGGAGAGTTTGTAAATAATTGATCAATTGATCAAAATGTTTCGAGAGACTTCTGATATTCATATGAAAAAAAGAAAGCTGGGAAGGGTCGTTCGGATTAAATGAGGCTTGAAAATTTGATTCATTGAGATAATCACATGAGTTTTGATTATTGTTCAAATTGTTAGGGCCATTTACGAGGTCAATAGCTTCAAAATTGAAATTGTAGTTTTCAGCTCCTAGGGGAGTCATTTAATTCAGTTGTAACTGGGGTTGGCTCCATCGATTATTTTGAACAAAATATAATTTATTATAAAGAATGCCTACAGACATAGAATTAACAAGACAGGACACGACGAGGACAACATTTAAGATACAAAATGACTAGAAAGGATAAACAGTATAGCATATCTGTAATTAAGTACCAGTTGAATTTGGCACTCAATTAAGCGTGTCTGAGGTGGTGGTACATTGATCATAAAATGTGATTATTTCCATTGTTTGATTGGATAGGTTTAGCTCACCTAGCAAAACAAGAAACTGGGTCATTTCCTGAGTTTTTGGAGGTCATCCTTGGAGCTAACAATTACACGGTTGCCATCTTTCCGTAGGATCTCAATCCGACCGTCTTGGATCCACACCTTGTCAGTAGCTGGATGACGCTTCGCTTCATTCAGCCAACATTGGCGTTCCCGGGTGAGGCTTTTGCTGACATAAATGTTTGAGCCTTTAAATTTGGCTCGAAGACGGTAGAAGGCGGCTCGGGAGTTGTAGTCAACAAACTTGACTGTTTTTGGGCTGGGCCTTGACTTGCCCAATGCATCTTGGTGAGACCCAATACGATGTGACCGGTGTAGTAGCTCGATTGCGAGGTGCTGCTTCGCCATTTCAGTTATTGATTTGTCTGTATTCTTGTGTTGGGGCGATTCAGGTATGCCGTTAACAATGAGGCAATTACGTCGGGAGTATTGTTCTTGATCAGAGAGCCGTTCAGTAAGATGGCGGACGTCCCTTTCCAAGCTGACAATCTTCTTATCCCGGCTCTCTAACTCCAACTCCATAGCCTTATGAATATCTTGAGATAATTTATGGTGTCCGCAATGGCATCAGATAAAGCAGGTATATACATCCAGAAGGGCCTTGGACCGCAGAGCCTCGGAGATAGCAGCAGTGATGGCAATGGGGTCGATTGCTGGGGCGTCAACGGCCCGGTAGTTGCCGTGTTCGGTGCATGTATGTCGTTTCGGAGGCATTTTGTCCAAAAAGCCTGAAATATTAACTAGAAGGTGCACCGATGATTATGTAACAGTTCTCTTTCGTCCAAGTTAACGAAAATGGAAGGCCCGGCTTGGCAGTACTGACCTCAACTTTTCAGCGAAAAGGGGCAATTTTGAATGCTGTCGGGAGACCTCAAAAACACGTCCATTCGCTTCGATTACATACTCATTTTAAAATCTAGATTCACATCAGTCAGACAGTCTTTCTCAAGGTCAGTGTTGTAGTCAGGTACTTTTCATGGCCGGGGTACGAAGCACTGGCCGGGTACTGAGCTGGCCGGGTACCAAGTGCACAGGTGTCCGAGTAGAACTCTGGTACGCGTACTGTTGTACGAGTACAAGTATCCGTGCACCAAGTCCATCAGAGCAGTACCAGCTATACTTGAAGTGTGGGAAATTTTGAAATGAAAGATCGAAAGATACAGTGTAAAACACAATAACTGGTTGAATTTCTGGTTTATGATTTTGTGCTTTTTATCTTTTAAAATGACACATAAAATGCCGGCTTTAATGAATTACAAGTGAAACCTCTTTCATACAATATTACTTTAACTATGGTGTTCCATAATTATGTGCCACCTTTATGATCATCAGAGAAAAATTGCCACCAGACTCAACTGAGTTTGAAAGCAACCCTGATCACCATTCTCCCTCACATAATTCACATAAATTACAAGAAACACTTGAGGATCTAATTGCTCTACTCTAAACAATCCAACAACGGATTCACGCCCGTTACTCAAAAACACAGACATACCCACGGCTATGTCCCCCATTCCCAAAACATCTATTGCAACCCACACATCTTTTTGATAAAAGATGTTCAAAGAGATTTACCCGATTCTTTGATTCGACCTACATGCAACTGTATGAAGAGGAAACTAACAAGATTTCCGAAAGCTAGCTATTGCTACCCAAAGGATCTGAAAAAATATCCTTGATCTCGAAAAAACAGTCTACCACTGGCCTACATGATCAAAAAAGGTCACACCATTTCGGTTGATCTATTTTCCAACCACTTCCCAGTTAAAATAACACAAGTGGAAATAGTCAAGCACAGTTACTATAATATTTGGAATTGTATTATCACAAATACATTTTTCAAATTACAACAAGTCAACAGATACAGCGTCACTGGATGGGATAGCACCAACATTTATTATCCCCCAAAAATGCGACGGGAAAAAAAAATGCGACGGGAAAAAAAATGAGACGGTAAACAAAAAATGCGACGGAAAAAAAAAATACGATGGTAAAAAAAAAATGCGACGGAAAAAAAAAATGCGACGGAAAAAAAAATGCGACGGGAAAAAAAATGCGACGGTAAACAAAATTCTGAGTAAAGGTCGCACATATGGAACACCATATTATAGTCTAAAATACCCGGGTATTTTAAGCGGCTGTGGTTCACGGTTGCTTTACCTTTTGACTGCGATCATATTTCATCACCATGAACGAAATGAGAAATATCGCCGAACACGAACTGATATACTTCATTAACTCTTTTTACTATTTGGTTTTCTAGATTGTTAGACTTGATTTCAAGTCTGAGATCGCGGTTATTTCTCTGCATCAGCCACACAAAATTTCCCCCGCAGAATGGCTATCACGCGGTCTCAGCTCGCAATCTCAGACTTGACCCCCTTGTGTATATGGGATATTCATTTATTCACAACTGACATTTTACATAACAACACTATGCCAGAGAGATGGCCAATCAGGAGGCCACAAAACTCCTGTTGGTTGCGTCTATTCCCAATAGGTTATAATCACTTCAGCATTTTCTGTAAAATCGATTGAGTCATTGTTTTTAATTTTTATAGTGCTTTGTACGTATGCTATTTCTAATTTATACATAAAATAATACTAGATGTATTCTTAAAATATTGAAAAATAAACATAACAAATAACCTGATCCCTACTAGACGAAAAACTGTGTTCCCTTTATTTGAACGGAATCGTCTAATGATTTTCCCAACGTTTTTATTTATTTTGAATTTAAAAACTAGAATCACTTTGGGTTTTTTGTTTCTAAACTGTAAGTTGAATCACTGAGCAGAGGCAGATTAGTTACATGTGATTCAATGTTGTATTTCTGTACTATATCCCGTGGTATAAACGGTCAAGTTTGAATGTGCATTTTATTGACGGCTTCTGAGGTTCTGACCAATCAGAGTGTTCCGTCCACTTTTGGACTAATTCGCCATAGGGTGTGTACAAACCGAAAAACAATGTTCCCAAGTCTGTGATCGTAGGCTAAAGACGGTGGTTAATCCACAAGAGGGCGCTATTTCAGGCAATTATGTATTGGCTATCAGGTAGACTAAAAACCACGGGCGAGCACAGACTTGGAACCAAGTCTACTAGATTGTTGGCGCGGCAACCCCATTTTGGTACACGGGTTACTGGTGCACACAGGGGAGCACAAGAAATAATTATAGCGATTGTCATGACAACAAGTTACAAACATCGCTGGGTAATACTATATTGAAACCCATTAGTCTACCTTGGAACTCATTTCCCGGGAGAACAATATTTTTTAACCACAACAAGTTGTAGGCATAACCGGGGAAGCTCTTAATGTGTTTTTCTATTTTCCATCATTTGTGTATATTCAGCAATTATGTTGGATATCGCATGGAGGTAGAATGAATTATCAACCAACTGTATACAGAACCTACATGCAACAGCTATATAGTGTTGTCAATAGATAATACAATTATTTCAATGTTGCCATGTGTACATCGTTAAAAATAAGGTACATGATAAAACATATACAATTGCAAACCAGAGAAGTATGGTAATGACAAAAACACTTTACGGAAGTTGGACAAATAATCACAAAACAGGACAACCTTAGGGCTATAGGGTGAAGCAAAAGCTTTTGTTCCCGTACCACGGACAGACAAACACAACAACAGACTAACAACACTCACTAACATATAAACATGTAGGAACTAAGACAAAGCAACATTTCGAAATATGCCATAAACGTATATATATATTGTCCTGTTTTCCAACCTTTGCAAAATGATTTCAAGGCAAAGAGTGCTAGTTCAAAGTAAGTAACTAATGTGAGCTTGCGATTCTTGACGTGTCCAATGACCTCGTGTTAGCATTCCAGTATTCTTGACTATTGCTCCCCATCCTATCTTGGATGCATCTGAAGAAATTGTTATGTTTGGTTTTAAATTAATCTTTTGAACGTAACTCATGGCTTCACGGATTCAATGTTTTCAATCCACCAGGTGAGGTCATTTAATTCCTCCTGTGACAAACTCATTTGAGTATCGTGTACTGTCTTCTATACTTGCAATGCTTGAGTTTTCTCCTATTCGAGATTTTGGTAAAAAGGTTGACCAAACATACACCGGAAAAGTTGATACTATCGTGCTAAGAACTTGGGTTACTTCTAGAATTGTAGGTGTATCTTTTGTTTTCAAGGACTGTCAGTATTTAGGGTGTGATGGAAATTTGCCCATCTTTGGTTGTGGTGCAAACAGCAACAATACACCTTGAAGGCGTTTTATATATAACGAGTTTGAGCAAATTTGCCTTCTAAAGGTTAATAAGCGCACATTTTATAGTTTGAACTGATGGAAACAAATCCAATTCATAACCCTTAAGGGGCGGATCATCAAATTGACCACATTCACTTGACGTCATTATCACAATAGTCTTGCAACATTTTGGGTCAATGTTCCCGTGTGTTAATAGAGCGCATTTAGGGAGTCAATGTCCCCGTGTGTTTTATAACGCGCATTTTGGGAGTCAACTTGTCCAAGTGTGTTTTAAAAAAACCCACTCAATCCTATAAGACAGTTATTCGTGACTCGGTTTTTGAAACAGTCGCAATGGAAATCAACGTAACTACACAGGATCGATAGATTATTACAAATAATTGTTTTGTTATCATTTGGAATAAAGCTCACTGATGTTACACTTCATACCAAGGAGTATAATGTCATCTGAAATACCGTAAACATAGGGAAAACTGATTGGGTAAAGTTTAAATAAGTTTTGGCTGAACAAAGAAAAGTTGATTAGAGTAGCTGGACTTGAACCTCAGCGACCTCCAGATTATCATGCCGCCTACCAACTAAGTTATTTAGCCCTAACGTTGGCGGTTTCGTTAATTTCTCAATTTGACAAAAGTGTCGTGGCATCATCCAAACAGGCTATTTGTTTTTCTCTCTTCAGGCTAGAGTTCCCTTTGACACGTCATTAACCCTTTCAGTTCAGCCCCAAGGGCGACTTTAGTAGACTGTGCACTATACCCAGCTCGAGCCCCAATGGCCCAATATAACAGACAAAGAAGCAAGACTGAGCACAAAAGCCATTTATTGAAAGGCTGTAGTTTTGTCCATGTTTACCCTCCATGCCCAAGCTTAATCATTGGAAAGAGAAAGATTGGATCTTTCCAATGAAGGTAAAATATAATAGGGTTGTTATGCAATCACTTCAAATGGGAGTGAAAAGATCCGAAATGCCAAACACTACGGAGTGCCATAAGGTTGTGTGCAAAAAGGTTTTTGGGTTTAGAGAACACACTGGGGAAACAAAGACCAAGAACTTATTGGCTGATTTCAATGATTTGTTTGTTCTTTGAAAGTTAAATTCAATGAGTAAGATAATTTGTATTACTTGTTAGGCTCTAAAATGAAATCTTCAAGGTAATAATATAGAGTTTGTAAAAATAAAAACTTTGAACACCAGCTTCCTGCTGTGTGAGAATTTGTGCGTCATGCTTGAGTGGTCATACAATGTGGGCACCAGCAGCTGTTTATATCGAAAGAACTTAGGGCTGAAAGGGTTAATATTTTTAATTATTATGATTACAAAATCATTGATCCTCGAATAAGCCACTTAATCTCCGTGGAAACGAAATAACATACAGTTCATTACATATTCCTTCCTCTTTGTAATTAGGTAATTATGGCTTGAGTACGTAGAGACAAATATGAGGAGTTTCAATTCAGCCAGAACAAGAAAATGGCAATCCTTTGCAGTTTGATTTTCCTCTTGCTTGAGATATTTCTTGAGGTTTCAGCATCTTATAGTGTTAGTGGTCTTTACCGAGGGGTCTGGTACCAGCCGATAGAGCACTACGCCCTTCTAGGCCAGTCCTTCATGGATATCTCGGGCATCTCTGCCGTCATGTGTTCTGCTCAGTGTCTCAGCCATCAAGGATGTTTCTCTTTCAACTACGATCGCATCAACCAAGTCTGTCAGATGAACAACGCCACAGCAGAGCAACCCTGTGACAACTTTCAAGGAATGCGATATTTTTCTTACTACGACGCAACTGCAAAATACAATGTTGTGAAAACGTTCGGTTAAAAACTTTTCGGTAACGTTGCATAAACTACCAACATGCAACCAAAGTACAACATTGGTTGAAAATCATGCAACGTCGTCAAAACGTTGTCAGCCCATCGACCAAATTGCAACCTTATCACAACGTTGTGCAATGTTGTAGCAACGTAATGTGTTAGCTGGGAAGTAATTGTTTTGTTAAAATAAGGGAATAAAAGAGTAGTGACTCGGTCTTAATCGGCCGTTTAAAACCGCCAAGGTCCGTGGCCTTGCAATAAAGGACCGAGCCGATAAATCCCCGTGGAAACGAAATAACACACAGTTCATTATACTCTCCTTGGTCTTTGAGTCAATTATGGCTTGAGTACGTAGATATAAAAAATATGAAGACTTTCAATTCTGCCAGAACAAGAAAATGGCAATCCTTTGCAGTTTGATTTTCCTCTTGCTTGAGATATTTCCTGAGGTTTCAGCATCTTATAGTGTTAGTGGTCTTTACCGAGGGGTCTGGTACCAGCCGATAGAGCACTACGCCCTGCTAGGCCAGTCCTTCATGAATATCTCGGGCATCTCTGCCGTCATGTGTTCTGCTCAGTGTCTCAGCCATCAAGGATGTTTCTCTTTCAACTACGATCGCATCAACCAAGTCTGTCAGATGAACAACGCCACAGCAGAGCAACCCTGTGACAACTTTCAAGGAATGCGATATTTTTCTTACTACGACGCAACTGCAAATCCAACGAATTGCCAGGTATTTTACAGCCCCACTCAGTCAATTTTTTCTGCTGAATACAGTGACTAATTCAAAAGGCGCAACAAGTAATAAAAAACCAAGTTAATTACTTAATTATTCATCAAACAGGTTTTTTTCTGTCAAATGTTCTGACTGTTTTATCCTCAAGCAGGCAACGGTTTTGCTTATTATGCACATTATTTTTTGCTAAGCTAAAATACACAAGATACCAGTCAGCGCAATTGCTTTGTGTTTGCTGAATTCTGTGCTTAAGCAGCTCTAACAATTGGGCCTATGTTTTTAGAAAGTTCCTGAGGATGACGATATATGTAAAAACTTCTTGTTTGCATTTTGGTAAATGCCAAAGCAATTTTTCTCTTACAGTAATTAAAACAAAATAAAATTGAAATGATACTAACTCCCTAATTTTGGAGGTTGATCTAAATTAAATTTTTGTTTACTCCTTTATTTCTCTACAGAACAATATTGTTTACGTTGACAACAAATTGAAGGCCTGCAGTACGTCCAGTAAGTCAAGCATTATCTCTCTCCAAGGTTTAACCACAAATTAGTTACAGATTTATCTGACGACTGTGTGGAGTAGTTTAATTAAATGTCTAAGATAACTGTAAGATAATTGTAACTTCTATGACAAACTGCTACGTCTTTTTTGTCCGATTCAGAGAAACTCGGTCTCGAGGATGGTTCGATCCCCGATGAGAATCTCTCCTCATCAAGTAACTGGAAAGGCAATGGTGCGACATCCACACCGGGTGGTGGCCGTCTAAACAAGATACCCACAGACAGTCGCATCGTGGGAGAATGGCATTCCCTTGTAAAAGATACCAACCAGTGGATACAAGTGGATTTAGGAAACCCTACCTACGTCACTGGGGTGCTTACTCAAGGGCGTCATGAACGCGATTATCAGTGGGTGAAGAAGTACAAAGTGCAGTTCGAACCGCCCTCACCGGCATGTCTGTTAGACGTGAAAGACCAAGTTGGTGAAACTCAGGTATTTTGATATTTTACTTTTTAAAAGTTCGAATAATTATTCATAAGGATAAATACCTCTCCGATCCGCTCGCAATATTATCGTTCCGTTTATCTTCCCTTCTAGATTTTCATTGGCAACATCAATAGTAAAGGCATCGTGGAGAGGCGCTTCTTCGAGCCCGTCGTGGCGGTTAAGATTCGCATCGTGCCCGTTGAGTGGAATGTTTCGATCACTCTGCGTTTTGAACTGCTTGGTTGTAAATAAATGGTGCACAGCAATAAACACAAATTTGGTATAACATCAGCGTGAATCAAAAAAGACGGAAAACGAACAAACAAACAAACAAAACCCAACCAAAAAACAAACAAGCAAACAAACAAACAAACTTAACAGCATCAACAATCACTGGTAACAGACTACAAAAACCCCAGCATTCATTCAATAGGATTTAAAACTTTGCATGGTGAAGATACAATCTAGTTATAGGTTTGCGTTGACTCCATTATAGAAAAACTAATTTATTGAATACCAAACAATGTCTTTTCGTTTTCTTGTTCATTAATTGTTGTTTTTTTAGTATAGTAGCTTTAGAGAGATACTATATTAAAATACAAACCAAAAGTAGTTGTAAAGATGATGGTTGTAAACATTTTTGTCACCTTGTTTGATATGTGCAATAGACCTTATGCATTGACGTCACCAAGCCGCCATCTTAGAGGTAAACTGATGATGAAACAATGGAAACGCGCTGATTTGTACGCGCGGCGCACAAGACTGGCCAATGAGCATCTTCCTTTTGACCTCTAGGTGAGGGCGCCCTACTCAAATGACGTCATATGCATAAGGTCTATTATACTGAATGTGATATATTATAGAATTAGGCAGTATGTATTTATATGGCTTGAATTAGGGGGAAATTTCTTTGTTGATGTAAATAATGAGTACAAACATCGTGATTTGAGTACGCTGGTTGTTCCTGGTTGATTGTGGTACTGTTTACAGCATGAATGTGTAGTGAAGTTTCAGATTGCGAAAGGTTTTTCGACATTAATTAAACTATTCCGATAGTTGTGTTTTATATTCAGATAGTTGTCTGCATGGTTATCCTTTCAACTATGTGAAGTAAATATGTGAAGTAAATAGCATTTGCTCCATCTAAGATAGGGTTTACAAGGTGGTGTATTGCAATTTGCATTTCAATTAAAAACTTTATTTTATCCTATTATTAGGCAGTTCATTTGACAGTTCAGCTCCATGTCATGCCAGAGAACACAGCGGTAAGCCCCTTCTCTTAAAACCCTCCGGGAATCCCTTGTTTGTGCTGCAACTGCAGCAGCAAAACCACCAATTATTACATAACCCACTCATAAAAGTAAATGTTATCCTATTTCACAGAAACTGTTCATCGGTTCAAGGGAACAACTAATAAAATCCTACTCAACATTTTGTTAGGCTAGATTTGTTTTACCTATCTTATTTCATAATAGGGGCTTCATGGTTTGATGTTAATAAAATATATTACTTAAATTTTTAAGAGTCTGTTTTGAGATTTTACCTTTAACAAATATCCCTAAAATTGTGTAGTGTCCGTTTCGATATTGTCCAAAGTCGTTGATATTTTGGATCGGATGTGAATGTGCAGATTAGTTCCATCTTTGGTAGTGTTGCAAACAGCAACAATACACTTTGACGGCATTTATAACCAGTTTTGAACACACTTGCATTTGAGGTTATTAAGTCCATATTTTATAGTTTAAATTGGAATAATAATAATTCGTTTAAGGGCGGATCATCAAATTGACCAAATTCACCTGACGTCATCATCACATGATCTTTGTTACGCCATTTTGGGAGTCCCGTGTCCCCGCTTGTTTTTGATAGTGCGCATTTTAGTTGACGTAGTGTTAACACGCAACCAACTAAAACGTGACAGACAGTATAGTATGCATATTCTACCCACGGCGTTGCCCAGGTCTTTACCATAATAAGCTATTCATATGGGCCTGTCTATCAACTCACAACAGCGATAATACTAGTAATTTCTAAAGAAGATAACTGACAAACAAAAACTTAGGCCCAGTACATCAATCCCTTTTGCTATAATCAAAGTTCAAAATAATCAAGTATTTCAACCCACCTCATCATCTATCTAGTAATCCTAATCTGGTTCTAGTGTTCTAATTTGTATGTCCCGTTTTAAATTGTCTTTTTTGTCTTGAACTTTTGTACCATTAAAAGTGTTTTTAAAACTTTGTGTGTTAATTTTTTTTTTTAATCCTTTATTCATCCGAATTAAAAGCAAATAAATAAATATAAAAGAACAGTACAGTTGCCCCCGCTATCGAATTCTTGAATTTTAAGGTATTCCCTGTAAAAAAAAAAAAGCAAATAAACTGAATATAAAATGTAATTTCACATTTTTATTGTGAACAATAATTATTTTTTTTCATCGTGTTTGTTGTCGAAAAATAATAAGAATATGCGACGCCCTCTGCGGTTGGAACTTGGCCAATTTTAACTCGATGATTCCACGAGGGCACGACCTTAGTTGGTACTTGAGTGTTCAGCAAAGTAAGTCGATGTTTTGAAGCCTTATTACACTCTTTGGGGGCATTTTAAATATTTGACTTACATCTCTGTTGTTTTGTGTTACTCATTGTTGTTGAATCATTGCTTACGTTTTTGTTGTTTTTCAATTTTCCAACGTTTTCTGAATAATGTTCTTGTGTGGATAAGATCGATACACACGCACAGCATCTTCTTATCTTACGCGATGACATTTTTCTTGGTTGATTGGGAGATGGCGCCCTCCTTTGAC
Organism: Leptasterias polaris; assembly: GCA_037783415.1. NCBI lineage: Eukaryota > Metazoa > Echinodermata > Asteroidea > Forcipulatida > Asteriidae > Leptasterias > Leptasterias polaris. The sequence continues at coordinate 395,677 of JAZGTN010000038.1, forward strand.
GTATTCTATCCCTAGCGCCCTCGAAAGAGTCCATGAGTACGCCCGCAGTTCAACGACACACATTGGACTTTAGATCGGACGCCATATGAACAAAATAATTGGCTCAAAAACTCTGGGCTGCTTAAAAATTGGACCAGAGGAATCTGGTATGCAAAGTTTGGCTTTTTATAGATTCACTAATGTCCAATTACACCAGCTGAGTGCTGAATTACACTGGCAAATCCAGCATCCCGAGAATTTCAAGATGATTTGGAACAGACACTTATTGTTGGAGAGGATTGAATCTGTTTTGCCCTTTAATTTGGGGCATCTAGGTTAAATTGTGATGAGTGATAAGTGATATACATTAGATTCACATCAGTCAGACAGTCTTTCTCAAGGTCGGTACAGTGTTGTAGTCAAGTACTTTTTTGGCCGCTGTACCAAGAACTGGCCAGATACTAAGATGGCTGGGTACCAAGTGCACAGGTGTCCGAGTAGCACTCAAGTACCCGTACTTGTTGGAGTCGAGTACGAGTACAAGTATCGGTGCACCAAGTCCATCAGCGCAGTACCAGCTATTCTTGGATCTCTGAGTATGGGAATTTTTGAAATGAAAGGTAGAGCAAAGGTACAGTGTAAAACACATCAATTGGTTATTGACTAACTTCTGGTTTAAGATTTTTTTTTCTTTTTTTTCTTTTACAAATAAATGATACATAAAAAGACAGCTTCAATGAATTACAAATGAAACTTCTTTCATACAACCTTGAAACAATGAACTGCAGTCTCACAGAAATCGATTTATCATAATTTCCAGACGGTGTCTTTCAAAACTTGCCGGTACATGGGCACAAGATATAAACCTGTACTTGGATCTTTGACAACTTTGGTCATGATGATAATGTGACGGTATGGTCGTTTCATGTGTAGCCCCGTGCGTAAACTTTATTATTACATTACGTACTGCGTGAGTATGGGTCCATACAGGGAAAAGCCTGTGTCATGACCCGACCGCTCCTCCTTCAATCATTAGCATAATACATTTGGCTCTTTTCCATGTTGCTAGGCCGTAGCACTATATTGGGTCACAGGTCGTCCACATCCACTTGGAAAAAACTGAGTCCGCCTATATATTAGTTCTTAACATTGTATTACTTTAAAATCAAAGTAATTGGCTTGCGGTGTTTTCTAACATGTTATAGGTTAATAATAATAGTATTACTCTGCTGCCATGGGAAACAAACAGCTTTTCTTAATAATAAGTAAATCGCGTAGTAATTCTTAATGTGTGCGCTGGCCGGAACCAACACCATTCCCGCTCAATTCTTTCTCTGGGTTGATGAGCATCAGACCGCTGATTTTTCTGTGAGTAAAACTTCTAATTTTTCTCCGCTTATATACATTGTCAGTATCTAAAATGTTACTACATCATCTCATTGCGGGTTATAGATCCCCTGTAGCGATAATCTCTTGCAGTGTGCGTAATGGAACATTTTATATTTGAGTAGTTTTGACTCCATTGTCAGAAACTTTGTGTGTGTCAAACTTTTACACGAGGGTTGCATGACCACCTGGCGGCTGTTTACTGTCCCATTCATTTCATAGTGATGCTCTAGCTGTTTTATTTACCAGTTCGTGAGTGGTTGGCTGATTGGTGATGGTGGTGCTCAGGGATATTTACAGGGATATTTAATTGGATTGATTAAGTTAGATTAAATTAATCAAAACCTGTTATTAGCTTAACTGGGTTAATGGGGTTTCTGTGATCGTTTTAGTATTTATTATTTTATCGGAGATTAGTTGGAATTTAATGTGACTGGATACTGATTTATGTAACTCATTTGCCATTCACATTCAGAACCTCCTATTCAATATAGTACTTTTGTCAGCCGAATACTTGTGAACTTGGAAATAAATCCAAACCCTCATTTTATGGTCAAAATTTTATTTTGTTTTGACTCACTTTATTTGAATTTATTGATCTCTGTGAGTTGGCATCCTACTTTCTAACAAAGTTAACGGACTACCAAGGTTGCACCACCCTACCCCTGTCCGTGACAATAATATCACATAATTTGTTTTAGGTCAGAGTGGAAGTGTGCCCGTGCATTGAGAAAGAAAATTGTGCAGACATTTTTGTGTATGACCGTGCTCGTGCATTGATCGAGGTAGAATATTGTGAAGTTCTCTATCTACAATCATCTTACCATGTCTACTTTTGCCTTAGCTAGTTCGATCCTGCTGATGGGTGTACTTCTATTCGGTGAGTTTTTCTTGAATCAACTTTAGAGTCCGTCCACAAAATGAAAGAGTTGTAACAAACCCCAGTGTACAATAAACATGATTTTTTACTGAGCAAGGATAGTATGAGCGTCATAGTGTCAAATAAAAAGGGATTAATCAAAATATTATTTGATTGAACAATGCCGAGAAAACATTTAGGTCGTAAAAATAACTTTGAATCACAAATTTTCAGTTTTTAACTACTTTACCGGCTTTTGGAAAAATGTTCTTTCACTCACTCATCACTTGCTTGTTTATTAAAGTTTCATGACAATAAAGATGCTAAGTCCAATTTCTTACCGATTTGGCCCCAAAATATGTATTCAAATTTTAAATCACGCCTATCGGTCATGTTTTGTAAAATGTCCGTGGCGGATGAGATAGCAACTTTTGCATAATTTCCGTTTTGAAACAGCGTGGTCTGTCAAAATTCGTCCAGTAAAAAAACAAAACGAAAATAAACAAAATATGTTGACAGAAATCGAGCCATGCAACTTTAACCACGATCCTGAAGCTATTCATTGGTGGTACACCTTTTTGGTGTTGTTGAGCGATGTAACTTCAAGATGCATTGTCAGATTTTGCTAAAAATACTAGGAGTGTTTCTAGATTTTATTTTTTAATAAAAGATATAAAAATTATGCATTTCAAAATTGCTGAACAATAACTCAATATCGAGATCCCTTTTGCAACTGGAGTTATTTAAAAAAAGACTGTTTTGTGGAGAAAAAAAACCTGGCACAGCCTACATTTCTTAAAATGCAAATCAATTTTGTTTCTTGCGATTTGTTCTGAAATAATTTCTTTTGCGAAAATTGTCAACAGGTCTAATTGCAAATTAAATGAATAACATTATTCAACAGCTACTTCTGGAGCGATATTTTATTTTAAGCTGATTGAAAAATTAAGAAAGCTTAATTGTTACCAAATGATGCCGCAATAAAGGAAATCTAGGCTTGAACCCGATTCGAAAAGAACATAATACACTTAAAACCCTCAAGCGAGAGAATTGTTTTGTTGCAACGACCCCGTAGTATGCTTCCATCAGTTTTTGCATTTGTTGATGTAAGTGTGTTATTTACATACATGGGTTAATATTAACCTCTATTTGCTTCGATACAGATTGAGGGCGATTAAAGAAAAATGGACAAATGCGCGATGATTTGAACCAACGACCTCCGGATAAACATGCCGATGTGGAACGGAGATTCTGTCCCCCCGGTGAATCTGTTCACCCGTACAACTTTACCTGGCTTGTCTAGGGTACAATGTCCCCCGAGACAGTATCTCCTAGGATAAACTGTCTCTCGTTAGGTTATTCTGTCCGTCGTGCTCAACGGAGTTGTATGTCCTCCAACGGAGAATAATGTCCCCCAGGCATAAGCGTCCACCGACGGAACCATAATCAACTTGCTTTATTACCCCGCGCTTTGCTGGTTTATAATAGAAGTATTGTATGATTTTAGTCAACATTGATTCATCAATGTAATATTTATATATTTTTGTTGAGCCCTACACTCCATTTTCCCGTATTTTGTATCTATAATTAAGCCTAAATCACTTTTTCTTCTTTACTTGTTGAAATGATTCACGAGGCCATTAATAATCCATATATTATGTACTTTTAAAAGATTAGCATTGAAGTTAGTATAATTGAACTATACCTTTGGAGTAACAAAAATAACAAATAATATCCAAACACATGACAAGTCAATACAAACAACTGACAACAAGCTTTTTGAAATGTCAAACTGTTTATATTTTCTAAATGGACAGTTACAATATTACTCATTCCAATTCAATTGAAAACTGACATTTATTTACATCCTTCATGAAATATTTTAAACAATGCATAACAAAAGAAAACGAATTCAAGAAGTATTCATGAACCCAGTTTTACAAGACAGAAAATAAAATGAGTATTCAGGCCACAAACTAGAAGCCAGAGGGCTCGTGGTGAGTGCATGGCGGACATAAAACCCTAGCCAGGGGACACATTCCCTTAGGGGTTTCTGTCCCCCCGGACTGTTGTGCGGGGGTAAATGAGAGGGGGACTAATTCCCCTAGCGGACAAAGAACCCTAGCCGGGGGACACATTCCCCTAGGGGATTCTGTCCCCCCGGACCGTTTTGCGGGGGGACAGAATTCCCTGTGACACCGGTGTCACGTCCTCGACGTTCCGGCGTACTGAGCGTTCCAGGTGACGTACGCATGCGCGGCCGTGCTGTTCGTTCCAACCGTGTTGTGACGTGGTTTCCTTCTCGTGCTCTGTAACTCATTTGTCATTGAGTACTTACTAGCCTCGTCGTAAGAATATTAGATTAGGCACGTACAGCCATCTTTCCCCCCTCTGTCAGGCCTTCCACATACTTCCCGCTGGTAAGGTAATGAATTATTCTTGATGTCTTCACACATAGAGTTACGAAACGACTTGACATGCTTGTGCGTTCATCACTACGTAGTAGTACTACAGCTCATGGGCGACGCCATGACAGCTAGAGACTAGAGGAACACTCAGTGCGGCACAAAATTGACTACTTTCGCTTGCTGCGCGCAGGCATGACATGACGTAATGTATTATATTTAGTCATCTGGAATGTTTAGCACGCCGGAATGCTCAGTGCGCGACACCGGCACTCTACCAACTGAACTATCTAGCCCTGCTACGATGGCCAAACATTTCTTCACCATAAATCATTTAAAATTGACCCGTGTCAGTTTACCCTGTGGTTTATTGTAAAAAAGCTTTTATAATTAATTTGGTTTCTACTGTAGGATTGACAATTTACATACCGATTACACAAAGTATGCTGGTAGAATTTTGTCCCGTTACCTCCTACCCAAATCACTGACCCCTGTTGATTGACACCCCTCTACGACATGTGACGTGTCCAGCTTAGGATATCATGGTATATATGTGACCCGCTCTGCAAAAAAGGCCCGTAAGTCGCGCTATGCCATTTCACGTAATGGGCTCTTCCATGCTGGAAGGGGAATTATTTTTTTCAAAAAATCTTTTAATCCTTTTTTTTCATCCTTGATGTCTACTCTTTCATAATTTTAAATCAGGAAGGTTGATTTTGATCAATAAAGATGAAAAAACCGTGTTTTGTGTTAAGGTTTTACGTGGTTTGGTACGATCGATTCCGTTCGATGTTACAAAAATATTTTCACCTCTGGCAATGCTCTTCCAGCAACCCCCTATTATAAATTTGGTATCATCTTGAAGCTTACGACTAACTCTTTCTATATTTAGACATAAGAAAGGTAAAGGGTCACATACAAATGCTATGCAGGTCATTTTTGCCCCATAAACAAACTGCGCTTGTTACTGGAAGGACGTGGACATATCCTGTCACATGTTCCAAACAGAGCGCACTGATTGGTCGAGACGCCCAAGATTGATCTCGCGCATGCGCTGTGATCTCGCTTCATGGTTTTCTTGGAACAAGCAAGTAGAGCTAGCATTGTGCGTGCCACGTTGTTCTGCACACACACATGGCATGGATACGAGTTGACCGGGGTACGAGTTGACCTGTTTCCGTCAAAAGATCGTCAGGGATTGTTTATCTTCTGTGTAGTTTTACTATAACTTTTAAGATAGGTCACAGATGTCATACTTTCTTTCGTGATTAAGTTGATTGAAGATGACTCCAAAAAGACCACTATCATGCGAAAGGTTTTTAGGATCTTTAAAACGCAAAGATACATGTATTCACTAATTCAGAGAGGAGATCGATCGCTATAATTATTATACATGTCTGGTTTCGTCGTATGACTCGGAATTTTGAGAACTCCTGGTTCATGGATTGTATGTACGATGTGGTTATGACAACGAACTATTAAAATGTCACTATGTGCTGACAGCGTCCCTCACTGCAGGTTTTAAACCACAATTTCACAAATTAGAGAAACATGAAGGTAATGATGTAGTTTTTCTTGTTCTCTTTAATTTGTATTTTTTATCTTGCTTGTAATCCAGGACTTTGTCTAGCCCATCCAATCAACAGCAACACCAACAACCAGGAAACCCCAAGATCATACTCAGACGGTAACTGTTCAAATTCAGTTTATTTATACTTTTCTTTCTTTCAAAACAGTTTATCATATAGGTTTACTGCATAATGATTATGTAATTGGATTTATAATATTTAGTTCACAAAAAGTCGCCACAAATTAGGGTTATTTTGTTTTCGTATATTTCTTTATTTGACTGTATGCGGGTTCCATTATGACCACTTTGCAATGCTTAATATAAAGACAAAGTGAATTACCTTAATTAACAATCGCAAAAAATCAAAATGATTTGGTTCTATCTCATTAGACCTCATTTGTTTTAAAGTTCTACAAATCTTCCAGTGATTGTGCGTCCCTGAAGTGCTGTTAAAGATGCTTAGTTATTTTTTTTCTCAAAATTTCATCCGATTACTAGATTTAATCTTGAAATAGCTATTTATATCTGATTTAAGAAAGTTACAGCTTTCAGGTATTACAGGATAAAAACAAACCCGCCATTGATCAGTTAAAAACTAAAAATGATTTGGTCACGTCCATCTGCCTGCATGTACAAACAATTTTTTATTTTTTTTTTAAACATAGGTTCTTTGTGCATTGTTCGTTGCAATTATGGCCGAAAATTGTGTTTGTTTTTAGTTTTAAAACATCATCTTTCTGTCTAAATACGTTGTGAGGAGAAACGTTCCCTCAATAAACTTCTTTCGTCGAAACTTGGGCCAAGCAACTTTAAAAACAGCAATTTCTAACTCAATTCAAAGTCGATTGTTCTGATTGACGCAGTCGAATTAAAGCCAAAATGTGAACAAAATTCCTCGAAAAAATTTCAAACGTTTTTCTCACCAAAACATGACAATGTTCTCATTTTTCTAGGGGTTGAAAACTAGAGAGTGGAATTAAGTTTTACTGTTTAAAAACGTAAGGTTTTACTTTCACTTCAGATCCAAAGTATTGATGGTCTTATCTACTTATTTCAGGACCACCGTGTACCAGTGGACCGTTGGGAATGGAGAGTGGCGCGATCTCTGATGGAAGCATTACTGCATCATCATCCTACTCGTCGACATATTTACCTCCAAAAGCTCGACTCAATGAGGGCAAGTCATACTCACTTTCCGTTTAAATGCTGAAAGGAACTGCAAACCTGATCCACATACAGTATCATATTCTATCCATTTAGTCCCTCCTGGTAACTAGTTCGTATAAAACATACGACCAACATTGGAAATACATTCATGAAACAACAAACATGAAGTGAAATTTTTTATTTATTTATGTGTGAGTAATAATAATGTATGTCAATGTCTTATTACAATAAACAACACCAACATTGCAAGTTTATTTCCAATTGGTTTTTAGACCTAAATGTTTTATTCGCATTCATATGTTTGAAAGTTCATAGTTTCATTGGGTTTTTTTCTTTTAGTTTGTATGAATGGAATCTCATGCTTGTTGTCTGAAAGTTCTTGGTTTTATTTGCTTTCATCTCACTTGAATTGTATACTGATTCCAACGTTTCTTTGTATTTTCGAGGAAAGTTTCAACACAAAAACAAAGATGTCTCTTAACCTTCTACACTATTTTGTGTAATGTAATTATAATTACATTGTAATTGTAATTATAATTACTTGAAATTATTGAATTTTCTTTGTACAAGAGAAATTTGTGTATGCTGCTACGTAGCTCCTCACATAAAGAAGTACTTGAACGAGAACAAAGAGGAACATTATCCGAAATTCATTTATAAGTGCTCAATGAATACAGACATGGAAAAGTCATCGAATTAATGCACTATCAGTCGTATCATAAGTAAGGAAAACCGCCAACATAGGGCTAGATAGCTCAGTTGGTAGAGCGCCGGCACGTTAAACCGGAGGTCGTTGGTTCAAATCCCGCTCTAGTCAATTTTTCTTTGTTCAACCCAAAATCATTTAAAAATTTACCCAGTCAGTTTCCCTTGTGGTTTATTATTTGATAACTAAGTTTCATCAACCTCGAGGTTTGTAAAAACTATGAAACACTTCTGCCGTTGGCGGCGCGCATCTATGCTTCCCGATACAAAATCAACACAAAGCAACGTTACCCGCGTTGACCAGCCCATAATGTGACGTCTTGCGTGGGAGTTAGCTTCGCGTGAACAAAAATAGGCAACCGTTGTTTGTTGATGGGGATTCGATAGTTTTCGAAAGTAATTGGTTAATATATTGATCGATGATTACGAACAAACAACAGAAGTGTAAAAACATAAACAATTACATTTAAAATGACAAACAAACACACCATAAACAAGTTTAAATAGCATTCCCGTAACAAAATTATTTCAACTAACTATTTGAGAAAAATCAAATAATAATCAAGGCTTTGCTTCATGTCATAGGATAGTGTTATGATTGAATGTTTAGTTTCTTCGTTCAGTTATTAAGGCACAGGAGGGGGGGGGGAGACACAAAAACTAAACAACAACTTTTTTGAAGAGTGCAACCAGCCTGGGTATTTTTTATTAATTTGCATTTATTAAAAAATGTGGAAATTTACATTTTTATTATAATCCCTAGGATCGTTGATGTTTGCGACGAAACAAAATTTACCATTTATTTTTAAGAAGTGATCCACTTTGAAAAAGTTATTTCAAAAGAATGGATAAAGGATTGATTGTCAGTTCTGCTAAAAAGTGGCATAATTATATCATGCACGTTTTTTTTGTGCACAGGAAACAGCCACTGGTGGCTACCAGCGCAAAATGCTATAGCAGGCTCTTGGATTCAAGTTGATCTGGGACTACCAGGCCCAGTTGTTACAGGACTGATTGTACAGAGTCTTTCAAGTGCCTCCATGTTAACCTTCAGCATTCAGTACAGTTTAACAGGAGAATCTGAAAGCTGGCATGACTTGGAGAATGCGGACGGAGATACCATACGGGTCAGATACCTTTTGTTTTTGTATAAGTCACCACCGGTATAGAGGGCACAACATCGACGGGCTCGGAGGGACTAGGCAATCATTTACATGTTTGTTTGATACATTATAAATTATTTTCCGGTGATTCCTTTTGCTATTATCGTGACTGCGTTAACAAAACGGCGTTGTCAATCAACACTAGTAGGCCTATCACAACTTATGCAAAACATCCCAAAACAGTAATAATTAATATTAATAGTAAATAAATAAATAAAAACATCATTAGGCCTATCTTGGACTAATAATAAAACAAATATAATTTATCAACTTTATACAAATCATGCTATTCTGAATCAATATTCTGAACCGGCAATGCTTTCTCATACCCCTAGTCGAATTTTTCTTTTCCAACAAAGGATCTTACCAAGCATGTCCAATGCTCACAATGTTCCCGTCAAAACCCCAAGACATTTAAATACTGCGTGTAGGAACTTCTTGCATATTAAAATATGAAAACGAGACTTGCTCGACTCTTTAAGCTTTACTGCAGAAATTACGCGAGCAACTGCGTATTTTAAGTATCGCCAATACACGCATATAGGCCTGTATAATTATGCGCAACCAATAACATTTTGTTGAAGTCGAGTATCTCTTGCCTTAGTCTGACCCAGAGTCCAAGTGACGAGTCCACAACATGGACTAAAGACCGATCGACATACATTTTTACCAATAATGTGCCTTTTTCACATCAACTTTATAGGGACTTTGTATACAAATTCGTACGATGAATATTTACAGTGTATTTTTTGCTAAATGAACATTACGTTTAAGATTAATATTATTATTATTAATCTTAAACGTAATGTTCATTTAGCAAAAAATACACTGTAAATATTCATCGTACGTAGTGTGACACTAACTTATGCACTTAACTTATCCGTTTGATAGTTAGTGTAACAATAACGTGGCGTGTCGTAGCCATGCAGGTGTTGGTGCATCGGACTTGATTCTGGTCGATTCAGGATGTGGGTTAAAATCCCGGTCATGACACTAGTATCTTTGAGCAAGACACTTAACTTATAATTGCTTCTGTTCACCCAGGGTTGAAACCACTTTGATACTTTCATATTGCTTATACGACGAGCTTAAAGTTGTTTAATTTGCTGTAAATTTTTAATTTATTCCCTCCCCCTTTTATTAGTTCAACGGGAATGTCGATGGTGGTCAACGAGTAACTGTCACCTTCCCTGAGGTATTGAGGACCAGATTCCTTCGAATAATGACACTAACTTGGAGTAATCATTGTCCTCACTTTGCATTTGAAGTTCTTGGATGCCGAGGTGATGTTCAAACTCTAAATTATGATGTAAACAAATTAACAATGTGAATTAACAGACAACAGAAAAACCACAAAAAACAACGAACAACCCAACAAACAAACAAACAAACAACCCAACAACCCAACGAACAAACAAACAAACAACCCACCCAACAAACAAACAAACACCCCAACAAAAAACAAACAAACACAAAAAAACACACACACAAAAACACAAACAAACAAACAAACAAAGACAGAAACACCCAGAAAGAGTAAATAAAAGCAACAATTCATTTCCTTGGCGGAGGTAATAAAGAAACAAAATAATAAGTAATAGCATCACCAATGTTGTTCTGCTTTTATCATTTTATTGAAGATGGTATCATCCGGCTAGCTGGAGGTGATGACATACTTAGAGGTCGAGTAGAGATTTACCATGACGGTGCTTGGGGTGCGGTATGTGATACAAACTGGGACCTGCAAGATGCCAATACTGTATGCAGGCAGCTCGGATTCCTAGAAGCAAGTGAGGCAAAGAACGGATCATTTTATGGAGCGACAGAACTTCCTATTGTAATGGATCGAGTTGCTTGTAAAGGGACGGAGCCATACCTTTCCAAATGCTCATTTCTTTGCAAGGAAAATAATCCGTGCACCAGCACTGCTGGAGTAGTCTGCAAACCACGTAAGATATATTACTGCTTGTATTATTGTTTTTTATCTGTTAGCCGGTTGTCGTGGGGTTGTTTTCCTGAAGCTTTTAAGGAAGCCTTTTAGTTATCTCAGCCATACGAAACTAACAAATTTGTATTCCTTTTTAAGCCAATATCTTTATACCCGAATTGATTAATTGACGAAATAAAACAAAAAAGCAATACTAGATTTGTTAATGCAAGGGGTGAGTTGACGCTGATCTTTCTCAAAGAAGACCTTTCTATAACCCTTTCAGTACCAACCGATACTTGCAACTAATGCAATGGTGACCAGAGAAATTTCCATTGACCTTACTACTTGGTGACCAACACTATTTTGAAAATTTTCAGGTTACAGCGCCCTCACAAGGCAGATTGGGGTTAGCCTAGGTCCTAGTAACAGAATGCAACTTGTACAAGCAAGCAATGAAATGACTGTTTCCTTTGGCATATTGCCTTTGACTAATTCATTGCCTTAAACATATATTTGAGGTTTGGTATTATGACCACTAAATACCCAATTGAGTAGTTTCAATGTGAAATCTTAAAATGTTTAAAGTTGCTGTTCATACCAATCTGCATGAAAATTATTTCCCTAGGAAAATTGGTTTCTGAAACGTTAAATAAACAGAAGGTTTTAATAATTTACTTTCGAAGCACCATCCTCCCCCCCCCCCCCCCCAACCCGCCACAATGTTGGAAACTTTGGTTGAGCCTCACAGATACTGGGGGTTGGTGTCTATACCCTCGTTTTCAGGATGAAGGTACCCAATGAGACCAAATTAAAAAATAGTGGATCAATTGGTTAAGGCGGCCATTTAGATTTTTGGAAAATTTGTTTCTGAAACCTAAAATAAACAGAAGGTTTTAATAATTTCCTTTTGAAGCACCCCCCCACCCCCCCAACCCGCTCATAGGATTCCACATTCAATATAAACAAGAGAGTTTTGATTACGCACAATATGACCTGGAACAAAATTACTGCTAAAATCCAAACTATTATTTGTTACCACATTTAATGACAAAGAAGGAACTAACATTTAAGTAAAGGATAATACCCGAGGTGCGCGCCATTCGTGGGTAGGAATGGCCCGAGGGTGAAGCCCGAGGGCCATTCGTACCCACGAATGGCGCGTACACCGAGGGCATTATGCGACTTAACCCACACTTGTGACGTCATGCTATTGTTCCAGCGCTCCATTATTTCGCACGAATGGCGCGATATTGTTTAATATAAGTAAAGTGTTTTTATGTATTACGTAACCATGTTCACTCCTGTGTTCGTGATTGAACGCTTTCGATATAACTTTGATAAATAAATTAGTTAACTTTATGATAAATTTCAGTTAAATTCCTGTTAATTTATATTGATATGAAAGTATTCTCTTTGCAAACATAATTCTTAAATAATTAAATAATCACGTATCATTTTGTGTTTGATCAATTGAGCATTTTGCATCTTAAAAATTATTTGTTAAAACAAAAAAAAACCTGACTTTATGGCCAACATAAGGAATGTTGTTGTTAACTAATATTTTTGAACATGTCTCATATATTATTTAGAGACTTACGACCATTTTGTAAAAAAATGCGTAGCTCTAACCGTTGTCGAAAACGATAACAAAATTGTTCTATGATTTCGACCCGTTTGCACAATGGGTGAAATGTAGGCCTACCCATCGCGCCATTCGTGCGAAATAATGGAGCGCTGGAACAATAGCATGACGTCACAAGTGTGGGTTAATAACATTAAATATTGCCAAAGTGCAATACTTGTACTTTCGAAGCACCATCCTACCTCCCCCCCCCCCACCCGCCTCAATGTAGGAAACTTGGATTAGCGCTCATAGGATTCAACGGTATTCAACATTCAATATTGCCTAAAATAAACAAGAGAAGTTTGATTAAGCACAATATGAACTGGAACAAAATTACTCCTAAAATCAAATTTACACCTATCATGAACCAATATGCAAATAAGGAACTCCCAAAGTGCTATACTGGTACTTTCTAAGTACCATTCCCCCCCCCCCCCCCCCCGCCTCAATGTTGATTGTTGACTGGCATGCGCTTGTGGGATTCAACATTGTAGCGGGGGGGGGGGGGTGTTCCGAAAGTATTGAAAATTAATTGCTTGGTGTGGAAATTCTCCAATCATGGTATAACAGCTTTACACATTGTTTACATAATTGGCTTTGTTTAATTGTTGACCTAATTTATGGCTAGGTGTGGAAATTCTCAAAGCATGGTATAACACACATTGGCTTGACACATTGGTTACATATCATGCGAGTTTGTTTCCTATTAGTATTAGAGGTCGAACTGCATACAACACAGTCACGTTTTCTTCCCGCCAACATTCGGACCAGGAAAGTGCTGAGTTGAAAGGGCGTTTGAAGCACTTGACACTTGACTGGCATGCTCAACTGGGTTGTACTCCAAGCTTGAAATAAGTGCCTCTATCACACCTTGACCCGGAAATCCAAAGTAGACAAGCTCTTGTTTGTATGGATGCTGTTGTATACGACATTAGCATTAAGCAAACATATGTCTAGGATTGTGATAATACACGCTTCCACCATTTGAGTGTTTTGTGGCTATGAATATAGTAAGTGCACAATTGTCCTGCCAGATCCGTGCCCCATGTATTTATTGTAATCCTCGACTATGCACGGTTTTTGGATATGACGATGTCCTGTTGAAGTTTTCCGGCTGCGAATCTTTTTACTAGTGACACTGCAATCGCCATAGTTTGACAGGAGAGTGACACGTTTTGTGTCCTGCCACATAACGCATAGTTGGCCTGCTTTCTGATAAAATTGGGGATCTGCTCCACTTTTCATGGGGAACTTCAGGGATTTGCCAAATCGGGTATCCCTAGGGTGGTATAGCGCACAGTTCCGTGCCCCCAGTAGAAGTGGAAGGGTCGAGTTCCACAAGCTCCGAATTCTAGCTCAGACAACTTGGAGAACAGAGCCGGGCTACTAAACCAATTGTCCATGTAGATGCAATGTCCTTTATTTTCGAGTCCCTGCAAAAGGTTTAATACAACGTTGCCTGGTGCCCCTATTTCGGATGGATGGTTTGTCTCAGGATAACTTTCAGAGGACTGTCCTTGTGGGGACCTGGGCTGCGATCCTGTGAACAACTCCCAAGCACATGTGTACCCTGTGTCTGATTCGTTCAATGAGAAACATTTTAATCCCCATTTTGCGGCTTTTCTTGGCATGTACTGCTTGAAGCTCAGTCGTCCTTTGAATTTGACCATCGTCTCGTCCGGTGAAAGGCTTCGTCCAGGCTGGTACACCCGGAGGAATGATGGTAGTATAATGTTTAACAGTGGGCGTAATTTTGCAAGTTTGTCACGGGGAGAGTCGTCCTCCACATCTCTGTTATTGGCGAGGTGGAAAAATCGAAGGATTGCAGTAAAACGGTTACGAGCCATGGTTGCTGAGTACAGGGGACTTCGTAGAATTTCAGACCTGGACCAATGCATGGAGTAACGAGGCCTTTTGTTGATTCCCATGCAAAGAAGTAGGGCCACGAATGCCATCATTTCAGGTACATTAGTTGGTCACCAAGCACGCTTATTTTCTGCACCCGCTCCCAGAGTTTGATCTGCATAACGATTGGTCTCCTGTACCATAATCTGCCACACTCGCTTCACAAAAGTACAGTTTGAAGATTTGTATGGGGGAGAACGAACTGAAGTCTTCTGTAGCCCCGGTGTTTGCTGTAAATTTCACAGGCGGTCGCCGGGTGTAAGACTTGGCTTCACGCCATCCACACCGGAAATTCGGCTTCTTGGTCTTGGTCTTCGATGAACACGATGCTGTTGAGGTCGAGGCGATGGGCTCATCATCACTGTCTTCTTCGTCCGACACATCAAGTGGCGAATCCTCGTCAGAGGACATGTCGGAACCTCTATCTGCAAAGATTTCTTCCAAAATTTTATCATTTTCCGGCCATGTTGTCAGAATCTATTACTCAAGAATGCGTGGGGGACGCTTGCTGCAATTGCCAAGGGGGGACGCGGGCAGCTTGTTGCCGGGGTGATGCACGCACGCGGGGCCTGCATGGGATTGAGGGCGCTATTTACATTTTGAGAACTTACTCTTGGTGCGTGTGCCAGTGAACCTCAATGGTCACCAACAGAGGAAATTTTCACGTGCCATAAGGACTCGGTGGTCACGAAGTGGGATGCTTTTTTGAGCCGATATGGCTCGGCGGTACTGAAAGGGTTAATTGTACTTTAGGAATAAAGATCGTTGCCATAAAACACAGTTTGTTGCGACCTTTAACAAAAGTTTTAATCGTCGGATGATTTTCTGGGCATCTTTCCTTCATTTTCCTTCCTTTACAACACAATGCTCGTCTCTTTCTCTTTTTTGCCTTATATTCAAAACAAAATTACGCCGGCCACCGAAATGTTTGAATGTTGTCTCGCTACAACAATTTAGGCTTTTTAGATGAGTGCATTCCGGTTTATACGAAATTTTGCTCTTTTTGTTTGTCTAATGGTTTTAATTATGACATGATGTATATACAACAAGTGGTCAAATTGTCACTCCCCTCGTGACTATTTCAATTCGGCTTTAATGTATTGATTTCACTCTTCCCTTTATAAACAAGATGATGTTAGGCTTGTGGATGGACCAACCAGGAGAAGTGGAAGGGTTGAGATCAATGTGGATGGCGCATGGGGTGCCATCTGCGACAATGAGTGGGACTTGACTGATGCTGGGGTCGTCTGCAGACAGCTTGGTTACTCTAATGCCACGCAGGCAGCGACGGGTGCTTTCTTCGGTCAAGGCAGTGGTCCCAACTTCATTGATGGGGTTATATGTGATGGTTCCGAGACCAAAATCACCGACTGTCCGTCGCATTGCTGGGATAAGCCAAAGTGCAAAAACACAGAAACTGCTGGAGTAATCTGTGTTCAAGGTATTATAGTCAAAACAAAAAGAAACTTATAGAATATTTTTGCAAACAGCAGCCATCAGACGTGATCGAATAAGTTAGCCTAGCAAAGAATATCGACCTCTTGTGTGAATTCAAACAATGGGACTGAGATATTAAGATCCTTTTGTCGCTTCGTGTTTAGGTAAGAAAATCGACGAATGTTCAAGGTATTTATGAAGGGTACTTGAATGGTCTTTGCACTTTGAAAACGACCTCTATGTTGCAAACTCTTGGTGGCGCACTTTATCCTTTTTTCCACGTCGTAACCAGGGATTCAGATACCAAATAAATCCTATAAAGCAGGTTAACCCTTACTGCCTCCTCCCTCCCTCAGAACTGAGTCTGGGTCCCAGGGGTTTGGCCCATGTCTGTGTCAGGCTGACCGGAAACTGATCATTTTGACTTAAGCCCATTTCACACGAGAGCTTTTTATCCAACATATTTTGCTATTTTTCGCAACCAGGATAAAAAATAGCAAAACCCACTCGTGTGAAAGCTATCCTAGTTATGAAATAGCAAAAGATCCTGACTAAATATAACCGCGATCGAGACCTACTACAAAAAATCGCAACTGCGTTATAATCGCACTGATCGGCCGTGTGAAACGACTCAACCAAGGACGTTGGTTATGCTGTTGTAGTACGCCTGCGCAGAACGCGTCATGTGCCTCGACCGTGTTGTTGACACCCGGTTGACATGACGACATGTCCTTCCAAGATGGCGACATCAGAAGAAATTATGTTCGTGCTACTTCTCTTGAGATTTTTGCAGTAATTTCAGTGTGTGAATTCCAGTCGAAGACACGCAAATGCTTTCCTGGGATTCAGAAGGAATTCGAGTAACAGCCAGCAAACGTGTGGGTTAGCTTGCCTGCGCCAAAGGATGACAATTCGAGGGCCAATAATTTTCCGCGATCGCGGAAAACGGACGGAATTCGCGGAATCTGCCACTTGAAACGGAAAACGGAATTTTAATTTGAAGTAAAACAAGTGACAACAAGTTTGGCCTTTTCAAGTTATTAAATTCAAAAGTGTTGAAATTGAATAGGCAAGCGAATTTAACATTGTGTTCTTTATTAAACTTCTTTTTTTAGTACGAGAAAACATCAAAAATCAGACCGTAATTAAGTGAGGTCGTAACCCGTTGAGCCTATGAACGATGTACAAAATGAATACACGTTGTTTACTACGGAGGTCAAAATCATCACATTCACGGCACGTTCTTTACTGTTTTTTCACTCAAATTGCATTTTATCCCTCCCTTTAATCAACAACCAACCACAAACCAGCTTACCCCTGCTCTATATGAACACACACATTGATTGTTCACTCATAAAGGTCTTAAATCAACCATAAACTTTCAACATTTTGTCGTCGCCAAAGCGAAAACAAAATGGCTGACGTTCTGTTTCTGCTTGCTTTTGCATGCATGTGCAATATCTGATAACGCAACGACTGTTGCATGTTTCTAACTTGCTTTTGTTGCAGGGATCAGTGCACTGATCTCTACAACATTGGATTAGTGCAGTGCAGTTCAATTTTGGAAATTGCCAACTCCGGAACTGAATCGGCCGTTGATTAATAGAGAGTTTGTGACGTCTGAAACGGAAGTCGTGTTTTTCAAAAACGGAATTTGCACTTTTCTGAAACGGAAAATCATTGGCCCTACAGATTCCTGATATAAAACTAGGAGGGTAGGGGTGATATAAAACTAAAAGAGTGGCACGCAAACAAGCTAGATTACACATCCATGCGGAACATACAACGCGGGAAAATCACTGGTTGCCTACTGAGAGCCAGCCAGTTGAAGAGTTTCACGCGGCATACCAGCGAAGTAACACATGACCTTTGACCTCGCAGTAGCCAAGCCGACAACAAGGGACGTTGGTTCGGTTGTCGTGTGAAACACCGTTGTGAAATAGCAAACCGCCAAGGTGCTAGACAGTTGGCGCTCGTAACCGAGGACGTTGGTTGTCAGCGCTCGTGTGAAAAGGGCTAAATACTCCAAACTGACCTGGAAATGGGTCAGGACCCACAGGGACCAGAAGTCCGGTTCAGTTCTGGCCCCGGAGTTTATGAATATTGCATAATTTTTGAGCTAATTATTTTACATTTCAAGTAATTAACCACAAGGGAAGCTGAACTTAATGTACAATGTTCGAATAATGGTGGGTTTTTTTACTCATAAGTTCAAAACTAAATTGTTTTACTTATTGTTAAAAACCACATGCAAAATCACGCATTTCAGGCAAAATCATACAAATCTTGGTTACGTTCTTGAATACATCAAGTATAACACGTATTAAAATTTTGTTTACGGGACTAATTTTTTATATTACAGGTTGGCGAGACAGTTTTTTTCCTGAAGAAGCCTTGCAGTAGACGTTCGGGTAATTATAATGTAGGGTTAATACATAGATCTATATCGAAACGTCCGAAATCAATGAGTCATAGGGAAAAAATCCTTGACTAAAAAAACCCAATTTCGAAACCTTCAAATCATTTCAAATGATGAAAGCCTATTCTATTTGTAATACTTCAACTACAAAGAGTTAGTATGTGTTCAAAATGGTTGCTCGTCCGTCAGTTTGTTTGCTGTTGTTTCCTGTATCTTTTTATCGGCTGTATTAATTTTTGAAGAATTGTTTTTGTTGTACTCATGGCATCTTAACAAATCGGGGATTGAGTTTGAGGCAGTAAAACACACGTCCCCCATTATGACGTTTGTTTTGACCACACAAAGCACACAAGGAAAGCTTTACTACTGATAAAAAGTCGTCTAATAAATCCTGTATACCACGTTTGAATCTGTTTATAGTTTACCATAAATCTCTTGTACCACATAGAATGCAGAGTTATACCGTGTTGTATTAAAAGCACGTGACTGTCTATTTGCTTGATATACAGATACCGTGAATGGGGCCTGGAACGTCAACGGCAGTGGTTTTTCAAAGTTAAACTTTTAATGTCGCAGTCTTCCTAATGTTGAGCTGAAGTGTCTACCTAAAGGACCTGTGCATGATCGGCTCATCTATTACTAAATAATTAGCTAGAATAATAACCAAACGGAGATATTCGTTGCTTCTTGAATTCAAGCCTTAATAGCTATTATTACTCGATACCAATCATTATTCAAATCATGTACAGGATTAAAGTACAATCAGTTCAGGTGTAATACAAGAAGTAGGCTACTCAGTTTTATGATGTGGAGGTAACCAGCTAACACAATACGTTGTCACAACATTGCACAACGTTGTGATAAGGTTGCAATTTGGTCGATGGGATGACAACGTTTTGACTACGTTGCATGAATATTAGATCTTAATGATGTTCAACCAATGTTCTACATTGGTTGCATGTTGGTAATTTATGCAACGTTTTATATGTAACGTTTTCACAACGTTGTGTTTTGATATTGTTACAAAATCGTATTTAAATTAGTAAGGCAACAGCGTTATGGATACGTTGTATTTTCGGGGCTCATTAAGGCAACTTTAAGAATAAGAAATAACTAAAAACACTTGCGAAAACAACCATGTGTAAAACACTCTTTTATTGAATACCAAACATTGTCTTTTCTTTTTCTTGTTCAGAGTTGCACATCACATTATAATGTTGTATTTTAAGAGAAATAGTGTGGGTATGTGGAATTTGGCAAGAAATATCGTGCCACCGACCTGTTTACTAAGAAAAAATTGTGTTAGAGAGAGCAAATGGTGGCAATTTTAAGGTAAGGCAGACCTTTTTGCATTAAACCTCACACGTTCAAATGATAGTCGGCCGACCATTGCTTCAAAATGATACAAAATTGCATTTTCTCTAAAATGAAACGACACCTGGCGATTGAGTTCACTGGATACTTGGGAATAAGTTTCAGTCAAGTTATTTTGCAGTAACTTAAGTACATTTTTTTCATGTCTGCATGTAACCTTACTCAACTTTCCATGCGTTTACAAAAGAAATTACAAATAACGCAGAATGAGACACCAATTTTACTGCCTTAATCACAGTTCATTGTCTACAAAGATTGTTAATGTGGCAATTCCGTTTTGGTTTTTTTCTCGGATTGCGATGAAAACCCAATAGTCTAAATAGTAAGTCACCTCCCTAGCGAACTATTAATCTAATGAGACTGACTTTCAGCATATGATGGGAAAGATCTTAATGTGATTTTCTATGTATCAACCTTTGTGTATCCTAGCCCATTATGCTGGTAATAAGCGCACATACAAATTACAAGCCAGTCCATTTCACAATAGATTGTGACAGAGGCTAGCAGTGCAACTTGAGTAGCATTTATTTATTTGTATTATTATTTTTATTTTTTTTGCAAGATAGCTCCTGAACCACTCCAAGCCAGTACCTCTGATACCATAAAAATCAAGTTTAGATAGGAGAATTTCGTGATCAACGGTATCAAATGCCTTGGAGAGGTCTAGGAACACCCCAAGGGTATGGCACGACTGTTCTCGTCCTGATGTAATTTTGTCAATAGACTGTGCAAGTTTCGCGCGCATTCGAACTTCCGGGACCATAGTGGTCCAAACATATGGAGTTTTACGTGGGCGAGATTTTGTTTCGTCAATTATTTAAGTTTAACGTAGGTTTTATGACCTAGAAAAGTATACATGTTGTTGGGAACGTAATACTAAGTGATAACAAAATATGAAAGTAAAACCAATTCAACAATATAACGAAGAAAACCCAAGAATTAAACTTGACCTCAGCTTCCGGTTATTGCAAAAAATTAAGAATTTTGTGCTCGCCTCCGATCATAAAACTTACGTAAACGCTTGTTTTGGATGCGCAATTATAATCGCCAGATGCTGTAATTGCAAAGCAAACCCTTTTCATTGCAGTCTATGGCTGTTGAGGCGTCAGCATCCTCTTTAAACTGCGATACGGGTCCATTTAAAACCCGTTTGACCTTCACGAATCCGCGTAAGGGGTTTCTAAAAAGTTAACATCAAATAGGCATCCTTGTCCCAGAGTTTTAATTTTTTTTCAATAATAATATACACACTATTGTGATTTTGTTTTTCAAAAGCTAAAACTTTTCATAAAATTGTAATGATTTATTTTTGTTGTTCAGATTTTGTCATGAGATATAATTTAAAACAAAGATTTAATTTCAGGAATAAAAATGTTCTTCGTTTGACGTGTTTTCTCGTTCGGATACGCGCGAGACTTGCACAGTCTATTGATTGCAGGATAGCATGTACGGTTGAATGATTCTCTCGGAACCCGTATTGTGCATCGGATAAAATAATGTTCTTTTGCAACAAATCAGAAGTGCAAAGGTAAATAATACGTTCAAGAATTTTCGAAAAAGAAGTTAAAATAGAAACGGGTCTCTAACTACTTACAAGATGGGGTCACCTTTCTTAAAAATAGGAACTACTCTTCATGGAATCTGGAACAATACCAGTAGTAAGTGACTGATTCATAATATAAGTGAGTGGCCCAGAAATGCAAGAAATTATGTTTTTAATAAAAATGCTGTTAAACGAATCATATGACCATCGCTTTTTTTTTCTCGAGAGGCTCAGAACGATGGTAATGAGTTCACGCTCTGTTACGGGCGCAAACAATATAGAATGAAGGTTAGGGTTGAAAAGATAATTTTGATAATTGGTGGGACTATTAATTTGAGTGGCAAGTTTGGGTCCAATGTTGACAAAATAATTATTAAAATGCTCTGCTAATAAACAGGAATAATGTATACTGGAGTTGTTGACATTTGATACTAATGGTTTTACGAGGTGTGTTATTTTTAAAGACAGAGTTGATAATTTGTCATGTGTTTTTGATGTTGGTGGGCATAATGATTTGTTTTTGCAGAACGTAAAACGGTGGTGAGTAAGTTTCTAAAACGAATATATTCCTCCTGTCGGTTAGAGTCACTGGGACAACGGATACATTTATGATAAAGTTTGTTTTTGTGATTATTGGATTTAAAAGAGCTCGAGTTATCCAAGGGCATCTAGGTTGAGACTTTTGATTCGAGTGTTTATCTCTTACCAAGGGAACAAATTAGTGTTCATAAAAATATTAAACGATGTATCATGATTATCAGTACTAAAAATTGAAGACCAGTCCGTGGATTCCAAATTTGATTTAAAACGGCTTACATTTTCAGGGGAAGTTTTGAAAAAAATATTTAGATTGGATGGAGTGAATTTTTTTATTGAAAGGAATTTTTGTAAAAATGGGAAAATGATCAGAAATATCGGTAATTAGAATGCCCGAGCTAAGCGGAGGAGGATATTACAAAAAAAAATATCAGTAAAGGTGGCAGAGGTAGTCGAAATTCTAGTAGGTTTATATTAATTTAAAGGGATAAAAGAATGGCTAAACATTGAATCCATGAATTCTTGTGTTTGACTATGATGGTCACTGCTCAGTAGATTTATATTAAATACTCCCGAGATAACACGGTTTGTTACTCTCAGAAAGTCGAGTTTGAATTTCGAAGATCAGTAGCTATATACAAGGCAACACGACCCCCACTTTATTGATTCGACTGTTGGCCTCGAGGTGGAAACCCGGAATAGTTAAAGTATTCAAGGGTGAATCGGAATTCTTGAGCCATGTTTCTGAGAGGCCAAGGACAGAAAATGAAGACTGGAGAGTTTGTAAATAATTGATCAATTGATCAAAATGTTTCGAGAGACTTCTGATATTCATATGAAAAAAAGAAAGCTGGGAAGGGTCGTTCGGATTAAATGAGGCTTGAAAATTTGTTTCATTGAGATAATCACATGAGTTTTGATTATTGTTCAAATTGTTAGGGTCATTTACGAGGTCAATAGCTTCAAAATTGAAATTGTAGCTTTCAGCTCCTAGGGGAGTCATTTAATTCAGTTGTAAAGCAACCAATGCCGGTTGGCTCCATCGAATTTATTGAACAAAATATATAAAGAATGACTATAGACATAAAATTAACAAGACAGGACACGACGAGGACAACATTTAGATACAAAATGACTAGAAAGGATAAACAGTATAGCATAACGGTAATTAAGTATACCAGTTGAATTTAGCACTCAATTAAGCGTGTCTGAGGCAGCGGTACATTGATCATAAAATGTGATTATTTCCAATGTTTGATTGGATAGGTTTAGCTCACCTAGCAAAACAAGAAACTGAGTCATTTCCTGAGTTTTTGGAGGTCATCCTTGGAGCTAACAATTACACGGTTGCCATCTTTCCGTAGGATCTCAATCCGACCGTCTTGGGTCCACACCTTGTCAGTAGCTGGATGACGCTTCGCTTCATTCAGCCAACCTTGGCGTTCCCGGGTGAGGCTTTTGTTGACATAATGTTTGAGCCTTTAAATTTGGCTCGAAGACGGTAGAAGGCGGCTCGGGAGTTGTAGTCAACAAACTTGACTATTATTGGTCTGGTCCTTGACTTCCCCAATGCATCTTGGTGAGACCCAATACGATGTGACTGGTGTAGTGCTTCAGGGCGTAGCTCGATGTCGAGGTGCTACTTTGCCATTTCAGTTATTGATTTGTCTGTATTCTTGTGTTGGGGCGGTTCAGGTATGCCGTGAACAATGAGGCAATTACGTCGGGAGTATTGTTCTTGATCAGAGAGCCGTTCAGTAAGATGGCGGACGTCCTTTTCCAAGCTAGCAATTTTCTTATCCCGGCTCTCTAACTCCAACTCCATAGCCTTATGAATATCTTGAGATATGGTGTCCGCAATGGCATCAGATAAAGCAGGTATTAATACATCCAGAAAGGCCTTGGACCGCAGAGCCTCGGGGATAGCAGCAGTGAGGGCAATGGGGTCGATTGCTGGGGCGTCAACTGGGCCGGTAGTTGCCGTGTTCGGTGCATGTCGTTTCGGAGGCATTTTGTCCAAAAAGCCTGAAATATTCACCGATAATAGCCTGAAATATGCACCGATAATAATGTAACAGTTCTCTTCCGTCCAAGTTAATGAAAATGGAAGGCCCTTGGCAGTACTGACCCTCAACTTTTCAGCGAAAAGGGGCAATTTTGAATGCTGTCGGGAGACCTCAGAAACACGTCCATTCGCTTCGATTACATACTCATTTTAAAAAATCTAGATTCACATCAGGCAGACAGTCTTTCTCAAGGTCAGTGTTGTAGTCATGTACTTTTCATGGCCGGGGTACCAAGCACTGGCCGGGTACCAAGTACACAGGTGTCCGAGTAGAACTCAGGTACGCGTACTGTTGGGGCGAGTCGAGTACACGAGTACAAGTATCCGTGCACCAAGTCCATCAGCGCAGTACCAGCTATACTTGGATCTCCGAGTATGGGAAATTTTGAAATGAAAGATCGAAAGGTACAGTGTAAAACACAATAACTGGTTATCGACTAATGTCTGGTTTATGCTTTTTATCTTTTAAAATGATATATAAAAAGGCGGCTTTAATGAATTACAAGTGAAACTTCTTTCATACAATATTACTTTAACCAACAACCTTGAAACTATGAACTGGAGTCTCATCGAAACCGATTTGTCATATTTCCAGTCGGTGTCTTTCCGGTAAATGGATTCAAGATAACCTACTTGGATCTTTGACAACTTTGGTCACGATGATAGTATCACATAACTTGTTTTCAGGTTTCAGATCAGAGTGGGAGTGTGCCCGTGCATTGAGATAGAATATTGTGCAGACATTGTTTAGGACCGTGCCCGTGCATTGAGATAGAATATTGTGAAGTCAGTTCTATATCTACAATCATCTTACCATGTCTACTTTTGCCTTAGCCAGTTCGATGCTGCTGATGAGTGTACTTCTATTCGGTGAGTTTTTCTTGAATCAACTTTGAGCGTACATCCACAAAATGAAAGAGTTGTAATAAGCCCCAGTGTAAAAATAAACATGATTTTTAATGAGTAGGTATGTGCGTCATCGTGTCAAATAAAAAGGGATTTATCAAGATATTATTTGATTGAACAATGAATAGAAAACATTTGTTCAAAAAAATAACTTTGATTTACCAATTTTCAGTTATTAACTATTTTACCTGCTTTTGGAGCAATATTTTTTCACTCACTCACTCACTTGCTTGTTTATTAAAGTGTTATGACAATCAGCGGCGTAACTAATGTAAATTTTTAGGGGGGGCACAAGGGGGGGGGGCACAATTTTTTCTAGGGGGGCACTGCTGGCAAATCAACTATAGATTCCTTTGCACTTTTTAAAAACTAGATCTTAATCTACGCAATGGCGGGTTCCAAACAGCCCCTCAATTAAACCAAAGGGAATATGGTCAATTTGCAAAATGTTGTTTCTATGCACTTTTTCAGCGCTTCGTTTAAGATTTATTTTTATTTATTTTATTTTTTCCTAATTTTGTTCTCTCTTCTTTTTCGCCAATTTAGAATCATGCAGTTACTGTTTGAATGTGTAGAAATACATCATAACTGTTATCAAGGGATTGCGAGACCTTTTTATGGGGAGTTATGTATTTGAGGACTGGCACTAGTATTTATTTATTACACACTTGGGGCCATGCACAGTAGGCCTAATCAATGTTATCAATCTAATCAATGTTTGACCCATCCGCCCCCCCCCCCCCAATTTTGTTTTGTACATAAAGACAAACTATTTAATATACCCTATAGACCATGTTACATTTGTTTATACAGTGGTGACCTTGTACATTCTAAAACGTTTCCTGCCGGGCAAGATACTACACAGGCTTTATGGGAAAATTTAAGTTTTGTGTCATAATTTTCACATAAATTCAAAATTTACAAAAGCAACAGCTGTACAGCTTTTGCGATGTCCCCCCTTTATTCATATCAAAAGTTGAGAAAAATCAGACAGTGCAATCTCCATAAAACATAAGATTGGTTGTTTTCTTCCATTGATCTGTGTACAAAATGTGCCTGCAGGAAGTCCAGGCTCTGTGACTCTTTTGAAACATGTGATGTCACAGGTCACATCGTCTATACACTGAAGAACAAAGTAATGTCTCAAATGAAGCAGATATTTTAGATCAATGCTCTCACGGCTCAAGAGTTTTCAATGGTTTTTCCTCATGTACTTACGATAAATGCAACGGCACCCAGCAAGTCGTGTAGCTTTATGTGACACTACCGTATCGTATTTAACGTGGCAGACTGTGGCAGAATGGGGCGCGCTCGCGGGCGATGAGTCATCATACAATTTGCGGACGTGATTTACCGTACTCTGAAGACGTTGGTAAAAATAACAACTGTCCATTGCAAAGGTACAACAAATATGTGTAAATATATGAAAAATAGTTTGAAACATTGAGTTATACGCCACCAGTGCGCCATAAAAGTTTATACAACTTAACATTTTATATTCTGGTAATTATAGTCTCAAAGGTTCGGATTTCAAATGGGGGGGCACTGTCATCAATTGGGGGGGGGGGGAGGGGGGAACGTGCCCCCCGTGCCCCCCCCCCCGTGCCCCCCCTTAGTTACGCCACTGATGACAATAAAGATGATGTGTCCAATTTCTTACCAATTAAGCTTCAAAATTATGTATTAAAATTTTTAATCACGCCTTTCGGTCATGTTTTGTAAATTGTTTGTGGCAAATGAGATAGCTTTTGGATAATTTCCGTTTTGAAACAGCGTGGTCTGTCAAAATTCGTCCAGTAAAAAAACAAAACGAAAATAAGCAAAATATTTTAACAGAAATTGGGCCATGCAACTTTAACCACAAGAAAACTTCTAACACGCACAAAGTTAATGGACGATCCTGAAGCTATTCATTGGTGGTACACCTTTTTGGTGTTGTTGAGCGATGTTACTTCAAGATGCATTGTCAGATTTTTGCTAAAAATACTAGGGGTGTTTGTAGATTTTATTTTTAAATCAAAGATATAAAAACTATACATTTCAAAATTGCTGAACAATATAAAGTCAATCTCGAGATCCTTTTTGCAACTGGTATACGTTATCTAAAAAAGACTGTTTGGTGGGGGAAAAACCTGTCAAAGCCTACTTTTCTTAAAATGCAAATCAATTTTATTTGTTGCAATGAAGGAAATCTATGCTTGAACCTGATTCGAAAGAACATACACTTAAAACCCTCAAGCGAGGGAACTGTTGCAACGACCCCGTAGTATGCTTTCAGTTCTAAATTTGTTTTTAAGTATAAGTGTGTTGTTTACATGCATTGGTTAATTTAACCTTATTTATTTGCTTAAATACATTTTTAATTGAGGGTGAATAAAGAAAAATTTACATATGCGGGATGATTTGAAACAGCAACCCCTGGATTAACGTGCCGGCGCTCTACCAACTGAACTATCTAGCCATATCATCAAGTCGAGCGCCATGTAGAAGCTCGAGCCTGCCCAGTGATTTTTGTCCAGATGTTTCGATCCAGCATGCAGGAGCGTAGTTCCTCAGCGCTGGCTAAGCTGGTGTCTCGTTTCAGGGTATCTATGAAGGAAAGCCATATAATGATAGCCCCAAAGTTGTTCACCCCAAATCATTTAAAATTTACCCGGTCAGTTTCCCCTATTATGGTTTATTGTAAATAAGTTTTTATAATTATTTGGTTTCTACTAGGATTGACAATTTACATACCGATTACACAAAAGTATGCTGGTAGAATTTTGTCCCGTTACCTCCTACTCAAAGCACTGACCCATGTTGATTGACACCCCTCTATGACATGTGGCTTGGTCCAGCTTAGGAAATCATGGTATATAACTTATCCCTTTCATTACCAGCAAATATTTCACAGTAGGACCTTGCATACCAGCAGTGTGTTACCCCTCACAATGCTTCTGCACCAACGAATTTGTGTGGATTTTAATGAAGAGCGCCACCAATGTGCAGTGAGTGATTTTTCATGTGTATTGTATGCACTGTACAGGCATACAGTGTAATCCTCCATGGTGTCAGTAAATCAAATAGCATTATAGCATACCACCAAATCTAAATCATTTTATGTCACTGAACTATTTATTGAAGGACATTAAATCCAAATGAACCACAAAAAGTGTTGACAAACGACAAAATCTAAATCATTTTATGTCACTGAACTATTTATTGAAGGACATTAAATACAAATGAACCACAAAAAAGTGTTGACAAACGACCACCCCCTCCCCCTCCCCCCCTCTTTCAAAGTTGCCTTGGATTGCGGACACACGAACACATTTTTGGCGGCAACATTGAATAGGGGGGGGGGGGGGCAGGGGGGGGGGGCTATTGTTAAAAATGCCTACAAATATGGAGCTACATATTTCTTTATGCCATAAATTTAAACCAAGTGCAATGTATGGTAATTCTCAAAGCAAGGAACGACGCACATTGGATATGTACATTGTTTGCAAATCATCCTCGTTTGTTTTCTCTTGTGTAATCGACGGTTACTACAAACGATGCAGTCACGTTTTCTTCCGGAAGGGTTTTTGCCAGGATAATGCATTTTCTCTATCATCCCAACAGGAAAGTTATTCGCATTGGATCGTCTACAACGCAGCATTGTAGAACGCTCCCAACCCGTGAGCAAGCCGTCTATAACTTGAATACGGAAGTCAAGATTACTGACATGCTTATTTGTTGGTATGCTGTTGAAAATTACCGTAGCATTGAGCATACATATGTTCAACAAACAAAAAAACACCCGTTTCCACCATTTCAAACTTCTGTGTGTATGCGTGTAGTACTGACAAATTTGATTAGCGAGATCTGTTCCTCCCATGAATTTGTTGTAGTAATCTATAGATTTTGGCTTAGCAATTTCACGCAATCCACTTTCGCTTTTCTTACACCGAATTTTTTTGCTTATTACTTGGCAATCGCCTACATTTGTTAGGAATACAACATTTTTGTTATCACGCCAAACAATGCATAACTGACCAGCCTTCTCATAAAATTTGGGGTCATCTCCCTTTTTCATTCCATTTGTCTTTGGGTGTGCTGCACGAGGTATGCCCCGTGCCGTATAACGCACAGGACCACTACATCCAAATCCTAGGTTGTCCATTTTTGATACCAGAGCTGGCCTGTTAAAGTAATTATCACAATAAATTACATGTCCTTTATGTTCAAATCCATTTACAAGTTCAAGGACGACTTCTCCTGGGATGGTTAGGTCAGAGGGATGGCATTTTGCTGGGGATGATTCGGTATTTACAGGTGGCCTTTGTGAAGTCTTCGTCTCCTTGGGAGCAGCTCCTGTGTACAATACCCAAGAGCACGTGTAACCAGTCTCCGACTCATTCAAAGAGAATGCCTTCATTCCCCATTTGACCGGTTTTCTGGGCATGTACTGTAGAAACCCGAGTCGTCCCTTAAATTTGATCATACTCTCATCAGGAGATAAGTTCTGTCCAGGGTAATACAGGTTGCGAAATTTGGGGAGGATGACATCCAGCAAAGGCCTAACTTTCTTAAGCTTGTCACATCCAGAGGCTGGTTGAGGCAACTGGTTGTCAGACAGGTGAAAAAATCTCATAATGGAACTAAATCTATTTCTGGACATAATGGATGGATACAATGGCGTGAGTAGAACTTCAGATGTTGACCAGTACATGCTGTACTGAGGTGACTTGTTGATACCCATAGCAAGCAGGAGTGCGACAAATGCCATCATTTCATTTAAGTGAGTGGGGGTCCAGGACGTTTGTGAAGCAGTTTGTTCTGCGTAGCGGTTTGTTTCGTCTACAAGCATATCCCAAACCGTACTGCAAAAGAACAACTGGAATACCTGTGTTGCAGAAAGTCCTGTAAAATCACTGGTGGGGCCGGCATCTCCGGTGAATTGCATCGGCTTCCTGTTGAGACGACCGATCTCTTTCCAACCCGATCTGAAGTCTGGTTTCTTCCGTGTAGATTTAGCGTTTTCCTGCAGTAGGAAAGAGGAAAGAGGCAAAATGCATGATGGCGCTGTAGATCTATCACTTTACGTAAAGTGTGCTATATGCAGAGTTATTTGAGGACCCAGATTGATGAAAATGTTATTATGTAACCTTCTCGTTCCACAAATATAGGGCAAGGGGGTGGGGGAGGGGGAAGGGGTGAGAAGGGAAAGGGGTGGGGGAAGGGGTGAGAAGGGAAAGGGGTGGGGGAAGGGGAAGGAAGTGGGGGAGGGGTGTGCATGCAGTTGCCATGTCAAATTGTTGTAATTAACTTTCCCTTTGTTTTTGTGCTTTTTAGTAGTCCTTATCGCTAATAATAATAATAAAACTTATATAGCGCTGGTATCTTAACCGAGGGTTAATTCATTGCGTTGCACCAACAGAGGGCGCCCTTCCGCAAACCATTATGGGATAAATCTTTACATCCAACATGGCCGCCAATGGTGGCCCATCGTTGATGGTCTTTTTGTATTCATTGTTGTCCGAGTCGACACATCATAACTTTAAGTGACAAACTTAATCATTCAGAACGCCCGCAGAAACGCCTTTTTATTGTTCAATGTACCTTTAAGAGCCATTGTCCTAAATCAAATTAAAAGCCAATGTAAAAAGGGGTACTTTTGGACAAATTTATGCCCAAGTTATTCCTGCCCTCAACTGCATGCACGGTCATGACCTACTCCCTAACAACATCGTGCTTACCTGCTCCACCTCGCTCGCCGATTCGCTGGAGTTGATTCACCACCATCCTGCGTGTCGATCTCCCCTTCCGAGTCGATCTCCCCTTCCGAGTCGATCTCCCCTCCTTCCGAGTCGATCTCCCCTCCTTCCGAGTCGCTGTCTGCAAATATCTCGGCCAAAATTTCAGCATTTCTATCGCCGTCCATAATGTTGCAGCCACTTGTTCGTTTGAATGAATGCGTGCCAACAGGTCCGCGGGGGGACGCTATAAATAACAATGGGATTAACGAATTCGCCAATAGAGGGCGCCCTTGTTACTTTCTCAATAAGCATTATGGGTGGGGACCAATAAGCGCCACTGGTCGTTAAACAATACATTTGACAAGGTGCCATATGGAGCCCTGGTCGGGAAGAATGACCCCAAATATGTGCCATTTGTCGCCCGTGGTACTGATAGGGTTATAAGCTGACCTGTGTTGATTGACACCCCTCTATGACTTGTGGCATGGTCCAGCTTTAGGATATCATGGTAAGCTGACCTGTGTGTGGTTAAGACAACGAACTATTAAAATGTCACTATGTGCTGACAGCGTCCCTCACTGCAGGTTTTAAACCAGTTTCACAAATTAGAGAAACATGAAAGTAATGGTGTATTTTTTCTTGTTCTCATTAATGTTTATTTTGTATCTTGCTTGTAATCCAGGACTTTGTATAACCCATCCAATCAACAGCAACACCAACAACCAGGAAACCCCAAGATCATACTCAGACGGTAACTGTTAAAATTCAGTTTATTTATACTTTTCTTTCTTTCAAAATAGTTTATCATATAGGTTTACTACATAATGATTATGTAATTGGATTTATAATTTATTTAATAGTTAATAAAATAAACCATTTAATTAAATCACATAAAGTCGCCACAAATTAGGGTATATTTTGTTTTCGTATATTTTTTATTTGACGTGGGTTCCATTATAACCCCTTTTGCAATGCTTAATATAAAGACAAAGTGAATAACCTTAACAATCGCAGAAGCAAAAAGATTTGGTTCTGTCTCAGAGCTCATTTGTTTTAAAGTTCGTTCTATTACCAATTCTTCCAGTGATTGTGCGTCCCTAAAGTGCTTTTAAAGATGCTTAGTCATTTCTTTTTCAAAATTCACCCGATAACTAGATTTAATCTTGAAATAGCTATTTATATCCGATTTATGAAAGTTACAGCTTTCAGGTATTACAGGATAAAAACAAACCCGCCATTGATAAGTTAAAGACTAAAAATGATTTGGTCACGTCCATCTGCCTGCATGTACAAACAATTTAATTTAATGTTTTTTTAAACATAGGTTTTTTGTGCATTGTTCGATGCAATTATGGCCGAAAATTGTGTAGTTTTAAAAAATCTTTCTGTCTAAATACGTTGAGAGAAGAAACATTCCCTCAATAAACTTCTTTCATTGAAACTTGGGCCAAGCAACTTTAAAAACAGCAATTTCTAACTCAATTCAAAGTCGATTGTTCTGATTGACGCAGTCGAATTAAAGCCAAAATGTGAACAAAATTCCTCGAAAAAATTTCAAACGTTTTTCTCACCAACACATGACAATGTTCTTATTATTCTAGGGGTTGAAAACTAGAGAGTGGAATAAAGTTTACTGTTTAAAAACGCAAGGGTGTACTTTCACTTTAGATCCAAAGTATTGATGGTCTTATTTATTTCAGGACCACCGTGTACCAGTGGACCGTTGGGAATGGAGAGTGGAGCGATCCCTGATGGAAGCATTACTGCATCATCATCCTACTCGTCGACACATTTACCTCCACAAGCTCGACTCCATGAGGGCAAGTCATACTCACTTTCCGTTTAATTGCTGATAGGAACTGCTCACCTGATCCACACACAGTCTCATATTCTACCCATTTAGTCCATCCTGGTAACTAGTTCGTTTAAAGCATATACGGCCAACATTGGAAATACATAAATGAAAAAACAAACTTAAAGTGACATGTTATGTGTGTGAGTAATTATAGAGGGGGGGGAGGTAGGGGAGCTAGATGCTGCCGAAGCCCTGGTCCACTTATTAATTAAGATAAGGACGCGCAGTATTACTCCAACTAAGATCGATCATGTTCCTGGCCTTTTGGTTAGGATCACTGTGTATTTGTTCTTGGCCTTTTGGTTAAGAGCATGTATGGGATCTGCGCTTTTCGGCCTTTTGGCTGATCATGTGTAGTATCTGTTCTTTTGTATGGGCAGGGGGGAGCGAAACCCCACGTACTAAGGTGCATTTGAATGCCCTGCCCAGGGGTCTATTGTTAATCAATATTACCCCAAAGTCAAAAATTAGTATTACTCCAACGTATCAAGGTTTATTCCAGTTCTCATAATACATTAACTCGGGATAAGATGAGAAAGAAAACACCAAGCACCAGCCAGATCCTAAAGATAAACAACAAAATGATACAACCATAATCCGGAGGTACATAGGTATAAAAACATAAGCTACGCGAGATACAAGTAATGCCCTGTGTAATGGCGTCTGTTTCTACATGCAACGCACATAACGATACAAAATATAAATTTAATCACAAGAGCCTCCATATTTTTCTACATTACCTGAATTTTTGACTTTCTTTGTGCAAGAGAAATTTGTATATGCTGCTGATCGGAATAAAATGGAGCTACGTAGCTCCAAACCCAAGAAGATATAATAACAACCAAAGCTTTGCTTCATGGGATCGAAGGACAGTGTTATGATTAAATGTTTAGTTTCTTCGTTCAAGGGCCTATGAAATAGAATTTTTTAATGCTGTAAACAATAAAGTATGCCTATTACAACATATATTTGATTTTTTTTTCACAAGCCATTTTACACTATTAAAAAAAATATTTCGAAATTTAGGGGGGCCGCCGCGCCCCACCCATACCCCCTCATTAACATAAAATCCGTGACGTAACAAAAGGCACTCAACAGAACGACTTGTCATAGGTCGTGCGTGGGGCCATGCAAACACTGCACAGAAGGAACAAGTTCGAAGAAGTTTGTCTCTCTCTTTTGGGGTCTTTTTACGTTGATTTTAACAAATGCCAGATATGGACGGATATGGATATATGGACGGCGAATGTGAAGCTGACCAGAGCCAAATGGTCTGGACGGAGCGAGCAGCCTATGCTCTGCAGTGCCCACTCATAACGGAACATTGTGCATGAGAAGCGCTCAAATAATGATGCGCTGTGTTCGTGCACACAGTATGTGCACACACACAAGTGTGTAACAGCCTGCAATCGTGGACCCTCCTTTGTTCAACTCTTTGTGATAGCAACCGTGGACCACAATGCTTTCCTTTGTGATAGCAACCGTGAACCTATTGTCCTCTTTTGTTATAGGTCCCCGGTTTGAATGTGGTTACCTACTCACACACACACCGCGTATTCTGATCTGACCTCTAACGTATAACACATGCTACGAAACAGTTGATTTTATGTCCTGTACAATGGCAATTTTGGCTGTTTGTAAAGTTCGTACCCGCCCGTGCACACAATTCACAATACCCCCAAGCACCGCAGTCCAGTTATACAAACATATTCATGTTATACAAACATATATTTTTCGCATTATTGTTGACGACATCATATCTGATATTATATTCTAATATATACATGTATTTTTATAGAATGTATCAATAGTCCACTGACTGAACACGTACTTCTGAAGATGCACCCCCAAAATATGGTTGCGTTATTGTCCATCGGTATGGTGTGTGTGGGCGTGCGTCCAATCCGACATGTTCGGTGGACGACTTGACTCGGCTGTGTACTTAAACTGGTACCCGTTGCGCGCCTGGGCACCAGACCATGGCTGATCTCGATTTGGGAGCCGCTGTACGTCACGAACAGCGCCTTCTTGTGGAGTCCAAAATACGAAAGTTTCGGGGGGTATTTTTTTTTATTGAATTAAAATAAAAAAATTCACTCCAGACACAAAACAGTTATGAAAAATAATTTCTTTTCATATGAACTGATTTAATAAAACTAAAAAAAACACACACAAAACCCCACTTCATAGGCCCTTTCAGTTGTAAAGGCACATTAGGGACAAAATACCCCAAAACCCCTTAAAAACAAATATATTTTTTTTGAAAACTGCAACCAGCCTGGGGATTTAAATCATTTACGCTTATTTGGGTAATAATGGTAAGTGGAAATTTTCACTTTTATTATAACCCATATAGGATCGTTGATGTTTGCGACGAAACGATCATTAATGAAGTGATCCACTTTGAACAAGTTATTTCATTGGAATGGATAAGGGATTGATTTAGTTCTACTATTGCTTAATGTTGATTTTACACAGGAAACAGCCACTGGTGGGTACCAAAGCAAAGTGCTGTAGTAGGCTCTTGGATTCAAGTTGATCTGGGACTGCCAGGCCCAGTTGTTACAGGACTGATTGTACAGAGTCATCCAGCATACTCCATGGAAACCTTCAGCATTCAGTACAGTTTAACAGGAGAATCTGAAAGCTGGCATGACTTGGAGAATGCGGACGGAGATACCATACGGGTCAGATGCCTTTTCTTGTACCTCCCTAGTCTTGATTGGCGACGCTATTTTTTGTTTTAGCCATCGGTAGAGGGCGCAACATCAACTAGCTCGGAGGGACTTGGCAAGTCTACAATTGTGTGTGGGTGTGTGTGCATGATATGATACACATTCTCCGGTAATTTGTTTTGCGATAATTTATCAGCAACCACGTTAACAAAACGAACGTCGCCAATCAAGACTAGTAGGCCTATCTCCTTACAAAAAAACAACGCAATCATCATGAGGTCTTAGTTGGGCCAATAACTGCAAGTATCATTTATAAATCATGCAACTCCAAATCCAGCAATGCTTTCTCATATCCCCAAGGTGATTTGTTTTCTCCTTCTACGAAGGATCTTTTCAAACCTTGTTCATTGCTCACCATGTGCCCGCTCGTGTTAGTAAAACCTCAAAACGTGCAGATAAATACTATGAGCACGAAATGCTTACATTATTGAAATGTTACAACGAGACTCAACGGCTCAAGTTAGGCAGACAATACGCGAGCAACTACTTGTTTTTTACGGAAGTGTATAGGACAAAGTGAAAACAACATTTTAGAAAAAAAAAAAAATGGTGGCCCCAAGCAGCGTCCCCCTTCCAAAATAAAAGCATGGCCTCCACCACTGACCCCATCCCTATAGGGCGCACCACACCAAATAAGCTAGAATTAATGCGCCAAGCTACTTATCATAATTTGTAAACCCACAACTTATTTTTAATTACAACGTTTTGGGGGTCATGCAATTAATAGATTGTGTAAATATAATAATCTATCACAACCTGGGGGTTCTGTGCTTCAACCTTTGAGGAGACTTGATAAATTTAGGCGTTAAAGTTGGCCCTATTTGAACGGGAAAGTGGAGAAGTGCTTCACGAAAACTGGCAGCAAATCGGTTTTGGAAAAAAACAAATTTTCGCGTTTTTTTCTTCTGGGGTAGTTAGCAAAAATTCCAAAACGGCTGACCTGGCAAAAATTGAAAAGAATTCTAAAGTTCAGTCGTCCGAAAATATGTTTGATTGGTTTTCAAGAGGCTGAGAGACTTACACGACTTTTTGAGTATTTTTGAATATTTATCATTTAGCATTGGTTCCTATGGGAGTTTATTTAGTGTGGTGCGCCCCCTTGGCCCAATATACTTAATCCCGGCCCTCCTGCTTGTTCACTATGTTGTTTTTGTGGCAATAGTAATCCGCCCGGGCGAAAAAGTAATTAGCCCGGGCGCAGAATATATATATATTTTTTACCGTGTTCTAAATACACTTTCGTGAACTAACACGGCACGCCATTTTGTGGAGTCAAATTTTTGACTCCACAAAATGGCGGACCGTGTTAGTTCGCAAAGTAAAAGGAAAACCACGCAATTTCGAGGCACTATGTGGATCATTATATTCTACTTTTAAAACATCATTCTAATCATATGCATTTCATAACAAACGGTTTCAAACGCTTTTCATAGACCAACTCGCCCGATCCAAGGCAACGTGTCCCTTTAATCAAGACACTTGACTATAATTGCTTCTTTTCACCCAGGGATAAACGGATACCTGTGAGGGCAGCATAGATTGATTTAGCTGGGTGAGCTATACCTATAGCAGCATATGCTGTATACAGTACTCCCCATTCAAGAAGCTGAATAAATGGCCAAGTGACTAGGGGTAATAATGTTGGAGCGCTATAAGCGTCACTAAGTTACGGATTTGAGCGATAAGCCACTATTATCATTACTAAAACCTTTAAATAAAAAATCTAATAATATATTGACGGTCGATTGATGCAGCCTCAACTGTACAGAGGTATTAATAAAAGTCCTACAAGAATCATCAATATCTTTATATTGGAATATAATGAAATAACAGTTATGCTAACAAGAACAGCTTAAAGATGTTTCACTTGTAATCACCCTAACTGAAAAAAAAAAAATATGTTTTTCATTTAGTTCAACGGGAATGTCGATGGTGGTCAACGAGTAACTGTCACCTTCCCTGAGGTATTGAGGACCAGATTCCTTCGAATAATGACACTAACTTGGACTCAATATTATCCTATGTTTGCATTTGAAGTTCTTGGATGCCGAGGTGACGTTCAGACTTAGCATTATGTTTCAAACGTTATTAACATTTTTTAGTGAATTATCATTCAATAAACATTGTGTAACTACTAAAACACATCGCTATAAAATCTCCTTTACGCTCGTGAATGAAATTTTATGTGTCACTGGCCTTAAACCGTACAACTTTACTTACACCTTTAAATTAGTCAATGATAAAACTTGCTCGTCGAACTTACCTTGTCTTTATTATAATTATATCCATTGTATGAGCTGGGCTCAACCAGAATGAAAATGTTTGATGACTACTAACAAAAGTACTGCATGCTTATTCTGTTATATTTTGCGGACAAGCACCCCCTCCTCCCCCTCCCCCCCCCCCCCCCCCCCCCATTTAAAAACTTTCAATAATTTTACGAGTACAAAATTATCAAAAAGCCTACAGGTATCCTCTCAGATATAACAAAAAGGTCGAACAAGTTTGCATAAATATTGTGCTAAACAATTATGAAAAATTATATAATTACTATAGGATTAAACACTCTGAAACCAGATATGCTTGACCTTATACACATTGATTAACAATGAATATAAAAGATCATTTAAAAGGACAAGTGTCATTTTTCGTTTCAAACACAGGAACCGTGTCAAAATTACATTTCATGCTACCTTCTTGCAGCATAAAAGTGATGCCCAGGAAAATGTTTTCATTTCACTATCCGGTTTCTACCGGAAGACAATAGTATGTATATCTATTTTTGATTTATTTCCACCAGATATTCTGCTTACAGACAGGTATGTAATCAGCTAGACCGACCGACAGACATCCCGACAGACAAACAGACCATCAAAACAAAGAAACAACAGCATAAACAAAACAACAAAACACCAAAAGCAAAACCCTAAAAGAACAAACCATGGCAAAATGTAATTTCGTATATAGGCGTGAAAAACACAATTAACTAGAAGCATTGCCAATGTTGTTCTGCTGTTATCGTTTTATTGAAGATGGTATCATCCGGCTAGCTGGAGGTGATGACGCACTTAGAGGTCGAGTAGAGATTTACCATGAGGGTGCTTGGGGTGCGGTATGTGAGACAAACTGGGACCTACAAGATGCCAATACTGTATGCAGGCAGCTCGGATTCCTAGAGGCAAGTGAGGCAAAGAACGGATCATTTTATGGAGCGACAGAACTTCCTATTGTAATGGATCGAGTTGCTTGTAAAGGGACGGAGCCATACCTTTCCAAATGCTCATTTCTTTGCAAGGAAAATAATCCGTGCACCAGCACTGCTGGAGTAGTCTGCAAACCACGTAAGCAATATTACTGCTTTTGTTGTTGTTTTTTATCTGTTAGCCGGTTGTCGTGGGATTGTTTTCGTGAAGCTTTTAAGGGAGCATTTAGTTATCTCATCGACATACGAAACTAACGGATATTTATTCCTTTTATATCTTTATATCGGCCTACGAATTATCCTAATTAATTAATTGACGAAATAAAACAAAAAAGCAACATTACATTTGATAATGCAAGTGGTGAGTTGACACTGATCTTTCTCAAAGAAGACTTTTCTCTAAGTGTATTTTGAGAATAAAGATCGTTGCCATAAAATACAATTCTTTACGACCTTTAAAAAAGTGGTAATCGCCGGATGATTTTCTGGGCCCCTTCTCTTCTTTTTTTCGCATTACATTCAAAACAAAATTACGCCACCGAAATATTTTGAATCCTGTCTCGCTACAACAATAATATTCAGGTTTTTTAGATGAGTGCATTCCGGTTTAAACGAAACGTTTAGTCTTTTTGTTTGTCTAATGGTTTTAATTATGACAGGATGCATTATACAACAAGTGGTCACATTGTCACTCCCCTTGTGACTATTTCAATTTGGCTGCAACGTATTGATTTCACTCTGACTTCCCTTTATAAATAAGATGATGTTAGGCTTGTGGATGGACCAACCAGGAGAAGTGGACGGGTTGAGATCAATGTGGATGGCGCATGGGGTGCCATCTGCGACAATGAGTGGGACTTGACTGATGCTAGGGTCGTCTGCAGACAGCTTGGCTACTCTGGTGCCACGCAGGCAAAGTCGGGTGCTTTCTTTGGTCAAGGCGGTGGTCCCAACTTCATGGATGGGGTTATATGTGATGGTTCCGAGGCCAAAATCACCGATTGTCCGTCGCATTGCTGGGATAAACCAAAGTGCAAAAAAACAGAAACTACTGGAGTAATTTGTGCTCAAGGTATTATAGTACAATGGAAACTTATAGAATATTTTTTTGCAAACAGCAGCCGTCATGCACAATTTTTTCAAAGAGTCTAAAATGAGCTCCACAAACGCGTATTTATATTAAGAAATCACGATGATCGATGACGGACTAAACATACTTGATCGAATAATGCGACCTTTTTAGCCCAGCAAAGACTATCGATCTTCCCCGCCCCTACTAAACTGTGTAATTCTGTTGTGTGAATTCAAATAATGGGACTGAGATATTAAGATCTTTTTGTCGTTTCGCGTTCAGGTAAGAAAACCCAAGGATTAAACGAATGTTCAAGTCATTTATGACGGGGACTTGAATGGTCTTTACACTTTGAAAACGACCTTTCTGTTGCTGGGGCACTTTTGTTGGGGCACTTTAATATAGGTTTTCTCGGTCAATTTCGGCAAATGAGCAGCCGATTTCATTTTTGTGCGTTCGAATTAAAGCTATTTTGCCTCTCCAGTTGTTACTGCGTTTCAAATTCAAAATTCGGGCATTCAATTTCGTATTGAGGCATTCAAATTCCTTTTGCACTGTGTTCAATTTAGCATATCGTCATTCTTTTTCGTGACGCACAATCATCATTCAATTTAGCAAAGCTGGTTCGACTGGAGATTTTACTGGTTTAATTTTTTTCAA
The DNA here is from genome assembly GCA_037783415.1 of Leptasterias polaris. Lineage (NCBI taxonomy): Eukaryota > Metazoa > Echinodermata > Asteroidea > Forcipulatida > Asteriidae > Leptasterias > Leptasterias polaris. The sequence continues at coordinate 435,898 of JAZGTN010000038.1, forward strand.
TTTCGTAAAGAGGCAATCAATTTCGCTAAATGAGAATTCAAATAAGTACGACTAGAGAAATACGAATAAACAGATAATCTGTATTAGGCAACTGTTTCGTATCTTCACTTTAATTCAGGCAAACCTTAATATTTTTCTTTATTTATGGTTCCAGGAGACTTTACATGGGGCCCATGATGGGTTTTTTTCTTTGTTTTCTCCTATATTCTTTTTGGGGGATCTTTATTGGTTAACTGGCCTAATTTTGTATTGTGTTTGAATGGGGTGTTTCTTCCTGGTTTTTGTTGTTTATGTTGTTTCTTCCTCAACCATCAATCTGTTGGCGTGCCAGACATCTTGGCGTATATGTTTAGGTATGGTTGTACCACAAGCTGCAAACTTATTGAAATATGCGTGTAAAACTGTAGCAAAAGCTCGTCTTCGAAGTACAAAGTGACTCAAGTGCAAATAAGTGAACCGTATATGCCTTATTAACAAAGCGTTTTTTAGATTGCACAAATTACAGAAATGACTGCCCAAAAATGAATTTGAATAACTAAACACACGCCTCAAAAAGCTCCGGCGAATTTGAATGCTGCTTTGATGAATCGTTAAATTGAATGATTATTTTGTTAAATCGAATAACGCAACAGTACATTTGACTAGTCATAAAACGAAATCGAATGACCCTTTTCAGTAGCATTCGATTTCGCGCGAAATAGAATAGCGTGGTGGTTAAATTGGCTGCTCATTTGCCGAAATTGACCGAGAAAACCTATAGTTTCCCCCACGTCGTAACCAGGGATTTATATACCAAATAAATTATATAGAGCAGGTTAACATTACTGCCTCCTCCCTCCCAATATTACACTCAGTTTCAACTCAGCTTGTTCCTTTACCATGATCCACACAAGATGGCTTTGTAACATTCCGTAAACACAATTATACGTCTATTCAATAATGGTTCATAGATTCAGAATGTAAATTTATATTGAATTTGACTTCCCAATTTTACCGTGAATGGTAAAACTACAGTCTATAAAATCTCTGGGTCCGAACTGAGTCTGGCTCCCAAGGGTTTGGCCCATGTCTGTGTCAGGCTGACCCGGTCTCTGATCATTTTGACACAGATTCCAAACTGACCTGGAAATTGGTCAGGACCCACAGGGACTAGAAGTCCGGTTCAATTCTGACCAGAGAGTTTATGAATTGCAATACTTATGTTTTGAGCTAATTATTTTACATTTCAAGTAATAAACCACAAGGGAAGCTGAACTTAATGTAAATTTTTGAATAATGATGGGTTTCTGACTCACAAGTTCAAAACTAAAATGGGTTGTACTCATTGTTAAAAACGTTGGCATTTCAGGCAAAATCAAACAAAACTTGGTCACGTTCTTGAAATCATCAAGTATAAAAACATATTATTTTGTTTACGGTACTAATTTTTATACTACAGGTTGGCGAGACAGTTTTTTTCCTGAAGAAGCCTTGCAGTAGACGTTCGGGTAATTATAATGTAGGATTAACACATAAAGCAATATCGAAATCCAGGAAAAAAGCAACGACTAAAAAAAAAAAAAAATCGAAATCTTTAAGTCATTTCAAATAATTAAAGCCTATTCTATTTTAATTGCTCTTATTAACTGTGCGTAACTATAAAGGGTTAGTGTGTGTTCAATTTGGTTGCTCGTGCGTCAGTTTGTTTGCTGTTGTTTCCCGTGTCTTTTTATCCGCTAAATTATAATTTGTTTGTTATACTCATGACATCTTAACAAATCGGGGATTGAGTTTGGGACAGTTAAACACACGTCCCCCATTATGACTTTTGTTTAATCACACAAAGCACTACGGGATGCCTCACTGCATGTTCATTGTTTTAATTGGATATTAAGCTTTTTATCAAAAGTTATATAATAAATACAGTTTACCACGTGTGACTCTTTGTTTTAATAAAGTTAAAATATTTTAACATCAATTTCTTGTGTTACACAGCCTGCAAAATTATATACATTTGGATAACAAACCCGTGTATATTTTCTTGATATAATAGATACCGTGAATGGAGCCTGGAACGTCAACGGCAGTGGCTTTTCAAAGATAAACATTTAATGTCGCGGTCTTCCTTATTGTTGAGCTAAAGTATTTTGCTAAAGGACCTGATGTGCATGGTTGGTTCATATATTAGTTAGAATAATAGCCAAACTGAGATATTTGTTGCGTCTTGAATTCAAGCCTTGCTATTATTACTCGATACCAATCCAATCATTAATCAAAGCATGTACATTGAATTAACACTATATTGGGATTAAAGTATAATCAGTGTAGGTGTAATACAAGAAGTAGGCTACTCAGTTTTATGATGTGGAGGTAACCAGCTAACGCAATACGTTGTCACAACATTGCATAAGGTTGTGAAGGCTGCAAATGTTGATGGGATGACAACGTTTGTACTGTACTTTGCATGAACGTCAGATCTTAACATGATTTTCAACAATGGTGAACATTGGTTGCATGTTGGTAATTTATGCAATGTTACCACCAAGTTTTTATGTAACGTTTTCACAACATTATTTTGGTGTAATTACAAAGTTGTATTTAAGTAGGGCAACAGCATTGTGGATCGGTTGCATTTGGTCTCATTAGGGCCACGTTATAAGAAATAACTAAAAATAGCAAGCTTGCAAGTACAACCATGTGTAAAACACTCTTTTATTCAATACCAAACATTAATTGTCTGTTCATTTTCTTGTTCAGGTTGCACATCACATCATAATTGTTGTATTTTAAGAGAAATAATGTGGGTTTGTGGCTTAGAATTTGGTAAGAAATATCGTTCCACCGACCCTCATTACTTTTTTTGTGCCTGACTGCTGAGAAAAATGTTCCAGAGAGAGCAAATGGTGGCAATTTTAAGCTAAACCATACCTTTTTGCATTAAACCTGACACGTTCAACTGATAGTCGCCGACCATCGCTTCAAAATGATACAAAGTTGCATTTTGTCTCGGATTGCCATGAAAACCCATTAGTATAAATAGTAAGTCCCTCCCTGGCGAACTATTAATCTAATGAGACTGACTTTCAGCTTATGATGGGGAAGATCTTAATTTGATTTTCTATATATCCTTTGTGCATCCTCGGCCATTATGTTGGTAAGCACACGTACAAATTACAAGCCAGTCCATTTCACAATAGATTGTGACAGAAGCTTGCAGTGCAACTTGAGTAGCATTTTTATATATATATATATTTTTTTTTGGGGGGGGGCACAAGGCTGTGCCATTTGATTTTATATTTCATATAGAGAGCACTTAATTTTGACCAACACAAGTGAAGTTTCCGTTTGCATTTCTCATAACAAGCCCCCTTCTCAGCACTCTTTGTTGTGACAATTTACAATGTGTGTGTTATAAGATAATCTGAAGTGGAGGTAAAAACAAATACATCAGAGTCCTATGTGTGGTTTTAAAAACACTGGAATTGCGACACGTAAGCTGACAAAGTGTAACATTTAACTCTTTTCATTTTTCATCTAAAAATCAAAATGCTCGCTGTGCCCCTTCTGCCCCCTTTTTAGTTACGCCACTGACAGAAGCTCATTGAACCAAAGTCGCAGTGTCAGCCATCTTGTTTTCTTCCATTCAAATTATGTGACGAAACTGAGGTTAAGAAAAACTCACATGTTCAAACGTTGGTCTTCTGATCATCGCACAAACAATGCATTTTCTTTAAAATTGAACAACACCTGGCAAAACGATGCTTGGAATATGTCCTTTCAGTCAAGTAAGGTATTTGTTTGCAACTTAGAAGTAATTTGTTGTTGTTATATGTTTGCGAGTGATGTAATCTACCGTTATTAAGTAACATTTAATTATTAAAACAAACTTTACTATTCACGTTTTTTTGTTCAGTGTCATTATTGAAAGATAACTTCTGAAAAAAATGTATTACAAATCATATTTTTAAAAAGTCACCAAATTCGCAAAAACAATAACTTCACTGATCTACTGGAACAAAAATTAATATGATCCTAAAAAATCATCTTACTGTGCTGTTGCCTTAAACATCTTTCTAGGTCTACAGTTGGCTGTTCCGAAAAATAAGTCTTTTAGCAATCCTTTTAAAAGGTTGGTTTCTCCAGTAGTAGATTAATATATTAAGCCATGAATTACTGTATCGCAGAAATTCCAGCCAAACATCGACACGATGGTTAGAATCAATCACCAGTGGGTATACTATAATAGACGGGAACCATGTTACGATGATGGTACCCGTGATGATCAGAAATGTATGTAAAGATTTCGCGTTAGAGCGACGAAGCTGAGCGTTTACGTCTGCCGCATTCAAACCCAATTCAGCTGCAGCTATACGCCGAGCCTGAAGGCGAGCTGTCAACAGCATCCTGATATACAAAATAATGATTATCAAAGGTGGAAGTATGACAGCAACATACACAAACATTAGCACAAGATCCTCGTCTAGTTTGTTAGTGTTCTGCTTTCCATTTATCAACAGTTTTGTAATAATTATACAAGACAATATAAAGTTAAGGGTTGTTGCGCAGAACAAAGTAATAAACACTCGTTCCTTTGTAACAATGGCGTTGAGTCGGAGTGGATGAGACACTGCTATGTAGCGTACAACAGCAATCATTGATAATACATTAAGTCCTACCATTTGAAAGAAGAAAGACACCTCGAGTAGCACATACTCCTCCTTCAGTATGTAAGAAAGGCAACCAAAAACACCAACAGCCACGTCAGCGGTTGTTAATAACATCATGAGCTGTTTAGTAATATCGTGCATGTCGTGTATGCGATGTAGCACAAGCAATGAGAAGATATTACTGACTATAATGACGAAGCAAACACCGACGAGTTCATAGCACCGGTCACCATCAAAACAAACGGTCTCGTTAGAGTTATCCATTCCAAGAATCCAACATTACACTAGTATTCAATCACTTATAACATCTTTGAAGATGACATTGTCTTGAGTGCGTGATGATACTATTAGCCTAAGTCAATATTGAACGTGGCTTGTGATGATAGCAACGGAATGGGATGAGAAGATTATAGGATGTTGCTGAGGTTTTCTGGATTAGAAGAAAATGTTTGATATCCTCAACGGGATTGACAAGCCCCAATCGGGGTTGAGTAATGTCATTGGTAGTAGTTTAAATGTTTTGATCGAACACGGTTTTCCAGTTTGTGACCAATGGTGATATCTTCAATGGCGGGAGAGGATGGGTTCCAGTCAAGGTGGTGTCCAGTGCTCGGAGATGTCATTGGTAGTAGTTTACATGTTTTGATCGAACACGGTTTTCCAGTTTGTGACCAATGATGATATCCTCAATGGCGGGAGAGGAGGGTTCCAGTCAAGGTGGTGTCCAGTGCTCGGAGATGTCATTGGTAGTAGTTTACATGTTTTGATCGAACACGGTTTTCCAGTTTGTGACCAATGATGATATCTTCAATGGCGGGAGAGGAGGGTTCCAGTCAAGGTGGTGTCCAGTGCTCGGAGATGTCATTGGTAGTAGTTTACATGTTTTGATCGAACACGGTTTTCCAGTTTGTGACCAATGATGATATCCTCAATGGCGGGAGAGGAGGGTTCCAGTCAAGGTGGTGTCCAGTGCTCGGAGATGTCATTGGTAGTAGTTTACATGTTTTGATCGAACACGGTTTTCCAGTTTGTGACCAATGATGATATCTTCAATGGCGGGAGAGGAGGGTTCCAGTCAAGGTGGTGTCCAGTATACTCATCGGATTGAAACGAACCTTTGAACCATGGAGGATGTTATCGTGCGACAAACTTACAGAGAATTATCCACGTGCCCACGAAAGTGTTCACTGGTCTCCTTGTTTGCAAAGGATAGTTCAGCCTTGTTCACGTCCACCATCAGAAAATCTCGTAAGGATGATTTTAGAAAGCTGTGTTCAAATATAAAGGTTCAGATTGGCACACCTCGTTATCAGTGTCTTCTCCAGACTCACATCAAATTAAGCATATCATCACGAGATACTAAACAGTTTTGTTTCATTTGTCTTTATAATAAAATAAAAATACCCGGGTATTTCAAGCGGCTGTGGTCCGCGGCTGTGGTTCACGGCTGCTTCCTTTCTTGACTGCGATTCAAATGTTATCACCATGAACGAAATGAGAAATATCGCCGAACACGAACTGATCTTGCTTCAGTATCTCTTTGCATTACATTGATTTTTCTAGATTGTTGGTGCGGCAACCCCATTTTGTTACACAGGTTACTGGTGCACACAGGGGAACACATAAAATATAGCGATTGTCATGAAAACAAGTTACAAACATCGCTGGGTTATAATATATTGAAACCCATTAGTCTACCTTGGAATTAATTTCCCTGGTGAACGATATTTTTAAATCACAACAAGTTGTTGGCATAATTGGGGAAGCTCTTAATGTGTTTTTCTATTTCCCATCATTTGTGTACATTTAGCAATTATGTTGGATAGCGCATGGAGGTAGAATAAATTATCAACCAGGTCGCTTCACTACATGCGACAACAGCTGTATAGTGTTGTCAATAGATAATACATTTATTTCAATGTTGCCATGTGTACATCGTTAAAGTTAAGGTACATGATAAAACATATACAATTGCAAACCAGAGAAGTATAGTAATGACAAAAACAATTTACACGCTGGACAAATAATCACAAAACAGGACAACCTTTAGGGCTATAGGGTGAAGCAAAAGCTTTTGTTCCCGTTTCTACGGACAGACAAACACAACAACAGACTAACAACACTCACTAACATATAAACATGTAGACAAAACATCATTTCGAAATACGCCATAAACGTATATTGTCCTGTTTTCCAACCTTTGCAAAATGATTTCAAGGCAAAGAATGTTAGTTCAAAGTAAACTAATGTGAGCTTGCGATTCTTGACGTGTCCAATGACATCGTGTTCGCATTCCAGTATTCTTGCATATTGCTCCCATCCTATCTTGGATGCATCTGAAAAAATTGTATGTTTGGTTTTGAATTATATTTTTGAACGTAACTCATGGCATCACAGATTCAATGTTTTCAATCCACCAGGTGGGGTCCTTTAATGCCTCCTGTGACAAACTCAGTTGAGTATCGTATACTGTCTTTTATACTTGCATTTCCCGGGTTTTCTCCTTTTCGAGATTTTGGTAAAACAGTTGACCGAACGTACACCGGAAAAATTGATACTATCGTACTTGGGTTATACTTCTCGAATTATTGGTGTATCTTTTGTTTTCAAGGACTGCCAGTATGTTGTATGTGATGGGAATCTGTACAGATTAGTTTCATCTTTAGTAGTGTTGCAAAAAGTAACAATACATCGTGAATGCGTTTTCTTTATAACTAGTTTGAACAAAAGTGTCTTCAATGTTTATTAAAGTGCATATTATAGTTTGAACTGGAAAAGAAATCCGATTCATAACCCTTAAGGGGCGGATCAACAAATTGACCAAATTCATCTGACGTCATTATAACAATAATCTTTGTTGCGTCATTTTGGGAGTCAATGCCCAGTGTGTTTTATAGTGCGCATTTTGGGAGTCAACTTGTCCTAGTAAGTTTTATATAGTGCGCATTTTACTCGAGGCAGTGTTAACACGCTTACCTTAACATTATGTGCACTCAATTTGACCCCCCAAAATGGCGAGCGTTGCAGACAGACGCGTGTCCAGTGTGCCAAGGAAAATTACGTCATCATATCATTTTGAAATTTCAGGTAAAAAAACACTCAACCTATAAGACAGTTATTCGTAACTAAGTTTCGGGAACAGTCGCAGATGAAAATCAACGTAACTACACAGGATCGATAGATTATTACAAATAATTGTTTTGTTATCATTTGGAATAAAGCTCACCGAATGTACACTTCATACCAAGGAGTATAATGTCATCTGAAATACCGTAAACATAGGGAAAACTGATTGGGTAAAGTTGAAATAAGTTTTGGTTGAACAAAGAAAATTTGATAAGAGCAGCTGGACTTGAACCTCAGCGACCTCCAGATTATCATGCCGACTGCCAACTAAGTTATTTAACCCTAACGTTGGCAGTTTCGTTAATTTCTCAATTTGACAAAAGTGTCGTGGCATCATCCAAACAGGCTATTTGTTTTTATCTCTTCAGGCTAGAGTTCCCTTTGACACGTCATTAACCCTTTCAGTTCAGCCCCAAGGGCGGCTTTAGTAGACTGTGCACTATACCCTGCTTGAGTCCCAGTGGCGACTAAAAGTCGCCAAAGTTAACAGACAAAGAAGCACTCAAGACTGAGCACAAAAGCCATTTATTGAAAAGCTGTAGTTTTGTCTATATTTACCTCCATACCAAAGCTTAATCATTGGAAAGAGAAAGATTGTATCTTTCCAATGACGGTTAAATATAACAGGGTTGCTATTATGCAATCGATTCAAATTGGAGTGAAAAGATCCGAAATGGCAAACTTACGGAGTGCCGTAAGGTTGTGTGCAAAAAGGTTTTTGGGTTTAGAGAACACACCGGGGAAACAAAGACCAAGAACTTGGACATTTATTGGCCGATTTCAATGATTTTTTAATTCTTTGAGAATTAAAATTCAATAAGTAAGATAATTGTTATTACTTATTTTGCTCTAAAATGAAATCTTCAAGGTAAGAAGATAGAGTTTGTAAAAATAAATGTTTTGAACACAAGCTTCCTGTAGCTTGACAATTTGTGTGTCATGCTTGAGTGGTCAAACAATGTGGGCACAAGCAGCTGTTTATTTTGAAAGAACTTGGGGCTGAAGGGTTATTATTTTTAATTATTATGATTAAAAAGTCATTGAACATCGAATGAGCCACTTAATCTCCGTGGAAACGAAATAACACACAGTTCATTACATATTCCTTCCTCTTTGTAATTAGTTAATTATGGCTTGAGTACGTAGAGACAAATATGAGGAGTTTCAATTCAGCCAGAACAAGAAAATGGCAATCCTTTGCAGTTCGATTTTCCTCTTGCTCGAGATATTTCCTGAGGTTTCAGCATCTTATAGTGTTAGTGGTCTTTACCGAGGGGTCTGGTACCAGCCGATAGAGCACTACGCCCTACTAGGCCAGTCCTTCATGGATATCTCGGGCATCTCTGCCGTCATTGTGTTCAGCTCAGTGTCTCAGCCATCATGGATGTTTCTCTTTCAACTACGATCACATCAACCAAGTCTGTCAGATGAACAACGCCACAGCAGAGCAACCCTGTGACAACTTTCAAGATATGCGATATTTTTCTTACTACCACGCAACTGCAAATCCAACGAATTGCCAGGTATTTTACTAGCCCCACTCAGTCAAATTTTGTTTTGCTGAATACAGTGACTAATTCAAAATTCGCAACAAGTAATAAAAAACAAGGTAATTACTTAATTATTCATCAAACAGGGTTTTTTCTGTCAATTGTTATGACTGTTTTATCCTCAAGCTTGGACCAATTTCATAGAGCTGCTTATTAGCAGGCAACGGTTTTGCTTATAATGCACATTATTTTCTGCTAAGCTAAAATACTCAGGATACCAGTCAGCGCAATTGCGTTGTGTTTGCTGAATTCTGTGCTAAGCAGCTGTAACAATTGGGCCTATGTTTTTAGAAAGGTCCTGAGGATGACGATAATGTTAATACTTCTTGTTTGCATTGTGGTAAATGCCAAAGCAAATTTTCTCTTACAGTAATTTAACAAAAATATATCATTGAAATGATACTAACTCCCTAATTTCGGAGGCTGGTTTAAATTTCATTCTTGTTTACTCCTTTATTTATCTACAGATCAATATTGCTAACGTCGACGAAAAATCCACTAAATTGAAGGCCTGCAGTATGTCCAGTAAGTCGAGCAATATCTCTCTCCAAGGTTTAACCACAAATTAATTACAGATTTATCTGACGACTGTATGGATTAGTAAAATTATCTGACGACTCTGTGAACTGTGGAGTAGTAAAATTAAATTTCTAAGAAATGTGAAAAATAATTGTAACTTCTATGGCAAACTGATACGTCTTACTCTTCCGATTCCGAGAAACTTGGTCTCGAGGATGGTTCGATTCCTGACGAGAGTCTCTCCTCATCAAGTAACTGGGAAGGCGGTAATGACCAGACATCCACACCGGGTTGTGGCCGTCTAAACAAGATACCCACAGACAGTCACATCGTGGGAGGATGGCATTCCCTTGTAGCAGATACCAACCAGTGGATACAAGTGGATTTAGGAAACCCTACCTACGTCACTGGGGTGCTTACTCAAGGGCGTCATGATCTTAGTGTTCATCAGTGGGTGAAGAAGTATAAAGTGCAGTTCGAACCGCCCTCACCGGCATGTCTTTTAGACGTGAAAGACCAAGTTGGTGAAACTCAGGTATTTTAATATGTTACTTTTTAAAAGTTCTATTAATTATTCATAAGGATGAATACCTCTCCGATCCGCTCGCAATAACATCGTTCTGTTTATCTTCCCTTGTAGATTTTTACTGGCAACATTGATAATAAAGGCATCGTGGAGAGGCGCTTCGTCGAGCCCGTCGTGGCGGTTAAGATTCGCATCGTGCCCGTGGAGTGGAACCATTGGATCGCTCTGCGTTTTGAGCTGCTTGGTTGTAAATAACTGGTGCACAGCAGAAAACACAAATTTGGTATAACATCAGCGTGAATATGAGACGGAAAACGAACGAACGAACAAACAAACAAACACACCAACAATCACACCCCCAAAAAACAAAAAAACTAAAACCAAACAAACAAACAAACAACCCAACACCCCAACAACTCAACAAACGAACAAACAAACAAACAAACAAACAAACAAACAACCCAACAACCCCACCAACAAACAAACAAAAACAAACAAACAAACAAACATAAAAACAATCAACATCAACAATATCAACAACAATCACTGGTAACAGACTACAAAAAAGCCCAACATTCATTCAGTAGGATTTAAAACTTTGCACGGTGAAGATACAATCTAATTAGGTTTGCGTTGACACAATAGAAAAACTCAATTTAATACCAAACAATGTACTTTTATTTTCTTGCTCATTAATTGTTGCTTTTTGAATAAAGCACAGTAGCTTTAGAGAGAGACTAAAGTAAGTTAAAATACATACTAAAAATTAGTTGTAAAGTTGATGAATGTAAACATTGTTGTCACCTTGTTGTTTGATGTGTGCAATTGTAATTTGTACTGAATGTTATATAGGTAGAATGGTATAGCTTGAATTAGGGGGAAATTTCTTTTTGGACGTAAATAATGAGTACAAACATCGTGATTTGACTACGCAGGTTATTCCTTGTTGATTTTGTTACTGTTTACAGCCTGAATGTGTAGATTCAAATTGCGAAAGGTTGCTCTTCGATTATTATTCGACATGAGTTAAACTATTCCGATAGTTGTGTTTTATATTCAGAAAATTGTCTGCATGGTTATCCTTTGAACTATGTGAAGTAAATACAAATAGCATTTGCTTCATCTACGATAGGATTACAAGGTGCTGTATCGCAAATTGCAATTCAATTACAAAACTGTAATCATCCTTTTGTTAGGCAATTACAAAACATTGGACAGCTCCATAATTAATATAACAAATAGTTACAAATAACTGCTAGTACCACAATAAAATGAAATGAATACACAAATATCTTTACCTTTTTACATAACAAATTATAAAGAAGGGAAATGGAATTGATCAACCTCCAAAATTTAACAACAAAATTACAAAAATACAAAATGAATGTTATTATTATGGTAAAGCCATGCCAGAGAACACAGCGGTAAGCCCCTTCTCCTAAACCACCCCCCCCCCCCCGGAATCCCTTGTTTGTGCTGCAGCTGCAGCAGCAAAACCGCTAATTATTACATAACCCACTCATAAAATAAAATGTTATCCTATTCTACGGAAACTGTTCATCAGTTCAAGGGACCAACTAATAAAATCCTACTCAACATTTTGTTAAGCTAGATTTGTTTTACCCATCTCATTACATTTGAGGGACTTCATGGTTTGATGTTAATAAAATATTATACTTGAATTTTTAAGAGTCTGTTTTGAGATGTTACCTTTAAAAAACATGTGTAGTGTCCATTTCGATATCGTCTAAAGTCATCGATATTTTGGATCGGATGTGAATGTGCAGATTAGTTCCATCTTTTGTAGTGTTGCAAACAGCAACAATACACTTTGACGGCATTTATAACCAGTTTTGAACACACTTGCATGGGAGTCCCGTGTCCCCGCTTGTTTTTTATATTGCGCATTTTAGTCGACGCTGTGTTAACACGCTACCAACTAAAACGTGACAGACAGTATAGTATGGGTATATGCATATTCTACCCACGGCGTTGCCCAGGTCTTTACCATAATAAGCTATTCATGAGCCTGTCCATCTACCCACAACAGCGATATCTTTAAGTGATTTCTAAAGAAGATAAATGACAAACAAATACTTAGGCCCAGTACACCAACCATTTTTGCTGTAATCAAAGTTCAAAATAATCAAGTATTTCAACCCACCTCATCATCTATCTAGTCGTCCTAGTCTGGTTCTACTATTCTAACTTGTTTGTCCCGTTTTAAATTGTCTTTTTGCCTTGTACCATTGTGTGTTTCTTTATATTTATTTGTGTGTTTAATTTTCAAATTTTTATACAGTCAATCCATTGTCCATCGTTCAATTAGCGCTTGCGCTGTTGCATGTTGTATGAAACTAAAAAATATATATATATAAATATTTTAATAAATAGATAAAATGAAATAAAATAAATAAAAAAAATTAAAATTAACAATACATTTGCCCCAGATAAATTGGATCCTTGAATTTTAAGGGAATCCCCTTTATAGGAAAATAAAACTGAATTTAAGATGTCACTTCAAATGTTTGTTGTGATTTCAAACGGCTGAGGAACTTCCAACTAATTTTGAAGTATTTTTGAACAATAATCTGTTTTTTCATCGTACTTCTTGTCGAACAATAATACTATACGAGGCCCTCTGCGGTTTGAACTTGGCCTATTTCAACACGATGATTCCACGAGGTCATGACCTTAGTCGATACTTGAGTGTTCAAAGAATATTATATATAAAATGGTCTAGCTCGCAGAGTAAGTCGATGTTTTGTTGCCTTATTACACTGTTGGGGGCATTTTAAATATTTGACTCATATCACTGCTGGTTTATGTTACTCATTGTAGTTGAATCATTGCTTACCTATTTTTGTTGTTTTTTAATTTTCCAACGTTTTCTGATTAACGTACTTGCGTGGATAAGATCGATACACATGCACACCATCTTTTTATCTCACGCAGTGAAATTTTTCCTGGCTGAATGGGAGATAGCGCCCTCCTTTGACGTATTCTATCCCTAGCGCCCTCCAAAGAGTCCGTGAGTACGCCCGCAGTTCAATGACACACATTACACTTTAGATTGGACGCCATTTGAACAAAATATTTTTCCCAAAATCTGGGCTGCTGAAAAATCGGACCAGATAAATCTGGTATGCAAAGTTTGGCTTGTTATAGCTTGAATAAATGTCCAATTACACTGGCAAAACCAGCATCATGAGAATTTCGAGATGATTTGGAACAGACACTCATACCCATTGTTGGAGAGAATTGAATTTATTTTGCCCTTTTGGGCATCTAGGTTAAATTGTGATGAGTTATAATACATTAGATTCACATCATTCAGACAAGTTTTTTTTTGCCGGGGTACCAAGAACTGGCCATAAGATGACTGGGTACCAAGTACACAGGTGTCCGAATAGAACTCAAGTGCGCGTAGTTGTTGGAGTCGAGTATGAGTACAAGTATCAGTGCACTAAGTCAATTAGCGCAGTACCAGCTATTCTTGGATCTCCGAGTATGGGAATTTTTGAAATGAAAGATAGAGCAAAGGTACAGTGTAAAACACATTAACTGGTTATTGACTAACTTCTGATTTATGATTTGTGCTTTGTATCTATTAAAAATTATGATACATAAAAAGGCCGCTTCAATACTAATGAAACTTCTTGCATACAATATTACTTTAACCAACAACCTTGAAACTATGAACTGCAATCTCACAGAATTCGAGATATTTCCAGACGCTGTCTCTCCGGTACATGGATTCAAGATAACCTACTTGGATCTTTGTCAACTTTGGTCATGATGATAATATCACATAATTTGTTTCCAGGTTTCAGATCAGAGTGGGAGTGTGCCCGTGTAATTGAGAAAGAATATTGTGCATACATTTTTGTGTAGGACCGTGCCCGTGCATTGAGGTAGAATATTGTGAAGTCAGTTCTATATCTACAATCATCTTACCATGTCTACTTTTGCCTTAGCTAGTTCGATGCTGCTGATGAGTGTACTTCTATTCGGTGAGTTTTTCTTGAATCAACTAGCGTACATCCACAAAATGAAAGAGTTGTAATAAACCCCAGTGTAAAATAAACAATAAACATTTGTAATGAGTAGGTATGTGCGTCATCGTGTCAAATAAAAAGGGATTTATCAAGATATTATTTGATTGAAGAATGAAAAGAACACATTTGGTCGTAAAATTAACTTTGATTCATCAATTTTCAGTTATTAACTATTTTACCCGCTTTTGGAGCAATATTCTTTCACTCACTCACTTGTTTTTGCTTGTTTATTAAAGTTTCATGACAATAAAGTTACGTTCAATTTCTTACCGATTTGACCCCCAAATTATATATTTAGATTTTAAAATCACGCCTATCGGTCATGTTTTGTAAATTGTTTGTGGCAAATGAGATAGCTTTTGCATAATTTCCGTTTTGAAACAGCGTGGTCTGTCAAAATTCGTCCAGTAAAAAAACCCACACCAAATATTTTGACAAAAACCGGGCCATGCAACTTTAACCAAAAGAAAAAAACTTCTAACACGCAGATAGTTATTATATCCTGAAGCTATTCATTGGTAATACAGTTTTTGGGTGTTGTTGAGCGATGTTACTTCAAGATGCATTGTCAGACTTTTGCTAAATTTTATTTTTAAATAAAAAGATATACAAATTTTGCATTTCAAAATTGCCAAACAATAACTCTATCTCGAGATCCTTTTTGCAACTGGTGTTATCTAAAAAAAGACTGTTTGGTGGGGAAAAATCCTATTTGTTGCGATTTGTTCCGCAATAATGTTCACAAAGTATGCAGGTAGAATTTTGTCCCTTTACTTCCTACTCAAATCACTGACCCATGTTGATTGACACCCCTTTAGGACATGTGGCGTGGTCCAGCTTATAGGATATAATGGTATATAAAAAATTAGCTGACACGGATTGTGTGTACTATGTTGTTAGGACAACGAACTATTAAAATGCCACTATGTGCTGACATCGTCCCTCACTGCAGGTTTTAAACCACAATTTTCACAAATTAGATAAATTTGCTTGTAATCCAGGACTTTGTCTAGCTCATCCAATCAACAGCAACACCAACAACCAGGAAACCCCAAGATCATACTCAGACGGTAACTGTTCAAATTTTCTTTCTTTCAAAATAGTTTATCATATAGGTAAAATACATAATGATTATGTAAATTGGATTTATAATTTATTTAGTTCTTAAAATAAACCATTTATTTAAATCACAAAAGTCGCCACAAATTAAGGTATATTTTGTTTTCGTATATTTGTTTCGTTTTACTGCATGTGGTTTCCAATATAATATAACCACTTTACAATGCTTATAAAGACAAAGTGAATCACCATAACAATCGCGGAAGCAAAATGATTCTTTCTCAGAGCTCATTGGTTTTAAAGTTCGTTCTATTACCAATTTTCTAGTGATTGTGCGTCACTGAAGTGCTGTTAAAAATGCTTAGTAATTTTTTTCCCAGATTTCACCCGATAACTAGATTTAAACTTGAAATAGCTATTTATATCCGATTTAAGAAAGTTACAGCTTTCAGGTATTACAGGATAAAAAAAACAGTGATTGATTATTTACAAAATAAAAAATGATTAAACTAAAACAATTTTGTTTGTTAGGCCCTATTTTTTACATTTTCTTTATGCATTGGTCGTGGCAATTATGGCAAAAAGTGTTGTATGTTTTTAGTTTTAAAACATCATCTTTCTGTCTAATCAAATACGGTGAGAGAAGAAACATTCCCTCAATAAACTTCTTTCGTCGAAAATCGGGCCAAGCAACTTTAAAACATCGATTTCTAACTCAAATCAAAGTCGATTGATCTCATTGACGCAGTCGAATTAAGCCAAAATGTGAACAAATTCCTCGAAAACATTTCAATCGTTTTCTCACCAAAACGAGATAATGTTTAATGTTCTCATTTTTCTAGGGGTTGAAAACATAGAGAGTGGAAATAAGTTTACTGTTTAAAAACGCAAGGGTGTACTTTCACTTCAGATCCAAAGTGTACTGATTGTCTTATCAACTTATTGCAGAACCACCGTGTACCAGTGGACCGTTGGGAATGGAGAGTGGAGCGATCCCTGATGGAAGCATTACTGCATCATCATCCCACTCGTCGGCACATTTACCTCCAAAAGCTCGACTCAATGAGGGCAAGTCATACTCAATTTCCGTTTAAATGCTGATAGGAACTGCAAACCTGATCCACATACAGTCTCATATTTTACTCATTCAATCCCTCCTAGTAACTATGTTCGTTTAAAGCATACGGCCAAAATTGGAAACACATTTATGAAACAAGAAACATGAAGTGAAACGTTTTATTTATTTCTGGTGCGAGTAATAATTATGTATGTAAATGTTTCATTACAATAACAACACCAACATTGCAAGTTGATTTTGTAAATATTTTATTCTCATTCATATGTTTGAAAGGTAATTGTTTCATTTTGTTCTCCATTTAGTTTCTAGCTTCATTTTCATGCATTTTTCCCCAAAGTTGTTTTCATAGTTTCATTGGTTTTTCCCCTTTTAGTTTGTATGAATGGATTCTCATGCTTGTGGTCTGAAAGTTCTTGGTTTTATTTGCTTTCATTTCACTTGAATTGTATACTGATTCCAACGTTTCTTTGTATTTTCGAGGAAAGTTTCAACACAAAAACAGATAATTATTTCTTTTAACCCTCTACATTATTTTGTGTGATGTAATAATTACTTGAAATTATTGATTTTCTTTGTACAAGAGAAATTTGTGTATGCTGCTACGTAGCTCCTCACATAAAGAAGTACTTGAACGAGAACAAAGAGGAAGTAACATTTTCCGAAATTCATTTATAAGTGCTCAATGAATACAGACATAGTCCACATCCCATACAAATGTTTTGTAAATACAAAAGGGAAAAACATCATTTTGACAACAAATCAACCTTGCTTTTCGTTGAGTTTCGCAAAAAAGGCCCGTGACGTCGGATGATTTTGCGTGACGTCATGTTTATGAGTTTTTGTTAAATACCACTGTGCGGTATTCACATTTTGCAATGGAAAGAACATTGTCTTAGGCAAAGTAGAAAAGAATAGCAGCGGGTCGCGAGAGGGATTTATATTAATTACAAAAAAGATGTAAATTCTTATGTCACTGATGGTAATAATGCTAGCAAAGAGGAAAGCTGTTATGAGGGGAGAAGGGAAGGGAAGTGATGGCGACGGTGGGGAGTTCATCTCGCAGAACCCCTGGGAAATGTACCTCTGCGGATTGTGATTTATTCCCCGAACATCCATCAACGTTACAGAATGATGGCATATTCCAGCACCCAATACACTTTGCAAAAACAATTTAATAAAACCCTTTAGCACTTACGAGCAAATTCAACGTAGTCATTTACTCACTGAGCAGGGCAGGGAAAAGTCACCGAATTAATGCACAATCAGTCGTATCATAACTTTCATCAACCACGAGGTTTGTAAAAACTATGAAACACTTCTGCCGTTGGCGGCGCGCATCTACGCTTCCCGATACAAAATCAACACAAAGCAACGTTACCCGCGTTTACCAGCCCATAATGTGACGTCATGCGTGGAAGTTAGCTTCGCGTTACAAAAATAGGCAACCGTTGTTTGTTGATGGGGATTAGATAGTTTTCGAAAGTAATTGGTTAATATATTGATCGATGATAACGAACAAATAACAAAAGTGTAAAAACCTAAAAATTACATTTAAAATGACAAACAAACACACCATTAACAAGTTTAAATAGCATTCCCGTAAAACAATTCTTCCAAGTAACTGTTTGAGAAAATAAAATAATAATCAAAGCTTTGCTTCATGTCATAGGACAGTGTTATGATTGAATGTTTAGTTTCTTCCTTCATTTATTAAGGCACAGAAAAAAACAAAACAAAAAACTAAACAACAATTTTTTGGAAAACTGCAACCAGCCCGGGGATTTTTATTAATATACAATCATTTGGGTAATAATGGAATAAGTGGAAATTTACATTTTTATTATAACCCCTAGGATCGTTGATGTTTGCAACGGAACGAAATATACAATTTTAAGAAGTGATCCACTGTTATTTCGAAGAAATTGATATTGGATTGATTCTCAGTTCTGCTAAAAAGTGGAATTTATCATGAAAGGTTGGGGGTTTTTTTTGCACAGGAAACGCACACTGGTGGATACCAACTGTAAAGGATGTAGCAGACTCTTGGATTCAAGTTGATCTGGGACTACCAGGCTCAGTTGTTACAGGACTAATTGTACAGAGTCATCCAATAGCCTCCATGTTAACCTTCAGCATTCAGTACAGTTTAACAGGAGAATCTGAAAGCTGGCATGACTTGGAGAATGCGGACGGAGATACCATACGGGTCAGATGCCTTTTCTTGTACCTCCCTATAGTCTTGATTGGTAATGCTAGTTTTTGCATAAGTCACTGCCGGTATAGAGGGCACAACATCGACGGGCTCGGAGGGACTGGGCAATTCTACGTGTTTGTTTGATAGGCCTACATTATAAATTATTTCTTTTCCGGTGATTCGTTTTGCAATATCGGCGACTGCGTTAACAAAACGGACGTTGTCAATCAACACTAGTAGGCCTATCACAACTTTTAAAAAAAAATAATAATAATAATTAATATTAATAGTAAATAAATAATAAAAAAACATCATTAGGCCTATCTTGGATTAATAATGAAACAAATATAATTTATCAACTTTATATAAATCATGCTATTCTGAATCAATATTCTGAACCGGCAATGCTTTCTCATACCCTAAGTCGAATTTTTCTTCTACAACGAATGATCTTACCAAGCCTTGTCCGATGCTCACCATGTGCCCGATAAAACCACAAGACATTTAAATACTGCGTGTAAGAACTTCTTGCATAATTATTAAAATCTGAAACGAGGCTCAACTCTTCAAGCTTTACTGCAGAAGTTACGCAAGCAACTGCTTATTTTACAAGTATCGCCAATTCACGCATATAGGCCTGTATAATTATGCCCAATCAATGACATTTTGCTGAAGTCGAGTCCCTCTTGCCTTAGTCCGAGCCCGAGTCCAAGTGATGAGCCCACAAAATGGATTAGAGACCGGTCTTCATGTCTACATCGATCTGTAGTACATAAATTTTTACCAATAGTGCATGTGCCTTTTTACATTAACTTTATTTGGGAATTTGTATACAAATTCGTACGATGAATATTTACAGTGTATTTTTCAGCTAATTAGGACTTGATGCATTGCATGGTGAGGTATCATTGTATATTTGGTTTGCGGTAACACCGTGTGTTTATCTACTTGTTAGGTATATTTTGTTCTTGTATTGAGAACTTGTCTTGCTATTTATTCTACTGCCGTGGAGTAGATTATTCGGAATTCGGGAGACTTCGGGATAACCAGCAACTGTTGTTGGATGGCCCAGGGCTATTGTGAGTGTTGCCCATTGCATGAGAGTGCCCTGTGTAGTGGGGCGTGTCAGTAGACTGTGGGATGCCAGTGGAGCAGGGTGGTAGGCTAGTATGCCAAATACTACTAATGAAATAACCGATAACTTGTGTATTTCAATAGCTGCTTCCCTGATGCGACGTGTATACCAATGTCTTTCAGGAGCTATGATTTGAGCCTGATCCCAATCTACGACATGGTCTACATCGGTGGAGTGTTTTACAATGGTAGATTTGTCAAAGTCCCATCTGCCGCCATGGGCTGTGTTCTTTCAGCCAAGTACAGTAGTAAGGTCTCTACTAGTCTTGCCAATGTACACTTTACCACAAGACCAAGGAATTCGGTAAACTCCTGCTTGACTGCTGTAGTCATGCTTGTCTTTGCTGTATCAAATATACCAATAACACTACACGGAAGAACCTATAATCCGTAAACTCCAGCGCCTCAAATATATCGATAACAAGAACGCACGAACAAACCCTAAGCAAGGGTAACAAGAGGAAAGGGAAACATTATGGAAGGAATAAAACGCAAATCAGTTGTAAACCTCAGCCAACGCCAGTCTAACTCGGAATCGAATGTCTTGTCCTTGGTATGAATTTGGCCACTACCCCAAACACGATACCAGTCGAACGAAGAGTTCATTCAGGCAATCGAACCCTCGATCAGTAAGCTCGATAAGCAAAAGGCAGACGATATCCGATTTCAGATTCATGAGGTCTTGAAAAATTCTAAACCTACAAAATATAATCTATCACGACAAGAATTCCAGGCTATCAATAACCTACGCAGGGATTCCTCAATACACATCAGGCCCATATAGGAAGCTCAAAAACATTGGTCGGGCCCATTTGAGAAGCGGAGTTAGGAGTCAATGCGAGCGCGAAGCGCGAAGCGCGAAGCGCGAAGCCATTACGGCGTGGGGTACGCGGGGCCCCGGGAAAATGTTCATGCTAGATGTTCTGTGGTGCAATATGACGTAATTCCTGGCGACTTTTCCCTCACTTTTTGAACAAATTATAAAATCAATTGTTATTGGTTTACTCTCTAATAATATTTCTTAAGTACTCATAACTTTTCCATCTTCAGGATAGGGAAGGGGAATGTGATATATTGATGCATGGCACTATCCCTGGACATAATGTGGTAATGGGGGCACTATAACAGCTCATAATTAAGGCCACTTCATTTACGCTGAGATTTTGTGAACTCAAGCAAAATTTAGAGGTTGCACCTGCCTGTAAAAAACATGTGTCAATTTTAGGCATCATCCAGCACTTGAACCCCGCTGGTGTTAGGATCTGGGCCAAGTGGGGGTAATAATGAACTCGTTACTAATGTTTTATTTTGAAGATTTTCTTTTTCTTTATTTCACTTGATTCAAATTTGATATCGGGCAAACAAATGCTACGGGGGAGGGAGAAGAAAAAAACTGAAAAAAGGAGAAAAAAAACATCCTGCAGGCTGACAAGGGTAAAGCCAGTGTTGTGTAATGGACCGTACCGAATATCGTCACCGTTTTCACGAAGAGCCACTTATGTCCAAACGCTTGATTGAGATAAACATTTTACGCTATGCTTGGCTTAAAACTGCAAAATCTGCAATACTAAAGCCACGGTTTGCAGTTATAAACCTCTCATATGATTCGGTATAAGTTTAACCTCTCCATTGACTAACTAATTTCTTAAGATATATTGGCTAATTGCCATAGTAATTAGTAAAAGATACGTGTCTCTTCGTGAAACCTAAAAAGTGAGATGACCTATTAAACACCCAACTGGATAACGTATTAAACATAGGAAAGGGGCGCGCGTGTCACGTGATCACGCGCGCACAGACATAGCTGGCTCTTCGTGAAACCTGAAAAACGACTTTTGCTACATTTTACGCTCATTACAACGTATTGCAATGCATTTCCGGGGCCGATGGCTCTTCGTGAAAACGCAAAATGCATCTATTGAGATAAAGGCCCCCTTCCTGAAATAATCAATAATTTGTCATTTTAAGATGTGTGGCTCTTCGTGAAAACGGTGACGATATGATCAAAAAGTTCAAAGTATCCTTGACACAGACACTTATATCCGCCTGAAGAAGAATCCGATCCCATCAGTAGAAAGGAAGCTGGCTGTCAAGCTCCTCTCTCTGAACCGTAGCACTGCCATAATTATACCCACTCTGCTATACAAACATCTCAGGCATTCTGCATGCACTGAAGTGCCCGAGATTCTTTGGCCAACCTAAGATCCATAAACAAGACAAACCACTCCGCCCTCACCCTATTGTCTCCTCTCGAGGTTCCCCTTCCTACAACCTCGCACAACACTTGACAAAGCTTTTACACCCACTTGTGGGTAAAACGGCTCACCATGTACCGAAATCAGCAGGGTTTGATATTAAAAAGGGAATTGAATTACAGTCATCGGATGTACGAGTGTGTTTTGATGTCAAGTCCCTTTCACTTTCCGATGAAGCATGCCAAGTCACAAAATCGGTACTCGAACAAGATGAAACTCTAACCGATCGCACCAGCCTAACGCCAGACCAGATCCATGATCTATTATTGACAGTGAAGTCCACATACTTCGAATAGAGAGATGGGTATTATAGACAGGCTCTGGCCGGCACTCACACGGGGTCTCCTAATTCCCCGGTCTTAGCGAACGTCTTCATGGAGATTTTGAACGAAAACGGAAAATTCTGGGAACAGCTCGCCTCAAACCCAAACTTTGGCTTCGATATGACACGTTCATCATTTGGTCACATGGATTGCATAACCTTGATGACTTCCTAAGTCACCCCAATGGGCAACATCCGAACATTCAGTTCACCATGGAAACAGAGACATCCCATTCACTACCTTTCCTTGGTGTTAGGCATATAAATACTCATTTCTAAGAGTTATGATGGCTCTCTTGCACACTCCGTGTACAGAACACCGACTCACACAGACCGCTACCTTAATGCTCGGTCATTCCATCCTCCCTCCATACTTTTTTATATGCTCATAAGAAGAGCTTAAATTTGTTTCACTTGCAATTAATCCGACGGAATGTTTTATTTATTTTTCCCCTTTTAGTTCAACGGGAATGTCGATGGTGGTCAACGAGTAACTGTCACCTTCCCTGAGGTATTGAGGACCAGATTCCTTCGAATAATGACAATAACTTGGAGCAATGTTCACCCTGACTTTGCATTTGAAGTTCTTGGATGCCGAGGTGACGTTCAAATTCCAAATTATGATGTAAACAAAATTAACAGTGTGAATTAACAGACAACAAACAAACAAACAGATAGACAAACAGCCCGACAGACCAACAGACAGATAGACATACATTATAGCCTGACCATGGAGCAGCCCGACACACAGACATCTTTAGTGGATCGACATTGTGGACAGACAGACAAAACAGAACATCAAAACAAACAAAGACAGAAACACCCCGAAAGAGTAAACAAAAGCAAAACATTATTTCATTGGCGGAAGTAATAAAGAAACAAAATAATAAGTAGTAGCATCACCAATGGTGTTGCTTTTTTATCGTTTTTTTAAAGATGGTATTATCCGGCTAGCTGGAGGTGATGACGCACGTAGAGGTCGAGTAGAGATTTACCATGACGGTGATTGGGGTGCGGTATGTGATACAAACTGGGACCTACAAGATGCCAATACTGTATGCAAGCAGCTCGGATTCCTAGAGGCAAGTGAGGCAAAGAACGGATCATTTTATGGAGCGACGGAACTTCCTATTGTAATGGATCGAGTTGCTTGTAAAGGGACGGAGCCATACCTTTCCAAATGCTCATTTCTTTGCAAGGAAAATAATCCGTGCATCAGCACTGCTGGAGTAGTCTGCAAACCACGTAAGAAATATTACTGCTTTTGTTGTTGTTTTTTTTATCTTATAGCCGGCTGTCGTGGGATTGTTTTCTCAGACATACGAAACTAACGGATAGCTCTTCCCTTTTAAGATACAAATATTATGCATCCTTTAAAACTGATAACTTTATATCGGCCTAGTAAGTAATATCCGAATTGGTTAATTGACGAAATAAAACAAAACAGCAACATTAAATTTGATAATGCAAGGGGTGAGTTGACACTGACCTTTCTCAAAGAAGACTTTTCTCTAATTGTACTTGGAGAATAAAGATCGTTGCCATAAAACACAAATCTTTACGACCTTTCAACAAGTTTGAATCGTCGGATGATTTTCTGGGCCCCTTTCCTTCATCTTCCTTCCTTTACAACACAATGCTCGTCTCTTTCTCTTTTTAGCCTTATATTCAAAACAAAATTACGCCACCGAAATATTTTGAATCTCGCTACAACAATTCAGGCTTTTTAGATGAGTGTATTCCGGTTTAAACGAAACGTTATTCTTTTTGTTGGTTTAATGGTTTTAATTATGACATGATGCACATACAACAAGTGGTCAAATTGTCACTCCCCTTGTGACTATTTCAATTCGGCTACAATGTATTGATTTCACTCTTCCCTTTATAAACAAGATAATGTTAGGCTTGTGGATGGACCAACCAGGAGAAGTGGACGGGTTGAGATCAATGTGGATGGCACATGGGGTGCCATCTGCGACAATGAGTGGGACTTGACTGATGCTGGGGTCGTCTGCAGACAGCTGGGTTACCCTGGTGCCAGGCAGGCCACGTCGGGTGCTTTCTTTGGTCAAGGCAGTGGTCCCAACTTCATGGATGGGGTTATATGTGACGGCTCCGAGGCCAAAATCACCGACTGTCCGTCGCATTGCTGGGATAAACCAAAGTGCAAAAACACAGAAACTGCTGGAGTAATCTGTGTTAAAGGTATTAATAAAAAGGAAAATTATATAATATTTTTGCAAACAGCCACGTACCATGCTAACATTTTTAAAATGATTTAAAAGAAGCTCCACAAACGCATTTGGAGCGAATTTACGCAATTCGAAAAAGGATATACTGTGCGTATTTTTGTATTTATATTAAGAAATCATGATGATCGATTCCCCGCCCCTCAACTGTGTAATTCTCTTGTGTCGATTCAAACAACGAGACTGAAACATTAAGATCTTTTTGTCGCTTCGTGTTTAGGTGAAACAAAAAAATTAAACGAATGTTCAAGTCATTTATGACGGGGACTTGAATGGTCTTTACATTTTGAAAACGACCTCTCTGTTGCAAACTCCTGGTGGCGCACTTTGTCATACTTGAGAGTTATCAACTATCGTAATATTTCTTCCCCACGTCGTAACCGGGGATTCAGATATCAAATAAATCCTAGAGAGCATGTTAACATTACAGCCTCCTCCCTCCCAATATTACCCAAAATTCCAACACAGCTTGTTCCTTTACCATGATCCACACAAGATGCATGGCTTTGTAACATTCCGTAAACACAATTATACGTCTATTCAATAATGGTTCATAGATTCAGAATGTAAATTTAAATTGAATTTGATTTCCCAATTTTACCGTGAATGGTAAAACTACGGTCTATTGGGTCAGAACTGAGTCTGAGTCTCAGGGGTTTGGCCCATGTCTGTGTCAGGCTGACCCGGAATCTGATCATTTTGACACAGATTCCATACTGACCTGGAAATTGGTCAGGCCCCACAGGGACCAGAAGTCCGGTTCAATTCTGACCCGGGAGTTTATGATTTTTTGAGCAAATTATTTTACATTTCAAGTAATTAACCACAAGGGAAGCTGTATTCAAATTTTGTTTACGGGACTAATTTTTTTATTGCAGGTTGGCGAGAATTGCTTTATTCCTGAAGAAGCCGTGCAGTAGACGTTCGGGTAATTATAACGTAGGATTAACACATAAAGCAATATCGAAAAGTCCGTTTCCTTTATACAATTAATGGTTGAATGAACCAGGTAAAAAATCATTGACTAAAAAAACAATTTCGAAACCTTCAAATCATTTCAAATAATTAAAGCCTATTCTATTTGTAATACTTTAACTACAAAGAGTTAGTATGTGTTCAAAATGGTTGCTCGTCCGTCAGTTTGTTTGCTGTTGTTTAGGCCTACTGTGTCTTTTTATTCACTAAATTAATTTTTGAAGAATTGTTTTTGTTGTACTCATGGCATCTTAAAAAATCGGGGATTGAGTTTGAGGCAGTAAAACACACGTCCCCCATTATAGTTTTGATCACACAAAGCTCACACGGAATACTTTTCTAGTGATAATAAGCTTTTTACCAAAAAGTCGTCTAATAAATCCTGTATACCACTTGTGAATCTATGTTTATATAGTTTAACATCAATGCAGAGCTGTTGTATTACTGTCTATTTTCTTTGTATAGATACCGTGAATGGAGCCTGGAACGTCAACGGCAGTGGTTTTTCAAAGTTAAACTTTTAATGTCGCAGTCTTCCTAATTTTGAGCTGAAGTGTCTTCAAGGACCTGTGCATGATCGGTTCATCTATTACTAAAGTATTAGCTAGAATAATAACCAAACGGAGATATTCATTGCTTCTTGAATTCAAGCCTTAATTGCTATTATAATAATAATAATAATAATAATATTGGCCATTTATAATGCGCCATGTCTGTCTAAAAAGACACTCCTGGCGCAGGAGAGATGCAGAAGCAAGTGGGCCTACAATGAGTAAATATATGAAATTTTAAGCACAATAATAAGTTTTTAAATGAGTTTTGAAGCTGGTATAAGTAGTGACTCGTCGGAGATTTGGGGGAAGTTCGTTCAATAGTGTTGGTCCAGAGTGTGAGAGGGATCGGGTTCCCCATGAATGGCGTGTACGTGAAATGTATAAGAAGGTTGGTGTCAGATGATCTGAGCTGCCTGGGTGGTGCATGAAGATGTATCAGGCTCTGGATTAATGTTGGTGCTGTGCCCTGTGGAGAGACTGATACACGAGAAGGAGAATTTTGAAATCGATTCGTTTTTGAACCGGAAGCCAGTGCAGAACCGTGAGGATTGGAGAGATAATGTGGTGATGCTTTGGGGTAACTAGTCGGGCAGCTGAATTCTGGAGCCTTTGGAGACGCTTGATCTGATATCCAGGCATATCGCTGAGTATGGCATTGCAGAAGTCCAGTCGTGATGTTATAAGAGAGTGCACAACCTGCTCTGTTGCTTTGCGAGACAGAAATTTTCGAATGTGTGGGATGTTGCAAAGCAGGTATCTGACAGATTTAGCAATGTGTGATAAGTTCTTGTTGAATGTCATATTAGAGTCGAAGATCACTCCAAGATTCCTGCATGTGTCCTTTGGACTATGGCTTGCTTCATCGGTCGTGAAGACAGGCTTAGTGACCTTGATGAGCACAGCGGCGCACCCAGGATTATGGTGTTTTTTGTGTTTTTGGGTTTTTTTTGGGGGGGGGGGGGCTCAAACCAATGTATTGGGTGGGGTCCAGGGGCCGGCCTTACGGCCCCTGGTGGGGTCCAGGGGCGAAGCCCCGGTGGGGGTCCAGGGGGCAAAGCCCCCTGGAGCTCTGAGCTTTTGGCGTTTTAGGGGTGAAAAATCAAGCCTCTTTATGCATAAAATTAGAAAGAAAAAAACATACTTTTTAAGCACTACTGATCCATATAAATCTTTTTAAGTTTATTACCTACTTTTCATCACTGGGCGGCAAATTTCATGAATAAGTGGGCGGCAAACCCAGATCCTACAGATAAACCTTTGTTTTGCGAAAGTGGTGTCACATAATACATGTAATAATTTATATCAGATTACTGCTAAAAAATGAAATTATTTTAACCAGAGCATAAATGTGATGTGTAATTTGGAAAGGGTAGGATTGAAGACCTTTTTAATCCCTGAACATAGCCGACTAAAATGAAAAATGTGGAAAATTAGAAGCAACGCGTGATGATATTGATCTGGTCGGTATCTGGTACCATGCATATTCATTAAAAACATCGCGGGTAAAAAAACATTACTATCCGGCGTTTCTCAAATTCAAGTGTAGTACTACAGGCAATCCATAAGGGGGAAAAAAACATTGAATGCCGGAACGACGTGAGATATATTTCATCCTGGACAAATTAGCCCGTTGGTTT
Organism: Leptasterias polaris; assembly: GCA_037783415.1. Lineage (NCBI taxonomy): Eukaryota > Metazoa > Echinodermata > Asteroidea > Forcipulatida > Asteriidae > Leptasterias > Leptasterias polaris. The sequence goes on from JAZGTN010000038.1 coordinate 463,780, forward strand.
TAAATGCTTAATAGGGCCTATGTCATTGTTGCAAGTTTAAACAATTTACAAGGGAGTTGTCATAAAATGGTGTTCAAAATCTTTCACCTCGCACCTCGCACCTCGCACCTCGCGTTATCGAATCTCCCGTATAAAAGAGTAAATTGGCAGGAAAAAAAATGCGAATGGCAAAGGAAGAAAAGAAAATACTGCCACCGGAAATAAAAACAAAAGCTACACACACATTTGCGACTTTTCTCCCTCGGCTCTTTTTTCCTTCCCCCTTCCTCCCCTCCCCCATTTCTTTCTTTTTCTTTCTTTCCTTCCCTCTTCCTCCCCCGTTTTTTTTTTTTTTTTTAACCCTCTTGGGGGGGGGAGGGGGGTGGGGGGGGGTCAAGCCCCCCCGAGCCCCCCCCCCCCCCCCGAGCCCCCCCCCCCCCCCCCCCCCCGAGCCCCCCCCCCCCCCCCCATGGGTTGGTTGAGCATCCCCTTCGAGCCCAACAGCATAAACTCCGTTTTGAGTCCATTGAGTTTAAGATTGTTGCGTGACATCCACATTTTAATCTCAGCCAGGCATTCCTCTAGACGTTTGAGAACAGAAAGGCGGTGGAAAGGAAATAAAGAGCTGGATGTCTTCAGCGTAAAAATGGTATTGAACGTTGTGCCTGCAGATGAGCTCTCCAAGGGGTTGAGTATAATACAGAACACAGCAATGGACCACACACAGAGCCTTGAGGAACTCCATGTGTCAGAGGTGTTGGTTTTGATTTGACTCCATCAATGGATACAGACTGGGAGCGATTACTGAGGTAGGATGAGAACCACCGAATGGCGTTTGAAGTTACTCAAAAGGCCTGAAGACGTTTCAAGCAATGTAGCATGACACACTGTGTCAAAAACTGATGAGACATCACTAAGCAAAATCAGCGCCGTCAGGTTACCATTGTCCATCTGCCGCAGGATATGGTCTGTCAAACTCACAAGAAGAGTTTCAACACTGTGATTGCTCCTATATGCGGACTGGTGACTGTCTAGTATGTGGTTGTCAGTAAGATGCTCTGTGAGCCTGGAGAAGGCAGCCCGCTCCATAACCTTGGAGAGGAAAGGGATATTTGATACCGGTCGGTAGCTTTGCAAAGAGTTGGTGTCTAAGCCAGTCTTCTTCAACACAGGTCGAACATTTGCATGTCTCAGAGTATTGGGGAAACGTCCACCTTCAACGCTGGAATTTATTATGTTGGTGATGGCTGGAACCATGACTGGCAAACATTTCTTAAGCAAATGAGTAGGGATAGGATCAAGGTCGCAAGACTTTGTGGGAGATTTGTTGATGATCAACTGAACCTCCTTAGATGTGACTGGCCGTAGATTGTCCAGAGCTGCCGTGGCCCGAGTTGAAGAGTGTATAGCTTCTCCTCTATGTTTACCTAGGCTAGTACAAATCGATGCAACTTTGCTCTGATAAAACTGACTTAATCTATTCGATAGTTGCTGTTTGTTTATGTGATCAACCAAAGGTGTGTTGGACTTGCGATTCAAGAGATTATTTGTTATGGAAAACAATTTCCTTGAGTCACCACAGCAGTCCTCCACGAGGTCATTGTAGTAGGAGATCTTAGCAGATCGTATGAGAGACTGGACTTTCAGACGTTGAGAATTAAAGAGTTGACGATGGATTTCAAGATTTGATGAACGCCATTGTCTTTCCTTTTGTTTTCGGATCCTTTTCTCCCGCGCTATCTCCCCATTGTACCAGACTGAGTGTTAGTTCTGATTTGTAATGTTCTAGTTGTTACAGGAGCATGATGGTTTAAGACTTCATTGATACTTGAGTTGTATATCGTAACCGCAGTGTCAGGATCATGTGTGCTGCAGTTGTCGACGAAGGATTTCTCTTCCAGGTCATGGATGAAACACAGAGGATCTATTGCACCCACATTTCTCGAAGATAGTTTCTTCAAATTTGCCCTTGGTTTAGTGAGGTTGAAGTTGCAGACAATAGCCGAGTGATTTGATATTCCAGCAACAACTTGAGGATCAAAAATACTGTCAGTACCAGATTGCCGTGTCAGCAATAGGTCAAGAGTATGACCATGTATATGTGTTGGCTCACTGATGTGCTGTTGCAGGCCAGTATGCTGCCAATGGGTCTGTAAAAGATGCTAATTTGGATGTTGGTGGAGCCAAATGAATGTTGAAATCACCAGAGATAACTAGTGACTCAGTTAAGAATAGACGGTCAAGGAAGTCAGAGAACTCCTCCAAGAATTGGCTAAATGGACAGCTGGAACCTGGTGGGTGATAAATAATTACGACTTGTATTGTGTTCGAGGCAGAGACAATACTACCTTCACTAAACTCAAAAGATGTATATGTTTTCAATGAACTTTGTTTGCCAACAGGTACATTGAGTTCATTTCTGTACAAAGTCCAACTCCTCCATCACCACGCTAGTAGGTCTCGGTACATGTTCAAGGGTGTACTGATTTTGAGTTAGTTCACCAATAATTGCAATGTCATCATCACTCAGCCATGTTTTGCATTGCAGTGATGATGACCCAGTATATCCAAGTGGTTATCATCCATGAAGTCAAGAACTTCACTAGTCTTGTTCCTGACAGAGCGGGCATTTAGCATACCAAATGCCACTATGTTGTGCTTTACATTCTGTTGATTGTCCACATGAGGCCGGTTCTTTGTTCTCCCTGCTCGGACTCCTCGCCTTGTAGCAGGTATTTTATTTATGCCAAGTGATCGGATGTGATTCATCAAAGTTGGGGAAATTCTGTTATTCTCCTGCAAAGAGCCCCTAAAGGCAAGTAATTCATTGGATGAATAGTGCCGCATACTTTCATCTAGGTGATGTGAAAGAGTAGGTGAACAATGCTCATTATTACTCGATACCAATCCTTAGTCAAATCATGACATTGAATTAACTCACTATTCGGATTAAAGTACAATCAGTGTAGGTGAAAATAATACAAGAAGTAGGCTACTCTCAGTTTGATGATGTGGAGGTAACCAGCTAATACAGTGCGTTGTCACAACATCGCACAACGTTGTGATAAGGTTGCAATTTGATCGATGGAATGACGTTTTGACTACGTTGCATGAATATCAGATCTTATTACATGATGTTCAACCAATGTTGCATGCAATGTTACCCAAAGGTTTTATATGTAACGTTTTCACAACGTTGTGTTTTGGTATTGTTACAAAGTCGTATTTAAGTAGGGCACCAGTGTTATTGATAAGTTGTACTTTCGGGGCTCATTAAGGCAACTTTACGAATAAGAAATAACTAAAAATAAAAATAGCAAGCTTGCAAGTACAACCATGTGTAAAACACTCTTTTATTCAATACTTTAGTATTGAATATCTTTTATCTTTATCATTATCTTTTCATTTTCTTGTTCAGAGTTGCACATCACATTATAATGTTCTATTTTAAGAGAAATAATGTGGGTTAGTAGTTTAGAATTTGGTAAGAAATATCGTTCTACCGACCTGTTTACGTAGTGTCTGACTGCTGAGAAAAAATGTGTTAGAGAGAGAGCAAATGGTGGCAATTTTAAGCACACAGCCAGACCTTTTTGCATTAAACTCAACACGTTCAAATAATAGTCGCCGACCATCGCTTCAAAATGATATAAAATTGCATTTTCTCTAAAATGAAATGACACCTGGCGATTGAGTTCACTAGATACTTGGGAATAAGTTTCAGTCAAGTTATTTGCAGTAACTAATTAAGTACATTTGTTCATGTCTGCATGCAAATCATGTAACCTTACTCAACTTTCCATGCGTTTACAAAATAAGTTACAAATAACGCAGAATGAGACGCCAATTTTACAGCCTTAATCACAGTTCATTTTCTACAAAGATTGTTAATGTGGCAATTCCGTATTTTTGTCTCGGATTGCCATGAAAACCCAATAGTCTAAATAGTAAGTCACCTCCCTAGCGAACTATTAATCTAATGAGACTGACTTTCAGCATATGATGGGGAAGATCTTAGTGTGATTTTCTATCTATCAACCTTGGTGTATCCTTTGTCATTATGTTGGTAAGCGCACATACAAATTTCAAGCCAGTCCATTTCACAATAGATTGTGACAGAAGCTAGCAATGCAACTTCAGTAGAATTTTTTTAACTTTTTTTAGGGGGGGGGGGGCACAAGGCTGCACAATTACATTTTTATAGAGAGCACTTAATTCTGACCAACTAAATTGAAGTTTCCGTTTGCATTTCCATTAACAAGCCCCCTTCTCAGCACTCTTTGTTGTGACCATTTACAATGTGTGTGTTTTAAGATAATCTGAAGTGGAGGTAAAAACAGTCCTGTGTGTGGTTTTAAAAACATTGGAATTGCGACACAAAAGCTGACAAAGTGTAACATTTAACTCTTGTGATTTTTCATCTAAAAATCCAAATGGGAGGGGGGGGGGGGTGCACCCGGGGGCACTGACATAACTTGGGGGCCGCGTCCTCCCCTCGCCGTGCCCCTTCTGCCCCCTTTTAGTTACGCCACTGACAGAAGCTCATTAAACCAAAGTCGTAGTGTCAGCCATCTTGTTTTCTTCCATTCAAATTGATGTGACTAAACTAAGGCTAAACAAAATCTCACATGTTCAAATGTTGGTCGTCCGACCATCGCACAAACATTGCATTTGTCTTTCAAATTAAACAACACCTGGCAAAACGATATTTGGAATCCTTTCAGTCATGTAAGGTATTTTGCTGAAGCTTAGAAGTAATTTGTTGTAGTTGTATGTTTGCGAATGATGTAATCTACCGTTATTAAGCAAAATGGAATGATTAAAACAAACTTTACGATCAACCTTTTTTCTTTTTTCAGTGTCATTATTGAAAGATAGCTTCTCAAAAAAATGTGTTACAAATCATATTTTTAAAAAGTCACCAAATTCGCAAAAAACAATAAGTTCACTTATTACTGAAATTAAACTATGAATTTTGAAAATAATCTTACTGTGCTGTCACCTTTAACATCTTTCTAGGTCTACAGTTGGCTGTTCCGAAAAATAAGTCTTTTAGCAATCCTTTTAAAAGATTGGTTTCTCCAGTAGTAGATTAATATATTAAACCATGAATTACTGTATCGCAGAATGTCCAGCCAAACATTAACATAGACTCTATTCTTATAATCAATGTCCAGTGCACTGTGAACTATAATAGACGGGAACCATGTTACGATGATGGTACCCGTGATGATCAGAAATGTATGTAAAGATTTCGCGTTAGAGCGACGAAGCTGAGCGTTTACGTCTGCCGCATTCAAACCCACCTCAGCCGCAGCTATACGCCGAGCCTGGAAGGCGAGCTGTCAACAGCAGTTTGATATACAAAATAATGATTATTAAAGGTGGAAGTATGACAGCAACATACACAAACACTAGCACAATATCCTCCTCTGATTTGTTAGTTTTCTGCTTTCCATTAATCAACAGTTTTGCAATCGTTATACAAGACAATATAAAACAAGGAATTGTTGCACAGAACAAAGTAATAAACACTCGTTTCTTTGTAACAATGGCGTTGAGTCGGAGTGGATGCGACACTGCTATGTAGCGTACAACAGCAACCTCGATAATACATTAAGTCCTACGATCTGAAAGAAGAAAGACACCTTGAATAGCACATACACCTTCAGTAAGTAAGAAAGAAAACCAAAAACCCCAACAGCCACGTCAGCGGTTGTAATAATAACATCAAGAGCTGTTTAGTAATATCGTGCATGTCGTGTATGCCATGTAGCACAAGCAATGAGAAGAATTACTGACTATAATGAAGAAGCAAACACCAACGAGTTCATAGCACCGCTCACCATAAAAACAAACGGTCTCGTTAGAATCCAACATTACACTAGTATTCAATCACTTATAACATCTTTGAAGATGACATTGTCTTGAGTGCGTGATGATACTATTAGTCTATGTCAATATTGAACGTGGCTTTTGATAGCAACGGAATTGGATGAGAAGATGTTGCTGAGGTTTTCTGGATTAGAAGGAAATGTTTGATGTCCTCAACAAGAATGACAAGTCCCAGTTGGGGTTTGAGAAGATGTCATTGGTAGTAGTTTTAAATGTTTTGATCGAACACGGTTTTCCAGTTTGTGACCAATGATGATATCTTCAATGGCGGGAGAGGATGGGTTCCAGTCAAGGTGGTGTCCAGTACTCCTCGGATTGAAACGATCCTGTGAACCAAAGCGGTGGAGGATTTTATCGTTCGACAAACTTACAGAGAATTATCCACGTGCCCACGAAAGTGTTCACTGGTCTCCTTGTTTGCAAAGGATAGTTCAGCCTTGTTCACGTCCACCATCAGAAAATCTCGTAAGGATGATTTTAGAAAGCTGTGTTCAAATATAAAGATTCAGATTGGCACACCTCGTTATCAGTGTCTTCTCCAGACTCACATCAAATTAAGTATATCATTACGAGATACTAAACAATTCTGTTTCATATGTCTTTATAGTCGAAAACAACCGGGTATTTTAAGCGGCTGTGGTTCACGGCTGCTTTACTTTTTGACTGCGATTCATATTTCATCACCATGAACGAAATGAGAAATATCGCCGAACACGAACTGATAATATACTTCATTAACTCTTTTCATTACATTGGTTTTCAAGATTGTTGGCGCGGCAACCCAATTTTGTTACAGGTGTTATTGGTGCACACGGGGGAACACATGAAATATAGCGATTGTCATGAAAACAAGATACAAACATCGGTTGTAATATATTGAAACCTATTAGTCTACCTTGGAATTCATTTCCCTGGTGAACAATATTTTTTAATTACAACAAGTTGTAGGCATAATTAGGGAAGCTCTTAATGTGTTTTTCTTTTTCCCGTCATTTTGTGTATATTCAGCAATTATGTTGGATATAGCGCATGGGGGTAGAATGACTTATCAACCAGGCCGCTTCACTGTTACAGAACCTACATGCAACAGCTGTATAGTGTTGTCAATTGACAATACATTTATTTCAATGTTTCCATGTGTACATCGTTAAAGTTAAGGTACATGATAACACATAATTGCAAACCAGAGAAGTATACTAATAATGACAAAAACAATTTACACGGAAGTTGGACAAATATTCACAAAACAGGACAACCTTTAGGGCAATAGGGTGAAGCAACATGTAGGAACTAAGACAAAACATAATTTCGAAATATGCCATAAACGTATATTGTCCTGTTTTCCAGCCTTTGCAAAATGATTTCAAGGCAAAGAATGTTAGTTCAAAGTAAACTAATGTGAGCTTGCAATTCCTGACGTGTCCAATGACATCGTGTTCGCATTCCAGTATTCTTGCCTATTGCTCCCCATCCTATCTTGGATGCATCTGAAGAAATGTGTTATGTTTGGTTTTGAAGTAATCTTTTGAACCTAACTCATGGCTTCACGGATTCAATGTTTTCAATCCACCAGGTGAAGTCCTTTAATTCCTCCTGTGACAAACTCATTTGAGTATCGTGTACTGTCTTCTATACTTGCAATGACTGAGTTTTCTCTTTATTCGAGTCAAAAGGTTGACCAAAATATACACCGGAAAAGTTGATACTATCGTGCTAAGAACTTGGGCTACTTCTCGAATTGTAGGTGTATCTTTTGTTTTCAAGGACTGTCAGTATTTTGGATGTGATGGGAATCTGTACAGATTAGTTTCATCTTAAGTAGTGTTGCAAAAAGCAACAATACACCTTGAAGCCGTTTTTCTAAATAACTAGTTTTAACAAAATTGCCTTTTATAGGTTAAGAAAGCGCACATTTTATAGTTTGAAATGGTAAAATGTGCCAATTCATAACCCTTAAGGGGCAGATCCTCAAATTGACCAAAATTCACCAGTTGTCATTATCACATTAATCTTGCGTAATTTTGGGAGTCAATGACCCCGTTTGTTTACACCGCGCATTTTGGGAATCAATGCACATTGAGTTTTACATGTATAGTGCGCATTTTGGGAGTCAACTTGTCCAATTGAGTTTTATATTGTGCGAATTTTACTCTAGGTGTTAACACGCTAATAACCATAACATTATGTGCCCTCAATTTGACCCCCGAAAAAGGTGAGCGCGTGGCGTAGACAGTAGACGCGTTTCAGTGTGACAAGGAATATTACGTCATCATATAATTTTTCAACTTCAGGTAAAAAACCCACTCAATCCTATAAAACAGTTATTCGAGATTTTGGTAAAATGTTTGACCAAACATACACCGGAAAAGAACTTGGGCTACTTCTCGAATTGTAGGTGTATCTTTTGTTTTCAAGGACTGTCAGTATTTAGGGTGTGATGGAAATTTGCCCATCTTTGGTTGTGGTGCAAACAGCAACAATACACCTTGAAGGCGTTTTATATATAACGAGTTTGAGCAAATTTGCCTTCTAAAGGTTAATAAGCGCACATTTTATAGTTTGAACTGATGGAAACAAATCCAATTCATAACCCTTAAGGGGCGGATCATCAAATTGACCACATTCACTTGACGTCATTATCACAATAGTCTTGCAACATTTTGGGTCAATGTTCCCGTGTGTTAATAGAGCGCATTTTGGAAGTCAACTTGTCCAAGTGTGTTTTAAAAAACCCACTCAATCCTATAAGACAGTTATTCGTGACTCGGTTTTTGAAACAGTCGCAAATGGAAATCAACGTATTATTACACAGGATCGATAGATTATTACAAAAAAATGTTTTGTTATCATTTGGAATAAAGCTCACTGAGTGTTTGAAGGAATTCACAATTTTTTTAACAAGTAATAAACCATAAGGAAAACTGATTGGGTAAAGTTTTAAAAAGTTTTGGTTGAACAAAGAAAATTTGTTAATGAGCAGCTGGACTTGAACCTCAGCGACCTCCAGATTATCATGCCGACTACCAACTAAGTTAGTTAGCCCTAACGTTGGAGGTTTCGTTAATTTCTCAATTTGACAAAAGTGTCGTGGCATCATCCAAACAGGCTATTTGTTGTTATCTCTTCAGGCTAGAGTTCCCTTTGACACGTCATTAATCCTTTCAGTTCAGCCCCAAGGGCGACTTTAGTAGACTGTGCACTATACCCTGCTTGAGTCCCATAACAGACAAAGAAGCACTCAAGACTGAGCACAAAAGCCATTTATTGAAAAGCTGTAGTTTTGTCTATATTTACCTCCATACCAAAGCTTAATCATTGGAAAGTGAAAGATTGGATCTTTCTATACACTGCTTGAGTCCCAATGGCGATTGAAGTCGCCAAAGATAACAGACAAAGAAGCACTCAAGACAGAGCACAAAAGCCATTTATTGAAAAGCTGTATAGTTTTGTCCAAGTTTACCCTCCAAACCCAAGCTTAATCATTGGAAAGAGAAAGATTGTATCTTTCCAATGACGGTTAAATATAACAGGGTTGCTATTATGCAATCGATTCAAATTGGAGTGAAAAGATCCGAAATGCCAAACTTACGGAGTGCCGTAAGGTTGTGTGCAAAAAGGTTTTTGGGTTTAGAGAACACACCGGGGAAACAAAGACCAAGAACTTGGACATTTATTGGCTGATTTAATGATTTTTTAATTCTTTGAGAGTTAAAATTCAATAAGTAAGATAATTGTTATTACTTATTTTGCTCTAAAATGAAATCTTCAAGGTAATAATATAGAGTTTGTGAAAAACAAAAAAATTTAACCCAAGCTTCCAGTTGAGTGAGAATTTGTGCGTCATGCTTGAGTGGTCAAACGATGTGGGCACCAGCAGCTGTTTATATCGAAAGAACTTGGGGACTGAATTTTTTATATATTTTATATTATGATCAAAAAAGATCTGATCCTCGAATAAGCCACTGACTTAATCCCCTTGGAAACGAGTAACACACAGTTCATTATAATATTCCTTCCTCTTTGTAATTAGTTATTTATGGCTTGAGTACAATTATAAATAAATATGAGGAGTTTCAATTCAGCCAGAACAATAAATGTTTTGAACACAAGCTTCCTGTAGCTTGACAATTTGTGTGTCATGCTTGAGTGGTCAAACAATGTGGGCACAAGCAGCTGTTTATTTTGAAAGAACTTGGGGCTGAAGGGTTATTATTTTTAATTATTATGATTAAAAAGTCATTGAACATCGAATAAGCCACTTAATCTCCGTGGAAACGAAATAACACACAGTTCATTACATATTCCTTCCTCTTTGTAATTAGTTAATTATGGCTTGAGTACGTAGAGACAAATATGAGGAGTTTCAATTCAGCCAGAACAAGAAAATGGCAATTCTTTGCAGTTTGATTTTCCTCTTGCTTGAGATATTTCCTGAGGTTTCAGCATCTTATAGTGTTAGTGGTCTTTACCGAGGGGTCTGGTACCAGCCGATAGAGCACTACGCCCTACTAGGCCAGTCCTTCATGAATATCTCGGGCATCTCTGCCGTCATGTGTTCAGCTCAGTGTCTCAGCCATCATGGCTGTTTCTCTTTCAACTACGATCGCATCAACCAAGTCTGTCAGATGAACAACGCCACAGCAGAGCAACCCTGTGACAACTTTCAAGATATGCGATATTTTTCTTACTACCACGCAACTGCAAATCCAACGAATTGCCAGGTATTTTACAGCCCCACTCAGTCAAATTTTGTTTTGCTGAATACAGTGACTAATTCAAAATTCGCAACAAGTAATAAAAAACAAGGTAATTACTTAATTATTCATCAAATAGGGTTTTTTCTGTCAATTGTTATGACTGTTTTATCCTCAAGCTTGGACCAATTTCATAGAGCTGCTTATTAGCAGGCAACGGTTTTGCTTATAATGCACATTATTTTCTGCTAAGCTAAAATACTCAGGATACCAGTCAGCGCAATTGCGTTGTGTTTGCTGAATTCTGTGCTAAGCAGCTGTAACAATTGGACCTATGTTTTTAGAAAGGTCCTGAGGATGACGATAATGTTAATACTTCTTGTTTGCATTGTGGTAAATGCCAAAGCAAATTTTCTCTTACAGTAATTTAACAAAAATATATCATTGAAATGATACTAACTCCCTAATTTCGGAGGCTGGTTTAAATTTCATTCTTGTTTACTCCTTTATTTACTACAGATCAATATTGCTAACGTCGACGAAAAATCCACTAAATTGAAGGCCTGCAGTATGTCCAGTAAGTCGAGCAATATCTCTCTCCAAGGTTTAACCACAAATTAATTACAGATTTATCTGACGACTGTATGGATTAGTAAAATTATCTGACGACTCTGTGAACTGTGGAGTATAGTAAAATTAAATTTCTAAGAAATGTGAAAAATAATTGTAACTTCTATGGCAAACTGATACGTCTTACTCTTCCGATTCAGAGAAACTTGGTCTCGAGGATGGTTCGATCCCTGACGAGAGTCTCTCCTCATCAAGTAACTGGGAAGGCGTTAATGATAAGACATCCACACCGGGTTGTGGCCGTCTAAACAAGATACCCACAGACAGTGGCATCGTGGGAGCGTGGCATTCCCTTGTATCAGATACCAACCAGTGGATACAAGTGGATTTAGGAAACCCTACCTACGTCACTGGGGTTCTTACTCAAGGGCGTCATGAATGCGATTATCAGTGGGTGAAGAAGTACAAAGTGCAGTTCGAACCGCCATCACCGGCATGTCTGTTAGACGTGAAAGACCAAGTTGGTGAAACTCAGGTATTTTGATATGTTACTATTTAAAAGTTCTATTAATTATTCATAAGGATGAATACCTCTCCGATCCGCTCGCAATAACATCGTTCTGTTTATCTTCCCTTGTAGATTTTTACTGGCAACATTGATAATAAAGGCATCGTGGAGAGGCGCTTCTTCGAGCCCGTCGTGGCGGTTAAGATTCGCATCGTGCCCGTTGAGTGGAATGTTTCGATCACTCTGCGTTTTGAACTGCTTGGTTGTAAATAAATGGTACACAGCAATAAACACAAATTTGGTATAACATCAGCGTGAATCAAAAAAGACGGAAAACGAACAAACAAACAAACAAAACCCAACCAAAAAACAAACAAGCAAACAAACAAACAAACTTAACAGCATCAACAATCACTGGTAACAGACTACAAAAACCCCAGCATTCATTCAATAGGATTTAAAACTTTGCATGGTGAAGATACAATCTAGTTATAGGTTTGCGTTGACTCCATTATAGAAAAACTAATTTATTGAATACCAAACAATGTCTTTTCGTTTTCTTGTTCATTAATTGTTTTTGTTTTTAGTATAGTAGCTTTAGAGAGATACTATATTAAAATACAAACCAAAAGTAGTTGTAAAGATGATGGTTGTAAACATTTATGTCACCTTGTTTGATATGTGCAATAGACCTTATGCATTGACGTCACCAAGCCGCCATCTTAGAGGTAAACTGATGATGAAACAATGGAAACGCGCTGATTTGTACGCGCGGCGGACAAGACTGGCCAATGAGCATCTTCCTTTTGACCTCTAGGTGCGGGCGCCCTACTCAAATGACGTCATATGCATAAGGTCTATTATACTGAATGTGATATATTATAGAATTAGGCAGTAGGTATTTATATGGCTTGAATTAGGGGGAAATTTCTTTGTTGATGTAAATAATGAGTACAAACATCGTGATTTGAGTACGCTGGTTGTTCCTGGTTAATTGTGTACTGTTTACAGCATGAATGTGTAGTGAAGTTTCAGATTGCGAAAGGTTTTTCGACATTAATTAAACTATTCCGATAATATAGTTGTGTTTTATATTCAGATAGTTGTCTGCATGGTTATCCTTTCAACTATGTGAAGTAAATATGTGAAGTAAATAGCATTTGCTCCATCTAAGATAGGGTTTACAAGGTGGTGTATTGCAATTTGCATTTCAATTAAAAACTTTATTTTATCCTATTATTAGGCAGTTACAAAACATTTGACAGTTCAGCTCCATGTAATGCCAGAGAACACAGCGATAAGCCCCTTCTCCTAAACCACCCCCCCCCCCCCCCCGGGAATCCCTTGTTTGTGCTGCAGCTGCAGCAGCAAAACCGCTAATTATTACATAACCCACTCATAAAATAAAATGTTATCCTATTCTACGGAAACTGGTCATCAGTTCAAGGGAACAAGTGATAAAATCCTACTCAAAGTGTTGTTAAGCTAGATGTGTTTTACCTATCTCATTACATTTGAGGGGCTTCATGATTTGATGTTAATAAAATAGAATACTTAAATTGTTAAGAGGCTGTTTTGAGATTTTACATTTTAAAGGCACTGTACACGTTTGGCAATTACTCAAAATAATTGTTAGCATAAAAACTTACTTGGTAACGAGCAACAGAGAGCTGTTGATAGTATAAAACATTGTGAGAAACGACTCCCTCTGAAGTAACGTAGTTTTGAGAAAGAGGTAATTTCTCACTAAAATAATAAAAGACTTCTGGCCAGAAGCCTTTTATTCCTATCTGAAAACACACTAATTTGTACAACAAGCTTAGGTGTTTTTTCTTTCATTATTTTCTTGCAACTGCGATGACCAATTGAGTCCAAATTTTCACAGATTTTTTATTGTATGCATATGATGGGATCCACCAAGTGAGAATACTGGTCTTCGACAATTACCAAAGGTGCCCAGTGCCTTTAAAAATATCCCTAAAATTGTGTAGTGTCCATTTCGATATCGTCCAAAGTCGTCGATATTTTGGATCGGATGTGAATGTGCAGATTAGTTCCATCTATGGTAGTGTTGCAAACAGCAACAATACACTTTGACGGCATTTTCTAACCAGTTTTGAACACACATGCATTTTATATGGGTTATTAAGTCCATATTTTATAGTTTGAATTGGGAATTTTTTTAATTCATCAAATTTAGGATCATCAAATTGACCAAATGCACCATTTGTTGCGCCATTTTGGGAGTCCCGTGTCCCCTCTTGTTTTTATAGTGCGCATTTTAGTCGACGTAGTGTTACACGCTACCAACTAGAACGTGACAGAGTACATATGGGTATATGCATATTCTACCCAGACGGCGTTGCCCAAGTCTTTCCCATAATGGGCCTGCCCATCTACAAACAACAGCGATAATATTAATAATTTCTAAAGAAGATAAGTGACAAACAAAAGCTTAGGCCCAGTACATCAACCCCTTTTACTATAATCAAGTTCAAAATAATCAAGTATTAATTTAAACCCACCTCATCATCTATCTAGTTAAATCCTAAATATGGTTCTAGTGTTCTAATTTGTTTGTCCCGTTTTAAATTGTCTTTTTCCATTGTGTGTTTTTTAAAATTCATTTGTGTGATTAATTTAGAAATTGTTATGACCTGGCAGTGGTATTTTGTCAAAATAAAGCTTTTGTCATTAATATATACATTTTTATGAGTGGAATGTAAATAAACAATTAACTAATGCAAGAATTTTATGTCAACTAATTTGCTCACCTGAATAACATGCCTCATTAATTTGAAAACATCTTTGGTGCATATTGGTGGATGACCGAATGGAACCCTTCAACCAAGGATGTCTGCATGGATATGGATGGCGATAACATTTTGACGTCCTTCCTGGTCCATGTACGATCATCTGTTGTTTACAAACAGAATCCATGCTCGCTGTGTCGCAATATCTTTGTAAAAGTCAACCAAAATAAGATTGGAGTACCGCATCCACCCACGACACACGATACTGGCATTTTGTACCAGCAACACTTAATTTTGATCGCCAAATCTTACAATATAAAAACTCAAATCGAACATTAAAAGCAGGAGGAATGATACGAATCAAGTGCGGTGTGTGTCGAGTAAACTCCGAAACAGTACAGTCAGACAGCGTAGCTAAGTTACTTCCGCGTCACGTGATTTCGTTGTTGTCCTGCTTGTGACGTTTTCGAGGTCACGCGCATATCATTACACAAACTATTATTAACACGTCCGCGCAAGCAAAGAGATCACGATGCACTGCATGCGCGTGCACGTTGTGTAACATGTATATGTACATGTACTATGTACATGTACATACATTGTACATAGGCGAACACGGCTGGCTTTTCAACATGAATAATTCAGCATCATCCAGCCAATGGGAAGCGAAAATGCAAATGATGGCCTTTACCGCGCTAGGAAAAGAACAATCGCCGGCGGGGCGAGTTAAAATATAATGCTGGGTTCGTCAGTTCTTTTACGGTGTAAAACAAACAGATAACTTTAATTCATCCTTCAATTTGCGCTTGCGCTGTTGTAAAAAAATAAAAAAATAAAAAACAATTAAAATAAATAGATAACATGAAATAAAGCAAACAAATAAATAAAAATGAACAATACAGTTACCCCTGCTAAATGAATCCTTGAATTTTAAGGTAGTCCCCTGTAAAGTAGCAAATAAAACGGAATTTTAAGATGTCACTTCATTTTTTGTGCAAAAGGCTGAGGAACTTCCAACTACTTTTGAAGTATTTTTGAACAATCTTTTTTTTCATCGTACGACGCCCTCTGCGGTTGGAACTTGGCCAATTTTAACACGATGATTCTACGATACGAGGTCATGACCTTAGTCAGTACTGAGTGTTCAACAAATGAAACAAAATGGTCTCGCTCGCAGAGTAAGTTGATGTTTTGTAGCCTTATTACACTGTTTTGGGGCATTTTAAATGTCTGACTTATATCACTGTTGTTTTGTGTTACTCATTGATGTTGAATTATTGCTTACGTATGTGTTGTTTTTCAATTTTTCCAACGTTTTCTAAATAACGTTCTTGTGGAGGGAAGGATCGACATGATCGATCGGGGGAGGCCGATGTCGTCGCCCGAGCGAGCACCGAGTTAACCGTTGTAAACTCGTCCTTATTGTGTCATGTGTGTTGGTATGGTGGCGTATCATAACCAACTCGACATAAATTTGAATTGAAGATTATTTCTTTTGGTCCCCTTACCCTCACACCTTATTTGTATGAGAATGAAATTGGGGAAAAAATCCGCATCCAGCCTTCGCGCCTATATAGTAGTATAGAATGCTACGCTACACTAGAGGCTAGACCCACCCAGAAATTCAAATTGGGGCGCTGCAGCAGAGTGCTCCTTTTTAATAGTTTTAAGTTAGTCCTTCCTTTTTCAAAATATTTTCATCTTCACCCTTCTTCACTTCAGGGGTTGTCTTGTAATGTAATCCTCCGGTGCGACCATCGGGAGGATGGAGGGGTGCGACCATCGGGAGGATGGAGGGTTACGACCATCGGGAGGATGGAGGGTTACGATTATCGCAACTACAAACATGCCTTATATTTTAAATTTTTAGCTATCCATGCTATCGTCTCCACGAACCTCATACTAGAGTGACACGACAAAATCCTATTCGAAACTTTTTGCCCTTTACGTTTTATGCACCTCTAGAGTTCTCTTTAATTGAAACCGGATCTCGCCAAAATTAGGCTCTACGTGTCCTTTTTTTTCACAGTGAGCTCGGCGTGGGTCCAGAAAATCCACTCCGCAAACAAGTTGCAAAAAATGATAAAATCTCACTTTTTGGATTTTTTTTTTTATTAAATGACATCTGCTGTTGTACTACATAAAACATGCCCCAGATAATCTCTGTCTTCATGACACATTTCGGCAAATTGATATGATTTTCTGACACCTGATTTCTGAAATCCCAAATGACTTAATAAAAAGACACACCAAAATAGATTGAAAATCACAATATGCCAAAGTCGCATCGGGCATTAAATTGTACACTTGTTCATTTTTTGTGGTCCAAGTTGAAGTTTTCCAGTTCAAAATCAACCGAAGGAAACGATCCAACGGGTACTGCTGGGTCATGTGGTCGATCACCTCATGTGTTTGATTATTGCACTAGTTAAATATTCCACAGTTCTTCTTGTTGTTTCAAATTTTAATGTGCTATTAATTATTGATATATATATATAATCGTTTGCACAGTCAATCTAATTTCATAAATCAAAGTTCAATCGAGAGGTCTCTTATCCAGTCTCGTGTCGAGGCATCAGGGCTGATGAGAGTGGAGAAGGAGCCAGGTGCCTTGTGGGTGGTGCACTCGGTCACCACGTGGTGGACTGTCTGGGACGGATGCCCGCATGTGCAAGCTGCGTCAGCTTGCATGCCCCAGCGGTGGAGGGTCTCTGCCACTCGAGCAGTGCCGGAACGGAGACGGTTCAGCCGCACCCATTGCTTGCGTGGAAGGTCAGCACCGGGAGGGAGGGCTGTGCTAGGCGGTGGGCATGCGGACTGTAGGAGAGAGATGAGTTTTTTCTGTATTTTTTATATTGGTTTGCTTGTTCTTGTTTCCTTCCTGTAGTATTTTACCTGCACCCAAGCAGTGGGGACAGGAGGAGTTTGAGCAGGAGAAACCACGTCAGGTAGGCCCTACTTCAAAGCTTGTATCTAACTAACATACAATATATTAAACTGTAAACCAGTCAACTCGCCCCCCAGCAAAGTCGCCCAATTTTATTACAAACTCGCCCCCACTCAAAGTCTCCCCCCGACAGAATCGCCCCCTGACAAAGTTTTCCCCCCGACAGAATCGCCCCCTGACAAAGTTTTCCCCCCGACACAGTGGCCCCCCGCCCTCGGTGTTTTAGCTAAGATTTGAAAAGTGAGAGTGCAAATTGAAAAATAGGGTGTGCAACTTTTTTCACCGAAAATCCACGCAGAGCGCGCAAACTTGTTCAAATTACCTTGAAAATGTAACTTTGTTTATCAACAGTTTTAAGGCCCAGTGTGAAGTTCCATTTACTGATTGTACTCTCTTATTCGCTGGTGTATTCTGTGCCCTGAGTTTGGGTTGCAATGTAGGCTCATATAAATACTTTTTTTTGTGTGAAGTTCATTTTAGATAAAAAATGAACTTGTTTGTCCTTTAGGATGAAACTTTGTTTAGACCACAAAAATCACTGAAAAATGTAAACTGAAATTTTGTTTGTTTTTTAATTGAGAGGAGCTTTCCTGAATTGGTGTTCTGTTTTGTTTTTGTTTTTTGCTGGATGGACTCAAATCAAAGATAACTTGCTTACAATTTCTTTTCCATGGGCCCCCATGTGATGTGCACATTTTGAAGAGTGTGGGGGAAACCACGGAATCGGAGTTCGCAAAACTATGTATTGAAAAATCGTCATCGCCTAACTTTTCCTGTTATAGGGACACGTTGCCTTCAAATCTCATGAAATTTTACTGTTTGGAGGTGTTCCTTATCTTTATTAAGAGTTGTTCTTGCAATAAAACACCTTTAATGTGTAATGATTAGTGAATGGTGATTAAAAAAACCACATTGGCCTCTGACCCCTCGACATCTTTCCCGCGAAACGTATATTAGGCTGTTGCCGTAGCCAGTGGCCTGGTAAACCTATCAGATGAACACTGGGTAACATACCTTCTCTACCTCTGAAGCTAGCACAGTATTGGGCCCAAAATTGCCAGCCGCGTATTCGCGGAACAACCAGCCACATATTCTGAAAAATAGAACACACGCAGTACAGGAAGGTGAGTATAATATGGCTCATCTGTTCACCTCCCTGTGTTGCATGTATTCTATTTTCGGAATATGTGGCTGGTTATTCCGCGAATACGCGGCGTAGCTTCAGGTAGCTCGGTTTGTATGAACGTGTATTGTAAACACCTACACCGTTCATATGTCAAATTGGATCGCCACAAAAAAACAGATTTAAGACGTGTCCAAAAAGAAGAAACCTCGTCAATCAGGGTTAGAAAACTGTCATGGGACTAACCGAGAGAAACAACCGGTGTTGTTTATACCAAATGTTTATTGTGGACAGGAGGGATGAGGACTTAGACACGGCACACGGCACATCACAGCAGCACTCTGATCATCGTTTTACGACTGGAAATAAGACTAGTAGGAACACGTCGGCCATTTATGGGAGTCAAAATCTTGACTCCCATAAATGGCGGACCATGTTAGTTCACGAATAAAAGGAAAACCACACAGTTTTGAGGAATGTTTGAGTGGATCATTAAATTCTACTTTTAAAACATCTTTCCGACCGTGTTCATTTCACATCAAACGCTTGTTATAGCCCAAAGCGCCCAATCCGAAGGCAACGTGTCCCTTTAATGGTGTTTTGTTTTCATCAACAACCATACCAATAGATTCCTAATTTGAAGATCTATTAAATCAGAACCTTTTTTTGCATCGGCGTCTTCGCAATTCAACGAGTAGTAAATATTCAACATTGATTAAAAGTTAACATAGCTCCACGTCCGACGATAATGCACTTCGGTGACATCGTGTAGGCAACGTTAAAACAAGGTCCCCCAGCAAACGTTCTCGATGTTTTAGTAACCTTAGTACAAGGGCGTTTGTGTATCACAGATATCCACAGCCTCCACTACACTGTGCAACTACTTTTTACTTTACTTGTGAACGTGTACCGAGTTGGAGTCTAGCCAAGCTTTCTTCATGAATATGGATATTATTTACAGCCAATCACAGCGTGCTTATAGATGGACTTTACATTCAAGTTCGGAGTTTACATGATTTCAGAAATGTTTAAGGCAGGGCTCGAATTTAACACTGGACCACAGGCCCGAGGCCAGTAATTTTAGTGTTGGGCCAGTAAACTTATGACCTAACAAGTCCGATGGTCTTGTAATTGAATAACAGAAACAAATTATGTTCAAGTGTTGACTTTGGGTCTGATAAATTATCTTTCAATTCTATGAGTGATCAAGTATACTCTTCTCTTACTTGTCTCAGTTCGGGTTCATATAAAAGCAGTCAAATGCATGTTAAACTGTGGCAGCAATTTTTTATTTTCATATTTTGAATCTGGTCTTGTAAAAAAATGTCTGGTCCAGTAAAGATTTTGAGCTACAAGCCCTGTAGTCTTGTGGATTTTCTCCTCAAATTCGAGCCCTGCTTTAAGGCCAAATGAGCATGGTTAAAAGACATTTTGAGGGGCCCATTTGGCTTTAGAAGTGCATAACAAATGCATTAAGTTATTTATTTATATATTTTTTTTAAATTGCAGTTGAGTCTAGCATCAATTTCCAGGAGTTCAGCTCCACCATATGGACGAAGAAAAGGATGGGTGCCCAGAACACCGCTGGTAAGTTATGTTTGGCATTATGCAGAACGTTTTGTGATACAAAAAAATACGGTGTTCAAAAATACACTCATAATGGAGTTCTGTACTGTACAAATTTTAGTCGTATTACTAATTAGTAGTATACTACAACTTGCAATACAAGATGCAAAACCCCTAAACAGGGAGTGAATGGAGTGAGAAAGAACCGCTCCAAAATGTATCGAGACCTCTGTAAAATACTGGGGCTTATTTCCTAAACTCACAAACTGGTATAACTGTAAGCAGGTTTGACCCCTTGCATGATGTACAACGCTACGGTGTCCCCTTGCATACATGTACAACGCTACGGTGTCCAGGTTTCGTTTACATATTCCTTCAAGAATTCCAAAACTGCTGAGTTCAGAACTTTTAGTTTTATCCTTGGGTGACATTATTTTTGAATAAATAAATGAAAGTTGACATCTCTGTTGGAACTTTCTGTACTGATGAAGTAATTGTTGCTACGAAAGCTCATGCTAGTTTTTTATGTAATTAGTTAGTCATTAAGTGCTACCAATATCTTCATTGTTACCGACTCTAAATGTGACAACTTGTGCACACGGGCCAATAATTTTCGTAGCAAGTTCATTATGCTCTGTACAATAATTCAAGTGATATCACCAAGTACAGTATCGACAAAATATTGTTGTATTGATACCAAACTAACACTTATTGGAAAGTTTTGCTTTAGTTGATGAAAAATTCAATCGAGTTTCTACGCATTTTGGGCATGTGCAAATGTGTTTACACGTCAATCGGTGCAAGTTGTTTGTAACAGAACTGTGGACCTGCTTTTCATTCTTTGTTATTACAAGTGGATCCATCAAAAGTATCATTATGGCGTGTCATGGCCGAGCGGATAAGAGCACCGGACTCAAGCTCTGATGTTTCTGTTCAGATGGGACGTAAAGCTGTTGGTCCTGTGTGTTGTGTAATGCACGTAAAAGAACCCAGTGCACTTATTGAAAAGAGAAGGGGTTCGCCCCGGTGTTCCAGGTTTGATCGGCTGCATATTGCACAACAGCACTTTTGTAAACCATTTACGTGGTGCTATGCAAAGGAATAGGTCTCAAAACTTCCTCCACATATATACCTTCCAGGAAAATACTGACTGTTGAAGCGCCTTGAGCGTCACTGAGTGACGGATATGAGCACTATATAAGAAGCCACTATTATTATTATTATTATTAAATCAGGTAAAAATTTGAAGAAATATTAGTTGACATTTTATTTGCATTGTAGAGAAACCTATTACCCAGGACTTCAGTTTAGTGCAATGGAGACTGGTGCCCTAGCAGGGCTATGGTAAGCAGAGCCATGAAATGGGTACCTGCCTGATTGATGTTTATTTATGTTTTTTGATTTGTAGGATTTTGGAGACGGGGGTGCCTTTCCAGAGGTTCCAGTGGCCCAGTTCCCGATGGACATGGGACGGACCCAAGGCAAAGGGAACGCTATAGCCAAGACTGTTGATGCAGAAGGAAGGGTCAAGTACGACTCTTTGGCAAGGGTTGGTCATGCTAAGGATAAGGTAAGCTCATCGCAGCTGTTACATTTTTTACCAGGAGCAGTAACCAAAGTTGTGAATATTTAGTTATAACAAACAATGAACTTGATAAGAAGTAACTATAACTAAGAATGTAAATAGTAGTGAACTTGCGGGTACAACCATGTGTATAATCTCTTTTGGGAGGAGTGTTGGCTCTGAAAAGAGCCAGTTTGGTCTCGACGTTTCGAACAGTATACTCTGCTCGTCTTCAGGAGAATGCTGGACTGCTGGTGGTGTTGCAGCTTAAGTAGAGCTAGTGGGGTGCACTTTTGGGCGGGAAGTTTCCAAGTTGTTGTTGACCGGTGATGCATGGTAGTTGGCTGCTGGCTGGATGTGTGTGCGCTGGAGTGTGTCAGTGTTGTGGTGAGCTGCTGCTGGGAGGACTGGCTTGAGTAGAGGTGACCAGATGTCATTGATCAGGTAAAAACACTCCTCCCAAAAGAGATTATACACATGGTTGTACCCGCAAGTTCACTACTATTTACATTCTTAGTTATAGTTACTTCTTACTTTCAACACCATGCAAAGCTTTAAACACCACTTAATGAACTTGATGTTAAAGGCAGGGTATACCTTTGGTAATTACTCCAAAAATTAATGACCATAAAACTTACTTGGTAAGAAGCACTGCAGCTGCTGATAGTGTAACATTTTGAGAAATGATTCCCTTCTAAGGAATGTGGTTTTAGAGAAAGAGATTCAAAACAATTTCAATCTGAGAACTGTTTCTGCATGAAACATTTCTCAGATTGTGTATTCCAATTACGAATTGTTCATCCTGCGTGGACATAACTGCTCAAGATGTTTGGCGAATCTGAAAAATGCTACCACTCTTTGAAATTAAATGTTCTCAGGTTAGCTTTATCGTTTATATTTATATAGTATTAAAACAATTGAGTGGTTCCATAAACCAAAGGTACATGTATACTTTGCTGGTAAACAGCAGTTTGGATTTATAAACAAGTCTTTTTTTAATCATTGCGTCGGTTAGGTTGTTCATTCGAAGCCACAGGATTTGGTGCCAAAACCGATAACCAATGAGGGGGACCCTGACCTACAGAAACCAGACGAAGAAGAAATAGAAGAGGTAAGTTTTTTTTTGCCCAGCAGCACCAGACTAGCAATTCCTATCAGTTACAGGTATTATACCAACTCCGTTCCCAGGGTGGATCGATTTCGCCGCGCCATTTTTGTCCAGCATGCCTTGCTCCCTCATACCCCTTGGAATTGGTTCATTAAAATGTGCTAGAATCTAGCACATTTTAAATTAGGCCTGTTGTCGATTATTCTACAAGCGCCGACATCAAGTCACAGAGCAACTGGTACCCTCTCGTTCTTCTTTGATCATTGTGACATTTCTAAGTGTATGCAGTTTAGGGTGACTGTGTAAAAACAAGATTCATTTGATATCGAAACATGTCAAATTACTTGCATTTTTACACGCACCAATCAATGATAGCCACTCAGCGTTGTTTTTCAGCACATCCCTACCAGGGGTTAGTGACAAGTGGTATTATACAGAATTGGTACAGCTGAGTTCAGAATTATTTCATAGATTTTCTTTTTTCTTCAAAATTCCTGGAAAGATGTGAATTAAACACCAAGGATAATTTACACATGACGACTGCTTTGAGTAATTGGTTTCAATTACGACTCCAGAAGTGATCCCGGAGCGTTCTATTTTCCCAAGGTGAAGCTGAGGGAAAATAGAACGCTCTGGGATCACCAAGGGAGTCATAGTTGTGACTATAGCATGAGTAAAAGCAGTCAATATTTTTTTAGGACACCCCAATTTATCGTACCTAGACGTCTAGGTAACAGGAGTCTGCTGTTGCTATGGATATAGCACACTGGTTGCTGCAGGCACAGTAACATTGGTTGCTACATTTGTGCAGCTTTCTAGTAAAAATAAGACGTAACCATGTGATGTGCTCTAAACCAATCACAAGCCACAACCTTTGTAAGGGGTGTTTTACAAAGACATTTGCAGGGTTCTGCCCACGGTGGTCGGTGCCGGAAAACCCGACCGGCACTCATGATTCCCTGACCGGCACTCGCAGAATTTTTTCTTTTTCCGACCACCACACATTTTCCCTTTTTTTTGCCCATTTCCTTCAAAATATTTTGAACAACGTGTAAAACAAATTATTTACCAGTAAACAGTTTTATCCAAAGTTTCGAGTAGCCTACTTCTTTGGTTTAGTCTATTTTAATGATCCAGGATCGAGCATTCCTCTTGCCTGTACGATGTACAATAATCCAACGCACGAACCCCACATTGATTTTGCAATGGTTTCCAGTCACGCTGATTATAGCTTCACGCTTGGAATAACATGATACCAGTTTCATCATGTTGCGAACCCTATTCTATAGCGTTTAATACAACGGAAATGAACTGCAGAGTAAGCACCATGCTATAGTGCTGTAAATTGTTTTCCCATGGCGGTAAAGGCGTGCGCGCACTGAGGGCAAGGCACAGCTGCTGGGCGCACGTGTGTAACCACTCCGTGTACAATCGAATGGAAATTGACTTGACTGTACTAGGAAAAAAATAAATTTCGGCACTAAACAAATCCTGGGCAGAACCCTGATTTGTCAAGACCTCTTGTTTGTCAAAGTTGTGATGTAGTCTGTAAACCCTTTATAATGTAACGGCCTGGAATTTCACAGCGTTCTTCCTCAACAGTGGTTGGCTGGCCAAATGCTAGTTAAAAAAACCCGAGGGCCAGTCAAAATTCACTCCAAGTGGTCCGGCTGGCTAGTTCAGTGTTAAAAAGCGGCCCATGTATTCAATACGAAAGATAGGCTTACAAAAAAGCTGGCTGACTTGTGCAATGACATGATAGCTGGTCCAGCTTGCTCATCATTGAAACGGTTATTTTTGTCAAGGACCAGTATCCACACTTGATATTTCATGGCCGAGTGGTTAAGAGCATCGGACTCAAGTTTAGTCATCAGGGTGTGGGTTCGAGTCCCGGTCATGACGCTTGTGTCCTTGAACAAGACACTTTGCTATAATCTCTTCTCTTCACCCAGGGGTATAAATGGGTACCTGCAAGGGTAGAGGTTGATATTGTGTTTGAAAAAGCCTTTGGAGCGCCATGGCAGCCCGGGGCTATACACTCCCCAGGGAGCTGAGAAAGATTAAAGGAATGTTTATTGGCCCAATGACCAGGGCACTAATGTAAAGCGCATTGAGACGCTATTGTAAAATGCGCTATATAACAACTAGTTATTATTATTAATATTATTATTATTTGACCCAACATATACATGAAATAACAAACCTGTTAAAGTTTCAGCTTCGGAGTCAATAGAAATCAGTGAAAAACACCATTGTATGTTTTCAAACATCGGATTTATCACGGGTGGTAAAGACTAATTGTTTTACTCATTACCTAAAAAGTATAGCATTTCAAGCTAAACCATTTCAAGGGAAGTTTTCCACCATGACCATCTTTATACCATGTAAGTTAAATGTGCAAATCTGTGAGCATTTATATTTTCAATCCTACCAATGTTGTACACACCCTTCAATGGCAAACCCTGGTTCAGAGGTGTTCCTGTCCACCAACAGTAGACCTTTTTCACCATTTTGACGGATTTTTTATTGTTGTCATAACACCCCTGGTATGAAATCAGATTATGTTGATGATGATGTTGTTGATGATGCTTGTTTTACAGACGACAGAAAAGACCAGACTGGCCTTGGAGAAGCTCGTTCAGTCTAAGATTTCAGCAGCAATGCCTGTTAGGTGTGCGGAGGAAAAAGCACCGGCTCAGTACATCAGGTTGGTTTACACTTTCACTGCCTCAACAGTAGCCCAACTATGTGTAGTAATAGTATAATAATACATCATCTTATATAGACCATGTTACCTTTGTTTACAGATATAGTGACCTTGTACATTCTAATGCATTTCCTGACAGGCAAGATACTACACAGGCCATATGGAAAAATTTACATTTTGTGTCATAATTTTCACATAAATTCAAGAGTTACAAAAGCAACAGCTGTACAGCTTTTGAGATATCCCCCCTTTCTTCATATCAAAAGTTGAGAAAAATTAGACAGTGCAATCTCCATAAAACATAAGATTTATTGTTTTCTTCCATTGAGCTGCGTACAAAATGTGCCTGCAGGAAGTCCAGGCTCTGTGGCTCTTTTGTAAACATGTGATGTCACAGGTCACATGGTCTTTAGCACACAGATGTATCATACGGTACTCAAGATGCTCAAACAAGCAGAAACAGTTTAAGACAAGTTTTTAAATATAAGACCAATTAATGTGACACCTTATAAGGGTTTACAAGCTGCTGCAGCGCTTTCAATAGCCACTGCCAGAAACACAAGGGCAAGCCCCCTTCTCTTAGCAATAAGTGTAACTGGGTTCTCATACATCTTCACAACACATGGGACCATCAGCTTTACGTCTCATCCGAAGGACGGAGCATCAATGGTTAAGTGTCTTGCTCAAGGAAACAATAGTCAAGACCAGGTCTAGAACCCACTCTCTTCTAATCAGAAACACCAGAGCTTGAGTCCAGTGCTATATAACCGCTCAGCCATGACACACCATGTGCCATTATTTAATATTTGTATGTAGATGTCATAAACCATTACGTAGCTGAACATCACCGAATGGGAACGAGCAGTCACTAAGCTTGGTATCCCATTGGCTAACAAAGTCTGAAATATGTAACAGACAGTTGAAGTCAATGACTGGATGACAACTACGAACTACACATGTAATAGGACCACATTAAACATCCTCACTCAACCACAACATTTGTGCAACATTTTGGGCCAAAACACTTTTCTACAGACTATCAGTTGCACAGATGACACATCATTCATGACTAAAGTAGTTCATACATGCACCAGTTAAAATTAGTCAAGTTAGCTCTGCCAGTAAAAATAGTGACCCATTTGTGTACCGGGGTGAGGGGGGAGACTTCCCTTGCTCATAACCTTTCCCCTCTTGCCTTTTGCTGTTAAACGATCATGTTCAGAAAAACTAACCACGATTATGCAATTTATAAATGTAATTGGACCTTGAACAATACAATTTTGGTTTGTTAGTTTGATAATATTTCTGCATTTTTTAAAATTTGCCACAGATACACCCCATCACAGCAAGGCGTGGCGTTTAACTCTGGCGCTAAGCAGAGAGTCATCCGTATGGTGGAGGTACAAAAGGATCCGATTGAGCCACCCAAGTTTAGGTTAGTCACCTTTATATTTGTTTCAATCTGCTCATTTGTATTAATTTAACTCTTTCAGTGCCCGCGACATTTCAAAAGTTTAACCCTAAAGTGCCCAACTTCGACCGTTTTTGTTTTATTTTCAAAATTCTGTAAAAAAAAAATGTAAATAAGTTTTATTCGGCCAGGGAATCAAGATTGTTGGCGTGGACTGGTGATGACCACTGCAGCGCAATTTGCGCCGTCGGACTGAAGAGTGATAATAGAAACTTGTAATTTTTTCTCCTTTTTCATGAGGACTCTATCTATTGGAAAATGAGTTTATCACAAAACTTAATTTAACCTTGGAGCACCTCTGTAAGGGAGATAAAACACATTTGTTAGTAAAACTGCATTCCCCACTGAGTCAAATTTTAATTGTCATTTTCAGAACCAACAAAAAGATTCCTCGTGGACCGCCTTCACCCCCTGCACCTGTGATGCATTCTCCAACAAGGAAGGTCAGTTCTAACCCATTGACTAAGAATTGCAGTATTCGTTATTGAATTTTTTCCTTGGAAATTATGTGAGGTATTTCCTTCAATCATGGTTGTCTGCACTGATAGAGGGTAGCAGCTCAACATCTTGGTCTTAACCACTTCACAATGGTATTCTGAAACAATGCAGGAGTCATGGATAATTTTTTCAATAATTTTCATTTATTAATTCTGGTTGTGAAGCCAAGGACTCTCCGAAAAGCAAACTTAATCACTATACTAGCCAAGAACACCGTGGAGAGAAGACAATGAAGGAAGTTTCAGTTTTTAGATGTGGGAGGAAAACCCCAGAGAATTTTTTCAGGGAAAACCCACGCAATCAGGCAGGGACTGAAAACATAATCCACATAGTGCCCCCTGGTAGGATTCGAACCGGGGTCCCAGATGTGGAAGGCGAGGCAAGATACCACTACACCAACCTGTATGCCCCTGTATGTCCCACCAGAGGTGGTTTTTTGTTTGTTGCAGGACTCGGGGGGGGGGGGGGGGGGGGGGGAAGCACTGTGTATAGACGATGTGACCTGTGTTTACAATCAAACCGCCCTCTGTTGACAAGTCTGTTGTCCAAGTCATGTTCCGCCGGGCAAAAAGACGCGTAGTCATGGTAATATTGCGTGTACTTTCTAGCTGGCTGTCAAGTACACAAAGGTTTTGCCCGGCGACATGCGCGCGCATCATGTTATGATTTTCAAATGACGTCAGAGGTCACATCGTCTATACGGTGCGTGTTTCACAAAGTAATAATCCTTTATCCCTTATGTTAATATTACATCATTCACTCATGATATAATGAGCTCACTGTAGAAGTACTCTGTGATCTGTTTGTTGAACTTGGACGGTCTGTGAATTTCACAAAGCACTAAGATTCATCTGAAATATGAGTTGTCAGTATCACCATAGTGATTTGCATTGTAACATCACACTTTGCTTAGCAACTACGATTGATTTGCAGCTCGGATTAATCGTAGCTCTTTGTGAAATTGGCCCCTTGTCTTAAGTGGGTAGAAACTTCTATCTGTCGTCAACAGTTGTAAGAATACAGGATAATACTGAAGTCATTTCTTAATTTCACTTATTGGCAACATTTGAGAGCTCTCTAGTTAGTTTTTGTATAAACTGTCTCTTTTGAAATTGGTTTAAAACATTTGTTGTGTATTTCATTAACTCCTGTTAGGTGACTGTGAAGGAGCAACAGGAATGGAAGATTCCACCTTGTATTTCCAACTGGAAGAACGCTAAGGTAAAAAACGGATTTCCTTTACTTTCATAAATTGTTTTAATTCCTTTTTACCAATCTAAATGCATCATGTTTCCTTTCTGTTAACACATTTGGATAATCTTGTTATACCGATCTGTATTTCTTAAACCTCAGATAATTTTGGTCTAGGTTTAGAGCCATGTACAGGCCCGTAGGAAGCTCAAAAACATTGGTCAGGCCCATTTGAGAAGCGAAGTTAGGAGTCAATGCGAGCGCGAAGGCCGAGCGGTCTAGATCACCGGACCTAAGCTCTGGTGTTTTCAGCAGCAGAGTGTGGGTTCGATACCCGGTCATGACACTTGTGCCCCTGAGCAAGGCACTTAACCATAATTGCTTCGAAAAAGTTGGGAAGGTAGTGCATTCTGCTCTACCAGCCAGGCTCCTAGTGGATGATACCCATGCCTACATCCTTATGGACTGTGAAGGGGGTAACCCTGTTTCAGCCCTAGGAGTAGGAGGCAACGTGCCCCTGGTGTCAATTGATTTGGGTCGATAGCCCAAATCAGTTATGTGTAGCCCTCACCTTGAAGTGGCCGTCCGTGGCCTTGTGAGTAAGGCGATATCTCATAAAAAAATAAAAATTTAAATAAATTACGGCGTGGGGTCCGGGAAATTTTTCATTCTAGATGCTCTGTGGTGCAATGTGACGTAATTCCTGGCCACTTTTCCCTCATCGTATCCAGCACTTTGAGCCCCACCGGTGGTAGGATCTGGGCCAAGTGGGAGTAATATATTACTCAATGAAGACACGTTGAAATTATAACAGTACTAAACGTAATTATCATTAATGCCAACCTCAGAAGCAGACAGCTTTATTATACTAAAATCCCCCCATTACGGCATGGGGTCCGGGGCCCTTAAGCGGGCCCCGGGAAATTTTTCATTCTTGATGCTCTGTGGTGCAATTTGACGTAATTCCTGGCCACTTTTCCCCCACCTTTTGAGCAAGTTTTAAAATTCATTTTTTATTGGTTTACTCTTGAATAATATTTCAAATTAATCTTGGTGAATTTTTTTGGCAACATTAAACGATCAAATGTCAATTTCAAAGCTCATTTAATGATTTTCTGTATGAAAAATGAGTTCACTGAAAATTGGAAAGTGTTACCGAATCAGTTAATGTATCCTTCCTTGAATTCATTGGAGAAAAGGTGAAAAAAAATTTTTTTTATACATGTACGTTTCACAAATTATTGAAATAAAAGCAAGTTACACAACAATTAAAATATTTAATAATAAGAATTACGTTGTAATTTGAAATGAATGATAAAGGGAAACTTTGAAATATAAAATCAATCGGAATAATTATAATAATCATGTTCGATTTCTAAAACATTCAGAATTTCAACTAATTTTATTTTTATTTACACGAAAAAAACACAACATGCAGTAGTGTTGACATGCATGACATGTACATGATCGATCGCATGTGCCCATAAACCGTAACTTTATGTAGACCAATGGTAAAGGTCGTGACCTGGCAGTAGGCTGGCCTCAATAACGTCCTTACCATTCGCCTGTAGCTAGCTACATGTATACTATTACTAGTAAACAATCGCTAGTGCGCAACGGGAGATTAACTCGTTACTAAATAAGTTTTATTTTGAAGATGTTTTTTTGGTATCACTTGATTTCAAATTTGATATCAGGCGAACAATTATTGCTAGGAGAAGGGGTAATTTTTTTTAATTTATTTTTTTTTAAATCTTGAATATTGGTATGGCCGTACCGGCCGAATAGCTTCCTACGGCCCTGATGTAGTGTGTGCAGTAACGTAGGTTTTATATTCACCCTTTAGAGTCCATGTTGTTCAGTATAAGGTCATGTCTGAATTGGCGGCTACGGCTACAACTGGATCGGCGCGCTGAAGTATAAGATGTCCTTAACAATAGTCATAGCCAAAACTGTAGCCACCAATACTCTGGATACGGCCTGAACATCCATACAAAGCGGTATGGTTCACCGGACACAAGTACTGGCGTTGTCAGAGTGTGTCCTTCACAAGGGTTTTTCACCAGGGCGCAATTTCATAGAGCTGCTTAAACAAAAAATGTTGCTCAAAAAGTTGCTGCTAAGCAAAAATAAGCAGGACACCAGTCACAGGTAAAACACACCAGTCACAGGTAAAACATGTGACATCGTGTCTTAGCTGGTATCCTTAGTCTGGTAAGCATACTTTTGTTGTGCTTAACTACTTTTTGTGCTAAGTTGAGCCCAGGATTTGAACCCACACTCCAATGACTAGACCATTGGAACTTGAGTCCAATGCGCAAGAACGTTTGGACCTGATGCAATGTGCTATTATTTTTATTATAGTTTCCAGGCGAGGCTGATTTTATAAACCATTATCCATCATTTATTGTAACTCATTTCACAACACCGTTTATCTACGATTTGACAGGGCTACACAATCCCACTGGATAAGAGATTAGCTGCTGACGGTCGCGGACTGCAGAACCCTCAGATTAATGAGAACTTTGCCAAGTTGGCCGAGGCCCTCTACATTGCTGATAGAAAGGTATGTATACTGTGTCTCTCTCTATTCCAAGTCATGCATTCTCATGACACCAGCATTTTATAAAAGTTTTGACCAATAGGTCGCTATCACTGAGGCAATCTCAGTAAAGTTAGCCAAGTCTCTTGCTGTGCACAGGTCTTTTGAATGCCAATCTGGGCAGCACAACAAGTGCTTCATTGTCTGTGGTTCCCCACAGTCACAGTCTGTAGTTTGGCCATCAGTTAGGTATCCCCACTACCCCATAAGTACCCTACAATGACCATATCCAGTGCGCCGTCGGTTCAGAGCTTGCCAGGTTGTCCAATACTGGTCTGCACCTGGTGCTAAAAAGACTCATGTGCTGACAGAAAGGTGAAGCATTGTCATAAATACATATGGTTTACACTTCACAATGATGCAAACGTGTTTATGAAGTTCGTACCAGTGCAGCTGCCCGAGAAATATTTCCATCTGAATTACTGTCAAAGTCAAGCAGATGCATTTGTATTCCACCAGAATTACCAAAAGCTTTATTAAGATTGCCTCAACCGAAATAGGCATGTTTATGAATTTGATAAAAATATCCCTGACAGAACATAAACAAATTATCGTTATTTTCGCTAAAATCAGGAACACCCAATTTAACCCTAACCTGAAAGGATGGAAATAAATGTACTCTTCCAAAAACCAGTTTATGTAATACAGGCTTAAAGCATGCAGAAGTATTGGTAATCAGTATCCGCACTCACTTCATGTGACCCAGCATACATGTACGTGAAATAACAAACCTGTGAAAATTTAAGCTCAATTGGTCCTCGTAGTCACAAGAAAATAGTGAAATACCCCATTAAGTATACAAGAAAATAGTGAAATACCCCATTAAGTATACAAGAAAATAGTGAAATACCCCATTAAGTATACAAGAAAATAGTGAAATACCCCATTAAGTATACAAGAAAATAGTGAAATACCCCATTAAGTATTCACTATTTTCAAACACTGGATTTCAGACAAAAGAATATAGCTATTCAGGCAAAAACTATTTCAATGGAGTTTTTCCACCATCATCATCTTTATACCATGTCAACTACATGTATGTGTAAAATAATGTGTGAACACTTATTTTTTCAATATTACAAATTACAAAAATCTAAGGTACCCATGGCTAATATAAAGGATTTGTACAGGCCTCTAGCTACCTGGTAAATCTAGGTGGTCTAGTGGTTTGACATATAATCTGGAATGGTTAAGGTTGCAGGTTCGAATCTCACCTGAGGAATACATGTAGCTTTTCCTGGAGACTTGATGGAAAGTACTGAGTGAACAATGCTTAACGCACATTGGTGTAGGGCAAAGCAAAAATAATCTTACAAATGTTATGCACACCATATAAAGAACAAGTGCAACACTGGAAATTGTCTAAGAACAGTATCTAACATTTATGTGACCCAAGATATACATGAAATAACAAACGTGTGAAAGTTTTAGGCCACTCAGTCATTGGAGTCACAAGAAAATAGTGAAAAACCCAACTATATGTTTTCGCTGTTTTCAAACATCAGGTTTTGGACTCAGAAGATCAAAATT
Organism: Leptasterias polaris; assembly: GCA_037783415.1. Lineage (NCBI taxonomy): Eukaryota > Metazoa > Echinodermata > Asteroidea > Forcipulatida > Asteriidae > Leptasterias > Leptasterias polaris. Next base: position 496,486 of record JAZGTN010000038.1, read on the forward strand.
AATTGATATACATAGTTCTCGAAAACTATAGCATTCTAAGCAAAAATATTTCAAAGGATGTTTTCCACCATGACTATCTTTAAGCCATGTTAGCTATGTGTAAACCTGTGAACGTCAATATTTTCACTCTTACCAATGTTTTACACACGGTCCCTGTAAGTGACATTGAAGAGTAATGTATACCAAGGAATGGGACTTTTGGGTGAGTATTTATTGAGATTTGATTCCGTTTATCCCATCCTCAGGCTCGTGAAGCTGTAGAGATGAGAGCCACGATGGAGCGGAAGGTGGCCTCCAAGGAGAAAGAGAAACATGAGGAGAAGCTCCGTCTGTTGGCCCAGGAGGCAAGGAAGGATCGAGCTGGTATCAAAACGGCAGCAGGTGAGTGTGGGTCTTTGCATGAAGGTGAGGAGATAGTTGAATATTAAAGACACCCTCAGGTTGACCTACATTTTGCTTGCACTGCAATGGTACAGCCGGGATCAAGCAGAAAATTTACGCTCAAGTCACTATAAATGAGAAGTCGTATGAATGTCGTATGAATGTCGTTGAAGAAGCATCACCTCGACAAAACCATGCTCATGTCACCCACGATCGAAGACCGGTTGCTAAAGCGCTCGCCATTTATAGCCATACGAGTGTTGGTGTTTGAGCTAATGAGGCCGCTAATGTACGCAATCAAAACATGCGGTACTCAATGTCAAATCAATGGATTGATTCCCGCTTGTAGGGAACATGTCGCAGAAGTGGGAATTTTTTACTCATGTGATTGTTAATTTTTATCTGACAGTGACTGATGCTTTTGTCTTAACAATATCGTACTTATACTCGGGTCATAAACAATCGGTCACTGATGTTCCTGTTAGTTAGCTCAGGCGCAGCATCATCCTGAAGTCCTGGCTGTTTTTGTGTCATAGCACAGTCGACCTGGGGCGGCTTAAGTCATTAGACCAAAGCTTAAATGGTTCCACCGTAAACAAGTTCATTAAGAAGTGATTTTATAACCAGTCCAAATACTTGCAGAACAAACTGGTGCTTTATAGTTTGATGCCTGATTCTGTATTTATTTACCATTACAGAAGCTGATGAAGAGGCAAGAGAGAGAGATAAGATCCGTGATGACAGACACCGAGACAGACAAAGGGACAGGAATATCAGCCGCGCAGCACCAGACAGGAGGTTAGAAAACGCTTCTTACTATCAAACATTCAAGTCTTCTTGGGGTCTTTCCCAGGCATTTTATTTCAAGTAGTGATACTATCACCAGGACTCAAATTTTACACATGACCTCAGGTCTGTGGCCAGTGATTTTAGCATCAGGCCAGTAAACCCATGACTAAATAAGATTCTTTGGAATATTGAAGAATACTTATCCAAAAATCAAATATGATAAATGTTCTCTTTATAGTGCTTTTCTCAAATTCAAACAGTTCAACGCGTTCAATTGATAAACTGTGTCTAGTCTTGTGTCTAGTCTTGTGCACAACATCTGGTCCAGTAATTTTTTTGAGCTACAAGCCCTGCGGTCAAGTGGGATTTTCTCCCAAATTTGAGCCCTGATCAGTAACCAGTGCTGATAGGACTCTTGTAGACTCCTCCTAACTTCTTTCGACCAGGAGTAACACATTTTGAAATTTTGTTGGGTTTCAGAGCGAAATTTGACAAGCAGAAGGACAGAGATATCAGTGAGAAGATTGCCCTGGGATTGCCCAATGCAGGTGGGAGGTCCGATGACATGCAGCATGATCATCGTCTCTACAACACCTCAAAGGTAAGTTTCACTTCACTGGCTGTCTCACTATCCTTAGTTTGTGGTCATTAACCCTTTAGAGACCATTCATTTAATAATAATAATAACTAGTTCTTATATAGCGCATTTCACAATAACGCATCAATGCACTTTACATTAGTGCCCTGGTCATTGGGCCAATAACATTCCTTTAATCTTTCTTTAATTGTTAGCATGCAAGGCTGTGATACCCAAATTACCTCGAGTTACCCCATGTTTAATTTTTGAATTCGTCCCTAATATACTTAAAGCATCAAAGTTTGTGTCATGACAGCCCGACCTCTGATCAGATATAATCATAAGCTGATTTGGGATTGAACAAAGACAAATTTACTAGAGCAGGATTTGAACAAACAGTGTAGTTTAACATTTAACTTCCAGTTTGAACATGCCGGCACTCTACCAACTGAACTAACTAGCCCTATGTTGGCGGTCTCCCTATTTTGTAAATATCTTTACACGGTTGTATGGCTTCTGACTAGCACCCCCAAAATAAAGTTATTGATAAAATAGGGAGACTGCCAACAAAGGGCTAGGTAGCTCAGTTGGTAGAGCGCCGGCACGTTAAATCTGAGGTTGTTGCTTCATTTCCCGCTCTAGTCGTTTTTTCAATCCCAAATCATTTCAAATGTACCCGGTCAGTTTCCATTGTGGTTTTTAACTTAAAGGCACTGTACACGTTTGGTAATTACTCAAAATATATATTAGCATAAAAACTTACTTGGTAACGAGCAACGGAGAGCTGTTGATAGTATAAAACATTGTGAGAAACGACTCCCTCTGAAGTAACGTAGTTTTTGAGAAAGAGGTAATTTCTCACTCAAATAATAAGACTTCTGGCCATTCCTATCTGAAAGCACACTAATTTGTGCAACAAGGGTGTTTTTTCTTTCATCATTTTCTTGCAACTTCAATGACCAATTGAGCCCAAATTTTCACAGGCTTTATTTTATGCATATGTTGGGATACACCAAGTGAGAATACTGGTCTTTGACAATTACAAAACGTGTTCAGTGCCTTTAATATAATAGACCCTTCCCATGAAATATGTAAATTGCACATCACGCCTGCGCACTAACTTTTTGGTTGGCAAAATGATGGAACACCGCGCCTGTTTGCATGGTCGTGTGACGCAGACGCGTTTGTGCGTCTGCTTAGTGCACATCTCTATGGCGCGCTGCCAACCTATAGTGTCTGTACGCATGCGTGAATGAAATAAGCATATTTCATGGCACGGGTCTATTATAAGCCGTTAACAAACTCCTTCTGTGAGAGACCATTGCTCCCGGCCCTCATGACTTTAACACTTCTCAATCACAGGGTCTTAACAGCGGATTTGCCGGAGGAGAGGACGAGTCGTACAACGTTTACAGTGAGCCGTGGCGCAAGGATCAAAATGTGGCAAACAGTCTGTACCGACCAGGGAAAAATTCAGATAAAGATGTCTACGGTGACGACTTGGAGGCTCTTATCAAACAGAAGAGGTCAGTGTAGTAGATTACTCCTGCATTGTCCCAAGTTACCTTGAAAACAAATCTTAGACAAGCATTGCTGGATTGAAACCCTCCTGTACACTGTACCAAAGACTGCCACAAAGTGGTATATATAGTGGCTTCTTATAGAGCCCGCATTATCTGTCACTCAGTGACACTCAAGGTGCTTCAACAGTCGTTATTTTTCCTGCAAGGTATGTGGAGCTACGTTTAGAAGTATGAGAACTTTTCCTTTGCATAGCACCATGTAATGGTTTACAAGGTGCTGTGGTGCAATATGCAGCCAATCAAACTAGGAACACCGGGGCGAGCCCCTTCTCTTTTCGATAAGTGCACCAAGTTCTTTTACGTGCATTACACGACACACGGGACCAACGGCTTTATGTCCCATCCGAAGGACGAACCAATAATGGTTAAGTGTCTTCTGGGACTCGAAACACCAAAGCTCTTATCTGCTCAGCAACGACACGCCACCATATATGTTTTTATAAACTTAGTTTCCACAATATTCATTGGATGGTTTGATTTTCAAGCTGAATTTTACACCAAAATGCACTGGTTTTCATACAATATATTTTATTTTGGTTTGTCTAGATTTGTTCCCGACAAAGATTTCAGTGGCACCGATCGTAACCGGCGACGCGACGGACCCGTCCAGTTTGAAAGAGAGGTGGAGGAAGATCCCTTCGGTCTGGATAAATTCTTGAAGGATGCCAAGAAAGCCGGAAAGCGACCCGGGGAAGGGAAGTCACGTGATCACGACGACCATGACAGGAGCGGAAAGAGAAGAAAGGATTTCTGAGTTGCCTGATAGGGCTGTTTTGTTTGCTGTAAGTCATAATTGTGTACAGCGTTTTAAAAACTAGTCTGATTTAACCCCTAAGAGACCGTAGCGGCCACAAACGGCTTGTACCAAATTGCAGCGTGTTAAAAAAAAATGCAAGAATTGACCTACTTCCATTCACCTAAAGAGGTCAGAGTAAAGGTCATGTCCACAATTGAAATTGTCTGAGTTTTCTGTGTTAACATATAACCCAATATCTAAAGACAAAACCCAACTTCTGTCTCATGTTATTTGTTGCAAAGTCTAGACGTATTGTGATGATTATTCAGAAATTACTGGTCACTACAAGGGTTAAGCAATTGCTGTGTGTAGAAATCTCATTGTTATCCTGTGAGATGATTTGACTAGTAGCGAGGGATTGGTGGGGGTCTTGGCAGAGTCAAATTTTTGTAATGGTTTATCACTGATCCGTCTTCATTGGTTAGAAGTACATGTACTTCATTAATATCTTAAGTCTAATTGTTCAGTACATTTCATTGCATTGGTGAGCTGAAAACTCAACCATTGGCAAAACTCAAGTTTGTTACTGCATTAACCAAGCCCCGATTTTAGAACATTCCTATATTTGCATAATAAACTCTGCAACCAAGATATATCATGGATGACCTTTCAAAGGTCATCCATGATATATCAAAGGCTTTGGTGAATTTAGTCAATTACCATGTACCTCCACGCCTTAATCTAGATTTCTTTGTGCAGTTATTAAGACTGCCATTTTTTCTGTTTTACAAATTCTGCCAGAACTAAAAATTTAATTCCTCCTCTTGAAAGGTTTTCATCAGAATATTCAATTTTCCGTAATATTGTATAAATCAAGTGTTGTAATGCAACTTTTTTGTTGGCCTCACTGTTATTGGGTTTTTTTCCAATCATGGTTCTGTAGACATGCATCTTGTTATAGTGTATTGTAATGTACATACAAAATACTTGTGTCCCAATAAAATGTATCCATACACTTATACATTTTTATGATCGTCTGGTTTATTGCTTTATAAACAAAGTTTTCAAGTCATGTCTTTTATTTAAATCACTGAAGAGTGAACACCAGGGCCCAATTTCATAAAGGCTTTAAGCACAAAAACTTACTCAGCACAGAAAAGTATTGCTTACCAAAATTATATAGTTTGCTTTGTTGTGACTGGTGCCCTACTCATTTTCTGCTTAGGAAAAATATATGTCAAGTTTGCTTTATGAAATTGGGTCCTGGGCCTTTCATGACTTTGCTTACCGTGGAACTCTGAGCTTACAATCAAATTTCTCAGCGTTGTGAAGAACGCAGAGCTTTGAAATTGGGTCCTGTAAACTTTCATGTGCCTGTTTTAGCAGAAAAAGAAGCCAAGTTATGTTTACCAGAATAAGGTTACCAACCCATGTCACATCTGTGAGTGGTATGCAGCTCATTTTTACTCAAGTTGCTCTGTGAAATTGAATAGTACAAAACTAGTTACAAAGGATGTACAATTCAAACTATTTTGCCGATTTTTGAAGACCAAGGAATATCTGTGCTGGGCAACTATGTGTACCTAGCAGCTCCATGACATCGGCCCTAGAATAAAAGATGTAAAACTTATGTGACTTTTAACTGTGCCACACTCGCAATTTTGGAAGTCAACGGGTAATCATGTGAGCACACGGTGACATTGACTCCCAAAATGGCGCAACCAAGATTATTCAAACTTGGACCTGCATCAGAATGAATCCAGATCTTTGTTGGTAGGTTAGAGAAGTTGAACTGCACAGCATGTAGTCTACAAGGTCAAGCCCTTTAGATCCTCTAGTGTTCCCATAGCGTATTAAATCAAACTGTCCAAACATTGTTCATTGCGGCAAACATCACGCGGTCTCACTGTCACTTTCATGATTGAAGACATCACTGATTTGTAACCTGTTGACAGCTGAAACACCTGATGTTGACGACGAGCCTTGTCTTTTGTAAACTGCAATCTACGAGGAAAAATAATGAAATGAATTCAGCTCAGAGCATGTTTCAAAAGGTTGTGGGTTCGAATTTGGCCAAGCTAACTGCTGATTTCACAAAGACTAGAATAAGTATTGTCGTCTAGTTATTGAATCACAATTTATTGGTTTGTGCAATTCATAATCATAGACTTTAAATCAGTGTTTGCATGAGAGAGATTGGATGTTGCGAGCTTGCTGTTTATATCCCCTAGCGGGAGCTTTGCCGAATTCCCTTGTTGGGAAGGTCATCAAAACAAACAAACAAAGAGGTGGATCGCATCAAGCAACACAAATATTGGCTGAGGGTATTGTTGAAATTGGAGAGGTGATTTATGATAGAAGTGGAATAATAGGTCCTTGTAACACGGCAGTTTAGATAGGCAACCAACTACACTGTATGCAAAAGGCGACTTTGGTAAAAACGACACACTTGTCTAACATTTTCTTTGCATCCCAAAGAAAATTGATGTGCAAGTTGAAGTGTGAACCTGGAACTGGTTGACTATAAATTGCCTTGTGTGACTTCATGGGCCAAAGGGTGAACTTGCAGACTTTAATTTTAATGAGAAATATTGCTGATCACAGTCATTTGCCAATACCTGTGATAAGCCATATCTTTTGCTTGGCAAACGGAGCCGGGCTCAATTTTATGGCTCTGCTTACCACAAAATTTTGAGCTTTCAACGCGTACACTAACACTGGCTGTAAACACAGTGTTCCACAGTAAGCAGCTCCATGAATTTGGCCCCCTGGTAAGCTGTTTTGTTCTAAGCAAATTGTTTGAGCAGAGTAACATGGGTTTCCCTGACTCGTCCAGAGATTGCTTTTTGCGAACCAAAATACTGAAGCTCAACACAAGTGTTTATTTTGCAACTCAATTACCCCAAGTAAATTGCATTGATAAGGCTAATAAATGGTAATTTAAAACCATGGTTGATAATCTGAAGAAGCATCACCTTCTGTCCATCAATATGATGATTGTCCTGTAGAGCTTTCTTCATTCCTTCCTCGGACTGGTATGTTACAAAGGCAAAACCCTTTGAGAAGCCTGTGTTTTGGTCCTGAGCAACAGAAAAATGCATGTAAAGTTTTCTTACAATTGTTTAAACATTTTGATAACTTTAAAGTTTGCAAAAGGTTCCTGGAAGTTGTGCACAGGTCTAGCACAGTCTTGAAAAACTGAGCAAACAATGTCAGACACATTTATTTAATTTAGTGTTCCCCTGCCCATTCAAACTTGGGGTGGCCCACCTCACTACTTCCAGTCCAGTGACTACCTCACTAAACTTGTTGCCAATAACACCACCTCAAAATGCCTCACTGACAAGGCTTGCCATACATATTATTCAAAACAAACTTATTGTTTGTAATTTTGATCTTTTGCCTTGACCTCTATGTATCAAGAAGTCAATTTGCATGTAGATGGAATCATCAGGCATTTATGCCAGCATTGCATTCTTGTAAAGTTTGCAGGCTGCATAAATTTGCTTCAATCATCAATTTGAACTTGTTTCCAACTCACACTCTGTTCATCAGCCACTGGAAACACTGCTATAATGGCTGCTAGCAGACTTGCTGATAAATTATGCGTTTGCTCAGAGTTATGTTGAAAGGAAAAATTGGGCTCGTTGGTCTGCTGCCACCTAGCATCTATTCCAAACATCCTGCTCGGACAAATTTATTTTTCTTAAATGTTGGTCCTGACTTGACATGAATTGGCCTGTCAAGCTTTCATTCATGCAATTAAGAGGGAAATTTTGTTGAAAAGCATGCAACCAAAATAGTTAAATAAACTTTATTACAGAATTTACAATAGACCCATTGCACAATGCGGAACGCATGTTCGAACGTAATGTGCGCCCTTCCATTTTGAGAGTCAAACTGTACACAAAAATAATAGAGTTGACTCCCAAAATAGAAGGGCGCGCATCATGTTCGAATTTGCATTATGCGTTGTGCAATGGGTCTATAGCCTTTTAAGGCAATCACACCTGCTGCTTATTGTTTGGTTTGGTCTTTGGAAGTGTACACTTTTGGTACGTGACTTTAAAAAGGTGGATCAAGTCTGCTGTCGTTTCAAAGAACCTACGACTGAAAAAGGTTTGCTATACTCACAAAGTTAACTCTGCAAGCTCGAACTGAACCAAACTGAGCGAAGTGTTCCCTGATCTCATCTGTTGGGAAAAAAGTGAAATAAATAAAAATCTTCAACATACAATGCGAGCAAAGTGAATGATTAATACGCAGGCATTCTTTGCTTACTTGTAACCCTATGATCGTCGGGAGGATTGACATGATTGAGGGTAAGGAAATAAATGTAAGGATTGTCAAAGCAGCTAGCAGGAGCTGTAATCTGTATGGACTTGGGCAATATATGGAAACAGAAGAATATCTCCCCTCTGCAACTCTTGTAATTGTATCACATCCTCACATTCATACAATGCTAAGACCTGGCCCCCCAATGAATGGCCAAGAGAGGAGACTTGATGACTCTTTCTTTTGACCAGAGGCCTCAGCTGCACATCCTTATTCCTTGGCAATATTAAGTGGTAGGACAGAATCGATGTATTGGAATGGGAGTAAACCAAGTAACCAGTTGTCTCCTTTACATGTTGACAAGAAAGCGACTGACATGGTGGGGTAGGGGGAGGGGGGGGGGCATCTGATGAGGATGGAGCAGTCACAGTTCCCAAATGACTTTTTCTTTAGACTGAACCCCAACAAATGGAAGACGATGACCAGGGCGTCAATGAACTAACTCATTTTTAACTGTATATATTCGGTTAACCCTTCTTGACAGGTACTTCAATTCAAGACTAAATTTTAGTGTAATTGGCCATAAATTAAGGGAGATAGTATAGTGGTGGCATTCTGCGGAAAATTACCACTTTGATACCCAATTGAACATCATTGTTTAAGTAGAAAAGTACACAACACAGTGAGGTGTTAATAATATTCAATTGAAAAACACAAAGAAGGCATCGAGAGGAAGTCTGCTAATTTTGCTATCCTATAAAAAATAGTGTCTTGTTGAAACTGCTCTGTCTGAGTGTCGATCAAACTAGTTGCAATAATCGTCCTCCCGACGGTCTGTCTGCCGCGACATTCGCCGCGACTGCCGTGACCGTCGGGAGGGACGTGGATGGAGGGTTACGATATATCGCACGCAACTAAATTCTAATCTATCAATTGCATTCAATCAAACCTGATACTGAAAAGTAAACATTTTAATCACAAGCTACAATAAGTTAATAACGTAAAGTCATAAGGCATATAAAGAAGTAATTTGCTTACTTGCTCCTGCAGTCCATGGTAGTTTAGAAACGAAGAGTTCATGCACTCGTCTTGCTGCTGTTCTTGCTGCCATTTTCTCAATTTTCACGTGCAGTGCATCCACACATAAATTAAAACATCAATCTGCAAAATTCGCCTGCTGCCACTCTTGTAATCTACCAATCAAACAGCAGGGCAACATACAAAAGAGTAACAACAAAATGTACACTTTTTGATACAAAAGTGCTTTCTTAAGAACGTCTTTAAAACTTGTTACGGTTATATTAAATTCATAAAACATTATTTGATATGATTTAATATAAATAAATCTCTAAATTTAACCCAAGTATTGACACGCATTAGAATTAGAGTTGAGTATCCCCTTTTAAATAATGGATTTGCCCAATTCGCAGTCGGACGTGCCGTTACGTTTCCGTTCAGTTTTAAGATGGCTGCGCCCATGGAGCAATCGGTTAACATAAAACAGCTGCACACTGCAGAACAAATCAACGTCGGCGATGAATTTCGAGCGCAGTTTAAACGTTATAAGAGAAAGAAACCTCCACCAGACCTCTGTGACGTAGTCGACTTTGCAAAATCAGACCTAGTGAGTATTCTAATTTTGTATCATTCTTCATCGTTGCTTCTTGATATTTTTGGGGGCGTGGTTTTTTGGCGGGGGGGGACAATTAGCGGCCTTGGACGAAACAGGAAGGAAGGACCATGGACGAAACAAATAGAAATACATGTATGTGCACACTGCATGCACACATATACTGTCCTGCACATCATGCCATGATGCACTGCCCTCTGCATGCATGCATGCATGCAGGTGCACAGTCCCAGTGCCAATATTTTTTGGCATTTAAGTCTGGTTCAGAATCAGATAATCATCACTGTTCACAAGAAAGTGAATGCAAAGCAATTGATGTTGTACAATCAATCAGTTCTGTGCTGTTTTCCAATTGTGACTCAAGGAAACTTCTTTGCTTTCACAATTTGTTTAAAAAGTATGATGAGTTGGCTAGGGCTAAAGCTTAGGGCTGTACAGCTGACAACATTGTACTAAATAAATTATAGACTTAATTAATAATAATAACGTAAACTTATATAGTGCCAAAATCCGCCTAAAAAGACGCTCAAAGCGCTTCAAATGTATGAGGGGATGCTGAATCTGCCCCAAGTGCCGGGCGCGTTGCCTGGAAAAATTGATGTATCCTACTTTCACTCAGTTTTACTAATTTTAAAGAATAAAACAAATGATACTGTTTTATTTCATAATGAAAAAGTGACAGTCGAATATGAAAAATGTTTTCTTTGTTTATTACATTTTAACAAACTCTGCAACGTGGTAATCGCACGTATGATGCATAGCGCCGTAAGAAGCTCACATGAAGTTACGAATCGTGTAAATGTCTGCTAAAAATAAACAATGCATCACGACGCATAGGGCAGAACCAACATGGCACATCACTTTATTAGTATTACCGTGCGTGAAGGGGCCTCAATAGTGAGTGCTAAATCCTGCTCAACACTCCTCTGTTGTGTCGTTGTGTTGAAGTTAGAGTAAACACATTTTCATTATTTGGTTTTTCTTTTCTTTTTAGGTAACACCATTTCTGCCTAAGGTAACATGTCGATCCTGCAAGGACAGGTTGTGCCAGAGACTTGGATTAAAACCTGTAAATGAGTGGAGATGTTTCTCTCTCAGAAATGCTCCTGGTAGGAATCTACCGGTATTTAGTAAATCTTAAATAGTAGGGGACCTATGCGTAATGTACATAGTAAGTTTTTGCCGATCATTGAATCATACTGCACATAATTATCCTACTGGCTGCATTTCACTGGTAGAGGGTGCCACACACAGCTTGTTTAATTGTAATGAAATGCGGTACTAAAGAAGGGTAATTATGTAAAGTATGAACAGCAAAAACTAACCTGCATGAATCAAGACTGTGCACAATGTAAAAAGAGCCAACAGAAACTAAACGTCATACTCCTGTATTAAACTTGAAATGAGTTTTGTATTTGTACTTTGTATTCGTACAAGCCCTGACTCCCCCACCCCCAAAACCCCAAACCATCAAATCCAGTGCATGTTTTGTTTGATTCTGTTGGACTGAGGACTGCAGTACTAAACTGACTAGATGCTTTACATAGCATCGGGCATACCACCATAATCCGAGTTTGGGTGTTGAGTTGCCATTGGTGTGGGATTTTTGTTAGTGTTACGTGTTTACCTTAGAAAGAGGAATGATCCTTGTAAACCACTCAAATAAGTTAGAGTTAAGGTTCATTGGTTTAATACTGATTTCTTTCATAACTTGTTTTTAATGATTCACCGTGGAATTATTGAAGAAAGGACAAGGATGTCCTTTTTCAGGATTGACTTTTGTTCAGGTCTAAAGGTCTGTAAAATTTGAAGCCTCTAGGCTAGGCCTTATACTTCATGGAGGAAATTGCCCCCATTGCCCCTGGTCATTGCCTTGGTGCCCCTAGAAATATTTAAATAGAAATTTACAATTTCCTCATAGAGGTCCAAGGAGAAAACGCCTTGGTGCCCTAGCCCTTTAAACCTGAAGCATCAGGCCTGCACCAACTCTCGAATGAAATGGATTTTAATTTCCTTCTAGTTTTATCTATTTTGTGTAGGTGTGTTTGAAATCTCCAAGGTAACTCGGCCCCAGTGTACATTTTCCATGTTTCTGGATAGTGAAACCTCTGTTTTTGATTATATGACAGGTTTTGTGTACATTGAGAATCCGTTCAGACCAGGTTACCAGAGGTACTGGATCAAGAGATGCCTCCAGGACTACCCTAACAAACCCAACGTATGCAACCTGGACAGCCATACTATTCCTGGGAACAGGGATACACTGTGGGATCAAAGTACCACTGACTCAAGGTATGTTATTTCATAAAATAATTTTTGTTTCTGTACTTTTCCCCCCGAGTCCTGCAAACAAAATCCACAGGATTATTACTTGGATGGGAGTCAACTTCAAGACCTTTGCCATTCTAGATCAGATTTCTTACCACGAGACCACTGAGATTGCTACTAGGCAGTTCGAATCGTATATAATAATAATAATAATAATTTGGGAGGCTAATCATCCTTACTGGCAGCTAAGAGCTGAATTGCGAAGGACGCGGCTACAACGTGTTCGAGAAGCAGGCATGCAAGGGCGCCTTTGGCAGCCAGCCACATCAACCCATTATGACCACGGAGCACAGCCAGAGATCGAAAGTGTTTGATTTTTTCCGAGGGAGGAAAACCGGATGGTCTGGAAAACCCTCGTGGCACAGCAGAGAACCAACGCACAACTCAACTCGCATATGGCCCTGGCCGGGTATCGAACCTGGGTCACCTTGGTGAGAGGCGAGCGCTTTACGCACAAGCCAACCATGCCACCCAAGTATAGGCCTACTTTAGCAGCAGTACTGCAACCATGATTTAATAAATGTTAAATTTGCATTGGGGATCAAGAATATTATTTTGTATTGTACCCATATTAAAGGTAACTAAAAGTATCTGTATTAGTCTCTGGTTGTCTGACGCAATTATGATAATAGTTTACAAATTTTCATTGTGTCCTTTACATAAAATGAACAAAAGTGCATTGAAAATACATAGAAGGAAAAGTTAAAAGATATATAGACTGGTCACCAGGCCAGTGCCCAAGCCTGCAGTATGGAGATATGTTCGCCCGCCAACAGGGAACTAATAGTTTACTTACTTGATTATTCACTCCATGCTGTATTGGACCAGGTTTGCCTAAGAAGATGCTCATCATTGGATCTCATAGATTCACGTTTGAGTAAACATTCAGAGAAATTTTTGTGATAATAAATATAGGGCCTTTACTACATTTTATTGTGTAGCTCAATATTTTCCAGCCATTAAGTCATAACACTATTTCAATGCATCTTCCAGTTCAACCAAAAGTAAGAAGTGCCTGATAGACCAGCTTCGATGGGTAACTCTGGGATATCACTATGACTGGACATCCAAACTCTACCATCATGACAACCACACAGTCTTCCCTGAGGATCTTAGTGCACTGTCAGGCGTCATAGCAGACGTTATTGGGTATCCGGCCTTCAATCCCCAAGCTGCTATCGTCAATTACTACCACCTGGATTCTACCCTTGGAGGACACACTGACCATTCTGAGTTTGATCTGACGGCTCCCATCATTTCATACAGGTGAATTAGTTTGCGTTGATATAAATGTAATGGGGGTCCAATAATAGACTGATCCACACACACTCTCGAACCAGCTGCTGATCCCAAGCTCTGGAATAGTCTCTCTTGGATCTGGGCCAAATTTCATGGCACTGCTTACCAAAGAGTTCTGAATCACAGGCTTTACTGGGCATAACAACTGTTTTGCATTCGGCAATGAAGAGTTTGTTTTCATTCAGTGAAAGATGGAATGTTCCATTCAACTCGGCTTCCTTTTGTTGAATTGAACATTCGATCTTTCAAGGAATAAAAGTATGCTCACCATTGCACATTCATAAACATTCTTTATTTGTATAATATTGCACATTAAACCAAAATGCAATGTGCAGCACAAATTGTTTATGTTTCAGTTATTGTATTCAACATTCCAAAAGGTCAGCAGATATATTTATAGTTATTTGTGTTTTTCATTTGTTATTAATAAAAAACAGCCTCGGCCAATCAGCAGTCTTCTTACTTGGCGGAAAAACCAAAGAAACCACCCCATTGGCTATGTATCTCCACAGTGGTGACATCATCGTTATGGGAGGGGATTCCCGTCTCTGCTACCACGCAGTTCCAAGGATCCTCCCTCCAGATGGATCAAGCAAACTTCCAGTTTGCCTGGACAAAGTTCACCAAAAGGACCTTGATCGTTTTGAGAGCTTTGCAAGTACAAAGGAACCATGCTGTTGTAATAGAACTCAAAATTATGATTGTGAAGAAACTCAACACGGTTTTCCCTTGAATGAAATGAACGCTAGCCTGGAATATCAGTCCGACAGTGTAGAAAGGATTGATAGGCCTTCATTGAGTGATGCAGACCAACATACCAGGCTTGAAGCCAGAGTAGATTCATGCCAACATGAATCAACTTGCTATCCAGGTAAAATTACCAGCGATGCAGCTACTAGTTTCCAAGTAAACAATTACAATGAGGGTCGTGTTTCACTTGGGACTTACCCAACTTTGACTGAGCCCACTTGTAAGTCACTCAAGTCAGAAGGCAATGTAAAAACTTCCTCATTATCTTGTAGCGCTGAAGTTATTCACAGGGAAAATGAAACAGGCTTAGCAACTCAGACCAGTCCAGAGCAAGACAGAATTCTGGAACCTGGTGCCAAGTTTGGATGTGATAATAACATTGACGATTCACAGTGTGGACTTGATAGTACCGTAGTCCATGACAGTGCCATTGTTCTAGAGACTGTCAAAACACTACAAGAGGACATGTGGGAACCCTTCGGTGAGTTCATGTCCAGGTCTCGTATTAACATCAGTGTGAGGCAAGTGAAAGGCTCAGGTTGTGATTTCCCTGACGATACCCTGGCAACCGTAGAGGAAACTTTGAAGTCGTCCACATCTGATCGTATTCGATGTGGTATCAAAGAAGCACCACATTTTTCTGGAGTAAAAAGGAAAGCTGAAAGCTTTGACCAAAGTCGGACTTGAAGGTGCTGTAAAATTCAACAGGCAAAATGCTCCATCTGACCGGGGTTGACAATGTCACTAGCCTGCAAGCCCATCGAGATTAGTCAGTTAGTGGATGTTTAGTCGCCCGGTCAAATCATCAAAAAAATGGATCTATTTAATAAACAGAGATATTGACAAAATAGGGAGACCGCCAACATAGGGCTCGATGGCTCAGTTGGTAGAGCGCTGGCACTTTACTCCGGAGGTCGCTGGTTCAAATCCCGCTCTAGTCCATTTTTCTTTATTCAACCCAAAATCTTATAAACATAAAGGAACACATTGCAAGGACAGCATATAGAATTAAAGATAACACATGTCAGACTCATGAATTTAATACTTTTAAATGTTGGAGGAAAAAACCTTCAAATTTAGTTACCAACTGAAATATTGTAGAATGTACAAGATATACTTTCATATATATGACTGAGTAAAATAATGTGGTATTTAACAAGTTTCAGAGGTGTCGAAAAATAGTTTAATTTGTAAGACAGAGCAATTTTCAATTGCAATTAAACAAACTCAGTCTTTAACAAACTTATTTTCAGGTATTAAAAACCACAATTTTCTGACTTTCAATCTGTTATTGACTGGAGTTTGGCTGGCTGTTAGTCTTGGTCCAAGGCACTCCTGTGTTTTGTATTTGTTATAAATCTTCAACAGAGGGCAAAGGAACACAGTAGCATCTTGAACGGTGACAAGCTGGCTGTCAAAATCTTGTCTGATACACCATGGGGAGAACAGTAAAATATTAATTTCTTTCGGACATGGCGAGTAAAAAACTGCTGTACAATACTGCATATTACCTTTTAAATTCACCCAGAAACAGTTTTGAGCCAGCTCATGTTTTTAGGCTAGTCTTGGCCCAAGACATCAGTAATCGATAGTGGATAGTGTAGTGCGCTCGCTTACAAATCTTCAAAGCGCGCCCTCTTATGGCTTGAATTAACCAACTTGACTTGCTGAGTTAATTCAAGCCATAAGAGGGCGTGCTATAAAGATTTGTAACCGAGTGCAGTACACTATCCACTATCGATCACTGACGTCTTGGGCCAAGACTAGTTTTAGGCCAGCTGAAATATTACATAAATTTGCTGCACATGATTTTATTAACTGTTGCAGAAGTTGAATTTTGAACTTTTAATTATTTAATATCAGCATTAAGAAATAAGAATTCACTGAAGCTGACAGTGCAATAAATTAAGCTGTGCATCCCTGAAAAATAAATTGGAATGTACTTCATCAAATGAACATTATGTGTACTTAAAGATCTCAATGCACTTTCCCGGCATGAATAACTCTGCTCGAGAATTCCGCTATCAACTTTGACCTCAAGTAGTAGATTGAGCTGTCTAAAAGAAGCTTGCAAACAACCATTTTACCCTCTTTTACACTGGACAAATTTTCTCAGGAGTGTCCAAGAAATGTGATTGCCTTATATCATGAAAAACTCCTGGAATTGGCCACGGGGGCGGTAACTACATGTACCTCCAAATCGTGTAAGTTGGTTGCATTCTGAGTGACAATGGTTTTCAAAGAAAAATTTAATAAATTTCCTGTGGTTAGTGCGGAAAGGGTTACACTATGCAGTGAGGTAGCTACCTCCACAGCTATGCAACATTCAGATGTAGCTGACACCAAATACTTGTAGGTTGACTTTGGAACACTACATGTAGGTGGCAGCAGACTTAGCAGGTGAAATGGGTGCCCCATCCCCAGTGTAAATTTGCACAATTTGTAACCTGGGATTGTTGACTTCTAACGTAAGTATTTTGATAACCTACTAGGCCCTGAAAAAATTGTCCTATCTCTATTTGCCAAGATGTGATGGCCATTTTTTTTCAATTGATTGCTATAGGGTGTTTGACAATTTACACGAGTGTATACGCGTTTTTATCTGGAGGGAGAATAGCTCTTTGACCTTGGGACAACCCATGTCAAATTGAGGATAACAGTTTAGGAGTCAATGGATAAGTTTCTCTGTACTGTAAAAAGCTCAATGACTTTTGAATATTTTAGCATTTTAGATTTGGCCCCCCCTAGGCGTTCCATAGATAAACGCGCTCACTAGTCTTGATTTCAAGACGCTCCAGTTGTGTAAATCACGAATAGTCAAGGAAAAACCTTGTTACCAGTAGAGGGCGCTATTTAGAGGGCCCATCAAAGTCACGTGGAGTGGCTTGGCACTATTTTGTTTTGAAGCAACACGTCCGTCGTGTGACTGGTGTTAAGTTTCCACTCGTCTTGTTTGTAAATATGGTCCAAGAGCCAAAATTGCACATTTGTATTGTTGGTAAGTAAGCTCTACTTAGAACTCAGCCACCATGGCTCTGTATCGTGCCTCCACTTTATCTCAATCCTTACCTGTCCAGAGAAAAGGAAGGGTTAACAATTGGGACGGAACAGAATCACGTACCAGTCTAGTCGCTACCAGTAGTCCAGTACTGTAGTACTTGTAGTAGTAGTACTATCAACCATGACTACAACGGTTTTTCAAGCTTTATTATATAACTTAAGCCTTTTGAACATTTTAATTGCGTTCTGGTCCTATTTTCTTCACATGTCCTTGAAAAACTTTTTCTAATAAAAATGATAAAAACCATTCTTATAATAATATAATATTGCCGGATGTCAGACAACTCGTCCGTCTGACATTGTGACAACTCGACAGTCTGACAACTCGACGGGTCAGACAACTCGTCCGGTCAGACAACTCGTCCGGTCAGACAACTCGTCCGGTCGGACAACTCGATGGCGGCTGTTTGTTCAACCATAGAGAAAGGACAGCTCTGGTTCAACCAACTGTAAAAGTATGGAGTGATTTGCGTGCCGGGCCTTGGGGCGGGGCGGAACTCTTTGGGGGGGGTGTCACACCTAACACGCAAAGAAAGATGGCCAGCGTGCACTGAGTATCGCGTGTGTGGCTACAAACTCCGGCAAACGTTACCATATGAACATATACGCTGTATTTGTTCTGGCTCTGTTTTTGCCTCCACGGCAGCTTAGTTATAATAATTATATATTTAAAAAAGGGAAAATAATGACATAATGATTGATAACGCTGAAAGGGGGCTTCTTTAGGAAAATAGTGCAAATGGAAACTAAAGTTTTAATTGGCCAGAAGTGCCCTTTACAAAATGGTGCATTCCCGTGGCCCCCTCAAAAATGTCGCCTGTAGTTTCAAAGACGTGACTGGGCCAATGGCTGCCTGAGCCAGGATATTATGTCCTCGGAGATTGAGCAAAGCATGACTCAAGTAATATGGTTTGTACAATTCCAATCGATTGGCAGATTAATTTAATTTAAAATTGACGTCTGTTTAAGAATGTGTATTTCAAATGTAAATATATTTAGCTCTTTATTTAATACCCAGTAGTTTTCTTTTTGTAGTATAGTGCCAGTGAAGAAGTATAGAAAATATAAATAAATCTTCGGAACAATCCTGTCAAAAAAAATTGTTAATCTGTCAATCATCAAAGATTTATCTGACTATGAAATTACCAGTTAGAAATGTAAAACCCATAAATTGTTCAAATCATGTTTACCATCACTCAGTCAGTCAATGGTAGATTTGAATTAAATCTAGACCTACAGGCAACTTTTTTATATTTCATGTACAGTAAACATTGTCACTGAGTAACGGAGATCAGTCATTCAACTGTTGACTTTACCAGTCGACTTGTCTTGGCACTCCGTCGAGTTGTCTCACTGACAACTTGTCGAGTTGTCTGACCGGACGAGTTGTCTGACCTGTCGAGTTGTCAGAATAAAACCAGAACACGACCGCAAATATCAAAATTTCGAGAGAAAAAAACTAGTACAGCGCCCCAGTTACTGGGTCTATCAAAATAAAGGCTGAACCTATTGGTTATGGTTAGAAGTCTATGCCAGCATCTTTTGATAGTATATTTAAAGCATTTTGAGAAACATTTCACTTCAAAGTTCTGTGTTTTAATGTAAAAATCAGTTTGTATGCCCCCAAATTTGAATCTGAGAAACGTTTCTTCATGCTTTTAGGGGTTGTTTACATTGCGCACAGTGACGAAAATGCCCGAATAAAAAACTGATAATTACACAACCCTTCCGGATAATGAGATTGGACAAAAATTAATAGTAGGCCTATCTTTTTACCAATGATTGTTTTGGGTCATTAAATGAGTGAAAAATGGTAGTCAAATTCAGCATCTTTCCTCCCTCTTCTTCGAGCCCCCTCCCCCCACCACCTCTCCCAACTCCTCCCCAACCCCCACCATTAAACAAAAAACTAGACAGTAGACATTTAATGTTATCCGGCCATGTATGATGTCTGTCCATCTCCCATCATGCTGTGTATTAAACTGTAGGCCCCAACCCTCTGCCGTTTTAATTGTTAGGCCTAATTCTTGCGTTTTGCTTTTTCTTCATTATTGCAGCTATATTTCTCGGCCATCTTGCAGTCTCTTGTGGCAAACCACTCATAAATAGTTATGACATCACCGACCTGCAGAGAGTCAAGAAGGAAATTGCTGGTTATAAAGGTGAAGTCAGTTTACCCCTTGCACCGATGTCACACCCAGCAACTAATTTTTAGTCTTGGTTCAAGACATTCTTAGCGTACTTTTGCTGCCCAATTGGTACACTGTGTAGCTATTCAGCTCTTTCACAATTCACCGATAGAGGGAGTAGTTCTGCAGACATGTAGCTCTGTTATGATAAAGCACCTGCTACCCATGAATCGCTGTATAAGTGTAAAGAATACAGTATTTGGAAATTCTATTTGGCAGCAAATTGTGCAAAGGACTACTTCATCAAGAAGAGGCTACTGACCACCCAAGGTCCTCCATTTTGGGAGTCATAATGGTGCTTGTCTTACTGCATCATAGGCATTGCCTAAAATTAACAATGCTTTAAAGTAACACTCGGGCAATCTTAATCCAACACGCAGTGAGTTGTGATGACTGTAGATGAATTAGGTCAATACACACTTTATTGAATTGCCTTCTCAGTCACAACAATACTTGAGATCTTTGAAGCAAGTGTGGTGTATTACCTTGCTCTAGGACACAAGTGTGATGACTGTGAATGGAATCCGCACTCCGAAGATTCAGCCATTATAAATCGAGACTGATGCACTGGCCCACTTGGCCATGTCATACCATTTCTTTCTTTTAGCATCGTTATGGTACAGGGTTAATGATAGAAAATACTGACCGCACTACAGTTTTTTTTTGAAACTGTAGACCATGTCACACAGTTTGTTCAAAAATATTGACCTTGAACGTTCCAGTGAATTTCCTGGCAGGCAAGATACTGCACTGGTCTTTTGTAAATACAATTGTAAAAGAAACAGCTGAAAATATGTTGAGATACTTCTTGAGTCATTGGGTGTCATGGCCGAGCAGTTTAGAGCCTTGAATTAAAGTTCTGGTGGTAAAAGTCATCAAGGTGTGAGTTCGAACCCCATTTATGACACTTGGGTCATTCCATGTCAATTCAACACGCTTTTGGACCTGACCGTCACGGAATGAAATGAAATTCGGTGTGCTGATTGGACTCCTTGAGAAACCCCCAGAACTGAAATTTTATGTAATTTGGTGAATTATTTTTTGAGATATGGGTTAACGAACTTTTGACTAATTAGCATGACCTGCTATGTTTGGGCGTTCATATCTCCAAAAGTAAAGAACCTACAGAAATAAAATTTACATCATTTTAAAGCTCTTGAAATGTCCCTCATTTGAGAAAAAAAATAAAAAATAAATCCACATGCGCAAAAAAATACGCAAAAATATGACCTTTGACCTTGATTTGCCAAAATGCGTATTTTTCAAAATGCGTAATTTTTCCCCCATTGTCAGCTTAAGATGTAAGCAACGTTTTCAGAAAGATTTGGGATGGGCACTCTTAAAGTTTTTTAGTTATGATTATTTGAACATTGCTAGTAAGGACAAAACTCTTAAAATGTATGCATTGTACATGTTCAAATGTACATACAGTCAGGGTTGTAGCTAGAACTTTTTGAGTGCCGGCTAATTTACAATCAAAATAGAGCGAAGCTTTTAATTTTACTGCTTTAAAAATGGATTTGTATGGGTTTTCTGAGACATGATTTTTGTAATGCATTTTAAGGTATGTAAATCTGTTATTTAAAACTTCATTACAGTTTCAATAGGCTTCAACATTTTTAGGGCAAGGCCACTTTGGTCTTGGAGCAAACAAAATTTTGGAGGGCTCCAAAGCCAGTAGATAGAGCACAAAGGCCAAACATGTTATTTTAACAAAGGCCTGAAGGCTATAAATAAACTATTAGTTGTACTCTGAAAAAAGCAATTTACCAAAAAATACTATTTTGAAAATTGGCCAGGGGTTTCCCCATGGGTGGTAAACCCGATGGAACAATTTGCATGAATAAAATGTTAATAAATCATATCTTATTCAAAAACAAACATTAAATCTAAAAGCCAGCAGATGTCAACACACTTTCCAGGTTTAAAAGAACACGAAACCCACTCCGAAGAGTCACAAAACCAGGTCACAACACCACACAGACACCGTGCACGCAGCTCGCTTTGGAGTAAAGCAAGAGTATTACAAAGTAAAACAATTGTATAACAACTGTAGAGGATTAGCTACAAAGACACCACGCACCCGGCTTGTCTTTTGAGTGAAAGCAAGAGTATTGCAAACTAAAACAATTGTGTAACAAACTGCAGAGGATTATAGATAAGAGTAATTGGGTCTCAATTGGAGGGTCAATCATTCTCCCTGACATGTCTGGATAGTGTCCAGCTGTCTGGGGCTAACATTAAAGAAAAGGACATCCAACTGTCGGCTTCCTTTGGGTTGAAAATGTGTTTTATTTAATCATTGACAACTGGGGAAAAACAAGTTTACCGTTCAAACTGAACAAGCGATCGACTGTGTAAAAGAGGTAGTTCATTTTATTGTAACTTTGTTGCATTTTGTGCCGGTCGGTAGGATGTTCATCTAGTCTGTGTGGCGGTCGGCAATAGCAAATGCCGGTTACACCCGACCGGCGTGGCTACAACGCTGCATACAGTGTAATGTATAGTTCTTGCGTTGTGTACACTCAATGGATGTTTATTTTGCATTGGGGACAAAGAATATAATTTGTATTTACCATTACACCAATGTGTATTATTCATTGTATACTTAGTACTTTTCTGAGCTGTGGGAATAAAAACACAAAAGCGTGTTGAATTGACACGGAATGACCCACTTGTGTCCTTGAGTAAGATGCTTTACTATAATTGCTTAGCTCTTCACCCAGGGGTATGAATGGATACCTGCAAGGGTAGAGGTTTATATTATGTTTGAAAAAGCCTGTATACTCCCCAGGGAGCTGAGAAAGATTAAAAGAATGTTAATGGCTCAATGTGAATTGCATTGACACGTTAAATTCTAAATTGCGCCATGTGAGAAAGTAGTTATTATTATTTAAAAAAATATTTATTAAAAAATCAGGCGGTGCTATTTCCACACAATGTAAGATTTCATGTTTTAGTTTAATACTTTCAAGGGTTACATGGTCTTTTATGCGAGCATTTAAATTTAAATTGTGTGAATGTATATTTCTTCTCTTTGTTATATTTTTATTAGATGTTGCAAACCAGATAATGGATTTTGTTGTGAATGGCAGCGCAAAAGGACAGGCCTATGACCGACTCGCTCTGTTCACAGATACATTTGGAAGTCGATTTACTGGCTCCCAAAATCTAGAAGACTCAATCGGTAAGCGATCCATTACATTAAAACAGCCTCTCAGAGACTTGCTGAAGGTGGTTGTACTGATCAAGTCAATGATAAACTCAAACATACAGTTAAAAAGGGGTCTCTCAGTGTGGTGGAATGACAGCAAAACGGCTGTCTGCAATAGTCTGCAATAGTGTTTTCATACCATTAGAAAATGTTGGTCGTTAAAGGGAAGGATGTATACGTTTGGCAATCACTCTTAAAAATAATGGCAATAAAAACTTGGTGAGAAGTACAGCAGCTTTCGATAGTATAAAGCATTTTGAGAATCATTTCACTTGGAAGAAATGTGGTATGGAAAAAGATATCAGGTTTTTTTTCCCAAAAATGTTTCTTGTTTTGATTCTGGTCTTTTGAAATAATATACATACATGTAGGCCTAATATGGCAAGTAAAAATTGAAGCTTTGCACAGTGTAGTGTGAGGAGTGTTGGCTCTGAGCCATTGGTGTTTCTATGGCCCAAATTAACGAAGTAAAAAACCTCGTTGAAAATTTCAGATTTCATGTTGAACCAGCTCCAGAAAGATGGCTTAGACAATGTCCATGGAGAAACTGTCAAGGTAATGCAAACTGAAAAATTCTCTCAAGTTAACATTTTGTGTTGATGTAAAGAGTCTAGTCCAGGGGTTTCAACTTTAAGTTGAGAACTCCACCCCATGTTTAAATGCATCTTCTTGTCATCCTTGCAAAATAGCAACATTGGGAGACTTCAGGACACCAGGTGGCAGCAAACAAACCAGGGCCCAATTTCACAAGTGCTTAACTATTTTCTTCTAAGCAGAAACGAGCAGGATACCAGTGACACATAGTACATGTGGAATAGTGTTTTTGCTGGTGACCTTATTCTGGTAACTAGTAAGCAAATTGTGTTGTCCTTTGTTCTTGCTTAAGCAGCTCTATGAAACTGGGCCAAGGTACTTGCCAATGTTTACCTAGTTCTGAGAATTTGCACAATTGTGAGAAGGATGGATTTTAAATGGTAGGTCTGCTGCCAACTACATATATTGTCCCTGATATTGCTTCTGAAATCACTCGCAAGCGACATTGGTAGTTTCATCAGCCCCCACCCCTCCATCGAAGCCTATCCCCATTCAGTGCAATGTTTCTGCAAGCTTTTGTCATACAGTCATTTTTAACTAAGTGATTTTGTGTGTGCTTTGAAGAATGCTGGAAATTAGTTGTTAAAAATTACCAAGTGTAGAGAGCAGAGCAGCTCTTGAAACTGGAAGAACCAGTTTTGATTCTCTTGTAGGTTAACAACATTTATAAATTCTTGGGTTTTTTATTTTTAAATAAATATCACTCTCAGAAAAAGATGCATATAATAAGAAGTAAATACTTGACTTGATGAACTACTGGGGATCAGGTTGGCTCAGTGGTTTCGTCTTTCCTTGCCTTTCACCTCTGTGGGCCTCGGTTTGAATCCCACCCCATACCAGGGCTCGAATTTTACACTGGACCACAGGCCCGAGGCCAGTAATTTTAGTGTTGGGCCAGTAAACTTATGAACTAACAAGTCCGATGGTCTTGTGTTTTTCAATTGAATAACAAACACATTATGTTCAAGTGTTGACTTTGGGTCTAATAAATTATCTTTCAATTCTATGAGTAATCATGGAGGAAGAAACACATGTATTTCTTCCTCCATGGAGTAATCAAGTATACTCTTCCCTTACTTGTCTCAGTTCGGGCTCATATTAAAGCAGTCAAATGCATGTTAAACTGTGGCAGCAAGTTTTTTGTTTTTTTCACATTTTGAATCTGGTCTTGTAAAAAAATGTCTGGTCCAGTAAAGATTTTGAGCTACAAGCCCTGTAGTCTTGTGGATTTTCTCCCCAAATTCGAGCCCTGCATACCATTACCAGAGCATGTAAACAAATGTATGTGGAGTGGTTTTCAGTCCCTACCTGATTGCGTGGGTTTTCCCCAATTGGGGTTTTCCTCCCACATCTAAAACTGAGCATTACTTCTCGATTCCTTTTCGTGCATGATTGGCGCTTACTGTGCTGTTGGATGTGCAATAAAATAAATAAATAGAAACAATGAATCCCTCTAAGACCATACCAAAATCCTGACTGTAATATCCGAGTTTTCTACTTACAGTTTAAGTATAACATTATTGTTATTCGGTTCTAGCGCTAGCGTGCGCAAAAACAGAAATAACGTGCACTTCACCATGAGGGGTGCTAATTAATACAGCTAAACGGCTAGCACAGCACACAAAATGGGTACATAACCAAATCACAGCCCTGGTCAATTTCACAAAGCACTAAAATTCATCTTTAAGATGCATTGGTAGTGAAATGTCATCGTGCTTTGTATGGTGACATCACACTTTGCTCAGCAATTAAGATTGATTCACAGTTAAGTTGAATCTTACATGTACCTCTTTGTGAAATCGATCTACATGTAGGTGTGTTGTGGTGCATGTGTAAGTCAATCGCTGCATTATGCACAAAGGTAATCTCTGATAATCAGTTATTGTTAAATCAAATAAATATTCTATAGTGTAATTCAAATTTCAAAACTATAATATTTGATGACCACCCCCCCCCCCCAATACAAACAAACAAACAAATAAACAAACGCCCCAAACACTCCACAGGTTCCTCACTGGGTAAGAGGCAATGAGTCAGCGGTTTTGTTGGAGCCAAGACGGTACAACTTGATCATGATGAGTCTGGGAAGCAGCGTTGGAACTCCTCCTGGGGGTGAAGTAAATTCTCTTGACATCTAAGAGCAAGTTCGAGTGCGCACCATGGTTAACTAAGATCGACTATTTTGACTCAAACCCAGGCTGGTCGACCATTGGTTGACTACTGTGGTTGACCATTTGGAACCAGCCTCAGGACCAATAGCCTAATTGTTTCCTGCTAACATGTGTAAAGCGCAGAAGGGAACCAGTGACACTATAGCGAAAAGGCGGAAGGCAATGCAAATGTTGAATACAGTGCCGATGGTTGAAAAGACTTCCAAATGAGTCATTCGAGTGAGTACGTCACTGCCCATGTACGTTGCAACAACAGGTCGACTAAATGTGCGCACTCGAACTTGCTCTAAGTTTTATAACAAAGTGGATAGGACCATCCAAGGACATGCAAGAAGTTATCCTTCTGAAAGTTATTGATCCTTTGTGAATTAGCTGGTTTTAGCCAGGATTTGGTTAAATGGTGTCAAATTTGCTGGAAATTTAAAAACTGGGTGTCCAAATAGTTTACTTACAATTACATTTACTTGTAAATTACAGATAAAACAGGGTGTCCAAATCTAAAACAGGGTGTCCAAAACACACCCAGACTTGTAGAATTAGCTAAAATTTTGTTATAGTCTATTGCCCAGGGATACAAAGTGCATCACAAAAAGAAACTTATTGGGTGAAGGGGTAGTTTTTAGTTCTTTTTGAACTGGACTCTAGTTGGAGATGGAGTTCCAGAGAGGTCGTGGTAGATCATTCTTCATCTTTTCTTGAAATGTGTCTCTTCATCTTGTTTGTATGGTTCATTGCAATTTGTGTTTTTCTCATTTCAGGAATCACTGCTGAAGCTATTGTTGTGAGTTCTTTTGATGAACTACAAAAGCGAGCTAACGAGGTAACCTTTTTCTATCTTGTGTTTTGTTTTCAACTTTTTGTGAAAGGTTTAAGAGGGGTTCCATGGTCAAATTCAGTTTTGTGATGCACTCATTTTTCAATAGATAGAGTCCGTTTAAAAGTATAAAAAAAATAAAAATTGCAAGATCTCTAACCTCACGTTGAAGCAGGGCAAAATGTAGTTTGTATTTGATACCCTTCTAGTGCAATCATTTGTTTATCAATTGGTGTCACATTTCCAATATACGTGTATGGGTTTGTGCTTTTTCGTACAGGACATTTTTAGTTCATTCCTGAGTTTTGATGAAATTCAATCTAAACAGCATTGAATTTTACCTTTTACTGGCACAAAAATTCCTCTTTGGAATGTACAGACTCATTTGTCGTTAAAATAAAATGTTACACCATTTTAATGTAAGGTTAGAGACTTGTAATTTTGTTCCTACTTTCATAAGGACTCTATGAAAATTGAGTGCATCACAAAACTAAATTTGATTTAGGATCCCCTCTTTAAGGTTTAATCAAATCTTTTAAATGTGCAATTCATTAAATCAAATTATCCTAATAAATCAGTCCAGACAAATCGTAAGATTAATATTATCCGGATTAGTTTCAATCTGAAAGCTCTGTGATTATAAATTTCATACCAGCACTAATCCTCCATAGGGATAGTTCTTTCTGATAAACTGTTTAGGTCGAGATAAAAGCATTTGAAGAACCCCCAAATCACTGTCGTTTAAAAAAAAGAGGGCAAACTTTCTTTTTGTTGGACAAGCAACTTGCGTTAACATTGTACAACTATTGGGGGCAGATGCAGAGCATCAGATACCAAATAGAGGGGGTTCATTAGACCACATTTATTCCTCGAGCTTTAGAAGTGATGGAATTGTGCCTTTGATGATACAGGCATGGAATTTGTTGCACAGTCGGGGTGAGAAAGATATTTGGCTATAGAGCCTTGCAGGTTTTTCCTTTTGAAAAAATGTGGGTAGTTTAACAGCCATTTTGAAAGTTTTGCAAATTGCTGATTATTCTACTGATATATTTTCAAAATTCAAATCTGCAATGGCCCCATAGCCAAATATCTTTGTTATGCCATACTCTGACTGTGTGCCAAACTCCATACTTGTATCATCAAAGGCTGAGTTTCACTAAATATTTACCCTCACTTCTGACGTTCTGATCTTAAGCTAATTTCACTCCTCCTTTTCCCCGTTTTTACTCTCTGACATATCCCAGGTTCCTGGTAAGATTGTGGTCTTCAACCAGCCGTGGGTGAACTATGGTGTTTCAGTTGCCTACAGGGACTTCAGTGCTGTTCATACAGCCAAACTCGGAGGTGTGGCCTCCTTGGTTCGTTCTGTAGCATCGTTCTCTATTCACAGTCCACATACTGGCTGGCAGGTACAGACCTTAACACAGGAGGGATGAACAGATGTGATTATTAAACACCGATGGGGATCAAAGGGGAAATTAAACACTGTGATGTGAAATAGAATTGAATTAAAGCTTTAAGATTATTTGAATGGAACTTACATACCATGCTGAACATCATAGGAAGTAACTATTACTGGAAAAGTTGTGGTTACAGAAGATCATTGTGGTCTTGACGTGTTGCATTAGGGGAAATCTCCATTAAAGAAAGAGGCTAAAATTAAACATCCTTTTCGTCTAACAACTGACACCTGTTATCTCTATGTAATTCCTTTTCCAAACAGTGGACTTAATTGGATCATGCACAAACCAGTAGTGCTGCTGACTGCCCAGGCATATTAAGTTCTCATCCATTAAGTTTAATGACCCAAGTTATTCAATGTAAACACACCCACTCTGTGAAAAGGATGTAAACTTTCTGAGTTTTTGTGGCCAAAACTCGGAAGCTCTTTAATGTAGCTTTCCCATAATGTGAACAGTATACTCTGCTCATCTCCTGAAGACGTGCAAAGTATACTACTAAGTATTTCATTAAAAGCAATATACCCAAAACTGTTTGAATATGTGGAAGACTTGCTTGTTCTATTGAAATAGAATAAAGTGGCTTGTATAGTGAAAGACCAAGGCCAAACTTCATACAGCTGCTTAACCACTAAAAGCAGCTAAGCACAACACAATTATGCTTACCAGAATAAGGTTACCAGTCAAAATACCATGTCACATGTACCATCTGCGAATGGTATTCTGCACATTTTTGCTGAGCAGAAAGTTGTCAGCAATATATTCTGCTTATTAAGCAGCTCTTTGAAATTGTACCCTATCAATTCAATTCAAATCAATTCAATTATTTTATTCGTCATGCCAGCATGAAAATCGTTACCTCGGTTTGCACATATAAAAAAAAAAAAAAATTTTTAATAATAAAAAATAAATCATAAATGGTTTACAAGGTTATTTTTTTTCTACAGATGTTTCAGTTTTTTATTTATTTTTTGGATCTTGACAGGATTATTCTGATGGTGTGAAGAAAATCCCGGTGGCTTGCATAGCTGTTGAGGATGCAGAAATGTTAGCAAGAATGGCAGCCAGAGGTTAGTGCTACACTTTAAAAGCCTGCGCTCCATTTCGGGTAGACTGGTCTCAAAATTGAAATTCTGTCCTTCTTTAGTCCTTGTAACAGTATTTTGAAAATTATTTTGAGTATAAGCCTGCATTTCTATTCACATGTTGAAACATTTATGAGTTCACATTTATTCGATCCACTAAGCGGAAGTGGTGTTCCTGGCCACTTTCCTACCTTCCGCCCAGGTAGTAGTTAATAAACAGGACAGTTGTTTTCAGAACTAGGTAGTCTCCCAAATTCCGAAATCTATCTAGAATAGAGTTGCAAGACAAGTTCTCAATGAACAAATTCTACACAGAAGAGTAGAAAGTAGATTTACACCTGGTGTAAAGAAAGTTACAGCCATTGGAAGAACTGCTAATATGACGGTAGATAAGTGGTACACTTTATTGTGTTTCCTGGGCCCAAGTTCATAGAGCTGCTTAAGCAGAAAATATTGCTAAAAAAGATTCTTCTATAAAGCAAAAGTACACATGAGACACTGTACCAGTCACAGATTCTAAATGTGACATGGTGTTTTGGTCGGTAACCTTATTCCGGTAAGCATAATTTTGATGTGCTTAGCTACGTTTTGTGCTTAAGCAGCTCTATGAAATTAAGCCCTGTCCTAAGCAGGGAGAAAGGAATATATTTGACTCATGGTGTGTCTCTTTGCACACAGGTACAAAACTAGTTATCCAACTCAAGATGGAAGCCAAGAGTCTTCCAGAGGTAACGTCTCGTAACACGGTGGCTGAAGTTGTCGGCAGTGTACACCCTGAGGAGGTGAGGTTCTCTTTGGTCAAGATGGTAAAGGAAACTAGAGCAAGCAAGTAAAAACAGCTTGTATCAACTACAACCAAGAAGTCTCACAGTTGTCATCAGGGCTGTAGCTAAATACATGTATTATTACTTTACAATAGTTATCAAAGTATCAACACAACCATGCAAGTCATTCACAAACAAACTTTCTCATGTGAGTACACTGACAGCTGATTTGAATGAACAGTACTGCTACAACTACGGAACTTGAGACCAGGCCTTAGATCTTCATCTTCATCACACATACTCTATGTTCCCAAAACTCGTCTGGCAAGTTACGGAGACCGTGCCTTTTCCAGCTGCGCACCGCGTCTCTGGAATTCCTTGCCAGACGAGTTAAGGGACACACCTGATCTGTCAACATTCAAACGCAACCTCAAGACTCATCTGTTCAATCTGTCAGAACTTGCTAGCAACCGGCGCCTTTGAATGGTTTTATTCCAGATACTGTGCGCCTTATAAATTTTATGTTATTATTATTATTATTATTATTACTGCTGTGTGTGAGCCGTCGATGTAGCGCTTTCATTAATATGCTTACCAGTTGCAAAACAAAGTGGCTGTGCAGAATACAAGTGTGCTTGTACATGTACTGTCTGACACATGTACACTGCATCATCAACAGGCTACGTCCAGTCTGTCAACGTAGTAGGCATGTTGTATGGTTGGATTGAGATTGGTGAGATGCTTGTTTTACAGTCTTTGATCGAGTAAGAAGCAAATGAACAAGAATGGTTTGGCAATTATTCAATTAAATCATGCAGTATTTAGGATTTTGCACAAAAATTGAGTTTTGGTCAGAGTGACTTCATTTTGCTTTCATGCCGGTCGGCATAACCAAGTGGTAGTCGGTGCCGACCGGCACCAACCAGTGTAGCTACAACCCTGCTTGTCACAGAGTACGCTGTTGAGTGTGTACAGAACAAAAACACCTCCATCAAATCGAAGTGAAATGGTTGTTATAATTATATGGGGTTCGCCTCGGTGTTCCTGGTTTGATTGGCCGCATGTTGCACCACATCACCTTGTAAACCATTACATGTGCTATGCAAAGGAATAGGTCTCATACTTCAAAACGTAGCTCTACATACCTTGCAGGAAAATATTGAATGTTGAAGCACTATAAGAAGCCACTATTATTAGTTTTATTATGTTCAAAAGTAATTCACAGGAAAGGGAGCATCTAAAAACCTTGGAATATTAGAGCCTCTCTTTCGGGAACATCGATATGATGCTATAATTGCATTGTGGATAATGAATATTGGTATTTACCCTTAGTGTGGGTTCGAGTCCTGGTCATGACAATTGTGTCCTTAAGCGAGACAATTAACCATTTTTGATGCGTCCTTTGAATGGGACGTAAAGCTGTTGGACCCGTGTGTTGTGTAATGCCCCTAAAAGAACCCAGTGAACTTATCGAAAAAAGAAGGGGTTCGCCCGGTGTTCCTGGTTTAATTGGCTGCATATTGCGCCACATCACCTTGTAAACCATTACATGGTGCTATGTAAAGGAATAGGTCTCATACTTTAAAACGTAGCTCTACATACCTTGCAGGAAAAAGTACTGAGTGCTTTGATACGCCCATCAGGTGTGATAATGGGCTATATTAGAACTCAGTATTATATATATTATTATTATTAATATGATACTAATTATACAAGACTGTTTCACCTTCTATCATTATTTTGTTCAGGTTGTGTTGGTATCCGGTCATCTGGATAGCTGGGATGTTGGCCAGGGTGCTATGGATGATGGGGGTGGAGCTTTCATTTCTTGGCAGGTGAATTTATGCATATATACATATCATATTTAAATCATTTTAGTTAGCTAGAGAAATGTCTGGGTGTCCAGTGGTCCAGAGGTAATTTTGTCACCATCAGGGATTACTTGTCGGTACCAATGGTATTATATACGATCTTTTATCTTCCCAAATAAACAAGTAAATTTTTGTTTGACTATGCTGATCTTAAAAATGTGCATCTCTCAAGTTGTTTTTCTTTCTCCCTATCTAATAGTTTTGTGTGCTTAAATTTCATTGGAGTTGC
Source organism: Leptasterias polaris (assembly GCA_037783415.1). NCBI lineage: Eukaryota > Metazoa > Echinodermata > Asteroidea > Forcipulatida > Asteriidae > Leptasterias > Leptasterias polaris. The sequence continues at coordinate 528,285 of JAZGTN010000038.1, forward strand.
AACTCCAAGATATTCTTGTCCCAAAGCAAACGTGAATAGACATTTAGATTGAAGTGGTTTTTCTTATGTGATAAGCACTTTATATTACCTGTTGCTTTCCGCAACCTGCAGAGAAAAACTCCACAGGATATTAGGGTGGGATTCGAACCCATAACCCCCTGCATTCTAGAGCAGATGTTTTAACCTTAAGCGTGTATGGTGACAAAAGGCCAGTTCTAATGCTGTAATAAGCAGCTGGTAACACATGTAATTTAACTTGTGTAACAGTTGCAGCATGGTTAGAGTTATTGAGGTCATAATTCTTGCAGGCATTATCAGTTATAAGACAGCTAGGGCTACGACCAAAGAGGACGATGCGGATGGTGATGTGGACCGGGGAGGAAGTAGGTGGAGTAGGGTCACTACAATACTATCAACGCCATAAGGTAAAAACTACATTATGCTTACTAGAATAAGATTACCAGCTAAATTGCCATGTCACATTTCAATTTGTGACTGGTATCCTGCTCATTTCTGCTTAGGTGAAAATTGTTAAGTAACCCTCTTAGTCAATATAGAGTCAGCTCTCAAAGTGTCTAGGGCCATGTGGGAGCTGCTTAATCACAAAAAATAGCTAAGCACAATAAAATTATGCTGACCAGAATAAGGTTACCAGCCAAACTGCCATGTCACATGTACAATTTGTAAATGTTATCCTGCTCATTTCTGCTTAGATAAAAATTGGTTAGTTATTTTTTTTGGATGTTAATTTTTGCATCCGGGATAAGGAATATAATTTGTGTCTACCCCCACACCGAGTTCTGTGAAACAACAATCCACAGGCAAACCACTCGGGTGGGATTCGAACCCACAACCTTGGCATTGTTAGAGCAGATGTCTTACTACTAGACCATCGAGCTAGCGTGGTGGCTAGAGGCAGTTCGAACATGTTAGCAGTAGGCACCGCTGCGATTTAATAGATGTTAATTTTAGAATCTATTTTTCTCTACCCTCACACCATGTTACCTTTGTTTACAGAAACAGTGACTTGTACATTCCAATGCAATTCCTGACAGGCAAGATACTACACAGGCCATATGGAAAAAATTAAATTTTGTTTCATAATTTTTACATAAATTCAAGAGTTATAAAAGAAACAGCTTTTGAGATGTCCCCTCTTTCTTCATATCAAAAGTTGAGAAAAATTAGACAGTGCAATCTCCATAAAACATAAGTTTTATTGTATTCTTCCATTGAGCTGTGTACAAACTGTGCCCGCAGGAAGTCCAGGCTCTGTGGCTCTTTTGTAAACATGTGATGTCACGGGTCACATGGTCTATACTATGTACTTTTTCCTTTTTTTCCTGCTTAAGCAGCTCTATGAAATTGGGCCCAGATTGTTGATTGGTTATCAATGCTAGATGCTGTGTGTTTCAGTCACCCCTCTGAGCCTCCCCTCGACTTTCAATTATTTCTTCCTTTCCTGAGGCAATTGGACCCAGTGTTTAAAACAAAAAAGCTCACACTCAAACATATTTCAGGCATAAACCAAACTTGGTTCAAATGAAATGTTGACCTTGCCCCCATCTGGGCGTGTTCATAAATTGTTTGCCAGTGGTCACCTACAACATGTATGTAACAGTTAGTACGGGTCATTTATTAAGCAAAATTAACTAAATGCTGCTCCACCCTCATTTTGCAGCCAATTTTGGCCAGATACAAACTGCTGCATGCTTAAACCTGTGCCTACTCTTGGTAAAAAAAACAGCCAATAAGTTGGCCAACCATCAGGAAACATCCAACACTGGTTGTGTATGGTGGCACAACTACATGTACAGTATGTATAGTACTAAATGTAGATGTGTGTGACTGTAGTTGCATTTCAGAACATGATTTTATATCACAGACTAGCATAGTTTATCTTTCAATTAAAACTACAGTGGGTGATATTGAATGGACAGATTGTAGGAGGGTTGACTACATTGTACTGTGTAATGTATTCCCTCAGCACATGATATCTTATTAAAAGCTGGCATAGTTTATCTTTCCAGTAAAACCACAGTGTATGATTATGATATTGAATGGACATATAGTAGAAGGGTTGACTGTGTATCATTTTGCAGGCTGGCCTAATCTTTCTATCAGATAAAGCCACAGTGGATAAAATTGAAGGGTCAGACAGTAGGAGGGTTGACTGTGCACTTAGTAATGCATCCATTCACCACATGATATCATATTGCAAGCTAGCATAGTTTATTATTTTAAATTAAAACCACAGTGGATTATTTTGAATAGTCCGACAGAGGGTTGACTGTGTACTGTGTAATGCATTCATTCAGCACATGATATCATATTGCAGGCTGGCATAGTTTATTTCTCACTCCAAACCACAGTGCATGATTTTGAATGGTCAGGGGCCAATTTCATAGCGCTGCTTTATAACGGTAAGCACGAGGTAAGCACATTTTCGTGCTAACTGTAGCAGAAAAAGTAATGGCATAAGCGTATTTCACAGGTTAGCCAGAAAATTAGACGGCCAGCTCGCGCATTCACCATGGATGTCATTCATTTTCATCCAGTAAGCTCCAGAAGGTTACCATGCCATTTGGTGTGCTTACGGTTAGCAGCGCTATGAAACGGAAACTCGCTCAGTAGCACAAAATCAGCCATTAAGCCGCTCCATGACATTGGCCACTGACTATTCAATATCATCCACTGTTAATCAACATTTAACCCTTTCAATACTCAGGTGAATGCCAGCATGTATGACCTAGTAATGGAATCGGACATGGGGACCTTTACACCGTTTGGAGTGGAAGTAAAAGGTAATCCAAATGTATGTTTTTGTATTACCAAACTCTGACAATAATACATGAAATAATGTCTTAAAATCATTAATGTCTTAAGATGAGTGAAGCTGATAATCTTAATCGATCTTAAATTGAAGAATATCAAGTAATAAAGCTGACTGGATAAAGTTTAAATAATTTTGGATGGAACAAAGAAAAATTTACTGCAGTGGGGTCTGAACCAACTACCTCCGGATTAATGTGCCAGCGCTCTACCAACTGAGCTCTCTAGCCCTATGTTGGCCGTCTCCCTATTTTGTCATTAACTTTGTTTAGAGATATTGACAAAATATGGAGACCGCCAACATAGGGCATGTACATAGACCAGGGCGATGTAGGCCATGGCCCCTCATGGCCTCTGTTTAAGTCCAGGCCTGTGTACGGTACCTTTTTTTAAGTAGCAAAAATGAATACAAATTTTCTTTATACTGAAATGGTATCAGACTATGTTTGCCCCTTAAGGCCTCATTTCGGTATAATACACCTTTATCTTATTGCTACCATCTTTGTTTTGTCCCCTGTCGATCTTACCATCATGACAACTGCTTTTTTATGCCAAAAAGGGACCCGACTGTTTTCCTTCCAGCTTCATTTCGGTGATATTTGTTTAAATGCACTGATCTCTGTTATACTGACTGGATAGTGGGTCAGGCCATTTTGATACTCGCGATAAACCTGTTTAATACACTGTGCTTTGTTGTACTTTGTGAACAGATTTTGATTCATCAACTTATTATTTACTAAAGCTTGTTTTTGGTCACAATGTTATTTTACTTCTTTACAGTGAAATCTTTTTAAAATGTGAATCAAATTCAAAACATACATAATGATCTACCATGCGAGTATAAATATTGCGTCCTCTGACTTTAATGAACTCAGGCAACACGCTATCCAGTCAGTATAATAGAGACCAGTGTTTGAATGGGAGAAAAATAAGATGGCTGCACCATGACAAAGTTCTACAGACCTTTCTTTTTCGAGATGCGTGTTTTGCCGACCAGAGTTGGAGGGTTTTAATTGTTATTGATAACTGTAACCTTTATGACTTTTCAGGAAGTAATACCACACTTGAAATCATCAAAAGTATTGTGGAGCTTTTAGGGCCGGTGAATGCGACAACATTTCAAGATGCGGCGGACGGTTTAGATGTCTCTTACTGGGAAAAAGACGGGGTACCAGGCGGCAGTCTACTCAACCGCAATAGCGAGTATTTCTGGTATCATCATTCAGACGGTATGTATGAAGATTCCTTTGTGGTTTATTTTTATTTTTGTGTTGAGGCATGTCAAGACATTAACAACTTAACACTAGAATCTTGTAGTGCGGCTGACAAGTTTGCACCCTGAGAGCGATTAGCGCTCCGTGCTAAAGCTGGCCAGTGGTCCAATAGCAGGGAAAAGAAAGTCAATCCACATTTGCATTACGGGAAATCTCCATTAAAGAATTTCCAGTTTGGCCACAAAAACTTGGAAAGTGTACATCCTTTCCACAGAATGGATGTGTTTACATTGAATTACTTGGGTCATTAAACTTAATGAATGAGCAGTTAATCTGCCCTACTGGTTTGTGCATGATCCAAATAAGTCCACTGTGAGGAAAAGGAATTACATTGAGATAACGGGTGTGAGCTGCCAGACGAAAAGGATGGTTATTTTTAGCCTCTTTCTTTTATGGAGCTTTCCCGTAATGTGGGCAGTAGACAGTAGAAATAACCTTTGATGGCTGACAAGATTTGATCTTGAAACATTGCTAGTTGATTGGTCTTACTGACCATCGAAGCCTTGGCTGGGCTTGAATTTCACACTCAACCGCAAGCCCGAGGTCTGTGATTTAAGCCCCAGGCCAGTAAACTGATGACTGGGCATGTTCGGTAGTCTTGTGTTTTCAATTGAATAGTAATACCTCACTGTGAATTATCTTTAACCAGGTATTAACCATTCTGAACTTATGTTCAATTGTTGATTTTAAGTCTGGTATATATCTTTCAATTCTGTTGAGTATCCAAAAATATTACCCATAAGACACTAAATGAGATAAATTTTCTCTAATAGAGCTTTTTGAAAAATAAAAACAGTTGCTAGTTAAACTTTGTAGAAAGTTCTTTTTCATTAAGGTATGATCTAAAATCTGGTCTGGTAAAAAAAATTGAGCTACAAAACTTGCGGTCTTGTGGAACTTCACCCCAAATTTGAGTTCTGCTTGGATCTTGGGTTTGAACATTCCTCATCCTTGTGGAATGTTCAGAGGAATTTGCATTAAAGCCCAAACTGACCTCCTGTCATCAAGATGCTGATAATTTCTAAATAATTTAGCTTTTGGTAAAATTGTAAGAATTGAGTGGATATCTCAATGTTGCACAACTTTTCCAAACACCAAACCTGTAGACTGATTCTTTGTGTAGAGACACAGGAAGGAAACTGGCCCTCTATTTGAAAAAGATGAGCAATCACCAAAATAAAACAAAAACAAAATTCATACGATGTTGTCTAAAATATAAACTGATCTCCCCACTTGAACTGATTTTAATCTTCCAATCAACAGCACATTACAAAATAGCATTAACACAGTCACTTATTAAGGGTAAAATGTCAACGCGACATGAGCATGACTACGCTGGCCAAATACAATACCTGTTCATTCATTCATAATGGTTTATTATGATCATTCATCACAGCCAAAAGCTGAATTGCACATGATTTACAGTAAAAATAACAACAATTACGCAATTTAAAAAAATACTGAAGATGCGGAAGTACAATACAAAGAAAAACTTTGAAAATTTATATATATTTTTTTTTTAAATTAAATTGCCTGAAACAGGCCTGATACAAGATGGAAACATGAAATACTAAGGAGCATATTCTCCCACACAGAAATCCGCAATCGGAAGCACAACATATTTTTATTCTATTTGTGTATTATAAAGTTTTGCTAGATAGGGGATAGGACTATCCTGATAGCGTTTGGTCCTGCACCGCTCGGTTTTCAGTTTATTTGAGTTGCGTAGTTACATACATACCAGTTCTTTTGGCCACACAGTGGGGGAAGCCCTAAAAGTGACAATATTTCTCTAATAAAACGAAAAGTTAAACACAAAACAATACTCACAGAGAGCTCTAGGATATTATCCCTCCCAGATAAATAGTATTTGGAGCATGGCCAGAGCCATGCTCCCTACAAAATAGAGAGAAATATTGACAGAAAATGAATGTGGACTCTTTTGCTCAAAGCTAAAATGAAAAAGAGAATGAGCCCAAAGGTCGCGACCCCAAATTTAACTTTTTATTGTAAAGTTGGATCAAACACTTGAACACTGAGGGCGCACTGGGGTTCAATACAGGTTCCCTACTTTACGACCACATGATCCGAGTGGTCCAAAAAGCAAAACAATTGCATGTGCGACCTTGAAAATGATTTATGAAAATGACATTTATATGATTTACAATGATTCACAATAATTCACACCTTTAAACCATATGCATCTCACTCTCACAGTTTGAATTACTTGCAAAATACAAAAGCAATCATCCCTCATTTATAAGGAAAGTCGGTGCATAATTATACCCACTGAAAGTAACAATATGACCAGACATTCAAATCAGGTTTTCTAGATATAAACTGAGACACATGCATGGATAAAACATCCCCTGCGAAAAACTTATTCTAAGTCAGCTCCAAACACAAGTAAAGGGTAACAGTACATGTACAACCTGATACAAAACCTGTCTAGCAAATTTCACATGTAAAACACACAGTACAGTACAATCTTTGACCCTATTTTGAATACCCAAATTGATACAATGTTAACATTGAGGTCAACCACAGGGTTGAACAGTCAAAATACACCCACATGGTGGGAGTGGCTTGTCTCTATTTATGGTAGAGCAACCATGACCATACACAATACAACAAAATGGGACTCCCAGTATCAAATTGAGCAGAGGAACAATTCAACAGTCAATGGATAATTTCCCCTTTACAGCAAAAAGCTATGAGACTTCTAAGTATTTGTTGTGTATATTGGAATATTTAGCATATCACACTTTATTCTATGGGAAGTGTATTTAGTGGGGTGCAACCATATAGACCATGTGACCTGTGACATCACATGTTTACAAAAGAGCCACAGAGCCTGGACTTTCTGCAGGCACAGTTTGTACACAGCTCAATGGAAGAATACAATTAATCTTATGTTTTATGGAGATTGCACTGTCTGATTTGTCTCAAATTTTGAAGTGAAGAAATGGGGACATCTCAAAAGCTGTACAGCTGTTGCTTTTGTTACTCTTGAATTTATGTGAAAATTATGACACAAAATGTCAATTTTCCCATATGGCTTGTGTAGTACCTTGCCTGTCAGGAAATGCATTAGAATGTATAAGGTCACTCACTATAAACAAAGGTAACATGGCAGCGGCGGCGGAACACTTTTAAAAGTGGGGGGGGGCAAATTTTGTCCCCAGGTATTTTGTTTCCATTTGCACAACATAGGTATATAGGCACACACCGGGTATGTTGGGCAATTTTGGGGGTACAAACAGACCCACACATGACTCTGGAGGTCTTCCAGGAGTAGATTAGACCAATCCCTAAATTTTGCAAACGAAACCGTCAAATTTGGCCGTTATCGAGCATTTTCAAAAAACTAAGTTCACGTGACTTATCTGAACCAATTTTTTTTACGCAGATAAATCATATGATCTTTGGAGTTAATCCCGACTGTACCTCAAGACTCTTTCTAGAAAGCTGACAAGCATTTTTCAAAACGGGCGCACAAGAAATCTTCTTTGCTGAATTATCGGAAATAGATTGATTTAGTTGAGAAGCTTTAACTAAAAAGTTCAAGTTTAAGCAAATACTTGGGTCGGTGTTCAACCGGGAGGGGGGGGGGGGGGGCTAAAACCAATGTGTTGGGTGGGGTCCAGGGGCCGGCCTTACGGCCCCTGGTAGGGTCCAGGGGCGAAGCCCCGGTGGGGGTCCTGGGGGCAAAGCCCCCCTTGAGTTTGAGCTTTTGGCGTTTTGGGGGTGAAAAATTAAGCCTCTTTATGCATTAGAAAAAAATACATACTTTTTAAGCACTTCTGATCCATATAAATCTTTTCATTTTATTTAATATTTTTCAATGATGCTCCGAGCTCCCTCTTGTTAGAACTTATTGCCACTCATCTGGGTTAGGCTGATAATGCCCGCATGAAGTCCCCAGAATATTGTGTACAAAACGGGTACATTGTCAGCAAATGTTTTTGTTTTAAATAATAATACTGCGGACGTTGTTGATAAGAACATTATGGGCGGTGCTACCTACTTTTCATCACTGGGCGGCAAATTCCATGAATAAGTGGGCGGCAAACCCATATCCTACAGACAAACCTTTGTTTTGCGAAAGTGGTGTCACATAATAATAACTTATACCAGATTACTGTTAAAAAATGAAATTATAAGTTTAACCAGGGCATAAATGTAGTGTGTAATTTGGAAAGGTATAGGGCTGCAGACCTTTTTAATCCCTGAACATCATAGCCGACTAATATGAAAAATGTGGAAAGGAAGCAACGCGTGATGATATTCATTTTGGATCTCGTCGGTATCTGGTTTCATGCATATTCATTAAAAACATCGCGGGTAAAAAAACATTACTATCCGGCGTTTCTCAAATTCAAGTGTAGTACTACACGGGCAATCCATAAGGGGGAAAAACCATTGAATGCCGGAACGACGTGAGATATATTTTATCATGGACAAATTAGCCAGTTGGTTTCAAATGCTTAATATGTTATTGACTTGCAAATTTAAACAATTACAAGTGAGTTATCATAAAAGTATGGTGTTCAATATCTGTCACCTCGCACCTCGTACCTCGCGTTATCGAATCTCCCGTATAAAAGAGTAATTTGGCAGGGGAAAAAAATTACGAATGGCAAAGGAAGAAGTTAAAGATGCATTGCCCGTAATTTGGACAAAACTTGACGGTCAAAAATTGATTTAAATGTAAAATTTGTATTCCGGGGTAGGAAGTCGTGTGTGAGATCGGGCTCAGAGATTATGCATCAAATTGCGGCTAAGGCTGTAATTGCGGCTGACGGCTTCTAGTGGGAATAACGCACGGAGACACGTTGTGGCGCAGCCGGGATTCCGGACCCAGCCCGCTATAAAGTCACCCGATCGCTGCTGGTTATGGCCCGGCCATGCAGTACACTCGACCAGCGGTGACTCGCACTGCAGGACTGGTGAAATGTGCATCGTGGGCCATTACTAATCTATTGTCCGGGGATGGCAACTCGCCTACGTTTGGCGTTAATTGCTGTTTTTTGTTAGGCCTATATGAATCAGATTATTTTGAGAAACTTAAAGGTGTGTATAATATTACAAACGGGGTTGTCAGTGAACCCTAATTTGGTTTCAATAGCTCGATATAAAGTGGGGGGGGCAAAATGACTACTTTTTCAAAAGTGGGGGGGCAACTGCCCCCCTTGCACTACATGTAAATCATACCATCATACCAGGCTATGTGACAAAACTATTTCAATTTTACCCACAAATAACGTCAACAATATGAAAAAGGAATTCAATACAATACAAACGTTTCCTGAAAAGTGGTCTTAAATTGGCAGTGTACATGTGCATGGTGAAAATGTCAACATTGTCTCACTATTAGGACTGGCAGTGCATAAAATTGGGTGTGTAAAAGTCGTTATTTTGGCATGACCAAAAGCGCCAAATCTTTGGTTTTGGGGGGTTTGTTATGTGACATAATGAAGTATCATTCTACAGTTCTAGATAAGAAAACGGAACTGTAACAAAAAACACTTTAGTTGTAGCAATCTTCTCATCATGCGACATGTGTGCCAATTTGGCTGCCGGTGCTGCATACTCCGAAGGAGTTGTGGTGTTTCAGGAATGCTTCAAGCCAAATAAACAGGGGTAGTGTGGCGCTTTGATACAAATTTAAAGCGCTTAATGCCTAGTATTTGTATTATTATCGACTTTATCCATTGATTATAAACACATTATGTTTTGTTTATTTGCAGGTGACACAATATCTGTACAGGATCCTCATCAGATGGATTTATGTACCGCAGTGTGGACAGTCGTTTCATACATAGTGGCAGATTTAGATCAAATGCTCCCCAGAAAGTAACAAGAATACAGATGCCATCTTTCAATCTGCAAGGAGCCGTCATCACAGGTTTTTTCAAATCCTTCTTTAAACCATCTGTTTAATGCACTTTTTCTTTTTCTTTGGTAAATCTTTAAACCATCGTTTTGGGAACAGATGAAACTACACTTTTGTTTTACGGTTAAAATCAAAGAAGACGAAAGCACCTTGTATAGCAGGACTTTTTACTGTGCTTTTCATTTTGGAACAGCTGAGAAAAACAAAAAACAAAATCAGCTGAAAAGTTGCATGCCCGGTTTTATGAGAAATGCTTGTTTCATGTTATGACGGGATTTTACACAAGGATATTCTTATCTGAATGTGCTTGAGCAAAATCAACGTGCACTTTGATACTATAGACCATGTTACCTTTGTTTACAGATATACCCGGTACATGTAGTGACCTTGTACATTCTAACGCATTTCCTGACGAGCAAGATACTACACTGGCCATATGGGAATATTTACATTTTGTGTCATAAATTCAAGAGTTACAAAAGCAACAGCTGTACAGCTTTTGAGATGTCCCCCCTTTCTTCATATCAAAAGTTGAGACAATTCAGCTAGTGCAATCTCCATAAAACATAAGATGTATTGTATTCTTCCAGTGAGCTGTGTACAAACTGTGCCTGCAGGAAGTCCAGGCTCTGTGGCTCTTTTGTAAACATGTGATGTCACAGGTCACATGGTCCATAATTAATTGATGGAGCTCATTTTGTCTGGGCTTTTATTTGAATTACATTGTACTTCTTCTGAAATTCTTAGTCGTTGCTTCCTAATTATACAAAGGCTTACTCAATAAAGACTTACTTCACAATGTGCTTATTATCTATTAAATAGATGACACTGGGGGAAGCAGACTTGTCAGGTAAATTCAGTGTGCTCTGAATGGTGCACCCCACTAAATAATCTCAAAATAATTTTAAAATACTTTACAAGTCTCATAGCTTTTTAAAGTCAAGAAAACATTATCTGTTAACTCTTAAACTTTTATCCCCCTGCTCAGTTTGATATAGATTGTTCCAAGGCCCGTTGAGTTATTCTCCCTCCAAATAAAAACACCCGAACACCAATGTGTCAATTTGCAAACATCCGAGCATCAATCTTGAAAAAATTGCCTTACTCTTCTCAACAAATATAATAATGTTTTCAGGGCCTAGATGTGATTAAAGAGGTAAAAATGGTTAACTACCAACCTGACAAACTGTTCACAATTTTCGTTTCCATTATTCAATCATTGTATTGCTGTGCTTAATTGTTTTAGAATACTGAAATAGAAATAGAATAGAAAAAGGATTGGACCGCATTTTATGCGATCCAATCAAAGCCACTGCCGAAGCCATCAATTCGGACACGCCCAATTTCTTCTCATACATTCACTTCGAAAGGAACAGCCATTCAACAAAGAGCGCCACCAACGATAGGGCAATCAGTAATCCCATGATCACGAATGCTATGTCATAGCTTCCGGTAAGGTCGTATATCCAACCTAAGGAATAAAAGAAAATGTTGATAATTAATTTCAACTTTGCATTGTGGGTTATAGCCTAGAGAGGTTTGCGCCATGTAAATGAACTCTCTTCATGAGCTGGATGCGGAGGTTCTGAAAAGATGGTTCAGCAACTCGAAGTCTCCTTCCCATTTCCCAATGTATCGTCTCCTTCCCAATGTGTCTCCTATACCGCAGGTCAAACTCAAACACCCTCAGTTTCTTTGCCCTTCGTACAACCTCCTTCCCAAAATCCCTGGCAAGCAGCAATTTTGTTTACTCTTGTGTTCATTTTGTAATTTTGTGCACCTTCATGTCAGGCTTGTCAGGTATTTTGATCGCGGCATTTGATTAATGAGCAACAGTGATTCGAACGCTACTTTTTCAGCTAGACTATTTTTGTTCTCTCGATTGTTACCAGTTCTTACCTGGTAGGAAACCAGAGGCCATTGTGGCTATGCCTAAAGCCAGCTCCATCCAGCTCAACGCAGAGACAAGGTCTTCCTGCCCAACCAGTTCCTTTGTCAAGATGTCATTTAGTGAATTCAGCGCTCCACTTCCTCCCAAAAAGATAACACTACTCGACATCATCAACCAGTATGAGTTTATCCACGGCTCAATTAGCAGAGACAATGAGCTAAGAAGAATGAAAATCAGCATGGCTGGTCTTAATTTCAGGATTTCTTTATCTACTATAGGTCCAGATGCAGCCTTGCAGAGTAAACTTGACAGCCCAGCTGCTGAAGTAAACACGACTGCATCATGAGCACTGAAACCTTTCGCTTGCACGTGGTCGACGAAATAAATAAACCAAAAACTCCCAACTAAGTTGTTGCAAATGTAAATCAAGCTTGTTACCCAAAACGGGGCTCTGAAACAAATAGAGATACCAAAACGCTTCTTTAAGGTCTTCAGGCTGTCTTCAAGCCTGCGACTTGACTCTCCGTTTTCGCTGGTGGGAACCATGTTATAAGAAACCTTTGTTGGCGGGTGATTTAAAAGGGCACCACCTACGACAAGATGGAGCAGTAACCCTCCAAGCAACATCATTGTACCTCTCCATCCGTATGTATCAAGAAGCAGTTGAACCAAAGGAGCCATGACTATGATGCCAAGGGGGCTTCCTGTATGTCCAATCCCATTGGCGGTTGCATAGTAAGTTGTGAAACACCATCCAATCATCGCTCTTGTAAGAATATTGATGAGGCTCATGCCTGGTCCTTGTATAAAGAAAAACAACAAATTTTTATTTGGCATTTCTCAATTTTATACTAAAGGGTATTAGGACTAAAGACAAACAACCTGAAAAATGCTGTGTCTTTCTCTCTGCAGTATAGATTTTTTTCCCCCACTCTCTGTCTTGTTTACATTAACGGTTTGCCCCGTAAAGTTTTGCCTCAGCTCGCCATGTATACTGAAGATTCAACCCTCTTCTGTGTATCCCCTAACTCTTCCCACGCTCTAGCTCTGAGGTGTGAATCTTACTGAATACTGATTTAGAGAGCTTACTGAAGTGGAGAAACGATTGGCTAGTAACCTTTGACGCAAAGAAAACTAAAGTACTGCCCCTGTCTTGCTCTAGAGATGGTACATTTCCACCCATTCATATGGGTCCATCGACTTTTCCTGAGATATCAATTATCGTACTAGGTTTTTTCATTACCGAATCCAAGAGCTGTCAAAAACGTGAGCTGAAGGACCGACGTGGTGAACGAGGCGATGATAAAAGAAACCCCAATTATTAAACCACTGGCAATGACCACAGCTCTGGTGCCAAATATGGACTCCAATGGTGCCGCCAGAGGGCCTGTATTGGTAAAAGTTAAATTACACACGTTTAGAACAATTTTTGAGAGAACATGGCTTTTTCATCTTCAAAATGCAATGATTTGAGTGGTCTAGTTGCTATAAATACATCTTCTATAGACTGCGTGGATGCGTTGGTTGTATAATTCCAACGCCTAAAAATATGGTAAGTTCGGTTTTAGTCTGCCCATTTGTCAGCCCAGGCGCCCCATCGAAAGGCGCTGGGATGAGCTGATGTATACACTGGGCCAATCCCCCTGACCTTATATCACCTCCCTTACTGTTTACGAAAGATTTGACTATCATTATAATAACAATTTACCTAGTGTGTAAATATAACTTCCCATAGCATTCATAAATTAAATCGTTTGTGCGTTGTTAAAACGTCGTGAACTATAGATGTGATGATGGTCACAATCTGATTTGTGCCTTCCCCATCAACGTGAGGACTTCATTGACTGAATTTATTTTGTGCAACTTGTATTGTAAATTTCTATATAGAATTATATTTAATATCCCAAGCTCATCTGTTTCGCTTTTTAAAGGCATTTGTGTCTGTTGTGGATCTTTTAAAGATTTGATATTTTTAGAAAAAAAGATGAAAAATCAGAGCCAGCTTTAGGCCTGTGATTTTAGGTCAAATAGATTTTTTGTTGCACACATGTACATGTAATTGAGGTTTTCAGCTAACCGTATTTTGAAAATACCTTTTTACACCAGCGTATAAAGGGTGTACATTAATACTTTGTGTGCATTTAAAATGTCTTGGCATATTATGTCAACTTTTAAGTCGCTGTCAGTTTTAAATTTGGAGTCGCAATTGTACTTTTGTTCTACTTCAAGTAAAATGTTGACTTGTATTTTGTTTGTAACTGTGCAGACTGGCGGGTCAATGATTTAGGCCTCGTATTGTATTCTAACAAGTCATATTTTTGTGCGTACATTGCCGGAGTATTTTATTGCAACGATGTCTTGTGGCAGACAATATTTCAAAGTCAAACATGTGTTTTAGCTGAAACATCGTGAGTGCCTTCACAGGTTGTTCACGTGAAAATGAGAAAGATGCATGCCCTGTGCGCACCAAATTCTCCTTTTTCGTAAGTTTACCAAAAAAATGCTGAGATGAGTCGACACTAATTATGGGCGGGTGCCGGGACACAACCAGTTGAATAATATTGTCAAGAACATTGTAGGTATAAAACACTTAATATTCAGATCACTGTAGCTCAAGAGAGGAATCAAGTAGCAGCCATTTTTGTCATTTGTCAATTCGATTCAATTCAAACAACTATTTGTCCTAGATTAGGCAATCACAAAAGATTGGACAGCTCCATAATAAGAACAGTTTTAAAATGTTATACTTTGGCAATATGAAACACCATATTAAAAAGAAGTACACACAATTTTAATACATATTTACATACAAACATCAATCAAATTATATACATGAATGCCTAAAAGGGAAATAGAAAATGAAATGTTTTAATAAAATTAACATTGCACTGGAAATTTGGAAGCAGATCAACCATTCAGAAGTTTGGTTGCCACTGGAATAAAGGAAAGCTTCAATCCAAGTGTTTTATATTATGTGGGCATCTAAAACGACGTCCAGACGGAAGTAATTCAAGCATCGGTTTCAGACTATGTCAATCATCGAACATGTCAATGTCAGTATGGTTGTTTTTACCTGAGAGATGAGCCATTCCTGTGATGAAAGCTATCATCCATCCGATAAGCCATGCCTGTGAAGAAAACTGCTCCATAAGAGTCGGGAGCATCACTCCAAGTCCCTTAATGGTACCAGACCAGAGAAACCAGGCAACAAATAGATTAATCACGGCAAACCACCCGTTATTCTTCCCAGATTTCCTTCCTCCATGCTCAGATGTAGCCATTTTGGTAAACTAAAAGCAAGCCTCGTCTATGTCGTGTATCCGAAAAAGCAATTAAGACTCAGGGTTGTAGCTACTAGAGGTATTTTATGAGTGGCCGCAAAATTTGTAGGTCCAGCCCAATGCACAATCACCTTTGTTTTCGTCCAGTGATAAACCAACTAATTGTAGTACAACATTTTCAATAGGCTACTGGATTCAATAAATAGGCCAACATGTTCAGTTAAATTTATTAACACAGGTCAAGTTCAGACAGCGTACTAAGAAAATGTTATAGACCCGAACCGGTTTTACTTTATGAGCAGCAGGGGGGCGGTACCCGTTGTTGAACGTGTACACACAATGTGCGCATGTCATCGACAGGTAACGTGCATTCTATCATAGTACGCGAGTTGTATGATTGAATTGACATCGGAATTCAATTAGATGCATGTTATATCATGTTTGGGTCGAGTATGGAGTAAATGAAAAATAGTGGTTTGATTTGCAATTTTATTCAATTAAATCATGTAGAATTCAGGGTTTTGCGCGGAAATTGGTTGCCGCGGCAGAGTGATTAGAAGTAATTTTTCTTTTGTGCCTGTGTGGCAGGAGATTCTGTCCCCCCATACGGCGAATTTCCCCATGACACCGGTTGGATTTAGGGCTTAGTCGCGGTCGGTCCGACCGACCAAAGAGCAAGGTCCTTGCTCTATGGTCCAACCAGGGTCAACCCTGCTTTTGTCATAAAATACGATAGTCCTATGGAGTGAACACAACAAAAACCTCCATCAAATCTACATGAAAGTGTTGGTATAATTTAAATATACAGCAGCTGTGGTTGTCAGGTAGTGACATCGGAGTGCTTCCAACTGATCTCCCCAACTTTAATGAGGGATACAAGAATGGGCAAATTTCAACGTGAAGAGGTCGACTACAGAGAGAGAATTTACTCTTAAAGTGTGTTTATAGTGCCAATACTCTGGATGGACTTCCTCCGATCCTTGGCCCTACGCCCGTGTACCACCATGTACCACCTCCAGGAGGTGGGATAATTTTTAGAAAAAAAACTTACGTTTTTATGCCGAGATTTTTTCCCCAGTTGTCACTCATTGTATCCGATTTGTGGAGAGCACATTAAAACGCCATTGTGCGTGCTCGTTTTGATGTAATTTTGAAGAAATTCTGAGGCGTTACTGCCACCGATTTGACTGCCCGGCATCCATGATGTTTGCTAATGCGCATGCAGGCGGCGTTCACGAATTGCGCAGAAATTAAGACAGCGCGGTGTGCGCGGAGCCTTTTGCCTAGCTTCCAGCGACACTGGCCATGGCTGGCAGAGAGATCAACGACTACGTAGGCTCATGTTTTCTTTTGTCACATTTTTGTGAAAATATTGCCTAAACCTCTAAACAGGTTTGTAAATTCAGCGTAAAAAATATATGTACATAACGGAACATGTGCATGATCTGAGAAGCGCTCAAATAATGATGCGCTGTGTGCGTGCACAAAGTATGTGCACGCACACACACCGCGTATTCTGATCTGACCTCTAACGTATTTATAACACATGCTATGCTATGAAACAGTCATTTTCATTAGATGTGATTTTATGTCCTGTACAATGGCAACTGGTTCCAATTAACCAATCATCTTTCATGTTATATGAATCGATAAAGAAATTATTCAGCTTGAAGAAGCAGCGCGATCCAGGTGAATGCGTTGCGCAATGTGCGAGTTTAGGGAAGTTATGCTGCGAGAGCACTGCCATTTTCTCTGTTTTTTCACCTTCTGCCATAGGCGCGTGAAAGAAAGTCAACCTTTTTAAATCAAAAGGGCAATTTGTTCCCTATTAACAAACAGTAAATTAATGATATGAATTGAACGAGTGTATTTTTTTCTTATTAAAAGTGAACGATCCATGAAATTTGCTTTTCGCGATCTCGAGATATAATGGTTTTTCTCGGAAATTCTTTGTTTTAAAAGTTAGTTTTATGCGTATTTTGGCACATGAAAACATATACAACGCAAATGATCGCTTCTTGTGAACTATCGAAAGAACTATCACCATCAGCGAGTACGAGTGAATGCGTACGTGCTAGCGTGGTGTGCTTGATGAGTCTGGGTATTAGACATAGTCAGTCGTTGTTTTCCTGCTTATGACGTCACGTAGCAACAATCGTGACCTCGGCCTTTTCAGATTCGCGACGAGCGGGCTTTTAAAAAAGTGTTTTTTGTGGGGTTTTTTAATTCTTAAAATCAACAGTAAGTACTTGCATGTTATCTTTGATATAATTATCAGCTACTAGATTTCGAAAGCGGATTAAAATGGGAATCGGCGCTATAAACGCACTTTAATAATATGAAGTTTACGCATAACAACTGATATGGGAAAGGTGGCCAATCAGGTTAAAAATCTCATTGGTCTTAATTTTTCATGACTGAGCTTCGTACATGGTATTTAAAATTTGAAGCTAATACAAGATCTTAAACTATTGAAAACATTATCTGATTCTAGCCAAAGAATTCTTTGAGACGAAAGAACGTGTTACCGATTTGGCTTGAATGGAATCTTCGAGTAGCCTATTAACTTCCCTCAAACTTTTTATTTATTTTGAATTTTTATAAACCAGATTCGATTTGTTTTTTAAATCGAAAGCTGCAAGTTAAAAATTCTGCCTAATCCGAATATTCCGTCCACTTTTTAACTAATTCGCCGTAGGGCGTGTACAAATCGAAGATTCCCTAGTCTGTTATTGAATGTAAAAATTTCAGAGTAATATCTACAAGAGGGCGCTATTTTAGACAAAAAGAAAGCCGGGTTGCTGACCAAATTTGGAGGGGCCGCTTGCGCCGACGACGACCCACCGTCGTATACGACAACGTGCACGGTATTCGAAGAACAAACTGCTCGACTTAATACAGGACTGTCTTTTGCTCCAAAAATGTCGGGGTTAAATCGCCGAGTTCCGATGGTGAAGTATCAAAGGTGCCATGGTGAGTTGATAATTGTCTTGTCAGAAAGAA
Source organism: Leptasterias polaris (assembly GCA_037783415.1). Taxonomy (NCBI): domain Eukaryota; kingdom Metazoa; phylum Echinodermata; class Asteroidea; order Forcipulatida; family Asteriidae; genus Leptasterias; species Leptasterias polaris. Next base: position 546,462 of record JAZGTN010000038.1, read on the forward strand.
TTAAAGTGGTCAATATGACTTTTGTTCACATAATTTGAAGACATTTTGTGTGTTTTGGGGGCACAAGGCGCCATGTTTAAAAAGCCACATTAGTCTAATTTTTGTTCGCCGGTCGATTTTGCCCTGCACACCGCGCCGACCAGACAGAGCTGTGTTGACTTTCTGACTCTTATTTTTGTTCATGTTCAATTGCAGTAAGTTGTGACACAAATACCGGACACTTGCACACTTTGCAAACTCGGCACCCATCTGATCACAAAATCTTATCTTTTGGGAATTAAAAATTTGCATGCTGAGAGCTCATTGATAAATAAATTTATAGAACCGTTCCAAGTATTTGAGTCATCATAAGTCGATAATTTTATTGCTTATTTTGATTGCAGCAATCAAAATAATCCAGAGATGCATGAGTTCCTCCCATTGCTTGTGTTTGTTTTGATGACATGTTCTTCACTTACATTTGATTAAGAGTTATAGAAACAATCTTAAGGTAAAAGAATTTATCTGAATTTATCTGAACCTGAATTGTTTTAATGACTATCTGAACCTGAATAGACACAATCGGCGACTGCGTCACGTGACCCATAGTGGGTATAAAATGTAAACAAACCAAGCAAGCACTGCAAGCAAGCAAGCACTGCGCCTTGCTTGCTTGCTTGGTTTGTTTACATTTTATACCCACTATGGGTCACGTGACGCAGTCGCCGATTGTGTCTATTGTTTTAATAACAGGTCATATTTTTATAACGCTAATGTTGCCAATTGTGTAATTTGTTTGCGTTGCAGAAAGACTCGGCATCTCTAAGAGATCTACCCATCAACAAATAGATGTTCAAGACCAGCCTAAGAAAGGAGCTGCACTCTCCAGTAAAAGGTGAACTCCCCATTTTTGATTTTTTTTTAACCCCCTTTTACCCAAATGGAACTCTAAGGCAATTGTGCAGAATACCTGTTGTTACTCTGGTTTAAGTTAAAACCAGAAATGTTCATGGTTTATTGCAGGTCATTTAAATATTATTTGTAGGTGGTTTTGCAATCATTTTAGAGTTGACAGGCTGGGTTGTGTTTCGGCTTTCCGGTTTTTAAAGATTTAGGGAAAATTCATTTTGGATGCTTCATGTTCCACACAATAACAAAAAACTTTTAGCTTTCGGTAATTTAAATCTTGATGCCATTGTGCTTGATAAGTTTTATTCTGATTGATCACTGATAATTAATCCATAACAGCACCAATCCCCAAGAGAACTGTTTCAGGCATTTGATGTCCCTTCTGCTGTCACTTATTTTGATTGCTACAATTGAAATAATCCTGATATATAAACTAATTAGTCCCTCCAAACAGTTTGTGTTTTCAAAGTTGGTTTTCTTAACTTGTTTTCAATCGAGAGTATAAGGAATTCCCTGAGATAAAAACATTCTAAAGCTATAGTTTTAAAGATTGATTTTGGGTTGAACAAGGAAAAATTGACTAGAGCGGGATTTGAACCAACGACTTCCGGATTAACGTGCCGGCGCTCTACCAACTGAGCTACAAGATTGGCAGTATTTTCAAAAAATTATATTATTCTAATTGATATTACAGAGATGCTTCATCATCATCATAATTGGTCAATATCATGCATTTTTGCAACAACCACTGCCTGAGGCTTTTAGCATCTCCAAAGAGATTTACCCATCAATAAATAATTATTTTCCAAGATCGGCCTACGATAAAAGAGCTGTATGCGCACTCCAGTAGAAGGTGCATTTTCAGAAAGTGCTTTAAAACGTACATGTTTACACCCAGTCCTTCAAAAGGCTATCTAGTAGTTTTGAAGATTAACTTTTGCTGCTAAGAAGCTCTTCTTGCTGCACTCCAATTCAAGTACTTTGTATTTTGTCTGGCAAATATTTTGAGCTAACAGGCTGGGGTCAGGTTTTAACGATTTTGGAAAGTTCCTAAGAATGCTTTATGTTACACACAATATCAGAACAACCATTTAATTTTTTAGTAACTTAAAACTGCATGCCATTTACTAGATTAGTTTCATTCTGAGAGATCACTGATGATAAAAAGTTCATACCAGCATCAATCCTGGAGAGAATGTTTTTTTCTAGCCAATGGTGTTCCTTCCCCTCCCCAAACAACTGTTGCTTATTTTTGTTTGCATCAATCAAAAATAATCCTGATGATGATGGTTGTTCATCTCTCGTAATTCTTGTCTGGTAACAAAAGGACAAAGGTCTTGAATCAGGAATGACAGATATTTTGACAATGAATTCCAGTACCACCAATTTCACATTGTATGAGGGGTACAAAGCATTGCAGGGTATGTGCAAGCATTGTGCATGCTACATAATAGAATGTCCAGGTTGTGAACACTCTGGTATTCCTAGTTGTTAGACCTTCCCTGTGCGTTGCATAAGAGTTTTGCCCGTTACTTTTAGTCTTCTGCAGCAAACTGGTTGAGCCACTTGTACAGGTACTTCTTGGGTTTGTGCACAATGCACAGAAGGGTCTCTCACCTGTGCTTGAGCACCCGCTTTGCCAAATCTTCTCGTCCCTTCACTGTATCTGTTCCAAAGGCAAGCAAAGTACTGTGGAATATTCAAAAAGCTTTTTGCCCTGGACTGCTGCACTTTTGAACTATCTACCTGTATCTTTCTGAAGATGCAGTTGATTAATTTTCCTTTCCACTATTCCATTACAGCTTTTCCTTTAAAATGTTCCTACAGCTGCATCTAAGGCAAAACAATTTTTTTTTCCTGCAGACAGAAAGGCATGCCCATCTCCAATGGTGAAAACCATCAGCTACATGTAAGCAAACGTCGGAGCAAATAGTTCCACACCATCAGCCCAATGTTTACCCATCACTGATGAAGATGTACAATGCTGATAGAAAGAGTAGGTAAGTTTTCATCCCCCCCCCCTCTATATGTTGTCTTGGGTACCTAACCATTGTTGCTTCGTCCAGGGACAACATAAAGCCGTTGATCCTGTGTACTTGTTGTGTATTAAATGTACGTAAAATAACCCAGTTACACTTGTCGTAAAAGAGAAGGGGGTGTCTCTGGCTGTTCCAGTTGCAATGTGGGCCACCTACTCTTTACCTTACAATTGGTATGGTATTACTGTCACATACAATCATTCTTAATAAGCTCCACCAAGTTTGATATTTCGGGGCAAGGAGTGTCATTTATGACAGACATATGGAGCGTAATAAATGTACACTATTGCTATTAATATAAAAGTGGGCTGTTTTTGCAGCACTGTACACATCATACAATTATGTCGTAACATCTTGGAACCCCATGCAATCGCAAGTCTAGATGAATGGGAATGGTTATCCAGATGTATACGGCAATGGTTGCCCAGATTAATGGGAATGGTTGCCCAGATGACTGGCAATGGTTGCCCAGATGACTGGCAATGGCTGCCCAGGACGGGAAATGGTTACCCATATGATGGGCAATGGTTGCCCACATCAATGTCAATGGTTGCCCAGATGTGTGGCAATGGTTGCCCAGATGCATGACAATGGTTGCTCAGATGTATGGCAATGGCTGCTCAGATGACTGGCAATTGTTACCAAGAGGTATGACAAGGGTTGCCCAGATGTGTGGCAATGGTTGCCCAGATGCATGACAATGGTTACTCAGATGTATGACAATGGTTGCCCAGATGCATGACATTGACAATGGTTGCTCAGATGTATGACAATGGTTGCTCAGATGTATGGCAATGGCTGCTCATCAGATGACTGGCAATTGTTACCAAGAGGTATGACAAGGGTTGCCCAGATTTATGACAATGATTGCTCAGAGGAATGAGCTATGGTAGCCCAGATCAATGGCAATGGTAGCCCAGATCAATGGTAATGGTTGCCCAGATCAATGGCAACAGTTGCCCAGATCAATGGCAACGGTTGCCCGGATCAATGGCAACGGTTGCCCGGATCACTTGCAACAGTTGCCCAGATCACTGGCAACGGTTGCCCAGATCACTGGCAACGGTTGCCCAGATCACTGGCAATGGTTGCCCAGATCAGTGGCAGTGGTAGCCCAGTCTGTGGCAATGGTTGCCCAGATGACTGGCAACAGTTGCACGGAGGTATGACAAGGGTTACCCAGATTTATGACAATGATTGCCCAGAGGAATTGACTATGGTAGCCCAGATCAATAGCAATGGTTGCCCAGATCAACGGCAATGGTTGCCCATACATATTGATGGCAATGGTTGACCAGATGACTGGCAAGTGTTGCCCAGATGAATGGCATTGGTTGCCAAGATCATTGACACTGGTTGCCTAAATGACTGGAAATGATTGCCCAGATGCCTGGCAATGGTTTTCCAGATCAATGTCAATGGTTGCCCAGATCAATGTCAATGGTTGCCCGTACAGATCAATGGCAATGGTTGCTTTTAAGTAGACTCCCACCACTTAATCACATTGTACCTAAAGTATCGTATGTGTATTTTTGTGTAAGCACACTGTTTGAGTGGAAATAAACTGAACTGAACTGAACTGATCTATGACTAAGGTTTTATTTTATTTTTATGAAGTGGCAGGCTGTCGTATTCTTCTGTCAGGTATTCTTCTGTCAGGGATATGCTTCATGGAATTCGTCCCGACACCAATTTCTTTAATGATAGGTATTGTTTTGAGACTCTCAAAATTAATTGTGTGATTTGTTGTGTTTCAGAAGAGACCTACCAATCAACAAGTGGACGTCCAAGAATAGCTGCAATAAAGAAGCTTCAGCACTCTCGATTAAAAGGTATATTCCTTGAATGTAAATTAGGTATTACCCTCTGGTCCCAAATGGAGCTCTATGAATTATTATGGATTAAGGTTTTCAACTGCATTATAACTTTTTGCATCTGTTTTAAAAGTGACTAAGAACTTGACACTACTTAAGCCATTCTAAACAATTGTTTTCATTTACACACCTTATAATTTCATTTAAAATATAAATTGATCTTGTTCCCAGAGAAAAAAACTGTTTATAGCTCCTGATCACAATGATTTGAAAGGAATTTTACACATATTGTTTAATGTTTCACAAATTTCCATTTCTTCCCTTATACTAGAAGTGCGTGCCTTTCTCCAATGATTACCCATCCAAAATGTTAGTGTCAGAGTGCCTACCTTCAGCCCAATGTCTACCCATCGTGCACCAATTTAGAGGTATGTAAAACCCATGGGGTTACTTTTGGTTTTGTTACACTAACACCAAAGTGGGCTGTTTTTGCAGCACAGAACAGACAGCACCCCACGCCACATGCCACAACATTCTGGGGACATCATGCAGACGCCAGTCTAACCCAGATGAATGGCTATTTCCCTACAGATTGATTATACATTTAAAAAAAATCAAAACATGTTGTTATTAACAAAAGCACTTTTCGTAATTATAGAGCACATTGTTTAGAATTCATCCACCTATGATGTATTGTACAGATGTAGATTTTTTTATGTAGAAGATGGAAATGCATTGACTCTTGACAGCCAATATTTCAACAGGATAAAGCTAAAATTATCTATGCACCTTGCCATCAAGAAACACTAGTGTTTTTATAAAATAAAGCATTCACGTATTATTTAACAATGCCTTAAATCAAGATGACAGTTTATACAATTTGCAAAACATTAAAAAGCTTTTAGGTACAGACCGACATTCCTCAACAAATCTGTTCTTACCTCAAGTTAAACCAAGGTATAATGTTTTTGCATCACAAGAAGATATTTGCTGAACTTCTCTTGAGAAAAAACACTCATCAACTTTTTAGTGTAGATATTACCATTCAGGCAAATCAGACTAAATGCAAATTAAGATGTCAAATTTGAATGACAAATTTCCTTTTTCAAAAAATCAAGTTGACCTAGAAGGCTCATATTTCATTGGTAAAGTGTTGGCACTAGGGGAAGGACCAGTTCATTTGACCTTTAACCTTTTTTGATGAGCCCCAATGTGTTACCTGTACACATTTGTTTTTTCTAACTTTTCATAGCATGAGAAAGCTGATGTCCTACAACCAAGTGTGTAGCAAATAACTTTCACTACTATCTTGATGAGGGCTTGGAGATTGAGGAGAGCACCGCCTAATGGAAACATCAAATATCTTAGAAGCGTTATTTACATCAAGCAATCATGGTTTACACTTGGTAGTGCCTTATCCCAAAGATATTGGGTTGGAGACCATGTTAGTAGGAGTAGGGGACTTTCCTGGTTCTCAGGGTGGTGGACCAGACCTTTCCAAAACTGGAGTTACAAATTGGTCCTGAAGATTTCAGAAAGACAGTGAGGTTTTTTAATTTTGGAACCTGCACAAGGTGGTCCCGCTTTAGACTATCCGTACCAGGTTATTAAAATTGAATTGCTTTCCAGTTGCTCTTGATTTACTCTAAAGCTTTATTTTAAGACAAACATAAATTAAAGTATAAAGGCGACTTCACGCTTCATTTGTATTGTATTTATGCATCTGTTTGGATGAAGGTCGTTAAAGGCACTGGACACGTTTGGTAATTACTCAAAATATATATTAGCATAAAAACTTACTTTGTAATGAGCAACGGAGAGCTGTTGATGGTATAACACATTTTGAGAAACGACTCCCTCTGAAGTAACGTAGTTTTTGAGAAAGAGGTAATTTCTCACTAAAATAATAAAAGACTTCTGGCCTTTTATTCCTATCTGAACGCACACTAATTTGTACAACAAGCTTAGGTGTTTTTTCTTTCATTATTTTGAGAAAGAGGTAGTTTCTCACTTAAATATTTGAATCTGAAAAAGACTTCGGGCCTGATGAAGCCTTTTTCAGGCATCTAAAAGCACACAAATTTGTGCAACAAGGGTGTTTTTTCTTTCATTAATTTCTTGCAACTTCGATGAACAATTGAGCCCAAATTTTCACAGGTTTGTTACTTTATGCATATGTTGGGAAACACCAAGTGAGAATACTAGTCTTTGACAATTACCAAACGTGTCCAGTGCCTTTAAATTACCGAGACAATACAGAGCTCTATAATAAGTTCTATTCACTAGAGATCATAAGTATATGTATACTCTTTTTTTTATTAAATAGCTCACATTTTGTAAAACATTTTTCCTTCACAAGTAAGGTCTTTGTGGCTCTGGCAAACCCTAAAAGTTGACCTTACTTAGAAGTAGTTCAGAAAATAATGTTTTTATATTGAAAATTAACAATGTTCTTAAAAATAAATATGTTAAGCAAAAACGTCAGTAAATGCTCCAAATGGTGGTATTTGAATCACAAATATTGATCCGTGGGGTCCATTGTTGACCTCTTCATGGCTGTTACACATTTACAGTAAATTCGAAGAGCTTTTGGCTTTTGCTAGATTTAGCAGGTTTCATTGATTAATCAGTCAAAACATGAATGTTTATGGAATGTCTGAAAAAACTAAAATCTTTTCATAGCTTCTTGATACGAATACCTAAAATAATCAGATGCTATTTTGCTGTTTGAGTTTACTTTTCCAAAAAGAAACCTTTTATTTCTTTTGAAATACCTGAAACAAAGCATATTAAAACTTAACACCAGAATCAACATTTCAGGGAAATAATTGTCTCCAAAATATTACCGTAAGGAAAAGAAAAAAGGAAATAAGCATTACATGAAATCAGTTTCCACAGCTGAGTGGTGGTGTTTGTTTATTGATCTTTAAGATAATTGAAAATAGTGTTACAAAAGAACTGTGTCCATACAGTGCAGAAAATGTCACCTTTAAAGAGATCCAAAGTTGTTATCTTTTTCAGGCTAGTTCATCTACAAAAGTACAGTAAAATTATTGTTTCTTGATAATAATGTTAATATTTTATTGTTTATAGCATATTATTTGGAATTGTCAAATAAATTGATTTATTAATGAAGCAAGACACATTTATTCTCTTACTTTTGTGCTATTGTACAAACAATGTTTATCGTTTAAAGTAATTATTTAAAATACCAAATAAATTCATTCCAGTAAAGTTTGAACATAGTTTTTTTATCGACAAAACCCTCTTTGGCTTAACCAAATCTTTTGATCCTACCCCAACATCAAAATACTTGTGATAAAGTCATACCCCGCACAAATAAATAAACTGGTCCCATTCAGTAAGTCAGTTTGTGTCATCTGGTAATATTTGAGTAGATGGGGGACCATACAAAGAATGCCGCAGTCAATCCTTTTCCAGAACAGTGCAGTATAGACAGTCTTTTAATCTCTTCGGCACAAAAAAGTAAAATCCCTTTATATAAATTTTAAAATACCAGTCCTCCTTTAACCCAAAATGAACAATACCTTTTTTGTTTTACCACCCAATAATTCCTAGACCATACCAATAAATGTATTTGTAACCTCTTCAGCATAAAAAGTAAAATCCATTCATACAAATTTGAAAATATCAAAACTTCAAAACTCCTTTAATTCAAAAAGTACCATACCTTAAAAAACACCCACTAATACCAAGGCCTTACCCATTTTTTTCTAACCTCTTTAGCACATAAAGTAAAATCCCTTTGTATAACAAAAACATGGACAAAACCAGAACTCCTTAAATCCCAGTAATACCAAGGTCATGCCCATAAATGTATTGTTAAACCACTGTAAATTCTTCAAAATAAACAGTTCCTAACCTTTAAAAGAATGTCACCCCTTCAGTGTGAAATGAACTAAAACTTTAAAAAAGCTCACCTTTAAAATTGACCCTACTTTTACATTAAATTACAAAAATTGTTTCAACCTAAAAGGTTCCTTTATTATTACATGTAGCCTATACCTTAATTAAAATCAGTGTTGACAGACAGTTATATGCAGTTGTTATCCATCAAGGCTTCAATACAGTTTGAACTGTTTCTTTAAATCAATTCCACCCTTTGAACTGTTTCTTTAAATCAATTCCACCCTAGAGTGAAGTTCCATAAGCTTAAACGCCGATAAGAAAACCCCGATATCTAGCCAGCATTCACCCTGCCAGCCACACCCAACCATATGCCAAAAAGCCCTATCACACTTATTCCCATCTCCTGCCAGCCAATCCACATCAAAATGACTACTAGTCCAGGTCCCTACTGTCATATCTCCCCAAACCTCATCAGACCTTGATCAAGCACATAATTGCAAAGCAAGCCACACCCAGACCTCCTTTAACCCAACATGTACCATACTTACCCAATAATTCCAAGACCAAACCAATAACTGTATTTGTAACCTCTTCAGCATAACAAGTAAAATCCATCTTGAAAATACCAGATTTCCTTTAATTCCAAACAAACCTTAAAAAACACCCAGTAGCCAAATACCAAAGCCTTACACATAGGACTAAATGTATTTTTTAACCTCTTCAGAATAAAAAGTTAAATTCCTTTATATAACAAAAACATGGAATTAACAAAACCACCTAGTTAGACCAAGACCATACACATAAATGAAATGTTTAACCACTGTAAATTCCTCCAAAATAAACAGTTCCTAACCTTTCAAGAACATCACCCCTTCAATGTGAAATGATTTACAACTATAAAATACTCTACCTAAAAGGTTCCTTAATCATTACATGTATTACCCTCATGCTGCAAGACAGTCACATGCAGTTGTATTCATTCCATACAGTTTGAACTGTTTCTTTTAATCAATTCCACCCTACAGTAAAGTTCCATAAGCCTAAACCCCAATAACAAGAACCTGATATCTACCCAGCATTCACCCTGCCATCAACACCCAATCCTATGCCTATCACAATAATTGCCATCTCCAGCCAACCATTTCCCACCATGATGACTACTATAGTCCATGTCCCTACTGTCATATCTCCCCAAACCTCATCAGCCCTTGATCATGCACATAATGCAACGCCAGCCACACCCCATCTCCTCTACCCTCTCATCTCAACCAAACCACCTCATCAGCCCGATCACCAATTGACTGCCCATCAACCTCCCACCCCATAGCCCAAGTACTCCACCCATCCCATGCAACGTCATCTCCCAAACCATTCACCCCAAGCCCCCATCCCAACCAGCCCAGCCCATCACTCTTACCATCACCTCCAAGCCCTCACCTGAGCTGACTGACTGCCCAGCAATCTCCTAGCCCGCCACCCCAAGCCCTCATCCCATCACCCCTATACCACCAACCCTACCATCCCCATGCCATCATCCCAACCAACTGTGACTGCCAGCAACCTCCCAGCTCAACTGGCCCAGCCAACTACATGTAGCTGACTGACAACCTCCCTGGCACCTCAGCACTTACAAATTTTACTCCCCAAGCCAAGCTCCAAGGCCTTGATCAGCCCTCAGATCAACCAAAAATCCAAGGGTATAGCCAGGGAAAATAATTTCTGAAATATTTTCAAAGTCAGGCCACTCTAATATTCATCAGGTCAAAAACCGTAAGATTTTTATGAAAGCTCAGTAGCAGAGTGGTGCGAGAGAGTGCTTACTGAGCTGAAGGTACCAGGTTCAAGCCCTACCCATTTTTTACAGAAATTTCAAAAAAGTTCTTTTTTACTGGTAAAAAGGGGTCCCACCAGGATTTGAACCCCCGAGCTCACAGCTCCAGAATTCTGAAAGCTGTGAGCTAGCCCGCTACACCAAATCGCCTCTTGAAAAAAATTGCTCGGAACTTATATTTAACCCTTAGAATGAAAAGGTCAAAAAAAAAAAAAATTTAAATAATGAGATGCGCCCTTTGACCTATGACCTTTAGAGCAAAGAGAGGAAAAATATAATGAGATGCGCCCTTTGACCTATGACCTTTAGAGCAAAGAGAGGAAAAATATAATGAGATGCGCCCTTTGACCTATGACCTTTAGAGCAAAGAGAGGAAAAAGATAATGAAGATATGTCTGTTGGTGTCAGTTAAATAATAGTTTATTTTTACAACAAAAAACATTACTAAATAAGAAAGGCATTTTCCAACTACAAGTAAAGACTACCAAGACTAAATACCATAATAAGCAATTTAAAATTAAAACAAATGTCATTTCAAAGATATTTTGCGCCCTTTTTAACAAGTTTACTAATAAATTGATCAGAAATTAGTTACAAGTTTTCTTTGTCAAAGATTCAATCTTTTAAAGCAAATATTTTGATACAATATCTGAAAATAATCTATTATTGTAACAATTCAGTGTCATAAAAATTCTGTTATCCTTGCCCGTCTTCATCCATTTGAAATCAAAAAAGCGCACAAAAAAATATTTTCATACGTTTAGTAGCCCGGCCAATTGTGTCTGGTTACGCAACTGCAACATTTATACTTAAGAATACTGTTAACACATAAATACGGTCATCATTCAATTTTACAGTTCACCATTTCAATTAAAAATAAGAAAAATTAACTGTTTACTAGATAAGTTTACTTTAACTTTAATTATTTACCACCAAGTAATATGACGGATCATAATCTTTTTCACTAATTCACTGCAACTGAGATAATAGTTTTTTAATTTTGTATCACAGTTTAAGTGTTACAATGATTTGTTTCCGTAGCGAGGCTGCTTTTTAGCGCGGCATAATAGACACATTGATTGCGTACAACTTAGCGTACAACTCTAACTTAGCGTTCACTTTCCGCAGCAATTTTTTTGTTTCAACGACGTCACGCCAGATTTTACAAACGTGTAAGGGAAAGCCCAATTTGCAATTATTTTTCCTTATTATTTTCATTTTATTTACTATTGCACAAATTAATGCAATGCAAACATTGGAAACTGTCGTAAAAAAAAGAGTTTCAAATTCTGATTAATTTTAGTGATGCATGTAAGCCAGTTAAGTTCCGACATTTAGATATAGGTTAGATATATTGAACAGCTGTAAGTGTAAGTAATATGTTTCACTGAGAAAGTAAACAAGTTTCCCATTTGTAATAGTTTCATTATTTTTTGAAATATCACATTAAACAAAAAGAATAATTCCACTGTACATGTGGCTTTAACTAATTGAAAAAAACTAGAAACACGAGGACATGTGCTCACTGATTATAAAGTTCATGACATTGATTGTTTATAAATGTTAGTAATCCTAATGGTTAAAAAATAGTTCATCTAGTCCTGGCTATTATGTGAGAGGGCTTGAATGCTATGACCTTTAATTAAAATCAATTAACATCAGATTAACATCATGTAAATTTGTTATTAATGTACTGTCATTGTATGTAATTAAATAGGGCGGTCTTCATGGGCCTTAAAGTAGACCCCAAGTCCTAACATTAATTTGTTTGTCTCACCTAATACCAGAGATTTCAATGAATTAACATCATGTACACAAATCAACACTTTTAAGAAGTGAATTCCGAACCATTTGTTTTATCTGACATAAAAATTACCAGTTGGTGTCAGGCTATATTTAACAATAATATGTTTGAGTTAGTTCTAAAAATTTAAGTTAGTTTGTTTTAATACATGCATTTATAGTTGAATCCAGACTAATGTTGAATCCAGACTAATGTTAACTAGTGTTGAATCCAGACTAATGTTGATTTAATGTATTTGTTTGTGTTAGGCCTAATTGTCATAATAATGTTAAAATGTATAATTTTTTACAAATCATCATTTTCAAAACTGTAGTAACACAAAGAAAGGATTTGTTACAAAAACAAAACTTACAATTAAAAACATAATTTGTTTTAGATTTAGCTTTTATATTTCAGGCAAAGGGGAGGGGGTTGATTTTATGATGTTTTACAAATAAAACTACTGTTAGATGTCAAATGTCTAATGCATTTAGAATAATTTTTGATACCTACTTGGCATATTAGTACTAAAACCTACATTAGCGTTATAACATATTTATTTGCAAATCCATGAAATACTATAGACAACCGTAACATACATCAAAACATTTTCAACAAAGGCCTAACCTCAAAACATTTATAATTTTCAACGTATTTAAGGTAATGTTTTTTCTCAAATATAATTATGATTTATTCCTTGTGTGATCCTCCCCTGTGATCCTTGTGTGAAATTTAGCCCCCCCCCCCCACCCCTCCTCTCTAGCCTTCACAATAATAATTTTTGTTCTGTGGTGCATGTATTGTAATATTCTTGTTAGTTGTGAAATTGTGCAATATGGATATTTGTCTGTGAACTTTTGAGAAATAAAATAACATCAACACATTCATGGGCATATTCACGGGTCTTGTGGACAAACAGTACAGTCCTGTTTCTGTACGATACGATAACATGCAATATCTTCATCGTTCGATGATTTTATATATCTGCCAGTGAGACACTCCGACCCATCTTTGTTAACAAAGACAAGGTTTCAAATTCTTGTTTCTTTGTAGGGTGAAAAGTAACATGTAGATAATATTGTACAGTTAATGTGCAACATTTAAATTTCTAATGGCAGTTCATGGCACTACAAAAACAAAATTTGAAGTAAGTGCATTGTATAAGAGTATTTATTTATTTATTTTTGTAATAAATTGAAAAACACTTGAGGTTTCAGTTTAAACCCTCAAGCTGCAAGAAATTCATGTACAAGACAATAAATTATCTTGTTAGAAAAGAGTTATTATAATATATATTACCCTACACTGTTAAGAGTTAATTGTTTCACTGAGAAGTTAAAATTATTCCACAGGTAAAAGTTTCATTTTTAAAATTAATCTTTATTTACAAAAGAGTAAATCCGTACATGTACACGTACATATACGTGTGTAGTTCTAACAAACTAAAATTAGGAAGGACCGGTGATTATAAGGTCATACCAGTTTCAGTTTAGACCCCCAAACTGTAAGACATTCATGTAATAGACATAAAATATCAACACTAATCAATTATCAATCATGTTAGAAAAGTGCTATAAGTTTATATGTTAGCCTACACTGTTTAGAGTTATTTGTTTCTCTGAGCAGTTAGAAATTAATCCACTTGTAATAGTTTCATTACTTTCATTGATCATTTCATTGTAGGTCTAACTTATTTAATAGTACTAGAATTAAGAGGACCAGTGCTCAATGATGGTTTTGTTTTATGTTAGTAATCATAACTGTTAAGAAAGAGTTCATCTACATATGTAAGAGGGCTTGAACCCAATGGAACCACCAACAAACAGTGATATAACATTTTAATTTATCTTTAAACATCAAACATAAATATTAATTACTAATTTTAAAATCATTAAATGTAATAAAACAGGGCAGTCTTCATGGGCCTTAAAGTGGACCCCAAAATCCAGACACTAATGTTTTATTATGAGTTTTTAATTTATAAATGTGGTAATGTTTTCTGATTAACATACCAATATACTACTTTGTATTTAGTTCATAAATTTTCTAGTCATTTTAATAAAGCATGCAACCAAAACTACAAACCATTTCATGTTTGTGTTTTTAACGGTTCATATTTTTTATGTATATTTTTATATTCTTGTTTGATCCCTAATTATGTATTTATTGAGGACAGGATAAGGCTAGCCTTCTCCATAATTTAATTTTTTTCAGTGGTCCAGTAATTATTTTTAACCTTATATAAAATATATATAAATTGTACATGTATCGTTGTATATTAGTTATTTGAGTAATTTTCTACTATAAAAATTTGTATGTGATTTATGGAGAAATAAAACAATAAGAATTTTCACATTCTGGGGCATTTTCATGGGACTTGTTGACAAACAATGTAAATTTGTTGGTACCGAGCAAAAACGTTTATATTGCCTGAAATATCTTTATTGCGCGATGACTATGTCCGCCCGACTCACGCTCGAAACCATCAGCAGCAGCCTCGCTTCTGTACCTAATGTAATTTGCGACTGTTACCAAAAGAAAGTGGCAAAATACCACATCAAAGTTACTATATACACCACTGATTTTAAAGTTTAACATCACAAATAGTGTAAATGCAGTTCTTAATTAGTGTTGCTCAGGAATCCGAGGTGTATTAACAACAGTCATCTCAAATTTGACTCATAATCTTATAACTAAAATAAACAAATATTTTATAAATACACCATTGCAAGCTTTTTAATTCAGTGGTTTTTGCCACTATCATCCTGGTAAGCTTAGTTCAAAGCAGGGCCACCACGTGCAGGTCCCAGGATACCAGCCCCAACACGCTTTCCAGATCGCTAGGGCCATTACACCTCCTGGTTAGGAAGGGTCCGGTACGCCGCCCCAAGGTTGGCAAACCAGTCCCTAAGGCAGTCCCCTACTGTAGTAACGCGGTCCACTAGCCCCCACGGCCAAAGACTAGGGACTACTCCTGTTCGGTCAACCATGTGTGATCACACCGGAACCATCCAACGCCGCGGTGGAGCCCGGAGCATCTTTAGGATCAACCACCGACTGTCACCCCGGCCAGGAGTAGGACCCCACATGCCACGTGCAAGTGTCCAGGTCCCTTTAACGCATCGGAATTTTCCGTGTTTGTATACCACCATTGATTCCGAACCCACGCACAACCAATTGTATCTAGGCACCACCAAATCGAATCCAGGCACCACCAAATCGAATCCAGGCACCACCAAATCGGAACGCTGCACAACAACATTCGTATCTTCGCACCACCAAGGCTCTAAGATCTCCTATTTCACAGCGCAATAAAACGCGTAAGTGCTTGCTTGCAATGGTGTACTTATTTACAAGATGTTAACTGTATAGTGCTGCAAAAACAGCCCACTATACGACGCAAACCAAAAACATCAAACATTCACATCTAGCATATCTTACTTTTGATAACAACAAATTGTTTGGCTGCTCATTCTTGATTGCTAGATGAGCAGGTAAGATGTCTTGAAGGTAGCGATGTTCACATACGCGTTTCACTCAGTTATGCCCTCTAGCCTTCATGGTGTCAGTAGTGGCGACTCCCTCGCTGCACTTGATTTCAGGGAACGTATATTAGCTACATTTCTGGCTCTGAAAGGTGAGGTTTACAGATACAACAATTATATGAATGCAAACAATTTGATTGTGCAAAATCTATTGCAGGGGTGCTCAAAATCAGAAAGGCTAAATTAATCACAATTTCCTATCTGGGAATTTACTTTTTTCAACAAAAATGTTTTTTGCAGTTACAAAAATGTTTATTTCTGATCAGGACAAAACAAGAACAAGGAAAAAAATATTAAAATTTCCTTGATCCAATCAAAACAAATTTGTGAAGGTGTGAACTTTATTATCATACAGTGAGCTCTCTCACAAAATGTAAATTATGTAACAATAGCAACCAAATATAAATTTATACACAAAGCTAAGAAGTTGTCTTGATATTTGTGCTAAGCATGAAGAATACAAATTTGCCCAAAGTCTTTTTAAAAACCAACAGATAAAAAACACAGACCAGCCATTCACAACTATCAAACAAACAAAACATCTTTAGAATGAATTGTAATATACTACACACAAAAACTTGGTGAATTCACCTTTACTGGAGAGTGCATGCTCCTTCATATTAATTAGGCTGGTCTTAGACATCCTTATTGACAGGGTAGATGTCTGCGGAGATGGTTAGCCTTTCTGCAACTCAAATGAATGTGGGTATATAAGGTTTGGTGGGAATAAAATATAACCTTCTAACAACACATCATTACGAGAATTTCCTATTTACCAAAATCTCTGAATTCTACTCACCGGTTTCACTGTTACTCTTATTAGCTGTTATCAGTAAAATAATTGTTTTATAAACATTCACCCTGGAACCTTCCCCAAGGCCAGTGATCTGACCCACAAGCCTACATAATAGTGTCAAATAACCGAAATGCTGAAGAGCAGAGAGAAAGTTCTATTGATTCGTATTCAAATTCTCAAGATATAATTATTTGGTCGATTTTTATGATTCATTTTTATGAGTTGCTTTCATCATAGCATTTAACACTCTTTCCCAATACTTCACATTATAAACAAGAACCTGTGAAATTTTGTTGATGGTTGTGTCAGTAAACTCACAGGCAGTGACACCCTAAACCACATGTTTACTCCTCTTTTGATCAGATAAGAAAGATCTTGTTGAAAACTGCTCATTCCTAAACCGGTAGGTATGAACACGAGTTTGTCATAGGCAAACTCGGGTCTGCTTTTAATGGGTGATTCATGCAATGTTATTATCGCTAAATATTTTCGCATGAAAGTGCCCTCTGCTGTCCTACCCACAATTCCCGGGCAGCATGCATGCCACTTGAGCATCCTCTTTTCTCAAGCTCCCTCCAAAGCTTCCATCTTGGAACCAAGAAGATCAACAGAGAACCTGGGAAATCAGATGTACTACCCCTTTGCGAAGAGGGTGCAGCTGATCCCTCCCTCGAGAGACACATTCACTGCATAAGACAGATTAGCGTCAGCCATATGAGCATGCCTTTGAGCCTATGTAATGGAAGACTTCTTGGATGTACCCTGAGAAGAGAGAAAGAGGGCATCCAGCAAGTTACCCGGCAGGATGAAGTTGCCAGGACCGAGAACCGCAGGAACTGTTCCAGCATCGAGCACAGGCACAGGGTCACAAGCCAGCAGTTAAAACACTAACTTTGTCCTGTAGCCACCCAGCCATGACTGACAGTTAGAGCATGACTGGCCAGGTCTAACAGGCCTGTGAACTGGGCTGAAAAAGAACCTGAAAAGTATTCAAAACCAAGCATACTGAGTCACCCCTCTGATAAAGTTGGTGGAGTAGTTTCGATTGATAATCAGTGCCTGAGGAAGAGCAGCGCCATCATTGACCCTGTTGTACACTTCTCTTTCAAAGAGTGGCCAAAGGTTGTATCAGATGATAAATCTGAAGACAGGTGGGAGGTCGAGACCAGCGGGTAAAATCCTATGTTGAGCCCGGTCTCTCTAGGCTAGATAGATATCTCCAAGGAGGTCTAAAAGCATGCACCATGCAACCCATATGCCTGGTAGGGTGGAGAGTCACTGGCCAGATAGGTGTCCATATGAAAGCATCACTCCCTGACACCATGCAACCATGACCGATAGGGTGGGCAGTCATTGGCCTGTCGGGTTGTCTTTATAAAAGCATCACTGACACCATGCACCATGGGACCCATGACCGGTAGGGTGGACAGTCACGGGCCTGTCAGGTTGTCTTTATAAAAGCGTCAATGACACCATGCACCATGAACCCATGACCGGTAGGGTGGCCAGTCACTGACATGTCAGGTTGTCTTAATAAAAGCATCAATGACACCTTGCACCATGAAACCCATGACCGGTAGGGTGGCCAGTCACTGGCCTGTCAGGTTGTCTTTATAAAAGCATCACTGACACCATGCTCCATGCAACCCATGATCGGTATAAGGTGGCCAGTCACTGACCAGTCAGGTTGTCTTTATAAAAGCATCAATGGCACCATGCACCATGAAACCCATGACCAGTAGAGTGGCCAGTCACTGGCCAGTCAGGTTGTCTTAATAAAAGCATCACCGACACCATGCTCCACGCAACCCATGATCGGTATAAAGTGGCCAGTCACTGGCAAGTCAGGTTGTCTAAATAAAAGCATCAATGACACCATGCACCATGGAACCCATGACCAGTAGAGTGGCCAGTCACTGGCCAGTCAGGTTGTCTTTATAAGAGCATCACTGACACCATGCACCATAAAATTCCCATGACTGGTAGGGTGGCCAGACACTGGCATGTCAGGTTGTCTAAATAAAAGCATCAATGACAACATGCACCATGAAACCCATGACCGGTAGGGTGGCCAGTCACTGGCCTGTCAGGTTGTCTTTATAAAAGCATCACTGACACCATGCTCCATGCAACCCATGATCGGTGTAAGGTGGCCAGACACTGGCCTGTCAGGTTGTCTTTATAAAAGCATCAATGACACCATGCACCATGAAACCCATGACCAGTAGAGTGGCCAGTCACTGGCCAGTCAGGTTGTCTTTATAAAAGCGTCAATGACACCATGCACCATGAAACCCATGACCGGTAGGGTGGCCAGACACTGGCATGTCATGTTGTCTAAATAAAAGCATCAATGACACCATGCACCATGAAACCCATGACCGGTAGGGTGGCCAGTCACTGGCCTGTCAGGTTGTCTTTATAAGAGCATCACTGACACCTTGCACCATGAAACCCATGACCGGTAGGGTGGCCAGTCACTGGCCAGTCAGGTTGTCTTTATAAGAGCATCACTGACACCATGCACCATGAAACCCATGACTGGTAGGGTGGCCAGTCACTGGCCTGTCAGGTTGTCTAAATAAAAGCATCAATGACACCATGCACCATGAAACCCATGACCGGTAGGGTGGCCAGACACTGGCATGTCATGTTGTCTAAATAAAAGCATCAATGACACCATGCACCATGAAACCCATGACCGGTAGGGTGGCCAGTTGGCCTGTCAGGTTGTCTTTATAAGAGCATCACTGACACCTTGCACCATGAAACCCATGACCGGTAGGGTGGCCAGTCACTGGCCTGTCAGGTTGTCTAAATAAAAGCATCAATGACACCATGCACCATGAAACCCATGACTGGTAGGGTGGCCAGTCACTGGCCTGTCAGGTTGTCTTTATAAAAGCATCACTGACACCATGCTCCATGATCGGTGTAAGGTGGCCAGTCACTGACCAGTCAGGTTGTCTTTATAAAAGTATCAATGGCACCATGCACCATGA
Organism: Leptasterias polaris; assembly: GCA_037783415.1. Lineage (NCBI taxonomy): Eukaryota > Metazoa > Echinodermata > Asteroidea > Forcipulatida > Asteriidae > Leptasterias > Leptasterias polaris. Next base: position 566,030 of record JAZGTN010000038.1, read on the forward strand.
AACCCATGACCAGTAGGGTGGCCAGTCACTGGCCTGTCAGGTTGTCTTTATAAAAGCATCACTGACACCATGCTCCATGCAAACCATGATCGGTATAAGGTGGCCAGTCACTGGCCAGTCAGGTTGTCTAAATAAAAGCATCAATGACACCATGTACCATGAAACCCATGACCAGTAGGGTGGCCAGTCACTTGCCTATCAGGTTGTCTTTATAAGAGCATCACTGACACCATGCACCATAAAATTCCCATGACTGGTAGGGTGGCCAGACACTGGCATGTCAGGTTGTCTAAATAAAAGCATCAATGACAACATGCACCATGAAACCCATGACCAGTAGAGTGGCCAGTCACTGGCCAGTCAGGTTGTTTTAATAAAAGCATCAATGACACCATGCACCATGCAACCCATGATCGGTAGGGTGGCCAGTCACTGGCCTGTCAGGTTGTCATAAAAAAAAGCATCAATGACACCATGCACCATGAAACCCATGACCAGTAGGGTGGCCAGTCACTGGCCTGTCAGGTTTTCTTTATAAAAACATCAATGACACCATACACCATGAAATTCCAATGATGGTAGGGTGGCCAGTCACTGACATGTCAGGTTGTCTAAATAAAAGCATCAATGACACCTTGCACCATGAAACCCATGACCGGTAGGGTGGCCAGTCACTGGCCTGTCAGGTTGTCTTTATAAAAGCATCACAGACACCATGCTCCATGCAACCCATGATCGGTATAAGGTGGCCAGTCACTGGCCTGTCAGGTTGTCTAAATAAAAGCATCAATGACACCATGCACCATGAAACCCATGACCGGTAGGGTGGCCAGTCACTGGCCTGTCGGGTTGTCTTTATAAAAGCATCACTGACACCATGCTCCATGCAACCCATGATCGGTATAAGGTGGCCAGTCACTGGCCTGTCAGGTTGTCTTAATAAAAGCATCCCAATGCACCATGCACCATGAAACCCATGACCGGTAGGGTGGCCAGTCACTGGCTTGTCAGGTTGTCTTTATAAAAGCATCACTGACACCATGCTCCATGCAACCCATGATCGGTATAAGGTGGCCAGTCACTGGCCCGTCAGGTTGTCTTAATAAAAACATCAATGACACCATACATGCACCATGAAATTCCCATGACTGGTAGGGTGGCCAGTCACTGGCATGTCAGGTTGTCTAAATAAAAGCATCAATGACACCATGCACCATGAAACCCATGACCGGTAGGGTGGCCAGTCACTGGCCTGTCAGGTTGTCTTTATAAAAGCATCACTGACACCATGCAACCATGCAACCCATGATCGGTATAAGGTGGCCAGTCACTGGCCTGTCAGGTTGTCTTAATAAAAGCATCCCAATGCACCATGCACCATGCACCATGCACCATGAAACCCATGACCGGTAGGGTGGCCAGTCACTGGCCTGTCAGGTTGTCTTTATAAAAGCATCACTGACACCATGCACCATGAAACCCATGACCAGTAGGGTGGCCATTCACTGGCCAGTCAGGTTGTCTTAATAAAAACATCAATGACACCATGCATGTACCATGAAATTCCCATGACTGGTAGGGCGGCCAGTCACTGGCCTGTCAGGTTGTCTTTATAAAAGCATCACTGACACCATGCTTCATGCAACCCATGATCGGTATAAGGTGGCCAGTCACTGGCCAGTCAGGTTGTCTAAATAAAAGCATCAATGACACCATGCACCATGACATGATCGGTAGGGTGGCCAGTCACTGGCCAGTCAGGTTGTCTTTATAAAAGCATCAATGACACCACATGCACCAAGAAACCCATGACCGGTAGGGTGGCCAGTCACTGGCCAGTCAGGTTGTCTAAATAAAAGCATCAATGACACCATGCACCATGAAACCCATGACCAGTAGGGTGGCCAGTCACTTGCCTGTCAAGTTGTCTTTATAAGAGCATCACTGACACCATGCACCATGAAACCCAAGAACAACAGTATAGGGTGGCCATTCACTGGCCTTTCAGTTTGTCTTTATAAGAGCATCACTGACTCCATGCACCATGAAACCCATGACCTAGCAGAGCCACTTACACCTAAGCCAACCCTATTTCAGGGCTGCCAAGGTGCGGGATATCTCTGTTGTTTCACCTTTGCCGTGGTGCCATTTTCTGTTGGGTAGTTCCATGCATTCTAGTCAGGGATGGGGATCCAGATTGAGTCCCCTTTCCTGCCAACAGAGCTGCCTGTGCCCATAGCCAACTGTGGGTGTGAGTGCTGGATGGGGGACTGCTGGTGTGGTGATGGATCAGTTCCACCGGTGCAGTCCTGAAAAATTGTTCTGTCATAAGGGAGGGATCTTTCCCCCAATAACCAATAATTCCCAACCATTTATTCATTTTTATCTGTCTTATAACAACCTGCCAGAAGGCTATCATACAAATGTAGTTGATCTACAGGAAAGTAGAGTGACACATGGACTTCCTCAATTTGAAACATTTAGTGTTACAAACAAGTGCCTATCATTAAAACTGTTTTTTTCAGTTTACTTTCTTTTTTCTTTTAGAATCATCAAATCACGATTATTTAAATGTTTGCAATCACAATACGCAACAGTAATTTGCCTGAAGTAGTCCTCTAAATGATTGGTGTGTAAACTTTATAAAAATAAAAAAAATGAAACAGATCTAGTTATTAGTATGTAAATTTAGTTAATTAATAGCTAAGAATTAGTTTTGATGTTTGTGTTTAATCTGAAACATCTTCAGGGACTTTCCCAACTTTTTTTCATTTTTTTTCATTAAAGTTTCTGTTTAATTTTCTTTAAACTAGAGCAACAACAGACATTCTCCATAATTACTGGAGAATTCCATTTTGAGCTGATTATTTTTAATTTTCAGGAATTTACCTTTAATGAGAGTGCATTCAGCTCCTGTATCATGATAGACCAGTCAGTGTCAGACATCTACTTTTTGACAGGTAGAAGTCTTCGGAGATGCTAAGCCTATTCTGCAACACATACAAAACGCACAATTTGAAACATTGTGTATCAGAACATTAACACAGTAAAAATGAGATTTACTTTGGGATTTCTGTGCATACTTCAAGCAGCAATAAATGGTTGGAGATCGGACTGAAGCATTTCATTCTATTTTGATTGCTGCGGACAACAGTAATTCGTGGGGGGGGGGGGAGGGGGTATCATTTGCCATCAGTTCACCTGAGGACTTGTGTCGGTATGAATTTCATCATCAGTGAGCTCTCAGAATGAAACTTATGTAGCGAATGGCAAGCAAAATGTTAATTACCAAAAAGTTAACATTATGTCTTGATATTTGTGTTTAACATGAAGCATCACAAGGGACCCAAATCTTTCAAACCTGACCCCCCAAAAACCCCAACACTCTAAAATGTTTGCCAAATAACATACCATCTTTGAATGAATTGTAATGCTTAAAGAAAAATGACTATTACTTACTTCTGTTTAATCAAGAGCAACAACATGCAATTCTGCACAACAGAGCTCCCTTTGGGACTAGGGGTAAAAATTAAAAGTATACTTTTTAAGAATTCACCTTTTACTGGAGAGGGTAGCCCTCTGGTCTTGAACATCTACTTGTTGGCGGGTAGATGTCTTTTGAGATGCTAAGCCTTACTGCAACAAAAACACAATGAAAAGTTTGCAACATTAAGTGTTTAAAAACATTATCCATCATTAAAACGGTAAAGCTGAGATAACTTGTTTTTACCTCAGGATTTCAGTGCATACTTTCAAGCAGCAACAAAATGGTTGGAGAAACTCAGGCATTTCAGAAATATTTTGAATGTTGCAAACAAAGTAAGCCAACAGTAATTCTGGGACGGGGGGGACACATCATTTGCCTGAAACAGTTCTCTTGAGGATTAGTGCTGGTACGAACTTTTGGGGCGAGCTCTCAGAATGAAAATTACCTCCCGAGTGGTATCGTGGACACATTTTCTCTGAATTTTGTAGGCTTGTCTTGGACATCTACTTGATGACCATGATGACGGGTAGATGTCTTTGGAGATGGCAAGCCTTTCTGCAACTTAAACAAAATTAGAACTGTTTTGATTGTTGGTGTTTAACATTGCTGTTCAAGTATCCTAGGGTCTTTTCCAAATCTTTCAAACATGACAACAAAATTAAATACACCCAATCTGTCAACTCTAAAATGATCGCCAAACAACATCCAAACGAAATGCAATAAGGAAAATGACTGATATTAACTTCTGTTTTAATTTAAAACAACAAATAGAGCACATTTGGGACCAGGGGTAAAAAGACAAGTTAACTTTTGGGGGATTTCACCTTTTACTAGAGAGTGCAGCTCCTTTTTGTAGGCTTGTCTTGGACATCTACTTGATGACGGGTGGATATCTTTGGAGATGGTAAGCCTTTCATAAACAAAATCAGAATTGTTTTAATTGTTGCAATCAAAATAAACCATCCAGCCTGTGAACTCTAAAATGATTGCCAAACAACATACAAATATCTTTGAATGAATTGTAAAGCTCCAAGAAAATGTCCAATATTAACTTCTGTTCAATAAGAGCATGCATTGGTTTCTGCACAATTTTACAGAGCTCCATCTGCAACCGGGTGTATAAAACGCGAGTAGAATACAAAAAAACATAGCGCTTCTGCATTTCATATCAAACAGGCTGAAGGCCGAGTTTGAAATGGGACACATTTTTCCAGATTCCACAAACGTGTGGTTATAAATGTATCTTCAAGTAAACTTGATGCCTCAGCTTAAGAAAGTGTAACACATGGAGTTAGAGCAATGCAATAGAACAGGGTTTGATATGTGCCATGCAAGATAGTTTAGTATCAAGCTAATTTTGCAATGGATTAACCAATCAGAATCAAGGATTCAGGTTTACTTGAAGGTGATCAAACTTAACTTGGTTTGGATTTAACCTTTTATAGGAAAGTGTAGCTCCACAGGCAGGTCTTGGACCTCTACTTGTTGATGGGTAGATAGATGTCTTCGAGAATGGTAAGCCAGACTGCAACAGAAACAATCACAACCTTTTAATCAATATGCTTGTAGAGTGAAACTTATCAAGTGAATGACAAACTAAAAATTTAATTACCAAAAACTAAGATTTGGTTTTGATATTAAGTGTTTAACATGAAACATCCCGAGTGACTTTCCCAAACCTTTAATGCCAGAACAAATTTAAAATAAATCTGTAAAATATTGCCAAACATACAAACAACTTTTGATTAATTGTAATACGACAAGAAAAAGGCTTAATTTAACTTTAAACTGGAGCAACAACGTGCTTCTTCTGATGGGTGTAAATATTAAAGGTTAACTTTAGGAGGATTCAAATTTTACTGGAAAGTGCAGCTCCTTCAATATAGGCCAGTCTTGGCCATGTACTTCTTTACAGGTAGATCTCTTGGAGATGCTAAGATTTTCTGCAACACAAACAAAATGCACAGTATGCAACATTAAAAGACATTACTTAAAGGGACACGTTGCCTTGGATCGGACGAGTTGGTCTATAAAAAGCGTTTGTAACCGTTTGTTATAAAATGCATATGGTTAGAAAGATGTTTTAAAAGTAGAATACAATGATCCACACAAATATGCCTCGAAATTAAGTGGTTTTCCTTTTACATCGTGAACTAACACGGTCGGCCATTTATGGGAGTCAAATTGTTGACTTCCACAAATGGCCGACCGTGTTAGTTCGCAAAGTAAAAGGAAAACCACGCAATTTCGAGGCATATTTGTGTGGATCAAAGATACAAGTGACATGTCTTTTTGTTTTGTACAGAAATTCCTTCTTACCAAGATTGCAAAGATACAAGTGACATGTCTTTTTGTTTTGTACAGAAATTCCTTCTTCCCGAGATTGCAAAGATACAAGTGACATGTCTTTTTGTTCTGTACAGTAATTTCTTCTTACCAAGATTGCAAAGATACAAGTGACATGGCTTTTTGTTTTGTACAGTAATTTCTATTTACCAAGATTGCAAAGATACAAGTGACATGTCTTTTTGTGACACACCATAATCTAATTTCAAGGTTCTGCTTACCGTGGAACTCTGCGCTTACCACACATACATTGTAGGTTTGATCTCGTTAGCACAAAATTCCATGGTAAGCATAGTCATTAACTTGGGCCCAGCCAACTGCTCATATGACTGCTACATGTACCTTGAGGCATACTGGTCTGCGTACGGATTACCTGTACTACATCCTTAAAGGTAAGGGTCATACTTTGGTAGGCCTAATGACCTCGAAAAGAAATTATTAATTTTTTTTCTGAAAGCCTACTTGTTATAAAGATGCAATGGTAGTCTATTAAGCATCATGCAAAATATTTTTGTCTGATCTGAAGTGCCCTCTTTGAGTACAATTCAATAAACATATGTTGAAAAAGTGTAATCTCCTAAAGATTGCCTGCAGGCAACTTTTGGGAATTTCCGTGGTATCTTTTTGATTGCTGCCCTCATTGTGGTTAGTACCCGCTGTCATCACACTAAACGTTGATGGATTCAATATTCTTGATGAAAATAACGTGACAGTTTTTTATTTGTTTTCTCAACGAGGAGGTACTGTTTTCAGCTGAAACTTTCACAGAAGATTTGACTGTCTGCCTTGATAATTTACGTTGACAAAAAATAGAAAACTGGTGTCCCTACAGCGATTCTGCAATCATTGGATTTAGCATGGCTCCATGTGCACCTGATAGGGCACCTGGATGCAGCAGCATCCCTGAACTTGACACTGCTTTACTAAGACAACTAGATCAGATGTTAGTGTGGGCTCTGGACCTGGTCGGAACATTTGGTTAATTGGGAGGGTTGGTTTGTGACAGAATGGTTGGTTCTTGATCAAACAAAGTAGACAAAGAAGGGGAACAGGCCAGTGGATGAGTTGGGAATACAGTTATAACCAACCATCTCTTTCTCTTCTGTCTGTTGTTCTTCTGATTGCGGTTAAGCCACATAGCAAGTTGATGAGAGTGTGATCGAAACAGCTGCATTGTCCTCGTCCCCAATACAGTGGTCCAGCTCTTGGAAATGCCATAACACAGGTTGAGGTTCTTTACCAGCTTTGATTCAAAGTTTCTCCCTTGTTCGCTCTGTATCCACCATTTGTTCACCAATACCTTCGCAACAGTGTGTACGGTCACAGCATGGCAATGCCAATTGCCATTGAGAACTTGCGCCATACATGATACATCTGTCATCTCAACATTCTTCTGATCTTCGGAAGATTTCTAAGCAGTGTAAAGTCAATGGCTAATGGTGCAATTCTACCATGAGTTATACCCACAGTAGGTCAGATGTTGGGAACAGACCTTTGCAACTATCTACATGTATCGCTCACAGGTTCTGTTGAACCTTCTCTGAATTACAGCCGGGGGCCGGGGTACACTTACCCTGGTGTCCTGCATGGTAGTTCGGTCATATGACTCTTGGCTGCAATCTGGCAGGTACATATTGTACATGTCAAAGACTAAGTTGGGCCTGCTTGCCTTCCACGGTTGTTTTTGTTTGCAGATATAGGACTCCACACAGTCTCCTATATTCTATCCCATGTTTATTTAAAAGACATTTTTGTCTCCCTTGTCTCAAGCCTCTGGTGATGCACCTCATCAGGCTTTGTTCAGGTCTCCAATGGTGGTAGTCTTAATACAAAGGTACTGTATACTGTAGGCTGGCTAGTTCTTGCAAGGTGTACTTACATGTACCACAGAATGGACTTCACAGCTTTGGTCATCAAATTCGTATATCGGTTTGGACAACCCTGGTGCTTTTCTCCCTGAAGAGTGACTATTCTTTATAACTATTCTGGTGACTAAGGGCATCCATATTGGCATTTCCTTTGCCAGAACTGTACTTTAAGTCACAGTGAGTTGAAATGGGCGAGCTGGATGGCCCATCCCATATCAGTTGATGAACTTATTAGTAGAATTCTCCATCACAGCCCTTTTTAGGGCTAGAAGCGTTAACTTTGTCAAACTGTGGTTGATCATATTTTTCTCTGTTGGACAAAGAAAAAAAGCATGGCTTGCAGTTACCCTGTTCCTGATCTTGGGAAAGCATTTCACCAATCCCATCCACTTATATGTTCAACTGAAATTGTGGTATTGGCTTGGCATTACCTCCCGGAAGATTCTTGTTATACATGTAGTCAGGCTCCACTGTCAACAGAAGTCCTGCTGTTGGTACAAGGAGGAGCATTACCATGCTACTTTCTACTTACACCCATGTCCTTAGTATTGCATGGAGTGGTGAAGCTCTGGCTGAATTGTTTTCCAAAGCTTCTTCCTTCCTTCCTGAAAAGTGCAGCCTCATATATGTGAGGATAAGATGCACTGCGTGTTGCGCATGATTCCAAGTAAAAATAGTAGGAAATGCTGTCAAGTGCGGAAACATGTACAGATAGTGGGAGTAAAAAGTGTTGGATTTGAAGAGCTTCTTTGGTGGATGAACCCTCAGTGCGAGCTTAATTAAAGGCGTCGAACAATTTGTACTCCGCTGGGTCTACTGCCAGGCTATTCCAGTCCCGGAAGAGTTAGTGAACATTGTAGATTTGATGTGAGGGATGACAAAGCAGGATTTTTGTGACCTCTGGTTGATGTAGTTTGATGGATGAGGTACTGGTTCCACTCAATGTCAACGAGACCATATCGGATTTTGTACATCATGGCCAGGCGACTGAAAGTGCGTCGCTCATGAAGAATAGCAGAGACACTACTTGTCCTGTCAAAGACCCCTGTGACAAAGCGGGCTACATTACGTTAAATCTGTTCCACTTTCTTGGAATTGCGCTGCGTATGGGTGTCCCATACAATACTAGCATATTTGACTGTTGGTCTTACGAACGTGGTGTATGCAGATTCTTTAATCTTGTGACTGCAATGCCTGAGATTTCAGGACAAGAACGCTCGGGTGGAATTGGCTTTTCTAGTGATCGAGTCATCAACATGGGTATTGAAGGTGAGATGAGAGTCGAGGTGGACTCCAAGGTACTTCGCTAAATCTACATGTGTAGTACTTCTAAGGTGTGACCATGAACAGTGAAGGATGCTTGGATGGGCCTGCGTTTGTTAGTGATTTGGAGGACTTGGCATTTCTTAGCATTGAACCTCATCAGCCACTTGACTCGCAGTCTTGGAGAGCATTTAGATCTTTTTGAAGGCTAGTCGTGTCAATGAAGGATGAGATGCATTTGTACACTATGCTGTCATCAGCAAACAGCCTAGTTGTGGAGTGATGGATGCAAACAGGAAGGTCGTTGATGAAAATAAGGAACAACAAAGGGCCTATTAGACACTAACCTGTGGTACTCCCGATGTTACATGGGATTCTATGCTCTTTTGACCATCAACTACAACGACCAGGGACCATTTATGGAGGAAATCATGGATCCAGTCTAAGGTGCTGTTACGTATGCCAGTGTTATTAGGAGGTGATGGTGTTAGACTTTGTCAAAGGCTTTCTCAAAGTCAAGTAGGATCATATCAATTTAAGATTTGTCATCCAATCCTCTTGCTAGATCTTGTACCGTGAGGATGAGTTGGGAGTCACATGATCTACGCTGGCGAAACCTGTGCTGTGCATCTTACAAGATGTTGTAGTCGTTGAGACGGCAAATTATCGCACAGTAAATGATGTGCTCGCAGAGCTTGCATAGGATTGATGTGAGAGAGATTGGCCGATAGTTAGCTGCATCCGGTAGTTACTGGGACCCAAATCAGGAGGTGCAGAGCCATCATCTTTGGAAAATACGGAGGTGAACTGCCAGTTCAAGACGTTGGCTTTGGACTCGGGTCAACATGCAGGAATCCGCCTTCTTTCAGTGGGGCCACTCCTATCTGGTCACGTCTCAAAGACTTTATTAGGGCACCAAGCTTCTTGTTTGTTACTGCTGACTGGTACGCTTTGCACAATGTCGTAGATGTATTTATTGTGTGCATTGCGACAAGTCTTCTGGGTCTCTCTTTAGACGTCAGAAGCGGGCCCAGTCCTTGTCTCTGTTGGTTCCACAAGCTTTCCTGTAGGCCTTGCTTTGCATCAGGAGGCATGCTTGGTGTTAGAATTAAACCAAGGTTTGTTGAATCTGTTTGAGCTTTGTTTGGAGGGTAACATAAGCTTCAATGACATGTTTCAGTTCTTGATGGATGGCTTCAGCAAGATCTTCGACTGGTGTGGTGGTAGAAAACTCAGAGGTAAATTGAGTTGACCATTCCTTCATTCTCTGTTGAATAGCGTTGAGGTCAGTTCTTTTCCATAGGATTTTTAAGTGCATGGACGTTGACATCCATATATACCATATCATGGTCACTCAGCCCTGGTAGGCCAGAAAACTTGCTGATAAGTGAAGGGCGGTTAGTAATAATGATATCTAAAGATGCTATCACCTCTGGTAGGGAAGTCAATCATCTGCTCAAGACCGGTTCTATCAAGGACCTGCAAGAACATTGATTGCAGTCCTGTACTGATGAGACTTGATGCTACTAATAGCCCAGTCAATATTGGGGAGATTTATATCCTCAGTGATCCAAATTGCAGCATCAGGATTGTTCAAACAGGAAAATGGCACTGTTAAGATCGTTCATGTGATCAGGGCTGCAGTTAGGTGGGCGGTAAAGAGAAGCTACAATAATTGACTGATTGCCGTTGATGATTATGGCAGCTATGAACTCAGCTTCAGTTTTAATGACAATCTGGTGATTGTTAACGCTAGAATGGATGCCCAATAAGATGCACCGTAACCATCCTTGTACATGTAGGCCGATCATACCCTTTTGGAAAGACTTCACCTTGAGAGATTGTAGGTTTGAGCCAGGTCTCGCATCCAAAGATCACATCAGGCTTCACAGCCTCAACTAGACTCCAAAACTCTTCACACTTTGAGGGGATGCTCTGAAAATTTATTTTGAGAAGGCGGAGGTTCTGGAAGAAACGTTGTTTGGTCTTATTTGGAGATGACTTGGCGAGGGGGGGGGGCTAGGTGGGGATGAACCGGTAGAGCTAGATATCGAGTGACCATGGCTGTAGGGGGGGCTAACAGATCCATCCAAGATGGTAGTCTCAAATAGGCTAGTTGAAAAGTTGGGAAGACCACATCTGAAACATTCCCAGATGGTAGGTCGCAATGCCCAAGGGCATTTAGGGCCGTGTTTGATCGACTGACACAGGCTGCGTGAAATCAAACATCACACGATTCACAAAGTATGCTTGCTTTGGCACCCTTGTTGGATTGCTTTATTGTATTCCCCGCATGGATATTTAGGTGGCCAGGGGCCAGGGTTAGACTCCACAAAACCTGCTTGGAGGACAGACTTAATAAATGGAGTCTCACTGCCAACATGCAGCAAGGGAATGAAAGCAAGAATTAGCCAGAAGGGTGACCAGGGGTGACAAGGATGATGATGATGTGATGAGCTTCTATACTACTGGTTGACATAATCGTTTGGTCACAAATATTGGTACTGACTGGATGCAAATCGAGTTTTATCGCTATTGCATTGGCTATAACATCGCTATTAATTGGCTATACATGTATAACACTTACATGTGGTGGCTACTTCAATGGTACAGAGGTGATAATGCATTGGTGGCATAGCAGAGGCAAGAATGGAAAATCAGGATGAGGAGATGGAAGATCGGCAAGTCCATGAAAATCTGGCTATAGCATGTATAGTTCTGTAACTTTGTAGGAGGAACGCTAGGATGCCCTCTGTTGGTGAGAATAATTAATCATACAGGTCGTCGACTTACATGACTTCATGATCGGTAAAAACGAGCAAAAATGCCCGAAACTGGATGATCTAATCCTATTGATATTAACACCAGTGGAACTGCAGGCATTAATTTACTGGAATTTGAAGAGATTACAACAAATGTAGAACTGCAACAGGAGTTTGATTCGAAAAAGATAATTTAATTTCTGCACTGAAACACCACACGAACCATTCAAGTTGGACGCATGTGTGACATGGCTGGATAATCTTTATGATTTTTGTACTTGTTTAATTTTTCCTGTTTAATTCCAAATTCCCCTTTTACTTTCCCGATAGTGTTTTCCCTGAGGGGATGGCCTAAAATAAAGCCAGCCCTTTATCAGTACTGATTGCCATTTGCATGACCGTATTCCCTTTCTCCCTAGTGATAGGTTTATTACCTCTGCTTGTATGCAAAGATTGTGACCCCTGGTCTTTCCCCCTAGACCATGTTTTTTTTCCAGCTAAGATAATTCAATTGCAGACCGGCAGTGGACTTGACCACATCACCTTTTCTGGTTGCTCCATCATTGACATTTCTGCCTAGAACTTTGGTCTGTTGTGGATTTGGTTTTCAAAGCTATTTGTGATTTTAATTTGTAACTCGCTTTGATACTGTGTTGGTTTTTAGGGTTTAGTTTTTTTAAGTTTCATATTTTTTGTTCATAGTTATTTGATTATTTTTCAATTCAATTCTAAGCAACGTTTATTTCCATATATTATCATCAAGGAAAAAGTACAGTCAATACTTATTCGAATATCTAATTTATGGTTATAATGGAGTTTTGATTTGTTAATTGTGGAATCCATTTCTAGGCTTGAGTTCAGATTCTAGTCAAGTTGAAGTTATTTGAATTGTGTGGTTCTTCTCCATTACCATTTTCATTGAGTTGATCAAATAAATTATCTTTTCTTTCTTGTTCCTAAAAAGTCAGTGGCCATTGTCTCTTTTTATCAAATTGCCTCGCGCCTTTATCCTCACTCGATCCTAGGTAAACAGTTTCTCATTGCAAGCGAGTTCCCAAAAGCGGCATTTATCAGAAAATCCATTTTATTTATCATTTATTATCATTTATTTCAAAGTGTTCCATTTTTCCGGGTTACATTTTTTTTGGGTGGAGAATCCGGGTAAATAACTGTTCTTTATGAACTGAGCTAGGCAATTAAAAAAAAAAAAAAATTTGGAACCTTCTAGAATAAAGCCAACACAGTTTTCAGAGTTTGGGAAACAGATGGATCCAATGGCGGCGACACCAAGTCCACCGAATCTTTCACTCATGGCTCCATACATCCTGCCTGAGGTAATGTCACCTCCCTTGTTGGGACAACATCACACGGCTGTCGTTGGGGACCTCTACTCTACCCCCAATCATCCAGCTGCCCCAGCTCCACAACCCCATCACCAATCCACTGTACTAGAGATGTGCGATTTTGACCCGATGCCCAGTTGTCAGCCAACTGCAGCCCCACCCAGTAATATACCCAGCGCCATAACAACACACCAAGTGAAAGGAGTGGCCACTTTCACGGGAAGAGAGAAGAGCACCCGAGTGGAAGATTGGATACGGGACATGCGGTACGTCTTGGAGTCCAAGGGAAGGATGACGGACCGGGCCCAGTTGCACGACATAGTGCGTCATACCTCGGGTCGGGCACGGGATGTCATCCTGAATTTAGAGAGCCGAACCCCAACAGGAGTGACCGCTGAGATGGCGTTCTCTGAACTGGTCGAGGAATTCGGGGAAGATACCATCGCCAACTCACCAATGACGAGGTTCTATAGCCGTGCCCAGAAGTCTGGGGAAACTGCCAGCGACTTCGCCATTGCCTTGGAGGCTCTACTAAGGCGAGTAGAAATCGCTTGCACTCAACATGGTCGTCAGGACCCTGCTTTTGGAGACAACCGAGACAGCATGTTGGCTACCCAATTTATGGCCGGACTACGTGACAGACGGATCCATCGACGGCTGGCTCCCATGCGGCCTCGGTCAATGAGTTTTAAAGATCTTCGTCAGGAGCTGCGTGTGATCGCAGAAGAGCAAGTAAAAGAAGATGAGGTGACCAGAGGACACGTAAACATGATGGCCCAGATACCGGCGAAGTCCACTGACCACAAGTCCCACCCAGAACTCAAGAACGACAACACAAACACCCAAATCTCGGCTCTCACTGAACTCATCAAACAACAAGCTGCCACTCTGAATCAGGTTTTGGATCATCAGATGAAGATCGGTCAGCGAGTTGGGAAGCTCGAGCAGAACCCTGGTTTTGGACCCCGACACAGGCCCCTTCAATCTCAGCCACAGAGGCAAGTCACGTTCCAACAGAAGGCTAATTGTTACAACTGTGGGGAAATTGGCCATTTCGCCCGTCGTTGTCCATATGCAAATCTTCGTCAAGGCAGTCAGCCATCACAACAGCCCCGGGAGCAGCATACCTCTGGTGCACCACACTACCCACAGTTAAACTAGAAAGACCCCCTGATGCTGGGCAATCAGTGGGTTGTTCTAGTTTACACAAGAGCCCTCTGGAGAAAAGTAACCTTGGAAAGAGTCCCCAGAAAAAGGAGCAGGGAGAAAGTCTGGTTGGCCCAGTAAGTTGTGTCCAAGTAGCGATTTCAGGCAGGAAGTGTTCTGTCCTTTTAGACACAGGATCACAAGTAAGCACTGTTACCGAAGAATTCGTGGCCAGGCACCCTCTCCTTAGAACCCAGATGCTGCGTAAAACAGATGTAACCATCCAGGGCGCAGGAGGTCAATCTGTACCCCACAGAGGGGTGATCTTCGTCGATATGACTGTCCTTGGACGCACCATACAGAAGGTTCCAGTATTTATCGTACCGACAACAGAGTTTCGCGCAAGGATCCCTGGGCTTTTAGGCACAAACGTATTGAGGGCAAGTCGTGATGCTCTCCATGAGAAGCACGGAAGGAAGTTCCTTTCCAGGGTACGAGAAGAATCTGAGACCTGGCACTCCGCGCTCCAATGTATCAATGAAGACGGTGGCGACCTAGTTAAGAAAAATGGCGAGTTCTGTGCATTGAGGTTCAAAGGTCGTAAACCCTTCATCGTGAAAGCTGGGACAGAGGCTGACATCCCCACTGAAACACCACAGTTTCTTCGAGACAGATTTTTTGAAGCTCTGGTCGAAGATGCTCGATCCCCACCGGCCGGGGGTGCCCTTGTAGTCGGCAGAACATTCGTACAAGTAGAGAATGGAAAGGTTCCGGTCAGAGTTCTGAATATGTCCTCTCGTGATGTTGTGGTACGCCGGAACACCCGTCTAGCAAGACTGACCATGGGCAGGATAATTCCTTCATCAGTGAGTGACCCCCCTGGCGTTTCTGTAACCTGTTGTGAAACATCCACAAATATGCCCCAACATGATGAAACTATTGATGTAGACTTTGGCTCTCTTTCATCAGAAGATAGACCACGTGTGGCCACCTTAATTCAGGAATATAAAGATGTCTTTTCTCAACACTCGCAAAATATTGGATTTACCCAGACGATCGAACACAACATTCCATTGGTTGATCCCACCCCATTTAGGCTACCATATCGAAGAATTCCACCGGCACAGTATCAGGAAGTCCGACAACATATTGCAGACCTTCAGCAGTCGGGCATCATCAAACCAAGCCAAAGTCCGTTTGCATCTCCGATCGTTATAGTCCAAAAGAAAGATGGCACCATTCGTCTGTGTGTGGACTATAGACGGTTAAATTCAAAGACAGTCCGTGATGCGTACCCCCTCCCACGTATTGATGAGGCGTTAGATGCGTTGGGAAAGGCAAAATATTTCTCATGTCTTGATTTGACGTCTGGATACCATCAAGTTAAGATGTCGGAGGTGGACCAACCAAAAACAGCATTTACATCTCCAATGGGTCTGTTTGAATTTACTCGAATGCCATTTGGACTGGTCAACGCCCCAGCCACGTTCCAACGATTGATGACCACTGTATTTGGTGACATGAATTTTGAGAGCGTGTTAATTTATCTCGATGACATTATCGTTTTCAGCACTACCTTCGAGGAGCATGTCAAACGACTTAGCCAGGTGTTCAACAGACTAAGGGAACATGGGTTAAGATTGAAGCCGTCCAAGTGCCACTTATTCCAGTCCAGTGTACACTACCTCGGTCACGTAGTGTCGGGAGAGGGTATAATGACCGACCCAGCGAAGATTTCCGCAGTAAAGGATTGGCCAGTCCCTAAGTGTAAGAAGGACGTGAGGAGCTTCTTAGGAATAACGGGGTACTACCGGAGGTTCATTCACCAGTACGCCAAGATAGCAGCTCCCCTTTTTGCCTTGACAGGAGGAAAGAGAGGAGTTAAGGACACATGTTTTGTCTGGACAACGGAATGCCAAACTGCCTTCACGAAGCTCATCTACAGCCTGACGTCAGCACCTATCTTAGCCTACCCAGATTACAGCGAACCGTTTGTTCTTCAGACTGATGCATCCCGGGATGGTTTGGGGGCAGTGCTCGTACAAAACCAAAGCGGCAAGGAGCGAGTCATTGCTTATGCCAGCCGTAGTCTTTCTTCAGCTGAAACCAGGTACCCAATCCACAAACTTGAATTCCGAGCTCTTCACTGGGCCCTTTCTACCAAGTTCAGGGACTACCTTTATGGCAACCGAGTCACTGCAGTTACAGACAATAACCCTCTGACTTACATTCTGGACAAAGCTAAGCTGGATGCAACTTGTCAACGCTGGGTGAGTGACATCGCTATATTTGACCTAGACATCATATACCGGCCAGGCAAGAACAACGCAAATGCAGATGCTTTGTCAAGGATGACCCATGACGAAGTGGTGCGCATATTAGATTTGACTGAACGAACGGCGGGTGCAGACACAAAACCAGAAGTTATACATGTACAGGTCCAGACGCTAGTAGACCAATCTGAGAGTTCAGAAAACTCAGGAGTCGTCGTAGGTGAAGAGGAGGCGGCAAGCTTTGGAACCCCTTGTGTGCAAAGCAATAACCTTCTTCAAGCGCAGCTTAATGATCCCGATATAAGTCGTGTGGTTTCACTGAAGCTGGAGAGGGATACCAAACCGAGTAGGAGGCAATCAACCAAAGAGTCAGCCATAGTTCAGCGGATGCTTAGGGCCTGGGATTCCCTCTGTGTACATGCAGGCCTTCTGTTCTACCGGAAGGAGGATGGAACCCAGGTACGCAATCTCCTCGTCCTTCCTCAAGAAATGAGAATTCAAGTGCTCGCCCACCTACATGACGGTATGGGGCATTTAGGTTTTGAGAAGACCCTTCAACATGTCAGCAACCGTTATTACTGGCCGGGCATCTATACAGAAGTAAAGTCCTATATTCATCAATGTAAGCGGTGCACTTTGAGAAAGATGCCAGATACCAAGATTTGCTCCGAAATGGTGAACATTCAAACTACCAGACCCCTAGAGCTTGTCTGTATTGATTTCTTGAGTCTGGAACGTGCCAAGGGTGGATACGAGAACATTTTGGTGATAACTGACCATTTCACGAGGTACGCGCAAGCTTATCCTACTCGAAACCAGAAGGCCAGCACGGTGGCGAGACTACTATGGCAGAAGTTCGTGGTCAATTACGGTATCCCAGAGAGATTGCATTCTGACCAGGGACGGAGTTTTGAAGCTGAAGTTATTCGTGATCTCTGTGGCCTACTAGGTATAGTGAAGAGTAAAACGACTCCGTATCATCCACAGGGAAATGGTATGACTGAGCGGTTTAACCGTACTCTACTATCCATGCTTGGGACGTTGGAATCAGAGCAGAAGACAGACTGGACTACTTATGTGGAAGTGGTAACACACGCATATAACTGCAGTAGGCATGACTCCACGGGTTATTCTCCATTTTATCTGATGTTTTTGAGAGAACCTCAAATTCCAGTTGACCTCATCTTCCCATCTCAAGAGGCCTCCAGAATTCCTATCCAAGATGGCAGTCATCATTCCTTTGTTCGATGTCTCAGAGAGCACATGCACCAGGTTCACCTAAAGCTGAGGGCTAATGTAGAGAAATCAAGAACCAAACAGAAAGCTGGTTATGACCTGCGTGCTAAGCCCAGTACCTTCCAGCCTGGAGATAAGGTCCTCGCTGCCAATAAGACACCACGAGGAAAATCTAAACTACGTGACCGCTGGGAAGAAACTCCATATGTTGTGGTCAGACAGTTGGAAGGAATCCCAGTGTATGTTGTGAGGAGGCTAGGTTCTCGCAAGACGCGGACGTTACATCGCAATATGCTTGCATTTTGTCCATTTGATGTCCATATCGAGGAGTCCTCACTCTCAAGCGCCGTTCTAGATGATGATGATAGGCCTCCACAGATGTCTTCTTCACAGTCTGCTATTGAGGAGCAGAACAGTTTCGAGGTGAGTTCTGCACCTGATGAATTCCAAGACCTGCATGGTGTCATTAACAGTGCCGATGAACAATCTATGGCAACAAGGTGTAGCAGTCGCAGTTACCACACTTCTTCAGACTCATCGATAGATGGTTCTTGTGAATCTTTGGAGGAACACCCAGTCGATCGTCCCAGGAGATCAGTGAGACCTCCGGAACGTTTTGGAGAGTGGAATTATGTTTAATTTAAGATGTGTTTTCATTAATGTACTTTGTTTTAAAGTTCTTGTTACATAATTTCAGATCCATAGTTCAGTTTGGGAAGATCGTGCTCAGTACTTTGTTTCTCAAGTCTAACATTGTTGAGGACAACAATGATTTTAGCTGTGGTGAGTGTGACATGGCTGGATAATCTTTATGATTTTTGTACTTGTTCAATTTTTCCTGTTTAATTCCAAATTCCCCTTTTACTTTCCCGATAGTGTTTTCCCTGAGGGGATGGCCTAAAATAAAGCCAGCCCTTTATCAGTACTGATTGCCATTTGCATGACCGTATTCCCTTTCTCCCTAGTGATAGGTTTATTACCTCTGCTTGTATGCAAAGATTGTGACCCCTGGTCTTTCCCCCTAGACCATGTTTTTTTTCCAGCTAAGATAATTCAATTGCAGACCGGCAGTGGACTTGACCACATCACCTTTTCTGGTTGCTCCATCATTGACATTTCTGCCTAGAACTTTGGTCTGTTGTGGATTTGGTTTTCAAAGCTATTTGTGATTTTAATTTGTAACTCGCTTTGATACTGTGTTGGTTTTTAGGGTTTAGTTTTTTTAAGTTTCATATTTTTTGTTCATAGTTATTTGATTATTTTTCAATTCAATTCTAAGCAACGTTTATTTCCATATATTATCATCAAGGAAAAAGTACAGTCAATACTTATTCGAATATCTAATTTATGGTTATAATGGAGTTTTGATTTGTTAATTGTGGAATCCATTTCTAGGCTTGAGTTCAGATTCTAGTCAAGTTGAAGTTATTTGAATTGTGTGGTTCTTCTCCATTACCATTTTCATTGAGTTGATCAAATAAATTATCTTTTCTTTCTTGTTCCTAAAAAGTCAGTGGCCATTGTCTCTTTTTATCAAATTGCCTCGCGCCTTTATCCTCACTCGATCCTAGGTAAACAGTTTCTCATTGCAAGCGAGTTCCCAAAAGCGGCATTTATCAGAAAATCCATTTTATTTATCATTTATTATCATTTATTTCAAAGTGTTCCATTTTTCCGGGTTACACATGCGCAATCTCTCCATTCAAGTATAAGATTGTAACACTCACAGGTCGTAAAATCCCTATCCAGCTTTTTGGTTGAAGCATGGTTGAAGTCACACATCTTCCACATCTACCATTTTGACTATGTTGGTCACCATGGATCCATTCTTAGAGATGGAGCAGGTGTCCACTAGAGCTACACTCCTGGTGAGGTATGTAGTCACCCTGGACGGCCTGAAGTAACACTTAATCAGTGGGGTTTGATATAAATTCTTTTGTTGTGCAGGTAACTACCTTGCAGGGCTACTACTGGCTGATGCAAACAGGTTTTCTTTTTCTTCCCTTTTGTCTGGCAAACCCTACCTTCAGACTGTTGTTCACTTATTTCAAATGCCAACATCACCCGAGATTAAGGAAGCTGCTTCCATGCCTTCCTTTTATTAGCTGTTTCAAACTCGGTGGAAATAAATTCTTGGCCACAACCAAGTTGAACCCCTAAGATGTTCATGTCGAGCTCTGATGCGACAGAGCTCTGTTGCACTTCATGGCATATAATTATACTTTGAGTAACTTTGAGACGTCTTGTACCTTTGAGTGTCAGAATGATGATTTCTACAGTCTCTGGTAGGATGGTTATTTTGCTTCCATATCAATCATGATAAAACTTATTGACCCAGTACCATAACCATTAGTTCTTCTCTGATCCAGGCTGTTGAGCCAGCTATCTCTCCCTCCAAGTGCCTGGCCCTTATTTGCGTTTTGGGAGTTGTTGTCGTTGGCTGGGTGTTAGTGATGGGGTAGCATCCACCCATTAGTTAATGGGGGCGCCACTCTTGTCCTTCAGGGATGTTGGTACATGTATAAGTATTGGCAATGTGCCCAACTTCTTTGCAAGTGCAGCACTCCATTGAACCTTGGTTTATTCTGATGGGGCTGGGTTTTGGGGGCCGACTGGTGCATGCTTGTCGAGTCTTGAGCCACTTTGGTTGCCCCGGCCTCCCCAATGGGGTTGGTGGGGGCTCAATCCAAAGATTTGACTTCATTCTTTAGCTCAGCGATTTTGATACCAGGGTTTTCTTGTGCGTAGCATCTCATTTCTCCTCCTAGAGATGCGATCAGCAGTTCCCAATATAAATCTCTTATTTAGAATGTCATCTTTGTTCTTTAGAAGGGGCTTCCATCTGAGTGGCAAACTCTTCTAATTTGCTGAGGAGTTTCAGTAGGTGGATCTGATGGAGAAGTATTGGGAGACCAGCTGGCTCACAACTGGCTGGTTGGGACTCATGACAGGTATACATGTACACTTCAATGATCCGTGATATGCTTTCATCAACAGCACTGCTCCTAACCGATACGGAGGGGGCAGAGTTGTCCCTCTGCAATGGCTTCACCTGTGACGTGGTCCAGATCTAGCTGTACCCCTTCCTTATTTGACATGTCTTTCATAAAGGCACATATCTTTAGCTCACTCCAGCTGAGGTTCTTGTTGCTCTTGCGCCTCTGTGTTGACCTGGATCTCTGAGAATAACCATAACTTTGGCAGGCTCACAAGCACTTTTCATCTCCACTTTAGCAGCCAAAGCTTTCATTTATTCTTAAACCTTCATCTTTGCACCTCATCACAGCTCAAACCTTTTTTGAAAGTGTCACTTACAATCCTGTTTATGACACAAGTGTCACTTACAATCCTGTTTATGACACTTGCATGTTAAGGAGAGTGGATAAAAAGTCTTTGCCAAGACAGAGTATGACATGTGGGGTTTTTTTTTTGCGAGAAACCAGTCCACCACCCATGGATGTAGCCTATCAAGCTCAAGGCATGGTGATCTGCTTATGGATTAACTTATAACTTAAGAGACAGCACACTTTTAAAGTGTTGGTCAGATTGATCTTTGTGTTTAACATGACGCATCATATTTAAGGCACATTCCAAAAAACTGTAAAACCTGACAATTGAAATGATTGGCAAACAAAATATATCTTTGAATGAATTGTAACACTTATATTAACTGAACTATTTAAACCAAAGCAACAACAGACATTTGGCACATTCAAAAACACTGCCTATCATTACAAAACTTAGGTTCAGATAATTGCTTTTCACAGGTTTTTTGTCAAAACTTTAAATCAGAAATAACCGAAGAAAATAAACAATGAAAACAGCAACACACTGTTTGAATGGACTCATGGATTCATATAACTATAATTTTTTTTAAATGTTGCATCAAAATAAGCAACAGTGACTTCGGGGGACATAAATGCCTGTTGAGGATTGTCGTTGGTATGAACTTCATCACCAGTGAGTCCTCAGAATAAAACTTTACTAGCAAAGGACATGAGAAATAACCCCAAACTTAGGATTTTGTCTTGATATTTGTGTTAATTAATATCGCAACTACAGACTTTTTCACAAAATATTTGAAACCTGACAGTACAAAACCCAACCCAGCCTGTCAACTCTAAAAATATTAATTGCCAAAAAAACAAATAAACTAGAACAACGAAGCTGACATGGCAAGCTGCCGATCGCCTGATAGAAAAACAATGACAAAACCAATCATTTGATTAGAAAAACCAATCATTTGATCAACTGATGTTCACTTAGGGTTTTTAGATTCCATAAAACAACACTAAACAAAAATGTTGAAGCTTGATGCTAAAACTTTAACATCTATTGATTGAGAACGACCGGACAACAGACGGACAGAAATTGTCACATAGACTCACTCTGCTTCGCAGCTCACCAAAAAATACAAATATCTCTGAATGAGTGGTAATGGAACAAGAACATTTCTGGTGTTAAGTTCTGTTTAAACTAGAGCAACAACTGAATTGTGCACAATAACTACAAAATTTTAGACCAGGGGTAAATATCAAAAGTTTACCTTTTGTTGGATTCACCTTTTACTGGAGAGTAAGTGCAGCTCATTATTATAGGTTGGTCTTGGACATTAAGGCTCTACTTGTTGAAGGGTATGTCTTCGAAGATGCTAAGCCTTTCTGAAACACAAACAAATTGCACAATTTACAATATTACCAAGTTTGTTAATTAAACACATTACCTACCAGTATCATTAAAACAGTTAGGTTTAGATCAATTGCTTTTAACCGAGTATTTTTTATCTACATTTTAATAAAAAATAAACAGGATAAATGAAGAGAATTAACACCGAAAACAGCAACAAACTTAGGGACTTTTAGACTCATTAAATTTTGTTATTTATTGTTGAAATCAAAATGATCATGACTGATTTTGAAGCACATCAAAATGCCTGAAATACTTATCTTGAAGATTGGTGCTGGTATAAAATTTATAATCAGTGAGCTCTCAGAATAAATCTTAACTAGCAAAGGGCAAGCAACATTTAAATTACCAAAAGCTAAGAATTTGTTGTAAAAAAAAACACGGAACATAGCCTCTGTCACTATGAACTGAATTGCCAAAGAAACTACAAAAATGTTTAAATAACGTTAATACTATACCAGAAAACGAACGATATTGTTGGACTTCAAGTCTACATAAAAAATAAAAAACAAGAACCCTGGACTTGTTGGGTCAATTAATTAACTGGCCTGATGCTAAAATCACTAGCCTCAGGCTTGTGGTCCAGTGTAAAATGTCAAGGCCTGGTATTGTAAATGAATTCATTATCAAACAAACAAAACAAATTAACAATTTTCAAAAGTTTAATAACATCAATCTGTAACAAAGTTCATCCGCTTAAGTGTGACGTTCGAAGTGTGGACCTGAGAACAAAAGAGGTCCACACAGTGTAGGGATTGAAACATAATGTGGACTTACAGTACACATGTCCGCACATTGTTTTTTAAAGTGTTGTAGAATAGCACTTTTTTAAAGTGGTCAGAACAATTGAATGTCCACAGACTAAAGTGTATACAATACAGAACTGGGTGGGTTAGGCTTTGCCTGGCCACAGTGTGTAGTGATATGACTGTACATGTACCTATGTTTCCCGCCTGTACATGATGCTGCAAAGACAGCCCACTGCACAATGATGTATATAAAAACCAGGAACATATTGTAATCAATGATTGACTTACTTTTAAATCAACCTCGGTTGGACATCTGTTATATGAGGATGGGCTGAATTAACACCATGCAAGCACCTCTCTGTTATTGTAAATTGATATGGATGAAAAAAGAAGTAAACATCAACAATTTGTTTTTAAACTTCCAGTTGAAAAAATAGACAATCTCATAATATTGAATGTCATTGTCAGTAATGATATTTCTAAACAAAAGTTGCCTCTCTTAAATGAAAATTTCAGTTCCTTAAAGGTTTTTTTTTAGTAACATGAGTTTTTCATATTATATTAGGGCAACAAGAAAAGGAGTTGCAAGTTTGTATAACCCTTTTCAGATGAAAAAAAATCAGATTTTTTAAATGAATGTTCGACTTTTTCCCCCTTTTTAAAATGATCATCTTGAGGAATTTACTAAAACTTAATTGTTAACCTTTAGAAAAAAACCAAGCAGACTTCTCGGGCACACATGCACAGAGAAATTAAAATGGCATTCAGCAAGTAGCGCTGTCAAGACTACCAATACCATATAGATCCCACAAATGGTGTACATGTAGTTTGATTTCTTCACTTTATATTAAAGGGCCTATGCAATACTTATTTTTCACAATTTAGAAATTTATTTTTTGTAGTTTATTTTTACTTTCTGTATACAATTTAAAATAATAAAAAATTGTGTGAGTAGTGTAAAATGTTTAAAATTTGCAATAATTATTTTTATTAATTAAATTCCTTATTTTTTACGCCGCGCGGGGGCGCTGTTCGTGACGTAGACTGCGGAGAGTTCATAAGCAATTCAGAATGGTCTGGTACCAAGAATATGTTGCGGGTACCATGCTAATGTGGCAGCTGATGCATGCGCTACGTGTACATGCACACACGGATCGCGGAAATTCCTACAGTACACACAACGCATTGTACATTAACAATCACTACGACGGACGTGATATAAAAAGACGAACATACATGGCCGAATCTTCATCATTTTCAGCAGTACATGAAGAATTTTCGGGGACTAATTCTTCGGATTTAAGTAGTGAGGCTGACAGTGATTATGAAAGAAATGAGGAGCTAGGGGTTCGGCCATACATGTACGAGCCAGAGAGAGGCGACGACGATGTCTCAAAATGCACGGAACAGATGACCGAGTGCTCGGTTGGCCCTGACCACTTTGCCCGAGTCAGCTTGACTTTCGCCATCCAAATTCTTCGAAATTTTGGGTCAGAGGGAAAACGATGGAGACTGAAACCATCCTTAGTGGTGTTGCTGCAACCAGCAACAACACAGGTCGGTGGCATTCTGAATAAATGCCCTATTTTTTTGATGAAGCAGCGACAAACTGAAGAAACTTTTAGAAACTTCACACGGTACAGTATGCGTGTGACGCACAACACGTAGAACCAGGAAGTGAGCCGATCTCCCTAGTCTACGTCACACATTCTTATGATAATGAGGGAATGGGCGGGGCGTGCTGGGCACCCCTAAAATATTTTTTTATTTTTTTAATGGCATAAACGCGGTGAAACCAAAGGTTTAATGGGTAAATATTTGTTCAGGTAGGATCACTTTATGACTTTAACTAATAAAAAAATGCATTGCATAGGCCCTTTAATTTAAAGTGTAGGCCTACACCTCAGTTTCTGTAAACAGTTTGTAAATCCATGCCTGGAATTCCATCTTTGGAAGGGAGAGGCCATTTTCATTTTGCAAACTACATGGTGTAGTATAACTTTAAGGGACTTCCATTGAATTTTTTCAAAAGTCTACTTAAAAATGTTGAAGGGGCACAAAGGTCATAACCAGGGGGAACAGAGGACATGACCTCCGATCTGTACTGGTCCTGCACTAAATTTCAGGTCTGAAAATCTTTTTATTCAAAATAACTAGTTCTTATGTAGCGTATTTTACAAACGTACTTTATACAGTAGTGCCAATAACTCTGAAGGCTTTTTCAAACACAAAATCAACTTGCAGTTGTCCACTTATACCAGGCCCGTAACTAGGCAGAGAAGGGAGGGGGTACGCCCCCCAATATAAAATAAAAAATATGCGCAAGAATAAAAACTAATAAAAATTAAACAACAAAAAACCCCAATAATAATGATATAAGTAATAATTATATAAATAATAAATCCTAGTTACGGGCCTGAATACCCCTGGGTGAAAAGAACTTCTTAAAAAAGCAATTTGTCTGAAGCATCTTGCTTTAGAGCATATAAGTGTCATGACAGGGATTCAAACACCCACCGTCATGACTGCTCAGCCATTACTATTTTTGACCACTAACCCTCGGAACTGTGGTGAAAATCTAAATATTTGATGCACACAAGACATATCAAAAACCATTACTCATTAGCGTGCATCTGATACAGCATTTTGACCTCTTTTCTTTTGAAAATTTCCTAAATCCAAAAGTATAACTAAAGTCTAAAGAGTATGCGCTCACAAATCACAGCTGATCCTTATTTCACAATAGTGTGTAGTGCAGCAGTTTTCAAGTTCTTCAATCAAGTTTAAAAATATATATTTAGGCTTCAGCATTCTTTTCTTCTTCTTGTTCTTGGTTTGTACACAATTTCGGTAAGTTATAAAGAGTTTTATTTTTAGTGATAAATACTTTTCAAGCAATGGTAAAATTCTTCCCTAGCACTTTTCAACGGCGACCGCGCCTTGTCAAGCCCTGCTGAATGAAGTGCATGCTGCAGGACGTCAGGGTGTCCACCCAGAATTACGTCCTGCCAGCACCAGTCCAGGTCTGGCAACACATGTGGGTTTTAAACTTAGCGCCTTGTGCCGGAAAAAACCCCTAAATATCCTCAAATTATGCGAAAAATCCATTTTCAACACTTTAAATTTGAAGACAAGTGACTTATCTACTCACCGTCGCACCTTTACAGTAGTTTACCCTCGGAACTGTGGTAAAAATCTGAATTTTTTGTAGCAAAAGACATCAAGACTTCTACACACCGGTTCTCTTCGAAGTAATGTGCATGCAGCATGGCGGCGGTGGCACAGCGCCCTCTCACACTAGGCTACGCCATTTCGTTTTCTTGTTTGCATAACAAAATGCCCGCCTGCCCTTATTTAGCTAAATATGACCGTATAATTGGAAAGTAGAATTGTCTCAAGGCGGGACTAATTATTTGGAAGGGAGTGATTAGAACCATTGAGTCTTTTCCTACCTCCATGTTAGAACTAACTTCACATGGATGAACTTAGAGAACAGGCGTTTTACCCTCTGGATAAGGCCCTATTTTTTATTAATTTTTTTCTAAAGAGAGATAGGCCTGTAACTAGTCCCGTGATTAAAGTGAAGACCTAAAAAAATAATGTCATGACTAAAACAGGAACTTATCAATACTACCAATCCAGTTATTAAAAAAAAACATTTTATGTGCGATTGAAGTATTGAACACTGTTATGTTGCCTACCGCTTAAATCATTACCAATTTCTGCTGAATATTTTACTAGGGATCTGGATCAAGTCATAACTTTTAGGCCTATTTTTGTATTTTATGCCAATGCAAATTGTCATATTCATATGAGCAAGAGATGATGTCATGTCATGTCATGTCAGGCAGAATTTCAATTCTTGCAATTAGTTGATGCCTGCCTGCACAACAAAGTGGACATAGAATTTAAAAGTATTTCGCTGTCGTAGGCCAAACTTCCTTTTCTTTACTAATTTTTTAGTGTAAAACGCAATCTTTTCTCACAAATTGTTTTAGTTAACAAGTATATCTTGGGGTTCACTTAAACATTTTCAACAAGTGTTTCCCTAAAAATAATGACATCACTGTAACAGCGCCCTCAGTTGTCCAAATAAGGGAGGAACGTGTTAGACTAAAATTCAATATTCAATGGAAACAAATCTAATAATTATGGGTGTCTTGTCAATTAATTTTCACACATGTAGGCCTAAGGATATTAGGAATGGCCAAAAATATATTCATAAGATTTTGTTCCCTTCACACAGGCCCTTTTCAACAAAATGCATTAAATAGAAAAATCTGATTTGAAACAAATTGTGCCACATGCCAGTTTAGGTTAGTTTAACTTTATTGGACTTTTGCCACTGCTCTTGTCAATAAATAAAAAATCGACATAAAAAATACATAACAAATTGATTAACATAGTCCAACACCTGGAGTGGCCAATGTGTCCCGTCACATGTATTCGAGAAAAAAATCAAAAGTAAAGGTTAATTTTTCAGTCAGGAATTGTGCACGCTTATTTCACAAATCATGTGGATTGCGCGGTATTGTGGTGTACAACTTTTGGAAAAGTAAGAAATCCGGCCATGAACAAATAAAGCTCCCATGATCCACCGATTTGCTTTTTTCCCTGAGCTGTTTACCTTTTATATAAATTACTTATTAAATCATAAAAACGGACAAACCAATAACAAGTGTACCGCATACTTTAGAACATATAAACCAACACTTATTTTCTATACAATAACTAGCCATTTCATGTTGAGGAAAAAATGAAATGATAACATATTGACAGTATTTGAAAAGCAAAATGACTTCAGTATAACATGGTAATGTTTGACCTATAGTTTACACAGTAAACAAACCTTTAAAAAGTTAAACATGTTTTTATGGCATGTTTGAAATTCCCTTTATAAATCTATGCAATACTATTAATTTTTAACTATTTTAAAATTCTTACAAGAATATCTAGATAAAAATAGTTTCAAACTATTTCACATCAAATAGGCTCCAAACAGCAACAATGGCGATGGCATCACTGATGACAACAATAGCAATGATAAAAACAGTAAAAACAACAATGACGCGTAAAAACACAAAACAAAAATGCTTTTTTACAACTTTTTTGTAAATTCTTCTTATGAAATATTATCAAGTCATTTGAAGTTGAGATTCGTAAATTTATTGATGGGCAGAGCCTAATGAATTTGCAGATACAGCTCTTTTTCGATAAAGGTCAATGCCAGTGCAAAATAATAAATATAATAACTAGAATAACTAGTTTTTATATAGTGCTTTATATATGGGGTTGAAACGTCAGGCCACTAACTAAACTTATTTTTTGAAATCTTTTTCCCCCGACAGGTTTTTGAAAAATAAAATTACATTATGAGACCCATGTATGTAACACCTTAAATAAGGTTTTACAATGTGCTGTGGCCAATTCAGTACCCACTACCAGAAACACAGGGTCAAACCTCTCCTCTTATAGTGATAATTGTAACTGGGTTCTTTTACAAGCATTACACAAAACACGGGACCAATGGCTTGACGTTCTATCCAAAGAATGAAGCAGTAACAGTTATGGTGTCTTGCTTAAGAACACAAGTCTCCATCATGACCAGGACTCAACATTGCATACCCTTTAAAACTACCATTACCAAACCAATAGACCTTATGCATATGACGTCATTTGAGTAGGGCGCCCTCACCTAGAGGTCAAAAGGAAGATGCTCATTGGCCAGTCTTGTGCGCCGCGCGTACAAATCAGCGCGTTTCCATTGTTTCATCATCAGTTTACCTCTAAGATGGCGGCTTGGTGACGTCAATGCATAAGGTCTATTCTTACAAAATGATGAGCTCATCATCAGAGTACCCTTTCCTCCCACATTTGCAACATTTTATACTAAAGAACAGCGCCTGACCATCAGGTGCCGCATTCTGCTAAGGCTCAACAAGCATGTGGAAATTGCAGTCAAAAAAGGGATTCCTTCTTTTGACACCACCCTGTAGATCATACTATTGGTCTATGTTCAGGCGTTTACTGATTTCCTCAATTTTCTCCCGTAGCATTTTAACCCAGTCCTGTCCCTCTTTGAACTCTGTGAATCGTGTTGGCATGGAGCTCAGATTCTCTATGTATGGTGTTGACTTGGGCTCCAAACCAGCCGCAAGTTCAGCCTCTGGAAACTTGGCTGGATGAGCAGTGGCAAAACAAACAGTGGGTCCATGATTGGTAAGATTGGAGTCTTGGTTATTCATCCTCTGCCTGTTTGATAAGACAAAACAGACAAACACAATAAATACACCCTGCATTATTAGTTTGCGTCGTGAAAGTCCATATAGAGCCAATATCCAATGACTTTATAGGCTAGACTATTTTGTCCTTCCCAGTCTTTATTAACTAGATACTTTGATTTGCATGAATCAAAGTAGGAAGGTTCAACATGTTCCCATTAGCAAGTTGTATCTCAACCCCCTACCCTAACACACACAAGTGTGTAACAGCCTGCAATCGTGGACCCTCCTTTGTTCAACTCTTTGTGATAGCAACCGTGGACCACAATGCTTTCCTTTGTGATAGCAACGGTGGACCTATTGTCCTCTTTTGTTATAGGTCCCTGGTTTGAATGTGGTTACCTACTCACCTAAACCAACTTAAATCACTAGACCCTTACACATGTAACTGAAACTAAGATCAATGATTATTGTGTAACAGTCATTACACCAAGGTAATATTCTGGCTACTTTTGAGTCAGCTGTTCACTCCTTGCATTGTCAGCCATTTGCAAATTGGGGACAGCAGTGAAAAGAAGCACTATCGACTTATTATATACATGCATTGTTTTGTTTACATTGTCTCTGCTTCTATGTGCTTGAACATCTTTATAGCCGCCAATTCTTATACGGTCTTACAATTTGAGAGATTCTTAGACTCTCTACAACAAACAGAAATTTGATGGTTATTTTGTAACAAGCAAAGTCCTGACAAACTTGAAAATAAAATGAATTGTAGCTATTTAATGACTAACTAGTAAGAAATATCTGCATAAGCTTTCGTAGGAACAACCACTTCATCAGATGCAATAAAGAAAAACAACTTCAACCAAGGTTTGTATACTGTCCAGCACAGTCTATTTTCAGAATGAATGTAGACAACTTACCGGTCAAGCTTGTCAAAGTAGTAGCTGACACCCACAGCTGTATGAGGGCAAACTCGGTACTTATGTTCCTGCCAACATCTTTGCATAGTCTTGGTAATCTGGTCGTCCTGGCACGAATAGGAAGACCAGACCTCTTGCATCTATGAAATGAGAAGTATACAAGTCTGACTTGCTTGGGTAAAAACAAAACAAAAAACAGAAACATCATCACTGTAGTTTAATTGATTCAATCATTTCATTTTTATCAACCACTTTAACAGTGAAAATCTATATGTTTAATATAAATTGAAGCTCCAACAGAAAAGGCAAGTTAAAAATTGTACTTAAACCCAAACCCCTGGCAGAACTTTACTCCGTCCTCAAAAATCATTGAAATTGTTCAGCGGATTTTGGAGGTGACCGAGAAAGTTTTGGGTTAAAAAGCATTCATTATTTGTTTTGAATAACTCAAAAAGTAGACTTTTATCATTTAGAGGAAAACCTAATCACTGGAATGTACAATATTGTATTCTAGCATCCACTATGAGGGTGTTTTGTTCGGCTGTGAAAGATAGGGTTATAGTTGGACGTGTGATGACAGTCATCGAATGATGAAGGGCTCCAGCATCTTCAGCAAAAAGACACTGATGCCTCAGCGATAACTATAAACTGTGTATGGGATTTCAGGCATCGCATGGCGAGGTGTATCAATGTATATTTGGTTTGTGGTAACACCATGTGTATATCTACTTGCTAGTGCTTTTTATAACTGTTTTTTTTTTTTATAATCACACGTCAAGGTTTCAGCTGCACTACCAATGCAACCAACCAGCGTGCATGGTGTGTTTAATGATACTCTAGTTTGATTTTGGGTTGAACAAAGAAAAATTGACTAGAGCGGGATTTGAACCAACGACCTCCGGATCAACGTGCTGGTGCTCTACCAAATGAGCTATCTAGCCCTATGTTGGCAGTCTCCCTTTTTTTTCAATATCTTTGTTCGGGGGTGCCAGTCAGAAGCCATTCAATCGTAAACTGCCGTGTAGCCAGTTTGTAAGAAAATGTTAACAACAAGTATCATAAGTGTTGAACATAACCTAAACTGGGACTGATGAAGTCCGATTAACAAACCTTGAGTAGAGTCTTCTCTGGAATCTGTGTCTTGTTAGTGCTCTCAAATTCCTCCATGACTTTCTTGACTTGGCTAACGTCTTGATTTGAGAACAGGTACAAAATTCTCTCCACATTGTATGGATTCTATTCAAATGGCCACAAAAGCATACAAAGGTTTAGTCTTTGCTTTTGGAGGTAGTGAGTTTGTAAAATTCAAAATTGAAAAGGTAATGGCAACATTTTTACATCATAGCGTTTGCACTAATGCATATACATAGCGCTTGGTCCAAGCACAGTACAGATTAATGCCAATAGCAGAAGTGTATATTAGCTGTGCTTTTTTTAACTGTAAAGTAAGGGTATTAAATTTCAATTGGCAGTTACAAAAAATAAAGAAGTGAAGTATCTAAATTAAAACAGGAATTTTTTTAAATATAAATTTCTGCATTATTTTTGTTGATAACTTCACAGTCAAACACGTCTATAAATTGGAATTTTTCCAGTTTAAACAATAACGTATGCACTTATTAATCCATACAGACAAAAGCACATGCTGTGTTTTTGTGGGAGACATTTGACTAGAATTGCTTCTCATCACCCAGGAGTAAATGGGTACCTGCGAGGGGAGAGATTGATGATCAGATATGAATGATTAGTACCCTGTGCGCCCAATCGGGTGCCGGTGCTGCATACTCCAAAGGAGTTGAGGTGGTTCAGGAAAGCTTTTAAGGCCCAATGAAGGGTAGTAATGGTGTAAGATGATTTGATACAACGTTTAAAAGCGCCTTATTATTATTTATGATACATATAATAAGAATGAACAAAGTATACAGCAATCCTTCACCGATCTTGAACTCTTGGTGGCAACAGATACCGCCATTATTGTGGTGGTACCTGGGTGGTACTGCGCGGCCTAGCGACGGGTTTAAGCGATTTGCAAAGTGAAAGTCCAATAACCCGCGACTGATCAAATGATCGCCGTGTAGCCAAAACCTTATACCAGTCGCTAGGCAGCGCAGTACCACCCAGGTACACCGCAGTAATGGAGGCATATCTGCTGCCACCAAGAGTTCAAGATCGGTGAAGGATTGCTGCATAGATTTGTTTACCTTTATATCCATGGCAACGGAGTATGTCTTCACGACCTGAGACGCTAAAGAATAGTCTCCATGTGTGACCATACGGTGTATAACATCATTGATGTTAACTGCTGAGACTAGCTTGACTGGTAGACCCATGGCATGAGCGATGCATCCACCTTAAACACAAACATAAGATTTCACTCGAGGAACTGTTGCCCCCATTGCGCAGAAAAACAGGGAAAAAGAGTAACAAGCAATGAGTAAATAAAACAGAATACTGTGAAAGTTCATTCGTGACTGTACACCATTCTGGTTTTCTTGAACTTGTACATTTCATAGTCACTATACTTGTTCCCCCCCCCACCCCCCTCTTGTTTGGTAGTATCAGTTACAATAGTACAAGGGATGACCTACATTTGGATACAGTAGCATAAGGGGGTGGGGGGGAGGCATGTGCCCACCCCTCAACCCGGGTCCCCCAACCCATTAATTGCCTCACTCACAACTTACCGCTTAAAGGGTGTGTACAACATTGGTAATTGCCAAAGACCTGTATCCACAGTTGATGTGACCTAACATATACATGAAATAACAAACCTGTGAAAGTTTAAGCTCAATCGGTTTTCGGAGTCATGACAAAACAGTGAAAAACCCTGCAGGATAAAGACTATTGTTTTACTCGTTTCCTAAAAACTATGGCATTTCAAGTGAGAGCTTCTGACAGTATAAAACATTGTGAGAAACGACGTAGTTTTTGAGAAGGAGGTAATTTCTCACTAAAATATTTGAATCTGAGAAAGGCTTCAGGCATGAAGTCTTTCTCAGGCAATTGAAAGTACACAATTCTATGCAATAATGGGTTTTTTCTTTCATTATTTTCTTGCAACTTCAATGACCAATCAGGGTTCTGCCCACGGTGGTCGGTGCCGGAAAACCTGACCAGCACTCATGATTCCCCGACCGGCACTCGCAGATTTTTTTCTTTTTCCGACCACCACACGTTTTCCCTTTTTTTTGCCCATTTCCTTCAAAATATTTTGAACAACGTGTAAAACAAATTATTTACCAGTAAACAGTTTTATCCAAAGTTTCGAGTAGCCTACTTCTTTGGTTTGAGTCAATTTTAATGATCCAGGATCGAGCATTCCTCCCGCCTGTACGATGTACAATATATCCAACGCACGAAACCCGCATTGATTTTGCAATGGTTTCCAGTCACGCTGATTATAGCTTTACGCTTGGAATAACATGATACCAGTTTCATCATGTTGCGAACCCTATTCTACAGCGTTTAATACAACGGAAATGAACTGCAGAGTAAGCACCATGCTATAGATGCTGTAAATTGTTTTCCCATGGCGGTAAAGGCGTGCGCGCACTGAGGGCCTACATTCAAGGCACAGCTGCAGGGCGCACGTGTGTAACCACTCCGTGCACGATCGAAAGGAAATTGACTTGACTGTACTAGGAAAAAAAAAAAATTTCCGGCACTAAACAAATCCTGGGCAGAACCCTGACCAATTGAGCTCAAATTTTCACAGGTTTATTATTTTATGCATATGGGATACACCAAGTGAGAATACTGGTCTTTGGCAATTACCGAAAGTATATCCTGCCTTTAAAGCTAAATTCCTCATACTATAGAAACTGTTGCTACATGTATGTCTCATGGTTCGGGGCAACCTTTTAGTTACATAAGAGAAGGCAAACACCCATACACAATTCTGAATGAATGTGTATGGCAGAATGGTACCAGGGTTTGCTCATCTGGAGGTTGCTATACAAAAGCTTTCCCGAACCATTTCACATAGCAACTGTCTTCATAGTCTGAGGAGTCCAGCAATAACTTGTGACTAAGCAAGTCATAGTATCAGACATTATAAAAATTTAACTTGCAAATGTCTTATTAATTCACAGCTGTAAAAACAAAAACCCAACAGGAGTGCCACCCCCTGGAAATCTGGCCTTAGCTGTGCAAGTGACTGTGCCAGTGACAGTGCCAATAACCTTTACCCTTGAATCTAGAACCATAGAGAACTAACCAGTAATGTGACCAGCTGCTCCAGTTGGCACCACAATCTCCACCGTCTCTCCAACCGTCTTGCAGACTGCCAGGTAGCCGTAGAAGAAGTTTACAGTCTGTACCAGAGTTCTGATCATATTGATGGAGTTCATGGTGCAGAGGTTATGGAGTGTCTTAAACTGCTGGTCTAAGATGACAGGTTTGATGATGAGATCAAGATCGTCTGAAGAGCCCTCCGCTTAGAAGGAAAAGATACACAAAATAGTAACAACATACATTTAAAAAGCCGATTTAACTCATTCAGTGCCAAGGTCGTACATGTAAGATCTATTTTATGTACTCAAAAAGTGTCATCAATCATACATATGACCCATAGTACACATTTATCACGAAAGGCCAATATAACTCAAGAAATTCAATTGATTTTGGGATGTACAAAGGCAACACAAATCAGCAATATTTTGTTCGGTGAGAAAGAGTTATTGTACATAATTTCAAGAAAAAAAATATAAAAAGCTGGGCATTTTATGTTCAAAACGCAAAATGATAGCCTGCTCTGAATTATTTAGTTTTTTGTAGATGGAGTCCACAAGAAATATATATTTTTTGTGTATGAGTCCCTCACCTCACAATAGAACAGGGTAAAACTGTCTTTTCTCCAAAACACTCACATTCCAAAATCTGAAAAGCACGAGGTCAAACAAACTATGTGAAAAAGGACTGGTGACGTCAGCCGTGACTACTTCATTTGGACCTGCCTTTAGCCCGAAGGATGTAAGGCGCTAACGCAATACACCCCCAAACTTCACCATTGGCAATCAATATGGCTGTGAAAGTGATGAAAGGAAGATCCAACAGGAGCCAATTTTCAACGGATTTGTGATTTTATCTTTATTTTAATAAGACCATCCATGGGCCGCTCTTTAATCAGGAGTTTTGTGAGGTAGAACTTGTATGGCTCAAAATTAAACCTTTTTTAAAGAAATCAAATTAGCATTTTCAAAATGCAGAGTAAAGACATTTTATGTAGTTGAGTACAGTTCATATGACTCTGGTCATTGAATGTCTACTGTCTCAAGCCTGAGCGAATACTAATTATAATAATAATAATAATAATAATAATAATAATAATAACTAGTTTTATATGGCGCATTTTACAATAACGTCTCAATGCGCTTTACATTAGTGTCCTGGTCATTGGGCCAATAACATTCCTTTAATCTTTCTCAGTTCCTTAGGGAGTAGTACAGCCCGGAGCTGCTGTGGTGCTCCGATGGCTTTTTCGAACACAATATCAACCTCTACCCTTGCAGGTACCCATTTATACCCCTGGGTGAAGAGAAGCAATTATAGCGACGTGTCTTGCCCAAGGACACAAGCGTCATGACCGGGACTCGAACCCACACCCCGATGACTAAACCACCAGAACTTGAATCCGATGATCTAAACCACTCGGCCAGGACACACTTCAAAATTCAATTTTCTACAAAGTGTGGCCCAATTTAAAGGTTATACATAATTGGTAAGGATAAAAAAAAAAAAAAATTATTTTAGTTTGAAAGCTTACCGATTATGAAGTTCATACTAGAACCTTTTTTTCTGTGCATTATTTCTTTCTGAAACTTAGATATAGGGGCCTATTCAAGAAAACAGCATCCAAAAACCTTACAAACCACAAACAGCTGACTTTGATTGTTACAACCAAAATTAAGGACAAAGATGTGTTAACATGGTGAAAATTGAGCATGTTTTTCACTATTTTCACACAACGGATTTAGCCTAAAATTTTCACAGGTTTGTTGTTCCAAGTAAATGGTTCATCACACAAAACATGAAAAAAGTCTGTGACTATTCTGTCAGCTCTACCAATACTGTATAATGTACATTTAAGTGTCCAAGTTGGTAAACAAGTAGTGCAAGTGCATTTATGCCATGCATACCTTTTTGTCACTGGACAGTCTTGGAGGTCTAGTGGTAAGACATCTGCTATAGAAAGGCAGGGCTTGTGGGTTCATCCCCCAGTGTAGAATGTCTGTGGATTTTGTCCCATGTAATTTGAGGAAAGCAGTGAGTTGGAGTGCAATTATTTGTTATAGCACAGTAATTGATTGTGAATTTTCATTGGTCGAGAACCAATCACAAAGACAAAGATGCATAGTACAGTACTTGGCTCAGGGGAACATGAGTGGTGTACCCCACTGGGTACATTATCTTGATCATTGGTCATTTCCAGCACCTTAGTACAATAGTAAAAATAGTCCTAGGTTTGATTTTTGTAATTATGCTGGTACTAGGTAAATTGTTTTTTGTTCCTGTGGAATGTGCCATCGGGAACAGTGAAGCAACATTTCTGTCAACTTTCACCACTGTTCGTGTTTTTTTTTAACTGTGCCAATTTCATGATAATAACGTTGGAAGCTGACAACAAAGAAGACAAATCTATTTTCACAGTAGGGCCTATGACAAAACAAAGTTTTGCAAGCTCTGTGATGCGGTCCATGGGTTTTGTACAACCTTGGGTGCCTAATGGTGTACAAAACACCATAGACCCTAGAGTGCAACAATTGTATGGTGTACCATTGTCACACATGTACAAGAATTCACGAAGAGTGACAGTGCATTTTTCCCTGTTATTAAAATATTTTCACATTCATTAGTTCACATGAAAATAGTACAAATATTACAGACCAATATTTCAGTCCATTAGAAATCGAAGCCGGGTCATGAAGTTCAGCTCAGTTCAGACAGAGTTCTCAATGCAAATGTAGGTAACTTGTCATAAACGTGCAACCACTTCATGATAACTTGCTTGTGTTAAAGGCACTGAACACGTTTGGTAATTACTCAAAATGTATATTGCCATAAAAACTTACTTGGTAACGAGCAACGGAGAGCTGTTGATAGTATAAAACATTGTGAGAAACGACTCCCTCGGAAGTAACGTAGTTTTTGAGAAAGAGGTAACTTCTCACTAAAATAATAAAAGACTTCATGCATAAAGCCTTTTATTAGCATCTGAAAGCACACAAAATTGTGCAACAAGGGTGTTTTTTCTTTCTTTATTTTCTTGCAACTTCGATGACCGATTCAGCCCAAATTTTCACAGGTTTGTTATTTTATGCATATGTTGGGATACACCAAGTGAGAATACTGGTCTTTGATAATTACCAAACATGTTCAGTGCCTTTAAACCAAACACGCTTA
This sequence comes from Leptasterias polaris, assembly GCA_037783415.1. Lineage (NCBI taxonomy): Eukaryota > Metazoa > Echinodermata > Asteroidea > Forcipulatida > Asteriidae > Leptasterias > Leptasterias polaris. The sequence continues at coordinate 603,737 of JAZGTN010000038.1, forward strand.
TAAGTCTTCTTAAAAAATGTACGCAGATTTTTTTTGAACTTAAATAATGTCAAAAAGACAGTGATGATGGTATTCAGTGATTTACACTAACTGGGTGTTTTTGGATCTACTACCAAGACCAGTGGTGTAACGTGGCCAAACGGTTAAGAGCACAGGACTCAAGCTCTGGTGTTTCTGGTCAGCAGGGTGTGGATTTGTTCTGGTTGAGTCACGCATGTCCTGGAACAAGATATTTTTCCATAATTGCTTTGTCCTTCGGATGGGACATTGTACTAGGATTGGTAGTGCACGTAAAATAACTCAGAAGAGAAAGAGTAGAGCTTAACCCTGGTGTTTCTGGTTCACAAGCACCCTTGTTTACAGGTTTCCTCAGGCTTGCAAGTTACAGTGATTAAGTTCACTTACACTGTATGAGGCATCCTCGGATTCATTACCAGAAACATATAATAATGATAATAATAATAAGCAGTGAACATCTTTCATTATGGCATAATGTATAATCATCTAAAGTTCTTTCACATACCTGATATGCAGTGAACATTTTCTGCCATGACTGTAATCATTTGAAGTTCTTGTATATGAGTACAGTAACCGTGGGGATAGAGTACAACGATGTCAATCCGATCTAAACCCCGGACTGCCTCGATAGAAGACGGCCCTGTGTCTCCAGATGTTCCTGTCAAAGTACAATTATTTTAACAAAGTCACCTTTGAATGTGTTTTAGTCAATTTCTTACACCTTAAAAATTACGTGAATATACGAGCATGTTTGGTTTGTTTAGATTTGCCTATAGGTCACTGCTTGTTGCACTTTCCCTCAAATTTCTGATGCATTGAATTCTCAGAGGCAGGGCAGTGGTTGGATTCGAACCCAGGCCGTGTTAATGAATGGTGCCTAAAACCAGCCCCTTAGACCACTCAGCCACGCTACCTCCAGCACAGTTGCTAGGCAGTTGTTATGGTGGGCAGGGCTTAATTGATCAATCTACTGTTAAGCAGCACTCACCAACAACGATGGTCACATGGTTTTTACTTTTGTTGAGGAAATATTCCAGGAAGCGGCCCAGGATAAATGTTGAAAGGTCCTTGAAGGCTAACGTCTTGGTATTGCAGAGCTCAAGTACATTAAGACCATTGGAGAATGAGGACAGAGCTGCTACCTCTTCCACAGGAAGACGGGAGTAAGCTTTATCAACGATATCTAAAGTATGGAGGAACAAATGAAAGCATGTATAATTTGAGTGGAAATAGACCCCTTGCATATGACGTCAAACTCTTAAAAAGCGCCCTCACTGAGGCCAAAAAGCGCCCTCACTGAGGTCAAAGGAGGCAGATGATTGGACGATAGGTGTTCTTTGTGCGTAAAATCGTGCGTGCGACCTCAGCGTCGTGTAGCGTTTCGAGTTATGCAAGGGGTCTATAGGAGGAAGGTGTTAAAGGAGGTTTCATCAATCAGAAGGGTCATTATGTGGCAAAACTACTTAGCTTTCAAGCAAGGCAAGCTCAGATGGCAGACTGTAGAATGAAATTTGACACTGGGTACAGTGGCTAAGCCAAACGCTCATTGATTTACTAACCTGTAAAGCTAATAAAGAATGGGAGGACAACAGCGGTATCGTTTGAGCGGAAATATCACGAAGGAGGAACATAAGAGGATAGCTTACAATGTAGAGAGGTTACGATGTGCCGCCATTATACTTGTGATAAAATTTATGTACACGTTGTAAATCGACTGTAAGCCCTGCCATCTACACACACTGGCTCCATCGATTGCCCGAAGCCCATAGGATGCATTTAGCTAGTTTTTCTTTGACGATGTTTGTGTATTGAAAAAAACAAACTGTTTTACTTTGTCATTTACATGCAAGTCTCAAGGTCCTCTAGGAGGTATCAGCTCCAGTTATATGCAAAATTCCATTTCAACTGTTCATCGATGAAATCTGAAGCCCCCTGTTCAGAATCCTTGCAACCTCCTCTTGCCCTTCCAAATGACATCGGGAAAAATGCACTATTGAATGTATTAAACATTTTACCCCCCCCCCCCCCCCGTGAAAGACATTTTACCCCCCCCCCCCCCCCCTGAAATTATGTCTTTGTCCCTGTATCTGAAAGCACACAACTCTATGTAAAAAGGGTGTTTTTTCTTTCATTATTTTCTTGCCACCAATTGAGTCACTGCCTTTAAAGCAGAATAAATTTCTGCCCCCAAACAAAAGTATTACCTTCTAAGTCCTCCTGGCTGATGTCATCCTCAGTGAAGAATGGAAGGATTTTCTTGCAGAGATTTGGGAGGGAGAGTCCCTTCCAAGACTGCAATAAGGTTCGGGAAATCTTTGGAATGGTCTCTGGCATGAGCAGCCCTCCATCAGACAGGTAGCCTGGAGACAAGACTGCCTCCTCAAAAGTATGTGCCTTGGCTTGGCCACGTGTGCTGATAAACCTCATGTTAGTGGTGGATGACCGACGAATGGTATGGTGTGCAAGCTACGTAGAGGACGCTACGTAGAGGAGTAGGCCTGAGGACATGTACATTAATACATCTGAAGTTCTGTAAACATGAAAATTTACAAGCTATTATAATTATAGATTAGTTATATAAAGGTATTATAATCAGCATGGACCATTTTTTCACTCAGACAAACGATTAAAATTTTAACAGCAAAATGATTAGTTTAATCAAAATGTGTCAATCATATATCGAAATGGCTTTATGTGACGGTGAGTGTTTTCTATCAATGGTGAAATCCCTTTCCACACACCCAGCTAGCAGCTACAGTTAAGCTAGACCCAGTAACTGGGGCGCTGTACTCCTTTTTTGAAATCGACCGATGATGTCAAAATTTCAAAAAAGGAGTACAGCGCCCCATGCAGTTACTGGGTCTACAGCTAAGCTAGATAGAACAGATGATCCCTTCTTCCAATAAGAAACTTTAAGTTTATGGTAACAAACGGCCATAAATTAAGGGAGATGGTGGTGGCATTCTGTGGAATTTTACCCTACACCCTTTATCAGTTAGGATTGGCGCTGTGTCAGTGTCAGTACACTGTCACTCAGAACCAGAGTCAGAGCATCAGATTCAAAGGGACTGCATGTCTGTCACAGTGTGTGTCAGCAGTGTCACACACACACTCTCAGACTCAGTGACAGTGTCGGAGCATGCAATAGCCAACAATAGTATTGTAACGTGCCTTTGCTCAAGTATTTTACCTTAGCTATAAAATTATATGCAGCCTAATATAATCATCACACTACTAAGGGACAAAAAGTATTGAAGGAAACGCTTCTGAGTTTAACAGGAATAACGTTTTATTGGGGATAACTCTTACATGTATTGACTTCTACAACTGTTTGGCGGGAATGAATGGTTTCTTGATCTAATAATTAACTAAAAAGATAGATGGGTACAGTCTGACGTCTGACTTCACTTGTCGCTAGCTGGTCTAAGACTAAATCATATCGAATCATACAACACTATTTTTACGATAAACTAGGTAATGCAGCTACGCACGCATAGACCACGAAGTGTGCATGTGATACTAAACGTGCTGTCATCCGATCCCATCCAGGCTTCGCCTCCCTATAGATAGTTCCCAGTAGACGCCATCTTTACGGGCAAATCGCATTTTGGCATGCAGGCGCGTCAAGCGCTCTAATTATTAACGCAGCCGCGTCATTCACTAACCAATCATGCAATGAGTTTGGTGAAATGTGCGCGTGCTGCAGCTGCACGCCGTTCTCACGCGTAACGCGGGACCTTGTGTTCCAAATTGCCCGTAAAGATGGCCGACTTACGTCATACTGCAACCTATCTATTCGTTGCGTGATCCCCCCTCACGTAGCCGCCATGGCTAGTGCGCCAACAACAACAGCGCAGCTCGCCACAGTATACTACCAATGTATCCTGTCTACGGAGGATCGTGGCCACTTGAGTAGTAGAATGGGTTATCATGCACTGTGCAGAAATAAAACATGTTTACTAACCTAGTGTCCTGTTTTAATGGAAGTAGGCTTCTAACTAGCTAGACACGTAGCTAGGGTTGACAGCTCTAAACCCTGCTAATAAAGGGAACCTTGGCCCCTGCGTCCGATTTATGTTTACGATGCAGAAATTCCACGTATTGAGGGCGCACTTTACAAAACCCGCCGGGTGATTAACTTTTGCAACTGTCCTTCTGTTTTTGGACTCCCTTTTTACGGAAGCATTTTAATATTGTAATAGGCCTACGACTTAATTTGAGATATTATGACTTTTATTTATTTATCTCTGAGTCTCTTTTGCACTTCTGTTCGGATGGGACACAGAAACAAACGAACAGTTCATGGCTGGCAGGCTGGCCGCTGTTAAAATAGACCTCATCACCACCGATCGACTCGGGTCCACCGCCAGCCTACCCGGTCGCGCGCTACCCAGTCATTATACCACGCAGCTGAAGGGTAGGCTATACACCCCACTAAATAAACTTCCATAGCATGCAGTGCAAAATGCTAAATATTCAAAAACACACAAAAAATACTTAGAAGTCTCACAGCTTTTTACTGTATAGGGGAAATTATCCATTGACTCTTGAACTTTTATCCTTTGCTCAATTTGATATGGGGAGTCCCTGGGCCAGTCGAGATATTCCCCCTCCAAATAAAAACACCCCTACACCGGTGTATTTTTCCACACACGGTCCAAGCATCAATCATGTCTTCTTGACACCTCGCGGCAAATAATTATGACCATTTGCTCCGTACATCACTAATCTTGTTAATGAATCTCTTAGCTCTGGTTGTTTCCCCGATAGCCTAAAAGTTTCCTACATCAGGCCGCTCATCAAGAAACCAAACCTGGACAAGGAGGTATTCAAAAACTACAGACCGGTTGCGAACTTAAAATATCTTGGAAAAGTCATCGAACGAGTAGTTTCATCACGCATTAGCGATCACATTCATGCTTTCAACCTGTCCGACATGTTCCAGTCGGCATACAAGCCTTTCCATGGGACAGAAGCTGCACTAGTCCGTGTGAGCAACGATATTCTTACAGCAATGGACAATGGCAACCTTACAGCACTAGTACTGTTAGACTTGAGTGCTGCCTTTGACACTGTTGATCACAACATCCTTCTCTCTCGGCTCCAGAATCATCTTGGCATCCAGGACACAGCCCTGGCATGGTGCAAATCCTATCTATTCAATAGAACTCAGCATGTGTGTATCGGCAATGTGGTATCAGACCCTGTTGTCCTAAATTACTCTGTGCCACAGGGGTCGGTACTGGGCCCACAGTGGTTTACACTGTACACTTTACCGATTCGTGACATCATCCTGAAATTTAACCTGAATTACCATGTGTACGCAGACGACACTCAGCTATACATCACGTTTAAATCTACTCAAGAAAATGCCAATACCTCTATTGAAAGACTTGAGAATTGCATCCAAGAGATTCGACGTTGGACCCAACAGAACTTCCTGAAGTTGAATGATGATAAAACAGAGTTCATTCTTTTTGGGTCTCGTCAACAATTAACAAAGGTTTCAGTGCCATACATTTCCATTGGTAATGCTCGGATAGCTCCCTCGTTGCAAGCTCGGAACTTGGGGGTTATTTTTGATTCATCAATGACACTTCAACCACACATCAACAACATCATACGTGTGTCATCATTTCACATCAGGAATATTGGTAAGATACGCAAGTACTTGAACAAGAGTGCCACTGAAAAAGTCATTCATGCATTCGTAACTTCTCGTCTTGACAACGGCAATGCTCTTCTCTACAGTCTTCCTAACAACCAGATTTCCCGCCTTCAACGCCTCCAAAACACCGCAGCCCGCATCGTGACACTGTCTAAAAAGTCTTGTTCTATCACCCCCATTCTGAAACAACTTCACTGGCTCCCTGTCTCTCAACGTATCATCTTCAAGCTGATGCTCATTGTCCACAAAGCACTTAACGGCAAGGCTCCCCACTATATCTCTGAACTGCTTCAAGTTTACACTCCGTCAAGGAATCTTCGATCCAGTACCATGCTTCTCCTCAAGGAACCCAAGTCTCAACACTCCTGGGGTGACAGGTCTTTTTCTGTAGCTGCGCCACGCATCTGGAACTCTCTACCACATAATCTTAGATCTTGTCTTTGTACCACAAAATTTAAATCACTTCTCAAAACTTATCTAATGTCACAGGTTTTCAAGGAATAATTTAGTTGTTTCTGTTTTTCTTTTGTTTGTTTTTTTGGTTTACTGCGCCTTGAACACCCAGCAGGGTGGATATGTGCGCATAACAAGTCTTTATTATTATTATTATTAACCAAGGGGGAGGGGGAGGGCGGACGCCCCCCAAAAAGTCCGCCCTCCCCCCCCCCCCCCCAAAAAAACCCCCAAAACCAAAATAAAACAAAACAAAAAAAAGTCCGCCCCCCCCCCCCCCCCAAAAAAAAGTTGTTCAGAGCGTTAAAAAAGATCCAGCATAGGTTTGCTCAAAAATAATTGCATGTACAGACATCATCTGACAAAAAGTGGTTAATGTTATCTAACGTGAGGAAGATATTTCCAGGCCAAAATCCAAAAAAATAATAATAATCCCCCCCCCAAAAGGTCCGCCCCCCAAAAAAAAAATTAATAAAAAATGGGCCTGGGACCATTTATTTCAGGGCCTATGTCATCCAAAATACCTCATGTTGGAAGTCAACAATCCCCAGGTCAAATTTGGGAAATTTTTTAAACACTTTATACTCCCTCGGTTCTCAAATCTGTCTAATACAATAGAGAATATTTTGAGGGCCTACAAGGCCGACGCTCCTCACCTAATTAAAACCTGAAGCCTAATAACTATACGCAGAGGCCTAATATGCATATAAATGGCTGTGCGTAATAATAAAGCAAAGCGAATTTCCGTGTGTCACAGAATGTACAAGTCTCGTATTCGAGCATAGACCTTATGCATTGACGTCACCAAGCCGCCATCTTAGAGGTAAACTGATGACGAAACAATGGAAACGCGCTGATTTTTACGCGCGGCGCACAGGACTGACCAATGAACATCTTCCTTTTGACCTCTAGGCGAGGGCGCCCTACTCAAATGACGTCACATGCATAAGGTCTATTGGGACCCGTAATGCTCAAGTTTCTTTCTTTCACCTGCGCGTTCAGGAAGGGTCCTTTGATAGGCCTAAGCCCAGCCCCAAAATAAATAAACATCAAATCTTACTTGGTGAAAAGAGCACTGGAGAGCCGTTGATAGAACAAATAAAAATTGTTAGAAACGACCCTTTTGAAGTAATGTAGTTTTAGAGAGAAAGAGGTATACATTTTTACAAAAAATATGAATAATTGAGAAAGGCATCTGAAAGCAGACAATAATTCTTTGAACGAGGGTGGTTTTTTTGTATTATTTTCTTGCAACTTCGATGACCAATAATAATTGAGCCCAAATGTTCACAGGTTTGTTATTTTATGCATGTGTTAGGGCACATCAAGTGATGCCTTTGACATTTTACGAAAAGTAGCCTATACCACGCCCTTTGTATTTTACGCGAGACCAAAGTGGTTCTAAAGCGTGCGAGACATACACAGTCTATTGGGAAAACAGCGCGTTTGTTTGCGTCACGTAATTCCCCTCGCATTGCTTTGCGTGAAGTATGAACTGGACTTCAAGTCCTTAGTAAGAGTTCGGGCTCCGAAATAGGCCTACATCCAAAATGTTCGCCCCAACACAACAATAAGAGAGTCCGCCATTAGACACACGAACCAAATCCCCCTTTTAAACCTCAGTTCTGTTAATTCAGTAAACACACGCGGGGCACAAGATAGATCATTGACAGACAAGCAAACTCTTTTTATGTCAATGGATCAAAGCTCACATAAAAACCATGGATTGCACGGCTCGAAAGAGGTCAGTTCCAAATGTATTGGCAGCTGGTGATTTACTATTTTATCCTTGGTGATTCATTCAGCAAGAAAAACTCACTGATCTCCCATGGATCACAGCTCACATTAAACAAATACTATAATGCAATTTTTTTTAAAAGAATACAAAGGTTTTACAAGAGAAAAAACTATTAACACATTTATTCAAAAACACAGAAGAAAAACAACAAGACAGTACAATAATCATGTGATTATCTAAGCTGTTTGAGTTGTTTGACAAATTGATTAAAACCTGTTGGCAGCAGAGCCTGTGGGCACCCCTAAATTTAAAACTCCTTCTTCCACTTTTTGTTTTAATGTGTGGAAGGACCACACATTGCTAACAGCTATATATTCATATAGTTCAATGAACATTTATTTCTATAGGAAACTTGAGTTGAACATAATACACCGATCCATTAAGCCACGCCCATTTCTCATTGACCAATCACAACCGCGAAATCTGATCACCATTTGAGCCGTTTGGTGATCTTTGCACAATGGTGATCGGGTTTCGCGGCTGTGATTGGTCAACTCGTAAGGAGGCGGGGCTTAATGGATCGATCTATTATTGATATTGGTATTGATTGTGTCATTTGTTTATTTATTTATTTACTATCCTTGGTTGTCCTGGGTTATCCCGTTTGTGCAGAATGAAGAGGTCTGAAGCCGGACTGCTCCCGTTCTAAGCAAATAAAAACACTGATGCGTTTAAAAATATCCCTTATTCCTACAGTTGATACAACTGAAATAGGTCTGTACTGTATTTATATAGGGTCATATTAAAAAATATTTATGCAGATTAAAACTTCTTTAATTGAATACATAAACGGTATACAAATTTCAATCCACCATATACTTTAAAGATGGAAAAACCTACAATAATTATTAAATTCCATGAATAAACAAGTGAACAACAAAATGACGTTAAACACATTCGTTGTTATCAACAACCAAAAAATCAACTTTATTTTTACCTAATAAAATGTACCTTAAAACTTGTAAAAATAAAGATGTTCGTTCATTTTTAGGGAATACTTAATGCCCCATATTATTGATCAATGTCTCATCACATTTTATATTAGACAAGACAACACTATCGGTCCATATTAAGGCGTTTACTGATTTCCTCAATTTTGTCCCGTAGCATTTTAACCCAGTCCTGTCCCTCTTTGAACTCTGTGAATCGTATTGGCATGGAGCTCAGACTCTCTATGTATGGTGTTGACTTGGGCTCCAAACCAGCCGCAAGTTCAGCCTCTGGAAACTTAGCCGGATGAGCAGTGGCAAAACAAACGGTGGGCCCAATAATGGAATCTTGGTTATTCAACCTCAGCCTGTTTGATAAGACAAAACTGACAAACACAATAAATATACCATGCATTACACTGTTTTATTAGAGTCAATAAGATATCACTGACATAATGAGACCCCTGAAAAAGAAACACTCTAACAAAATGTACATGGCTCCCCTTGGCTCCCCTTGGCTCCCCCAACACTGCTTTGTAAACACAAGTTTGTACACCCATGTTTGTGTTGCAGTCACTGTGTGGACATTCCTTTGTTCTATACACTTAAGGAAAATCCTAGTCCTCAACACTGCAATAACTCTGTGTGGACTTGTGTAAGTCCACATAGTGTTTCAAAACCCTACCTTGTGTGGACCTGTTTTGTTCTCAGGTCAACACTTCGTATGTAATGCTACCAATCGTTTTACACACTGCAAACACTGGGGTGTTTAAAATTGACACCATGGGTGTTGTTACATATGAAACCAAAAAAGAATCAACGTTAAATTAACACTAATTTCTGCTGACACAATTACGTTGGTATTACTTTAACACCCAAAAGATGCGAACTTTGGTTCTCTATTAGGTATGTATGTGACAACACCCATGCATGGTGTCAATATTTTAAACACCTCAGTGCAAGTGTAAATTTATTATGATACATATCAATGGGGCTGATGTTTTAATGACAGACGCAAACAAAATCAGGTGTTTTATATTTTCTGGCAACTTTTGTGTCAGCTATATATAAACAAAGTGTGAGTATGTGAAAATGAGCAATCTTAAAGTTGTGGAAACTGGATCATTGGGGTCTGGAGATGACGCCCAGAATACGGGACATTACTTGAGATGTTTGCACACTCTATGCATAACCTCAGATGGGAATGTATGTTTTGTAATAACAAGAAAAGCCCCTGCAACAAGCCTTTCTATTGGTTTCAGAATGAATGTAGACAACTTACCGGTCAAGCTTGTCAAAGTAGTAGCTGACACCCACAGCTGTATGAGGGCAAACTCTGTACTTGTGTTCCTGCCAACATCTTTGCATAGTCTTGGTAATCTGGTCGTCCTGGCACGAATAGGAAGACCAGACCTCTTGCATCTAATGAAATGAAAATAATCCAAATTATGACCCGGGATCCGGGAAAATTCTGACCCAGGAGTTTTGAGAGTAAGACATTACACCAACGGCATTGACATTCCTCTGGCCAACCCTTGGGTTGGCTCTATAGTGTGAACAACACAATGAAAATCAATTGATCAATCGATACACGGACCATTGTAAGTCCGACTTGCCAATCAGCTGTCATACGTCTTCACGCTCTGTCTGAATACTGGGTGGCGCTAAAACACTTGCACCATCGAAATAGACCTTATGCATTGACGTCACCAAGCCGCCATCTTAGAGGTAAACTGATGATGAAACAATGGAAACGCGCTTATTTGTACGCGCGGCGCCCAGGATTGGCCAATGAACATCTTCCTTTTGACCTCTAGGTGAGGGCGCCCTACTCAAATGACGTCATATGCATAAGGTCTATAGAACACAGAGAAAGTTGAGATTTTGCCATTTTCAAACTGATGGCGTCCGTAGTAAGTTGCTGTATGAACTTGTTTGACACCGCCGATGGCAATAGCGTTAGCCACAGTCGCTTAGTTAAACAAAATACCTCAATTTCGTTTATTGTTGTCTGTGTCCCAAAGGATTGCTGATATGCTGTGCAGCTAGTAAAATGTCAGCAAAACAGACGAACTACCACAAAGTAAATTATCACAACAGGTAGATAACTACACACATCATTTTCTGGGTTATAATAGTTAGCCTATAAGAGAAAACCGAGTCCGAATCAAACGGCTTCGGCTTTACGGCTCTTGGGCCAATTTTCTTATCACTGCTTGAAAGATGCCTACGCTTAAGTAAATTTTTCTGGTTAAGCATATTTTGGAACCAGAAAAATTTACTTAAGCGTAGGCATCTTTCACAGGTTAGCAAGAGAGCTAGGCGGCCAGCTTGCGCATTCACTATGGATTTGCATTGTCAGTCATTCATTTTCATACAGTAAGCACCGAAATTGGGCCCTGGCTGTTGGGTGCAACGACAACGAAAATATTATAGACTGTGCAAGTCTCGCGCGTATTCGATGGGACCCGTTTAAATGTGCGAGTTTGTTTCCATGCACGGACCGTCTATAAAAGCTTTCTGACGGCGTCCGAAGAATGTGCAACTTATAGCCACTTCGTGTAGAACACGATCTTTACTGAACTATTCACTTGGTGAGTCAAAACAAACCTTGATTAGAGTCTTCTCTGGAATCTGTGTCTTGTCAGTGCTCTCAAATTCTTCCAGGACTTTCCTGACTTGGCTAGCGTCTTGATTTGAGAACAGGAACAAAATTCGTTCCATGTTGTATGGAATCTGCTCACAAGGTAAAACAAGAACACAAATGCAGTTAGTGTTTCCATTGGCTTTTGGAGGTAGTTTGATGGTAAGTGAAAATGTAATTAAGCTTCGGCTCGATCATGTCACAACGGGGCACTTCAGCTCGGTCCATTAACAGTGCACTGAAGACCGGCTACCCACACTGTTATTTCCTATACAACACCATCACTGCCTACAGGTACAAAATTGCGGTGCCTTTAAATGGGTGCGTTTGAGCAGCCTTCCAGCGCCTGGCCTTGATCTTTCGCTTTGTTCAAGTAGTTTATGACGTCACGTCGAGAAGCTCATAGCGATTTGAGAACTCGGAAAGACAAAAATATCTAAGTTCTACGTCTTTCGACGCTAATCATGCCGGGAAACATAGATGGCCACTCTAAACTTCCGTCACCTCATCTCTCATTTAAATAACAATAAAACAACAACAACAACAACATCTGACTATTAATCTCGAGTAAATAAAGTGAATGATACATTACGGCAGAAGAAAAGAACAATGAGTTGTTTACCTGTATATCCATGGCAACAGAATATGTTTTGATGACCCGAGATGCTTTGGAGTAGTCCCCATGTGTAATCGTACGATGTATGATGTCATTGGTGTTAACTGCTGAGACTAACTTGACCGGCAAGCCCATGGCGTACGCGATGCATCCACCTTAAATACAAACATAATAAATTATTTCACCGAATGTTCTGCTTCTGGTAAGCAAAAATAAGCAGGTACCAGCTACAAATTGTACATGGTTGGCTGGTAACCATAACTTGGTTAGCATAGCTATTTCTTGTTCTTAAGCAGCTCTACAAAATTGGGCTCAGACGGTGCTAGTGCCAAGAACATTTACCCTTGAATCTAGAACTAACCAGTAATGTGACCCGCTGCTCCGGTGGGCACCACGATCTCCACCGTCTCTCCAACCGTCTTTCAGACTGCCAGGTAGCCGTAGAAGAAGTTTACAGTCTGTACCAGAGTTCTGATCATATTGATGGAATTCATGGTGCAGAGGTTATGGAGTGTCTTAAACTGCTGGTCTAAGATGACAGGTTTGATGATGAGAGCAAGATCGTCTGATGAGCCCTCCGCTAAAAAAAAAAAATCCAAAAATGCAGTTCAGAAATATCCTAACCGACGCACAGATTGGTCGGTAATTTTACCAAGGCAATAGATTGTGGTCGATAATCAATCACGTGATGTGCTACAAAGATGTGTGTACAAGGCTTAGGGGAACTGGTGATGTACCTAAATTTAATCACGTTCCTGTGCGATGTGAACTAGGGAACAGTGAAGCAACATTTCTGTCAACGACCCCCTTTTGTTTACAATTCGTTCGCCACTATTCGTTTGCCTTTATAATTTCGTCGTCATAATGTTGGAAGATGACAACAGCCTTCGCCTCCAAAGAAGAGGAGTCTATACAGGGGCGGATCCAGGATTTTTTTAACCGGGGGGCACAACGGCACAACCAGGTTTTGTATTAGAGGGAAAAACAAAAATGGTTGGGGTCCAGGGGCCGGCCTTACGGCCCCTGGTGGGGTCGAGGGGCGAAGCCCCGGTGGGGGTTCAGGGGGCAAAGCTCTGAGCCTTTGGCGTTCTGTGGGGTGAAAAATAGACACACTTTTATAGGAAATCAGATCCATATAAATCTTCTAAATTTACTGGAAAATTGTCTGTAACATCGATGGTGGGGGTCCAGGGGTGAAGCCCCGGTGGCGGTCGAGGGGGCGAAGGCCCCGGTGGGGGTCCAGGGGGCGAAGCCCCCGGAAGCTCAGAGCTTTTAGCGTTTTGAGGGGTGAAAAATCAAGCCTCCATAAGCCTAAAACAGATAAATAGACACACTTTTATTGGAAATCAGATCCATATAAATCTTCTAAATTGACTGGAAACATTTCTGTAACATCGATGGTGGGGGTCCAGGGGCGAAGCCCTGGTGGGGGTTCGGGGGGCGGAGCCCCACCCTGGAAGCTCTGAGCTTTCGGCATTTTGAGGGGTGAAAAACCAAGCCTCCATGTGCCTAAAACAGAGAAATAGACACACTCTTATTGGAAATCAGATCCATATGTAAAATCTTCTAGGTTTACTGGAAAAATTTCTGTAACATCGATGGTGGGGGTCCAGGGGGCGAAGCCCCCGGAAGCTCTGAGCTTTTGGCATTTTGAGGGGTGAAAAATCAAGCCTCTGTGTGCCTGAAACCGAAAAATACTTTTTAAGCACTTCTGATCCATACCAATCTTCTAATTTTACTTAAAGAAAATTTTAATCTACAAATCTCGCGTTTTGATATGGTCGCTGCAATATCTGGTGTCATGCATATTCATTCGAAAAATATAGTTCAAGATTAGTGTTGTCTTTATACTTGAATGCCAGAACAACATGAAATATATTATATCCATGACAAATTGGTACGTCAGGTTTCAAACGCTTATGTTATCGTGCAAATCTAAGCAATTACAAGTGACATATCATGAAAGATTCATTTTGGCAGAAAGAAACAAATTTGATAGGCATAGGATGAAAAGGAAATCCATCCTGCCTGGGGGAAAAGACACCACACACACATTTGTGGCAAATATTTAAGCAGGCAGATAGTAAACAAACAAACAAATCTTCATTTAAAAAAAAAAAAAATTCTCCACATTTTACCCGGGGGCACGTTCCCCCTTCCCCCCTCCCCCGGATCCGCGCCTGCTATATGGCAAAGCAAAACATCTGTGGCAGCTCTGTGATGGGGACCGTGGTTTTGTTCACCATTCACTTTTATGTCATGGCTTTAACCCTATGAAGTTCTTGTACATACATGTACCTGATATGCAGTGAACATTTTCTGCCATGGTTGTAATCATTTGAAGTTCTTGTATATGAGTACAGTAACCGTGGGGATAGAGTACAACGATGTCAATCCAATCTAAACCCCGGACTGCCTCGATAGAAGACGGCCCTGTGTCTCCAGATGTTCCTGTTGAAGAAAAATTTGTTATAACAGAATAACCATTAGTTGCCAATAACTACACATGCACTGAGCATATTTCACTCCAAAATGCTAGTATAAACTTGTCTTGAATACTTAAAACATAAAGTTTATATTCGTTTAAATCTGACAACTCATTGCACTTTCCCTGAGAATGTCGATGCAATGAAGAAATCTCACCTTTATTTTCCATAGGACTCGGAACATTAATGGCTATACATTAATGGTATCACAGTGCTTTGCACACATCGGTGTAAGGGTAAAAGCTAAATAATGGGGTTAAATGGCAGGCATACCTTTGGTAGTTACCAAAAATGCTGTTGATATTGTAAAACATTGCTAGGCGCCTCCTTTGAAGTAGTTTTAGAGAAGGGGGTAATTTTTTCATCCAAAAATTTGAAGCCGAGAAAGGCTTCAGGCATGAAGCCTTTCTCAGGCATCTGAAAACACACACTTCTATGCAACAAAATTGTATTTTCTTTCATTATTTTATTGCAAATTAGATTTATTCTTGTATGCATAATATGTTGGGACACACCAAGTGAGGATACTGGTCTTTGGCATTTACCAAAAGTACATGTATACCCTGCCCTTATGCAGCGCTCACCAACAACGATGGTCACATGATTTTTTCTTTTGTTGAGGAAATATTCCAGGAAGCGGCCCAGGATAAATGTTGAAAGGTCCTTGAAGGCTAACGTCTTGGTATTGCAGAGCTCAAGTACATTCAGACCATTGGAGAATGAGGACAGAGCTGCTACCTCTTCCACAGGAAGACGTGAGTAAGCTTTATCAACGATATCTAAAGTATGGAGGAACAAATGAAAGTATCCCTTAGTAAGAGACACCCCCAGGGAGACTGTGACCTTTGTATTTGGGGCATTCCAAGGGGCATCATGACGACTATGACTTTTAGGGGCATCAAGGAAAGTGACTGCATCGCATATTAAAAGTATTAAATAATTTTGGCAAGGGGAGAGGAATCACAACTTCACCAGGACAGTCTTATAGATCATGTAAAATTTATGGCTGTCCACTTTAGCAAACGTCCGTCCATCAGACAAAAACATTTTGTATGGAGGAAAAAATGAAAGCATGTATAATTTGAGTGGAAATAGGAGGAAGGTGTTAAAGGAGGTTTCATCAATCAGAAGGGTCATTATGTGGCAAAACTACTTAGCTTTCAAGCAAGGCAAGCTCAGATGGCAGACTGCAGAATGAAATTTGACACTGAGTACAGTAGCTAAGCCAAACGCTCATTGATTTACTAACCTGTAAAGCTAATAAAGAATGGGAGGACAACAGCGGTATCGTTTGAGCGGAAATATCACGAAGGAGGAACATAAGAGGATAGCTTACAATGTAGAGAGGTTACGATGTGCCGCCATTATACTTGTGATAAAATTTATGTACATGTACACGTTGTAAATCGACTGTAAGCCCTGCCATCTACACACACTGGCTCCATCGATTGCCCGAAGCCCATAAGATGCATTTAGCTAGTTTTTCTTTGACGATGTTTGTGTATTGAAATAACCAAACTTTTTTACTTTGTCATTTACTATGCAAGTCTTAAGGTCCTCTAGGAGGTATCAGCTCCTGTTTAATGCAAAATTCCATTTCAACTGTTAATCGATGAAATCTGAAGCCCCCTTTTCAGAATCCTTGCAACCTCCTCTTGCCCTTCCAAATGACATCGGAAAAATGCACTACTGAATGTATTAAACATTTTACCTCCCCCCACCCTGAAATTATGTCTTTGTCCCTGTATCTGAAAGCACGCAACTCTATGTAAAAAGGGTGTTTTTTCTTTCATTATTTTCTTGCCACCAATTGAGTCACTGCCTTTAAAGCAGAATAAATTTCTGCCCCCAAACAAAAATATTACCTTCTAAGTCCTCTTGGCTGATGTCATCCTCAGTGAAGAATGGCAGGATTTTCTTGCAGAGATTTGGGAGGGAGAGTCCCTTCCAAGACTGCAATAAGGTTCGGGAAATCTTTGGAATGGTCTCTGGCATGAGCAGCCCTCCATCAGACAGGTAGCCTGGAGACAAGACTGCCTCCTCAAAAGTATGTGCCTTGGCTTGGCCACGTGTGCTGATAAACCTCATGTTAGTGGTGGATGACCGACGAATGGTATGGTGTGCAAGCTACGTAGAGGACGCTACGTAGAGGAGTAGGCCTGAGGACATGTACATTAATACATCTGAAGTTCTGTAAACATGAAAATTTACAAGCTATTATAGATTAGTTATATAAAGGTATTATAATCAGCATGGACCATTTTTTCACTCAGACAAACGATTTAATATTTTAACAGCAAAATGATTAGTTAAATGCACTAGTCAATTGTAACCCCGGCCCCCCAGGACCCGGGCAATAGCGGGGCACTAGCCGGGATATGGCCAGGGATGTAATGGCCCAATGTGCCCTGGCCCTGCGGGGACCTAGCCAGGACTTATGCAGGGTCGTGCAGCGTCTCAAAAGGGGCGGGGAAATGGGCTGGTATCTACCCCGGGAGTGTACCGGAGACGTACTTACAACTGTGCCAGGCCGTACATCGTCTCAAAAGGGCCGGGGAAAGGGCGGGGGAAATACCCAGGGAGTTTACCTGAGACATACTCACAATTGTGCCGGGCCGTATGTGGGTTAACACAGGTCTGCACAAGGACTGAACAGAGGTTCTTTTCGACTATGATTTGGGTGTAAATGAGAGTGAGCCCAAGTTATGTGATGTTTCCACGGCTCGATAGCGCCAGAGTCGTTGCCCATCAAAGAGCAAGCATTTTTATATTTGAGTAGACTGGTCCCACATCTTGGTTTGACGTCTCCTTGGGCGAGTCTGCGCTGTCGAGCAGTATATTTCCAGCGGTCGCCATTTTTAGTTTGTACAGATTGAAAATGGCACTCCGCACGTAACCCCTCAGATTCCTCCCGATCTACGAGCTACCCGTTTCTGTTTTGTCTTGTCTTCAAGTCAAACTTATTTTCCAACAAGTGAGTTTAATAAACCGTCAAACAGAGTCCTGCGCTCGCTGCACAAGAAGAGATGCGATGTGCACCCTTTTTATCGCCTTGATTCAGGTCTGTCTGCCCATCAAAAACAAATGCACACATACAGAGTCTCGATCACATGGCCCATGTTGCACGGACGAATTGGCGGGGTAATAATTTATATAGCGAAGACGCACAGGCTACTTTTTTTAAATAGCCACTTGGCTTTGCATAAAGGGCCGTCCAAAGTTTTCAACATTTTACAGGTCGTACAGGTCGTACTACTTTTGAAGACTCCCCCCTCCCCTCAAAGTAGTACTTATCAACATGTTTCTTTCAAAATTGATGCACATTTTTAAATATCAACATTTTACAAACCTTCAAAGTCGTACATGGGTTTGCAATAAAGGGCACGCTATACTGATTCAGAATAGAATCAACTGATCCTGAACTGGTCAAACAGCTGATACTTTTCTCAAAACCTCTTCAAAAGTACTAATCTTTTTTTGTCCGTGAATACTTGGTGAGTTTTATGACATGTTTAGGTAAACTGATCAACATTTTTGTTTAAGATGTCAAAGAGATTGCAACAAAAAACAACGTGAATTCAAAAAGTGATCCAGAACTGGTCAAACGACTGTAGGGACAAAAAGTATAGAACTTAGAAGGAAACACTTCTGAGTTTAACGGGAATAACGTTTTATTATTGGGGATAACTCTTAGTTACATGTATTCTACTAGTACGTAGTGTGAGTACTAACTTCTACAACTGTTCGGCGGGAATGAATGGTTTCTTGATCTAATAACTAACTAAAAAGATAGATGGGTACAGTCTGACGTCTGACTTCACTTGTCGCTAGCTGGTCTAAGACTAATAAATCATATCGAATCATACAACACTATTTTTACGATAAACCATAGAGCAAGGACCAGAATGCAGCTACGCACGCATAGACCACGAAGTGTGCATGTGATACTAAACGTGCTGTCATCCCATATCCATCCAGGCTTCGCCTATTCGTCGTTGCGTGATCCCCAAGTCACGTAGCCGCCATGGCTAGTGCGACAACAACGCAGCTCGCCACAGTATACTACCAATGTATCCTGTCTACGGAGGATCGTGGCCACTTGAGTAGTAGAATGGGTTATCATGCACTGTGCAAAAATAAAACATGTTTACTAACCTAGTGTCCTGTTTTAATGGAAGTAGGCTTCTAACTAGACACGTAGCTAGCCTAGGGGTTGACAGCCTAACCCTTGGCCCCTGCGTCCGATTTATGTTTACGATGCAGAAATTCCACGTATTGAGGGCGCACTTTACAAAACCCGCCGGGTGATTAACTTTTGCAGCTGTCCTTCTGTTTTTGGACTCCTTTTTTACGGAAGCATTTTAATATTGTAATAGGCGTACGGCTTAATTTGAGATATTATGACTTTTATTTATTTATCTCTGAGTCTCTTTAGCACTTCTGTTCGGATGGGACACAGAAACAAACGAACAGTTCATGGCTGGCAGGCTGGCCGCTGTTAAAATAGACCTCATCACCCACCGATCGACTCGGGTCCACCGCCAGCCTACCCGGTCGCGCGCTACCCAGTCATTATACCACGCAGCTGAAGGGTAGGCTATACACCCCACTAAATAAACTTCCATAGCATGCAGTGCAAAATGCTAAATATTCAAAAACACACAAAAAATACTTAGAAGTCTCACAGCTTTTTACTGTATAGGGGAAATTATCCATTGACTCTTGAACTTTTATCCTTTGCTCAATTTGATATGGGGAGTCCCTGGGCCAGTCGAGATATTCCCCCTCCAAATAAAAACACCCCTACACCGGTGTATTTTTCCACACACGGTCCAAGCATCAATCATGTCTTCTTGACACCTCGCGGCAAAATAATTATGACCATTCAGGCCCATAACCAAGGGGGAGGGGGAGGGCGGACGCCCCCAAAAAAGTCCGCCCTTCCCCCCCCCCCAAAAAAAACCCCCAAAACCAAAATAAAACAAAACAAAAAAAGTCCGCCCCCCAAAAACCCCCCCCCCCCCAAAAAAAAAAGTTGTTCAGAGCGTTAAAAAAGATCCAGCATAAGTTTGCTCAAAAATAATTGCATGTACAGACATCATCTGACAAAAAGTGGTTAATGTTATCTAACGTGAGGAAGATATTTCCAGGCCAAAATCCAAAAAAATAATAATAATCCCCCCCCCAAAAGGTCCGCCCCCCAAAAAAAAAAAAAAAAAAAATGGGCTTGGGACCATTTATTTCAGGGCCTATGTCATCCAAAATACCTCATGTTGGAAGTCAACAATCCCCAGGTCAAATTTGGGAAATTTGTAAAACACTTTATACTCCCTCGGTTCTCAAATCTGTCTAATACAATATAGAATATTTTGAGGGCCTACAAGGCCGACGCTCCTCACCTAATTAAAACCTGAAGCCTAATAATTATACGCAGAGGCCTAATATGCATATAAATGGCTGTGCGTAATAATAAAGCAAAGCGAATTTCCGTGTGTCACAGAATGTACAAGTCTCGTATTCGAGCATAGACCTTATGCATTGACGTCACCAAGCCGCCATCTTAGAGGTAAACTGATGACGAAACAATGGAAACGCGCTGATTTTTACGCGCGGCGCACAGGACTGACCAATGAACATCTTCCTTTTGACCTCTAGGCGAGGG
Organism: Leptasterias polaris; assembly: GCA_037783415.1. Lineage (NCBI taxonomy): Eukaryota > Metazoa > Echinodermata > Asteroidea > Forcipulatida > Asteriidae > Leptasterias > Leptasterias polaris. The sequence continues at coordinate 624,011 of JAZGTN010000038.1, forward strand.
CGCCCTACTCAAATGACGTCATATGCATAAGGTCTATTGGTCTATTTTGGCCAGTCTGTCGACATTGTGGAGGATTTTGTATATCTGGGAAGCAAGATCTCCAACACTGGACGCAGTGAACCCGACATCCTCAGACGCCTCGGTCTCGCTTCATCCGCTATGAACAGCTTACGCAGAATTTGGAGGCTAAAGAGTCTGAAACTCACCACCAAGCTGGGCATATACCGGACATGTGTCATTCCCGTCCTGCTATACGGCTCAGAAACCTGGACCCTTCTCAAACCCGACCTCAGAAGACTTGAGTCATTCCACCAGAGGTCTCAACGCTCAATCCTCGGCATCCAGTGGTTCAATTTCATCAGTAACATCGAGGTCACCCACAGGACAGGACTGCCTACCATCAACTACCATATCCAACGTCGCCGCACCGCCTTCTTCGGTCACGTCGCTCGCCTGGCTGACAACATCCCAGCCAAAAGTGCTCTGGGCATCGCCGTCGATTCCAGGCGAGGCAAACCACCAGGTCCCGGCTGGAAGAGACCCCGCGGTCGTCCCAGGTCATCCTGGCAAGAACAACTGGGTCGGCCAAGCGTGATTGACGGCATGTGGGACGAAGCTGTAGGACGTGGGCACAGGAGATCGGCGCGACGGACCTTTGCTGTCTATGCGGACGAGTGAGTGAGTGAGTGACCCGTAATGCTCAAGTTTCTTTCTTTCACCTGCGCGTTCAGGAAGGGTCCTTTGATAGGCCTAAGCCCAGCCCCAAAATAAATAAACATCAAATCTTACTTGGTGAAAAGAGCACTGGAGAGCCGTTGATATAACAAATAAAAATTGTTAGAAACGACCCTTTTGAAGTAATGTAGTTTTAGAGAGAAAGAGGTATATATTTTCACAAAAAATATGAATAATTGAGAAAGGCATCTGAAAGCAGACAATAATTCTTTGAACGAGGGTGTTTTTTTTGTATTATTTTCTTGCAACTTCGATGACCAATAATTGAGCCCAAATTTTCACAGGTTTGTTATTTTATGCATGTGTTAGGGCACATCAAGTGATGCCTTTGACATTTTACGAAAAGTAGCCTATACCACGCCCTTTGTATTTTACGCGAGACCAAAGTGGTCCTAAAGCGTGCGAGACATACACAGTCTATTGGGAAAACAGCGCGTTTGTTTGCGTCACGTAATTCCCCTCGCATTGCTTTGCGTGAAGTATGAACTGGACTTCAAGTCCTTAGTAAGAGTTCGGGCTCCGAAATAGGCCTACATCCAAAATGTTCGCCCCAACTCAACAATAAGAGAGTCCGCCATTAGACACACGAACCAAATCCCCCTTTTTAACCTCAGTTCTGTTCAGTAAACACACGCGGGGCACAAGATAGATCATTGACAGACAAGCAAACTCTTTTTATGTCAAGATCGTGAGGATTTTCTGCACTCAACGGCTGCACTGCAGAAGACACATTTCCTGTAAGGCTATATTGAAAAATTCAATGAATATTTTGAACAAGTTTCACTTTACATGTTTTTTTCCAAGATAGTTCATTTCTAGGGCATTTTTGGCTACACAAAATTTTTAACCACCTTAATTGGGTTTCTTCTTATTTATTTACTATCCTTGGTTGTCCTGGGTTATCCCGTTTGTGCAGAATGAAGAGGTCTGAAGCCGGACTGCTCCCGTTCTAAGCAAATAAAAACACTGATGCGTTTAAAAATATCCCTTATTCCTACAGTTGATACAACTGAAATAGGTCTGTACTGTATTTATATAGGGTCATATTAAAAAATATTTATGCAGATTAAAACTTCTTTGAATACATACGGTATACAAATTTCAATCCACCATATACTTTAAAATGGAGAAACCTACAATAATTATTAATTCCATGAATAAACAAGTGAACAACAAAATGACGTTAAACACATTCGTTGTTATCAACAACCAAAAAATCAACTTTATTTTTACCTAATAAAATGTACCTTAAAACTTGTAAAAATAAAGATGTTCGTTCATTTTTAGGGAATACTTAATGCCCCATATTATTGATCAATGTCTCATCACATTTTATATTAGACATGTATACAAGAACACTATCGGTCCATATTAAGGCGTTTACTGATTTCCTCAATTTTGTCCCGTAGCATTTTAACCCAGTCCTGTCCCTCTTTGAACTCTGTGAATCGTGTTGGCATGGAGCTCAGACTCTCTATGTATGGTGTTGACTTGGGCTCCAAACCAGCCGCAAGTTCAGCCTCTGGAAACTTAGCCGGATGAGCAGTGGCAAAACAAACGGTGGGCCCAATAATGGAATCTTGGTTATTCAACCTCAGCCTGTTTGATAAGACAAAACAGACAAACACAATAAATATACCATGCATTACACTGTTTTATTAGAGTCAATAAGATATCACTGACATAATGAGACCCCTGAAAAAGAAACACTCTAACAAAATGTACATGGCTCCCCTTGGCTCCCCCAACACTGCTTTGTAAACACAAGTTTGTACACCCATGTTTGTGTTGCAGCACTGTGTGGACATTCCTTTGTTCTATACACTTAAGGAAAATCCTAGTCCTCAACACTGCAATAACTCTGTGTGGACGTGTGTAAGTCCACATAGTGTTTCAAAACCCTACCTTGTGTGGACCTGTTTTGTTCTCAGGTCAACACTTCGTATGTAATGCTACCAATCGTTTTACACACTGCAAACACTGGGGTGTTTAAAATTGACACCATGGGTGTTGTTACATATGAAACCCAAAAAGAATCAACGTTAAATTAACACTAATTTCTGCTGACACAATTACGTTGGTATTACTTTAACACCCAAAAGATGCGAACTTTGGTTCTCTATTAGGTATGTATGTGACAACACCCATGCATGGTGTCAATATTTTAAACACCTCAGTGCAAGTGTAAATTTATTATGATACATATCAATGGGGCTGATGTTTTAATGACAGACGCAAACAAAATCGGGTGTTTTATATTTTCTGGCAACTTTTGTGTCAGCTATATATAAACAAAGTGTGAGTGTATGAAAATGAGCAATCTTTAAGTTGTGGAAACTGGATCATTGGGGTCTGGAGATGACGCCCAGAATACGGGACATTACTTGAGATGTTTGCACACTCTATGCATAACCTCAGATGGGAATGTATGTTTTGTAATAACAAGAAAAGCCCCTGCAACAAGCCTTTCTATTGGTTTCAGAATGAATGTAGACAACTTACCGGTCAAGCTTGTCAAAGTAGTAGCTGACACCCACAGCTGTATGAGGGCAAACTCGGTACTTATGTTCCTGCCAACATCTTTGCATAGTCTTGGTAATCTGGTCGTCCTGGCACGAATAGGAAGACCAGACCTCTTGCATCTAATGAAATGAAAATAATCCAAATTATGACCCGGGATCCGGGAAAATTTTGACCCAGGAGTTTTGAGAGTGTAAGACATTACACCAACGGCATTGACATTCCTCTGGCCAACCCTTGGGTTGGCTCTAGTGTGAACAACACAATGAAAATCAATTGATCATTCGATACACGGACCATTGTAAGTCCAACTTGCCAATCAGCTGTCATACGTCTTCACGCTCTGTCTGAATACTGGGTGGCGCTAAAACACTTCCACCATCGAAATAGAACACAGAGAAAGTTGAGATTTTGCCATTTTCAAACTGATGGCGTCCGTAGTAAGTTGCTGTATGAACTTGTTTGACACCGCCGATGGCAATATCGTTAGCCACAGTCGCTTAGTTAAACAAAATACCTCAATTTCGTTTATTGTTGTCTGTGTCCCAAAAGGATTGCTGATATGCTGTGCAGCTAGTAAAATGTCAGCAAAACGGACGAACTACCACAAAGTAAATTATCACAACAGTAGATAACTACACACATCATTTTCTGGGTTATAATAGTTTCCAAGAGAAAACCGAGTCCGAATCAAACGGCTTCGGCTTTACGGCTCTTGGGCCAATTTTCTTATCACTGCTTAACGGTAAAGCATATTTTGGAACCAGAAAAATTTGCTTAAGCGTAGGCATCTTTCACAGGTTAGCAAGAGAGCTAGGCGGCCAGCTTGCGCATTCACTATGGATTTGCATTGTCAGGTCATTCATTTTCATACAGTAAGCACCGAAATTGGGCCCTGGCTGTTGGGTGCAACGACAACGAAAATATTATAGACTGTGCAAGTCTCGCGCGTATTCGATGGGACCCGTTTAAATGTGCGAGTTTGTTTCCATGCACGGACCGTCTATAAAAGCTTTCTGACGGCGCCCGAAGAATGTGCAACTTATAGCCACTTCGTGTAGAACACGATCTTTACTGAACTATTCACTTGGTGAGTCAAAACAAACCTTGATTAGAGTCTTCACTGGAATCTGTGTCTTGTCAGTGCTCTCAAATTCCTCCAGGACTTTCCTGACTTGGCTAGCGTCTTGATTTGAGAACAGGAACAAAATTCGTTCCATGTTGTATGGAATCTGCCCACAAGGTAAAACAAGAACACAAATGCAGTTAGTGTTTCCATTGGCTTTTGGAGGTAGTTTGATGGTAAGTGAAAATGTAATTAAGCTTCGGCTCGATCATGTCACAACGGGGCACTTCAGCTCGGTCCATTAACAGCGCACTGAAGACCGGCTACCCACACTGTTATTTCCTATACAACACCATCACTGCCTACAGGTACAAAATTGCGGTGCCTTTAAATGGGTGCGTTTGAACAGCTTTCCAGCGCCTGGCCTTGATCTTTCGCTTTGTTCAAGTAGTTTATGACGTCACGTCGAGAAACTCATAGCGATTTGAGAACTCGGAAAGAAAAAAATATCTAAGTTCTACGCCTTTCGACGCTAATCATGCCGGGAAACATAGATGGCCACTCTAAACTTCCGTCACCTCATCTCTCATTTAAATAACAATAAAACAACAACAACAACAACAACAACATCTGACTATTAATCTCGAGTTTTTGTAATGAGTAAATAAAGTGAATGATACATTACGGCAGAAGAAAAGAACAATGAGTTGTTTACCTGTATATCCATGGCAACAGAATATGTTTTGATGACCCGAGATGCTTTGGAGTAGTCCCCATGTGTAATCGTACGATGTATGATGTCATTTGTGTTAACTGCTGAGACTAACTTGACCGGCAAGCCCATGGCGTACGCGATGCATCCACCTTAAATACAAACATAATAAATTATTTCACCGAATGTTCTGCTTCTGGTAAGCAAAAATAAGCAGGTACCAGCTACAAATTGTACATGGTTGGCTGGTAACCATAACTTGGTTAGCATAGCTATTTCTTGTTCTTAAGCAGCTCTACAAAATTGGGCTCAGACGGTGCTAGTGCCAAGAACCTTTACCCTTGAATCTAGAACTAACCAGTAATGTGACCCGCTGCTCCGGTGGGCACCACGATCTCCACCGTCTCTCCAACCGTCTTGCAGACTGCCAGGTAGCCGTAGAAGAAGTTTACAGTCTGTACCAGAGTTCTGATCATATTGATGGAATTCATGGTGCAGAGGTTATGGAGTGTCTTAAACTGCTGGTCTAAGATGACAGGTTTGATGATGAGATCAAGATCGTCTGATGAGCCCTCCGCTAAAAAAATAAATCCAAAAATGCAGTTCAGAAATATCCTAACCGACGCACAGATTGGTCGGTAATTTTACCAAGGCAATAGATTGTGGTCGATAATCAATCACGTGATGTGCTACAAAGATGTGTGTACAAGGCTTAGGGGAACTGGTGATGTACCTAAATTTAATCACGTTCCTGTGCGATGTGAACTAGGGAACAGTGAAGCAACATTTCTGTCAACGACCCCCTTTTGTTTACAATTCGTTCGCCACTATTCGTTTGCCTTTATAATTTCGTCGTCATAATGTTGGAAGATGACAACAGCCTTCGCCTCCAAAGAAGAGGAGTCTATACAGGGGCGGATCCAGGATTTTTTTAACCGGGGGGCACAACGGCGCAACCAGGTTTTGTATTAGAGGGAAAAACAAAAATGGTTGGGGTCCAGGGGCCGGCCTTACGGCCCCTGGTGGGGTCGAGGGGCGAAGCCCCGGTGGGGGTTTGAAGCTCTGAGCCTTTGGCGTTCTGTGGGGTGCAAAATCAAGCATTCATGTGCCTAAAACAGAGAAATGACACACTTTTATAGGAAATCAGATCCATATAAATCTTCTAAATTTACTGGACAATTTTCTGTAACATCGATGGTGGGGGTCCAGGGGTGAAGCCCCGGTGGCGGTCGAGGGGGCGAAGGCCCCGGTGGGGGTCGAGGGGGCGAAGGCCCCGGTGGGGGTCCAGGGGGCGAAGCCCCCGGAAGCTCAGAGCTTTTAGCGTTTTGAGGGGTGAAAAATCAAGCCTCTGTGTGCCTGAAACCGAAAAATACTTTTTAAGCATTTCTGATCCATACCAATCTTCTAATTTTACTTAAAGAAAATTTTAATCTACAAATCTCGCGTTTTGATATGGTCGCTGCAATATCTGGTGTCATGCATATTCATTCGAAAAATATAGTTCAAGCTTAGTGTTGTCTTTACACTTGAATGCCAGAACGACATGAAATATATTATATCCATGACAAATTGGTACGTCAGGTTTCAAACGCTTATGTTATCGTGCAAATCTAAGCAATTACAAGTAACATATCATGAAAGATTCATTTTGGCAGAAAGAAACAAATTTGATAGGCATAGGATGAAAAGGAAATCCATCCTGCCTGGGGGAAAAGACACCACACACACACTTGTGGCAAATTTTTAAGCAGGCAGATAGTAAACAAACAAAACAATCTTCATTTTATTTATTTTATTTTTTCACATTTTACCTGGGGGGAACGTGCCCCCTCCCCCCCCCCTGGATCCGCGCCTGCTATATGGCAAAGCAAAACATCTGTGGCAGCTCTGTGATGGGGACCGTGGTTTTGTTCACCATTCACTTTTATGTCATGGCTTTAACCCTATGAAGTTCTTGTACATACCTGATATGCAGTGAACATTTTCTGCCATGGTTGTAATCATTTGAAGTTCCTGTATATGAGTACAGTAACCGTGGGGATAGAGTACAACGATGTCAATCCAATCTAAACCCCGGACTGCCTCGATAGAAGACGGCCCTGTGTCTCCAGATGTTCCTGTCGAAGAAAAATTTGTTATAACAGAATAACCATTAGTTGCCAATAACTACACATGCACTGAGCACATTTCACTCCAAAATGCTAGTATAAACTTGTCTTGAATACTTAAAACATAAAGTTTATATTCGTTTAAATCTGACAACTCATTGCACTTTCCCTGAGAATGTCGATGCAATGAAGAAATCTCACCTTTATTTTCCACAGGACTCGGAACATTACTGGCTATGTATACAGTGTTTTGCACACATCGGTGTAAGGGTAAAAGCTAAATAATGGGGTTAAGTGGCAGGTATACCTTTGGTAGTTACCAAAAATGCTGTTGATATTGTAAAACATTGCTAGGTGCCTCCTTTGAAGTAGTTTTAGAGAAGGGGGTAATTTTTTCATCCAAAAATTTGAAACCGAGAAAGGCTTCAGGCATGAAGCCTTTCTCAGGCATCTGAAAACACACACTTCTATGCAACAAAATTGTATTTTCTTTCATTATTTTATTGCAAATTAGATTTGTTATTTTATGCATATGTTGGGACACACCAAGTGAGGATACTGGTCTTTGGCATTTACCAAAAGTATACCCTGCCCTTATGCAGCGCTCACCAACAACGATGGTCACATGATCCTTTCTTTTGTTGAGGAAATGTTCCAGGAAGCGGCCCAGGATAAACGTGGAAAGGTCCTTGAAGGCTAACGTCTTGGTATTGCAGAGCTCAAGTACATTCAGACCATTGGAGAATGAGGACAGAGCTGCTACCTCTTCCACAGGAAGACGTGAGTAAGCTTTATCAACGATATCTAAAGTATGGAGGAACAAATGAAAGTATCCCTTAGTAAGAGACACCCCCAGGGAGACTGTGACCTTTGTATTTGGGGCATTCCAAGGGGCATCAAGATGACTATGACTTTTAGGGGCATCAAGGAAAGTGACTGCATCGCATATTAAAAGTATTAAATAATTTTGGCAAGGGGAGAGGAATCACAACTTCACCAGGACAGTCTAATATAGATCATGTAAAATTTAAGGCTGTCCACTTTAGCAAACGTCCGTCCATCAGACAAAAACATTTTGTGTAGAACAAAGACAAAATATTACTAGAGCGGGATTTGAACCAACGACCTCCAGATTAACGTGCTGGTGCTCTACCAACTGAGCTATCTAGCCCTATGTTGGTGTTTTCCTTATGTCAACATTTTTGTTCGGAAAGGTGCCGAAAAATGTTAAAGAATAGAAGTTACCTGCCGCAAATATTTAAGGCTGAAAAAGGGTTTCTTCTCGAAATATTATGCCTACCGTCTAAGTCCTCTTGGCCGATGTCATCCTCAGTGAAGAATGGCAGGATTTTCTTGCAGAGGTTCGGGAGGGAAAGTCCCATCCAAGACTGCAATAAGGTTAGGGAAATCTTTGGAATGGTCTCTGGCATGAGCAGCCCTCCATCAGACAGGTAGCCTGGAGACAAGACTGCCTCCTCAAAAGTATGTGCCTTGGCTTGGCCTCGTGTGCTGATAAACCTCATCGTAGTGGTGGACGGCCGACGAATGGTACGGTTTGCAAGCTACTTCAGCTACAGTTCTGTAATTATGAGAATAGGCCTATACACACAATGTTTCGGATTAGTTATGAAAAGGTAATTAACATTAACAGTAAATGATAAATTGTTATCAAGTCGCAAGTCAATATTCTCAAACATGAAAATGAGTAAACAGTTATGCGTGTAAATGAAACAATTTATTATCAAGAGTTCGACAATTTACAGAATGGCTGCAAGATCATTTCCACATACATGTACACGTACAATATTGTACAGAATTTGAAAGAAAATATGACAGCAATTCCATTCAATACGAGACTTTGAACAATGATAACGCACATATCAAAGTCCACAATGCAATCAAAAACACATTATGCATGTTATAATGCCGTATCTGCTACAGCTTCGGCTACGTTTGTTGCTAATAATTATGGACGCCCCATTCAACACACAATGATGACACGGCGATCGAGACGTATACTAGCTGTAGCTGCAACCCCAATTCGGGCACGGCAAAATTCCAAAGATAAAGTACATTTACAGCATTTGAGAGTAGAGAACTGAAGTCCCGTACATACCCGAGAATCCGAAGTCCCATACCCAAGTACCTACCCGAGTACCCGAAGTCCCTACCCGAGTAACCGAAGTCCCATAGCCGAGTAACCGAAGTCCCTACCCGAGTAACCGAATTCCCATACCCGAGTAACCGAAATCCCTACCCGAGTATCCAAAGTCCCATACCCGAGTACCCGAAGTCCCTACCCGAGTAACCGAATTCCCATACCCGAGTAACCGAAATCCCTACCCGAGTATCCAAAGTCCCATACCCGAGTACCCGAAGTCCCTACCTGAGCACTTCTATTACCCGAGTACCCGAAGTCTCATACCCGAGTACCCGAAGTCCCATACCCGAGTACCCGAAGTCCCTACCTGAGTGCTCTTAGTTCCATACCCGTGATGAACCAATTGCGAAACAGTGTAAATGTTTGTAAAGATTATTGTAAAGTTGTTTTACAGATGGAATTGCAGCCGTCCAACCTAAATGGGGAACGATGAGACGCTAGACTGTGTCAAAGGTAAATCTCAGCCCCCATTAAAATACGTCAATCTATAACATGGGCTGAAGGAGGTTAATTCAAAAGAGGGCGCTCTCAGAAGAAATGTTTACACATTTTTGGCGTATTTGAGACAGAATCTCCGGGGGACAAAATTCTCTAAATCCTGCAACAGTAAATTTTATAATTTATGTATATTCTTCGTATGCGCACAATATCCCCGTTTACAAGAAAGTGCAACATAATGTCAAGATGAAGGGGGGGGGGGGGCGTGATTGAGATTTACATTACACCGTGTTCAACTTCACACTGCAAAATCTGCTATACTGAAGCCATGGTTTGCAGTTTAAGACCTCTCATACTATGATTCGATAAAAGTTTAACCTCCAATTGATTAGTAACTTTTGCTTAGTAATGGATAAATCAATCAAACTAAACGACTTTTCTGAGTGATACATGAATTAACCCCTTGCTTACACAACGCGGTGAGCACCTCCGCACAATGCGCGACTATAATTTCCACCATTTTGGAGGTAAATTCCTTTGTTTACATTTTGACTCCCAAAATGGCGTCAGGATAGGCACGTGTGAGTGCAATGAGGTTTGCATGTTGTGCATTGGCCAATACGCAAAGTCTAACTGTCTGTTCAGAATCCCTGTCCTTGGAAAGTTTACGTTGCTACCTCTTAAGCCCAGCTGTATGGAAGACACGACGGATGACACGACGGACGACGCGACGGACGACGCGACGAGCGATGCAACGGACGACGCGACGGGCGACGCGACGGACGACGCGACGGCACGACGCGACGGACGACGGCAAGACGCGACGGACGACGTAAGTCAAAACCACCATTCAAATCAATTGAGAAACAGGCGACGTGACGGGCGACGGCACGACGCGTCGCACGAAGCGACGGGCGACGGCACGGCCCGACGCACGACGCGACGGACGACGGAATAGGCGACGCGACGACATGATGCAACGCACATCTGTCGCCTTTAGAACACCATACAGCTCCACGCCACTACAACAAAGAGGGCTCTGATGGTTTAGCCTTGAGACAAACAGGCCCAATGAGATGCAGAGTGCGTGTTTGGCATGTAGATTCTGTCCCCCAGACATCCCCCCCCATAAACAATAGTACCAGACATAGTGCATAATGAAACAATGAATGAAACATATGAAGCAATTTATCAGAAGGGAGTCAGCTTGGCGAATATGAGCAGGAGTTGTTCCATAATGGAGGTGCAATGAAGTTAAAGGCTCTTGGACCATATAATTGAACTTGGAAACAGTACTTTGCGTCAGTATTAAGGATATCGGCAAGCAGAACAAAGAGGACGAACAGGAATATGCAGATGATCGGAGTCGAAATAAATCCACGAAGAGCTTTGAAAGTGAGGAACTTAAACGTGGTACGTTTAATCAACTAGTTTTTCTGAATTGTACGAGTGCTGCTGTGCAGATATTGTTAGGCTTATAATATTCGATCGGTCCCGTACTCATCGAATAATCTATAATGAACACTAAGATTTCTGACAACACGTGATGGTTGAATAATGGACACGCCCAATGTTAATTTCAGCAGGAGGCACATTTTTAGTGAAGCGTGAGTTGAAAACGATGATTTCAGATTTAGCATCGTTTAGAGCAAGTTTGCATAATGATGACGGATTGTGGAGAAATTTCGTCTGATATAGCGCCCTCTTTTGAACCAACCTTCAGCCCATGTTAATTTACCGTGTGTGGACAAAAACATAAAAAATAAAAAAATATAAAAACTTGCACAATTTGCGCTAAAGACAGAGCTGGCGACCAATGTTGATGGGCAATATTGGCCCAACGTGTCCATTTTGCTATAATGGCCTACCTTCCTAGCGTTGCGGTGCCATCTTGTTGATGTATTGCCTGTGTCACAGGAAAATCTGTCCCCCGGAGATTCTATCCACCTTGGGAAATTAACACGGACTGAAAGAGGACGATTCAAAAGAGGGCGCTATCAGAAACAATTTGTACACAGTTCTCCGTATGGAGGAACAGAATCTGCGGGGGGACAGAATCTCCTGGAACACCGGTAGTCAGATTAGAACGGCTATTGATTCGAACCGTATCGATTTGAGCGTGGTTTATATTTCTTTCTTTCCATTGCATAGTACGGTAACAACTGATGAAACCCATGGAGCCCTAATGAGAAACCCCAATGGTAAATTACTTACCACTCTAGTCATTGTCGAAATAATGCAGACGATCTGTTTTTCAACACGGTCCACACATCGCTCAAATCTTTGAGGTACAATATAGCACCCCGTATGCACGGTCGAATAATCACTTCAACTATTAATATCGTATAAGAACAAATTGTGTTGTGACATGTGGCTTGGGCTTGTGACATCCCGTGATTACAATGACAGTCACACGTAAGTGCGCACCACACACTATTATCATGGAATATTGTTTCACAACAGTAAACAGGCTGAAATAGCTATATATCCCGTGAGTTGTTATAAAACAAACTATCAATGTACGTAAAAGACCCCAGTACACATCTTGTCGCTGAGAGAAGGGTTCGACCTGTTGTGTCTGGCAGTGCGTTTATGTTCACCCATAAGACTACACTAAAGAGGAAGAAGACGATCAGAGGCTTGGAAGAAGAAGAATAAAAATACATTTGGGGATCGTAGGTGTACATGTTGGGCTTATACACCTGTATGGGCCCTTGTCGGGTATTTCACGCATCAAGAACAATCATAGAGCAATCACAGAGTAGGGAGAGAGGCAACATAACCCACAACATTTTTCTTTGCTCATCGTGGACCCCGCAGAAATATTCTTTCGAAAAGGGAGTAAAAGAGCAACAGCAGGACCCTATAATGTATCCGATCCGTAAAGGTTGTATGTAAAATGTGTACTTCATGCATCACTGCTGAACAATAATTTGTACAAGTCTAAGCCAATTCCACTTCAGTGATGATGGATGAGGACCGATGGGGCCGAGATGAAGGAACCTGTGCATTTCACGAGATAGATTCTATAGGTTTTGTGCGAGTTTGATTGTGAGAACGAAATCAACAAGGACAAATCTATCCCATTTGTGTACAGCACTAAGCAAATCATAACACTCTATAAAAAAAAAAATGTGTAAAATGTTGCTGTGTAAAACTGTTGGGTACAATATTGTTTAATTTTGATCATTATTGGGTAAAACGATAAGTTGTTGTACCCCTTACTAACCTTGTGTAAAGTGATGAAATACCGTGCATTTAATTGTAATCACGATCATGTCCTTCTGCTCCAAACAGATGTTTTGTTGGGACCCCAACCACGCAAACGATGTTCATACTGGTACGAGAGTCAAACGTTTCACTTCACCTATGATGCTTTATGGGATATGGATATACATCAATGACTGTTTTGAAAGAAAGAAGGTGCACAATGGCAAAATGAGCAACACCATTACCCCCCCCCCCCCCCCCCCAAAAAAAACAAACAAAAAAAACCAACAAAACAAAACCCCAGGAACTGTTAAGAGTAAAACAGGAACTGTTAAGAGTAAACGTATATCCCATGTTCAGCGGAGGCGCTATCATTTAAACATTTACCCAGTCAGTTTCCCTTGTGGTTTATTATTTGAAAACAATTTGTGTTAACTTCACGACATGTTGCCAGCAGTGTAACTAATATACACCAAGTTGGTAAGAAGTTGGTAAGAAGTAATTGAAAAATAGTCCAACTGCTCCACGTGGAAAACATTTTCAGTGTTTCAAACCGAAGTAGCAAACCGACCAAAATGGTGGCAACATGTCGTGAATTGAAACTATAGAAAAGGTTTCAATAAAGTCAATCAATGTTTTGAGCCTCACGAGTTGACCATCCATCTCTTGAGCAATGGACATGGTGGTCTCAATCCCCACATCGAATCAATCAATGCCTTTGCTAATTGAATTAATTGTGTAAATGTATAACTGTCCTAGAAACGAATTATTCACGGTGACTTTTAGAGTTTCCCGGGGGCAGAATGTCACATCCTCAGCCCCGGGCTCACCTAATTATCTCCGTTTGTTTTTCGGTTCAAATTTGTGAATGTCTTTGAAATTTGTATTTCTTCAATTACAGGTTTCTTTGTTTTAATGCTACATAAACGAAATGTGGACCTGAGGGCAAAAGAGGTCCACATGGACTTGAAACACTATGTGGACTTGTTGTTACAGTGTTTAAGAATAAGATTTCCCTTAAGTGTTCAGAACAGAGGAAAATGTCCACAGAGTGACTGCAACACAAAGCTGTGGGTGTGGAATTTCAAAATAGACTGAGTGCTCCCAGTCGTCCAAAGTCTGCACGCGTGTGTGTGGGTGTGTGTGTGAAAGACGGATTTCCGAGTTCATTCTGTGGTCCTTTTAAGTCGACTTGTCTGCATCGGATATTGGTAATAGGCCTACGTCAATAATTATAGTCAATGACCCTCACGAGATCATGACCATAATATGAACAACTTTACACAGAGTATTTAAGTCTGAGGTCAATTCGGTCAATTACAACTTTGATGTTGAACAGAATTCTCTAAAGGTGACCAGTAGGCGAATCTACGGCCTTTACAGCAGGGCTACGTTCAGCAAGTTTCTGTCAAACTATATTTTTGAGAAAACAGAGGTTTCTTGTTATGCATTTTCCTGTGCCAACAATTGATTTTGCGCTTCCGCCTGTCTCCGAAGTTACGAAGACGTTTCCTATTATAACAAACTAATTGAGAACAAATGGAAGCTTTTTTTGGTTCCCCGGAGATGAGCTGTCTTGACGCTTCAACAAGCTTCGAACAAACACTGCAGCAACAATGTTTCAACTTAAAGGGGGTAGTCTACGAATATTAATCTTTGCATACCAACTTTATTTCTCGTGTTAAATTCATCACTCTTTGCGTGTGTGTTTACCACAGTCTGGTTACATATTTGCTGATATTAGACATTTTAGTCCAGCTTGACCAGCTCTCGTCGGCGTTTGGTGAAACCATGATCAGCATTTGCCATAGAGTCCATGGCGTCCATGACCAGTTTTACCTCCTCTTTTGAGCTCCTTTTGCAAAGCGCTCATCTGTCAATTGGAGGATGGGCACAATTATTACCGTTACCAAAAATGCGTGTACTTTGTGCCATTTAATGTCACAAGACCTTCTGCTGGGTTTGGGCTATGACCAGACTGTTTTTGTGAGATTTCAGTTTCGCGGTCGACAACACTATGAAAATCTTTGCCGTGAAAATACAATGAAATAGCATTTTGACGTGACTTTGCCGTGATTTTTTTTTTCATGGCATCTTCACGGTGATTTCACGGCATTTGCTCTCTCCAAAAAATTTGCTTACTTGTTCACTGCGATACACTTGCCATTTTGTTCATTTATTTTCGGACCTGTTTTGTCATCAGCTTCTTATTCTTGCTAAATATAATTTAAGCGATCACCATCATCAATGCTAATAATGTTAGGGGCTATAGTATTATAGGTCCCCAATTTGTGCATCAGAATTGTCACTTGCACTGAAACTTTCAGATTGTTTCAGCTTTTTGGGGCAAACGATAAGCGATTTCGGTTGTGTCTTTGCGTTTGCTTTCATTTGGCCCTGTCTTGCCTATTTGAAATGTCAAAGCAATACTTGCTTCGTCAAACCAGTGTCTGTGTCCGTCTGTGGTGCGAATCAACGCCCCTTTCGGTTGGCACCGGAGCATTGGCCCTGTCTTTTCTTAACTGCGGTTAATTTACCTTCAAACTTACCTTTACCTTCGTTGACAGCATCAGCGGACTGGTGTTGGCTGGTCGTTGGGAAATTGCTCTATAACTTTTCTGTATTCTCCATCCACCTCTAAAGAGAAGGTTGTGGGGAAAAGTCGGATAATGCAGAGAGGTTGTCCAACTTGAGCAGTAGAGACTCCGTCATGGTGACTTACACCGATGTTTGACCCTCAGCTGGTTTTAAAGCACAATGATCTTGCCGGGCAAGGGGCGCTATATCTCAGGAATGATTACTGTGTTACATCATAATGGTATGAACAACCATGAACAGCTTTGGAATGCACAAAAAAGACTATGACAAAATAGTTACTTTTGTCTCACTTTCCCATGCCTCTCTTGCAAAGTTATTGGCTCATTGTGTGGAATTGCCTATGCTTTAAGCAGAAAGTATTGCTCAAACACATTCTGCTTAGAAAACAATTAGTAGGATACCAGTGGCTGGTAACCTTATTCTGGAAAGCATACTTTTGTTGTGCTTAGCTACTTTTTGTGTTTAAACAGTTCCATGAAATTGGGCCCTGGTTACCTTTTGGTAAACACAATGTCGTAATAAGCTCAGCTACTTTTTGTGTTTAAGCAGCCCTATGACATTTTTTCCAGATCCTCAAGTTCGGAGACCCCTTTTCTATGCAAAAGTGTCGTCATTCTTAAAGTAGTAGACAGCTAGCTTTGACAACGGAACACTCATCTTTCAGTTGAGGGGATTAAGCTCTAAGACATAACGTATTTTCCCATCGGGATGAAAGACCCAATAGACGTTTAATCTGACATCATTAATTGGGAGGGGAGTAACGCCTACTTTGTATTCCCTGTTGTCATCACGACCTTGGATGTGGAAAAAACCACCCGAGTCGGCCCCCTGGTCTGTCAACAAGATTCGAAACCAGTCTAATCTAAAATGATTCTGCCTGAAGTGTGGCATACAGATGTCATCATCGTTTCTATTGCAGAGACTCATGACCTATATAAAACTCCATGCTCTTCGCAAAACTTGCAATCTGTTGACGTGTGTAACTGGATTTGGGATTGTGAACTGTTCTTTAGCTTCATCAGCTTGTATGTTCTCAAACTAGTGAGTTTTTGGGACGCTAGGTGGCAGCACAGTATAGACCTTTCTATTGCAACGTCACAGTCAGAGTTTTTGCCAACCGAGGTTGGAAAACTATGGAAAGCCATAAATGCAAAGCAAAAACAGATAGCCCCGGCATAGTTTGTGGCAATGTTACACAAAATATTCAAAAATTGTGTTGCATTTGTTGGAAACAAATCAACCAATCATGGAAGGTATTTCAGTTCATGAATCTTTACAGAAAATGTGGAATTTGGTCACAACATTTGTTAACACGATTGAATGTTTTGCTAACATTTGGCCGTCCATGCCAACCGGCGCACTTTGTTTATCAACAATGGAAAGGTCTATAGTATTATACCAATGTACAGAGCCGTATATTGAGAGAGTTGTGAAAACTTGCGATTAGAAGCCATCTTTGTGTTAAAAAACAACAACAATAACGAAAACTGCATTGGCGAATACAGGGTGCCAGACAAGTCTGCCCATTGGGTTGTGCTGTTTTTTGGACCGAAAATGGCGTCCAGCGACCACGTGACGGAAGAAAACCGGTCCCTCTACGTCGCAACTCTCTCAATAAATAGCTCTGCACATGTAGTCAAAACACAGCAATTGAAAATTACCAGAGTATGTCAGTAACCATTGGTTTATAATACAATTTATGGCAAAGGCCTTTAAGACATAAATTCAGGGCACTGCATGAGGCAGAACAGCCCAGGTTCCCCACGACCCCGCCCCCACAAAAGGGACATCATTTAGTGAATTAATTTTGTCATGTGCACAACGAAGCAGGACGCAGTCATAATGATGCATGAACCAGTCTGATGCCAGCCTAAGTGATAATGATGCCGTACACTATTTCTACACTTTTTGGCGGGATGGTAGCAGAGTCAACAAAATATTGAACGAACCTTCCCCTCTTACTTTCTTATTACAAATCGTACATCCAACTTAAGACAATTAAATTAGTCTCGTGAATTGTGCGTATATTTTGGTTTGAAATGTGAATTTCCGTATACAAAATGGCCAGCCGAGACGTGAATCGTGTGTTGGGGAGTTGTTTCAATGTCCACCACATAGCAGCATTGTGGAAAACAGAAGGACATTAATGGTTTCAATGTTGTAAATAGACCTTATGCATTGACGTCACCAAGCCGCCATCTTAGAGGTAAACTGATGATGAAACAATGGAAACGCGCTGATTTGTACGCGCGGCGCACAAGACTGGCCAATGAGCATCTTCCTTTTGACCTCTATGTGAGGGCGCCCTACTCAAATGACGTCATATGCATAAGGTCTATGAGTTTAAAATATGAAAGTATACATTTTCTATCCTTATCAAGCCGCCATCTTAGAGGATAATCATTTTCAACCATGTATTATTAAACAAGACTCGACACAGACAATCCGACACACTGAACACGGTTTGTACGTATAGGCGAGATATCTACAGCTTTGTTTTTCGTGTTTTACCAATATGATTATACAACATTTAACAAAAATCCTTAAAGTATTTTCCGTACCTCTTTTACTGAAACATCACGGAGGTAGCTTTTTGAAGCCACCTCGGATTAAATCAAAACTTGAAAATAAAATTGAACAATCCAAAATGTCTCCACAACTTTTGGAATCGGACAAATACCCGTTTATGTTTTAATTTCTCCAGAGGAAAGTAAATTATAGTTTGTCTCACATTTTCGGAAAAGTAATCTGCTCAAAGTTTTCGCGAATGTTTTTACGCTCCTAGTAGTGTCAAAGATTTAAATCACGATCAATAACATAATGTTAATTAAACTTTTTAAAATAAACTATACAGTTAAATTAAAACGGCTAAAATAATAATATTTCAAGCTAAATTGTTTTTATTCACAGGATTATTTTCTTTTCGATGCGAAAATAAAAATGCTGGATTAGGAGCTTATATTAATGTGACGAAAAAATTCAAAAGCCATATATGATTAGCAAGTTATTATTGTCAATTAATTGGGTTTAATGGAATTTTCACCCCAGTTTTGAAAATTTTTGATTTGAAAAATGTACAAAATAAAAATTGGGTTTCATCTTTTAACAGTGACATCTTGAAATATAAATAACAAATCTTAAAGAAAATTTGCAGTGATTGTGACACTGATTGTTTCGGGGGCAATCATGGCATAAAGGAGAGGGCAATGCACGGTTGACTTATGAGTGAGTGCATTTCGTAAATTTTGCCATGGCGTTTTGTTTTGGTTTTATTATTATTTTTTATTAACTGTTCTTCCTTTGAACTTCCAGTTCGCATGTCTGGTCTAGAAAAGGGGTAGGTACGACAGTGGTAATTGTAATTTAAGTGCCATTTAAACCCTTTTTTGAAAATCAACCAATGAAAATAATGTTCAACACAATTTGTGATGTTTTTTGAGAACAAAATTATGCGGTTTTTGGTATTACTAATTCATGTTTTGTTCGTAGTTGTCGGACTAGAACTATGTTTTTTCGATGAGTTTTTTGGACTCTCCTAAATTTACATTGAGGGCAATTTTTTAAAAATGTTTTGGTAACTTTATTCGCAGGAAAATTGTCCATTATCGTACCGTCCCTTTCTCAACACAGGCAGTATCGTTTTTCCCTTTCACAAACAAAACAATTATCACCCCAAAAACTTGAATTCCAAGACGTAAGCTATAATATGATGACGTCATGATATTGCAACTTTCCGCACGCTAAAATGTACAAAATGTCAACTGTCGTTAAAACCATATGCAGAAAACACCCTGCGTTAAAAAAAACATTCAACCACCAAACGACAATAATATAGAAATATCATTTTTACTGAGTTGCATGCGTGGAAACGTTAAACATGTTGGTTAATTATTAACTTAATCACTTAATATGCATGTTAACCGTTTAAACTGATCAAATAATTTACAGGTTTTTTTCTTTCTTTTGTGATATCGAAGCCGACTCGTTTGAGGTACACTGGTCGTCAGGCCATGGCGACCCGGCCTCAATATCGCAGAAAGTTAACAATAAATTTACAAATATAGATGATTAATATAGCAATACTTGCAGGAAGAATAATACACAGGCAGATATAACACTTTTTGGCTCACACATAAAAAAACAACAATTCTGCTTCATATCATAAAACAGTTTTATTTTATAATATAATGTTTCCATTACACCATAAATAGATGCACAAAAATATATAACATACTTTAAACGGGAAGACAATGATGTTGACCAATGCGTGTACAACTGCTTACTTGATAGAAAGCTAAGCTCTAGGCAAATTATAATTCGACTGACTTCAATTTTCAGTCAAATCTCGACGGGAGATTTTACCCTTTTGGTGCTGAAGCAATTTCCTGACTACCAGCTGGATACCAACGCAACAAAAAAACATATTATCAGCAAGCCAGGGTTGCCCGAGCCAATTCTAACATGCTTTCAGCATGAGTACAATAACGTAGTCTTGCTGTCCAGGGGTTGGAAGTTCCACCAACCACAATCGAAATGCGCCCTCAATGTCTATCTTTGCAAACAAAGAAACAAACGAGAAACAAACAAACTGATTCGAAATGTTTCGGGCGACCACAGCGGGAAGAACAAGCGCATGCGCTGATTTATACAACAATAATAATAATAATAATATCTATGATAACTTTATAATACTTTTTGTTTATAGTTTATAATTATGTGCGTACTGTTTCTCATTTCTGTATACGGGTAGTATAATCCGCTTGTCCAGTTTAATATTGGTCCATGTCCGAGTCACCGGTATATTGACGCCTTTTCTCGCACAGTGTATGCATAGGATAACAG
This sequence comes from Leptasterias polaris, assembly GCA_037783415.1. Classification (NCBI taxonomy): domain Eukaryota; kingdom Metazoa; phylum Echinodermata; class Asteroidea; order Forcipulatida; family Asteriidae; genus Leptasterias; species Leptasterias polaris. The sequence continues at coordinate 644,401 of JAZGTN010000038.1, forward strand.
GGTACCAACAGTCAAAGCGGTTTTTATGTATAAGCAGGCAGCATCTTAAGGCAGCATGTTTCACTGTCCGGGTGCGATGCGTGGGCAACTTGTGAGGGTCTTTTCTGTCCCGAAGCAGCCGGTATTCCAGAATTAAATAAACGATGTTTACAGCCAGTATTGTCTTTTCTCATCTCTGGATAAAACGAAAAGTTCCTGAAGCAGTGTTGATCAGATGGAAGTTCAGATATGCTGTTTTTGATTTATTCCTGCAACGAAAACAAGAAAAGTTATATTGATTTTTACAATAAGAAAGCAAAACTTCAATGTTTATACGGAATACTACTTGGAAAGACGAAAAGTGGCATGTCCATTTTTAGGCATTAAGCTATTTTAAAAAAAAACCCGAGACGCACCAGGTTTCAAGACAACATGTCCACAATGCATCAGTGAAAGTTGGTCACATTAGCAAGGAGTGTCCCCCACAATGCATCAGTGAAAGTTTGTCACAATGGCAAGGAGTGTCCCCCCACAATGCATCAGTGAAAGTTTGTCACAATGGCAAGGAGTTTCCCCCACAATGTTTCAGTGAAAGTTAGTCACAATGGCAAGGAGTGTCCCCCACAATGCATCAGTGAAAGTTTGTCACAATGGCAAGGAGTTTCCCCCAACAATGCATCAGTGAAAGTTGGTCACAATGGCAAGGAGTGTCCCCCCCACAAAGCATCAGTGAAAGTTGCTCACACTGGCAAGGAGACGTTACTCAAGGCTGTTGGCATATCAAGAGATCTAAATAAAAAGTGACTTACATTTTCGATGCATTTATATTCCAGATCGGAGAAGAACACCATCTCCTGTGAGAAGCAGAACAGACCAAGTCGACCACCCTGTAATGTCGTGTCGTAGAGGGCGTCCGAGTCAGCCAACACCTTGCTGCCTTCGTACATTGTCACTCTGTCGGCAAAATGAAAAACAAAAATATATTATATAAATCGAAACATGACTAAGTTGCCTGAAATATATCGAGAAGCTTCGACAAGATTATTGATAATACAAAACTCCTGATTGTCATTGCCAAGCTGTTGGAGCTAAAACGTGTAGTGGTAAGCAATGTTGTGTACATAAAGGCAGGTTATACTTTTGGTAAGTGTCAAAGACCAGCCTTATCCTCACTCGGTGTATCCCAACATATACATTACAAACCTGTGAAAATTTGGGCTCAATTGGTCATCGAAGTTGCACAAAAACAATGAAAGAAAAAGAAAACCACAGTCCTTGCTGCATAAAATTGTGTGCTTTCAGATGCCTGAGAAATACTTCATGACTAAAGCCGTTCTCAGATTCATTTTGTTTGTGAAAAAACTACCTCTTTCTCTAAAACTACATTACTTAAAAAGGGTGTCGTTTCAACAGCTCTCAAGTGCTCTGTACCAAGTAAGTTTTTATGGTCATTAATTTTTGGAGTAAATACCAAAGGTATATCCTCCCTTTAAAGCAGGAAAATGTGCGCAATTTTAAGAAGAATGCAGGTAGAATATTGCATTGCATGTGGACATTCACGATGGAGTTGCACTGTTGTGTTTTAAAACAGGATTTATGCTTGTGGTTTATGATATCTTATATTCCACTTTTGTCATAACAACAATCCAAACAGTGATAGCTATGTTGCTGTAAAACAGCTGAAAATTTAGTGTGCGTTCTGCTTTGCTTACAATAAGCAATGGTTATGAAATAGAGACTGTTCTAAAGGCTGTCCGTAAGCAGAAAATGTCTGCCAGCCAAGTGTCCTTTATTTAGTTTTAGAGCGTCACCTGTCGCTGCAGTAAATTCATGCCAAAAAGTATGACACGTGACGCTTGTTCCACCAATCAAATGAAAAGGATTTATGCTTGTGGTTTATGATAGCTTATATTCCACTTTTGTCATAACAACAATCCAAACAGTGATAGCTATGTTACTTACCTAATGTAGCCAGTTTTGGGTCTGTGTGTTAAAGTCCATCTGTAAGCTGTGAAATCCTTCCATCCAATCTTGTTAGCGTCGCTCCAAATGAGCTTTACCTGAAATCCAACACAAATGCAACAATATAATAAGTATCTACAGGTCAAAAACAAATTACGTACATAATGTTTTAGATAATGACATCTGCAACCACTTTGTCTAGATTGGTGATGTGGACAAACACCCTACGACTGCCACTGGCAGGCATAATTTTATATTGCTCAACATTGAAAGTTCGTGTAAATATTTTGTCAACAGCAAAGTCTAAGATTACTAAACAAATTATTAAGGTAACTGTATAACGAGACAACAAGGCCAACTGTATAGGCAAACTAAATGTTCTCACTCTGTTATTTCGGAATCTATCCACACTACAAAATGTATTTTCCTGAGATAACTTTATTTATAGCAACGCTGTTCCAAGAATGAACCCATTTGTGCTGTCTATTCTGTACGGTTTCACAGTGGTTTTGTTTGTGGTTTTGTCTTCTTCTTATTATTCTTATTTCTTTAAAAGAAACGCGCTGTCACCTTAATTAACACTATAGAAATGTCAAATTCCCGTCTAAATGAAGCAGCACGATCTAAGATTGTTCCCATAGAGGGTAATTATTAATCGCAAAGGAGGAAATCAAGCAAAGCCTGGTGATCCCACCGGAACCAACCAGACCTTGGATTACTGGTACTTCGTGTGTGTGTTATCTACTCCCAACACATTCGCAGTACGTGGGGGAGTTTACGACCACGTACGTTGATTTGGATTGCTTTCGTATGTTCGGTGGTGGGGTAGAATTCACCAGAAGTGACCAACGATTAACCCTGCACCCACACCCCTTTCATGTGTCATACAAAACAGCTATAGATTATATCATAATTAATTCAAATTAATACTACGGAAAGGGTTTCATGAGTGGTTATCAATGTTAATACGCGATGTGACACAATAGTTTAGGATCCTCCAGGCCTGCAGTTCTTAATTTACGCGGAATTTGAGATACCCTGGATGACGTTACTCGTAAGGGGAGTTTGTAAGCGGATACCAGTTACGGTAGGCTATGGGTTAATGTTACCTCAATGAACCGTGGATATAGATTGATATAAATTTACATAAGGATTATGTATTAATTGGTAAACCCAATTGAGACTTGTTTTCTTATTGATATTAACTTCCCAAATTATAAAAAAAACAAGTGTGCACTAATTGGGGGAGGGAGCCGACTTTACATATTTATTTTAATTTTAGGAAAAATAAATTTTTTACCGTCCTGATGAAATCAACAAAGTATAACATATCGAAATGTTTGATAAATGCTGCAGTATTAAAGGGGCACGTTGCCCCGGAATTGGGCGCTTTGTGCTATGACAAAAGCATTTATTTTTGAAATGAATATGGTTGGCAAAATCTTTTTGAAGTAGAAAATAATGATTCACATAATTTCATGACAGAACAAGGTCCGCTATCTTGTAGAACAAATATTTTGACTCCACAAAATGGCTTTGTATTTACAAATGCAATTTGTTTAAATCACTACTCACTAATTACAACAGATTGTAAGTGTTTCATTGCATGGACAACACTTATAAAAGGACAAGGAGTTATTCAAAACAGCAAATATTTCAGAAAATTTGAAGGCCACGTGCCCATAAGGTTCCATTTTAAAATTGACTTAATAATTGTTGATAAGCATTTTGAAAACAGATTTTCCTCTTATTAATTTTTCAATAATTCATGAATAAAAAGAATTACCTGATCTCCTGTGTCTCCCGTATGCCACAGAGCATTTCTTAAATATTCACCTGGACCCGTCGTTGAGTTGATCAACTGTGAGAGACAAAATCAAGTAAGAAAAAACAAGATTAAATAATGGAATGAAACACCATTTAAGAACACAGTGAGTAGACACTGTGAACCACCGACTATTGAGTATTACTAACCAATCTCACGTTTTTTTTTTGTGTTTTTTGTGCCAGGAGTGTCATCCTTGACAGACATGGCGCACTAGATATTTTCAATATTATTAATTATTATTATTGTGCCTAATAGCACACAGGTTGCAATCGGCCAACCCTGGCTTCTACAAGTTTGAAAGAAGACGAAGATCGCAACATTCTTTTTCTACTAATGCGAGCAAATATTTGCAATTTCTTTATTATTTTAAACAATTAGAGCCAAAAATAATAGGATGAAAAGGAAACGAGATGAAGTGTTCAGTTTTAGATGTGGGAGAAAACCCTCAATGGGGGAAAAAACCCATGCAATCAGATTGGGATTAACCAATCTACACGCAAGGCTCTGGGTCTGAGGTCGGATTCGAACCGGGGTCCATAATTACAGGTGAAAAGCAGAGAAAGAAACAACTGAGCCAACCTGGTCACAATACGTGATCTATATGCAAACTAGGGCTCTGATGTTGAAAAAGTGCTGTTAGTTATGGTCTATTTTCTCAGAGATAGCAAAACATACTTGCGTTAATGGCAGTTGGTTGACTCCAAATTGCGTAAAAATATTGCCTTGTGTGACACATCCCTTATGTGTTTTAAAGGTGTTTTTGAGGTTTTCCCCCGGTCTTTTCCTTCTTCATACCAGGAATCGAGAACTAAATTCGGCTAAGATAGGCCTACCAATTGATAGAAAGAAAAAAAAATCCCTCCAAAAACAATCCATCAAACCGTGTGCGCATAGCGTGTAAGAGCAATTTAGTTCCTTTCCGGGCTACGAAGTGAGGGGCGAGCCACAATCTGCGCATCAGTATTTTTTCCCCCTGCGGTTTTCCTGTACGTGCCCTCAACACCGTGGGTTGCTTCAGGGGGGAAAATGTCCATTAACCACTGCCAACCGAACTTCCTTTTAAAAACCGCCTCACCTGTTTCCTCAATACGACTTGACGTCTGTCAAACGAGGTTTGCTTAAGATAAACTGACAGTAAAGCGTGTGGTTTTGTATCGCTTTCTTTAAAACGTTCTGGCCGGTAGTGGCCTATTTTTGGATTTGTTGAAGCTACAATGAGCAATGACGTTTATGTATCAAGCACACCTAATTAATCATTTTGAGACTGGCAGTGAATTTGACTTTCAAAGACGAATCTCCGGTAGGTTGGAAAGACCTACGGGAAATATCCTACCTACGCTCGTGTTTTAAAATGTTTGTCAGATAATCAGCTTTGACGTCTGCATGACGTTTATGATTGCATGATATTTGTTAGAGCCAACATTCAAATAAGAGATTGTGTATCTAGGCAGTGTATTGTTTTTTTCTTGTAATTCTTGCCTGTACAACCATGTAAAATAACTTCTTTGACGGAGTGCTGGCTCTAGGAAGAGCTGCTCGGTCTGCTCTCAACGGTTCGACTAACGTGTTCATGTTGTCTTCACGCTAGTTGAGCCGACGCGTCGAAAACAGGCCAGGTGGCTTTTCTCATAACCAACACGCCTTCAATGAGAGATTGAACATAGTTATGCCCGCAAGATCTACTAGAAATATTTAAGTGACGGTTGAAGCTTTGCATGGTGTGGCAAATAAGAAGTAACTATATAACTAGTGAACTTGTGGGCACAACTATGTTTAAATCTCCTTCGTGAGGAATGTTGGCTCTGAAAAGAGCCGGTGTGGTATCGACGTTTCGTACAGTACACTCTGCTCGTCTTCAGGAGAACAGACGAAGAAGAGCAGAGTTTACTATTCAAAACGTCGATACCACACCGGCTCTTTCAGAGCCAGCACTCATCCCAAAAGAGATTTGCACATTGTTGTACCTGCAAGTTTACTTGTTATAGTTACTTCTCAGAATTCGATAATCTTACCATGGAAGCTTTACAAAATAAATCATCACTTGTTGTAGTTTGAAGCTATATATGATAGTTGGTACTTTTTGAGGTGCTATGAAGAAGCTCAGAACTGAACACATTGTTTAAAGCGTGCATAATTCTCAGATATAAATGCTTTTAAAGGAAGGATGGTATAATTATATAAATAGGAATAAATGTATGTATCAATGTTTAGTTTTAACCGTAAGGGACTTCAACAGACTTCGATATTCTGAGGTTTTTTACCTTGATTTGGAGACCAGCTGTAGCCTCTGATATGGTCGGCAGTGGTGCCCAGTACTTCTGCGTAACCTGTTTCCACATGACTGCGTAGAATCTGTGATTTGACTGGTACCCGAAGACGAAGCCAGCGTAGTCGTCATCTCTTTCTGTGTTAACGTAGAACGTACCACTGAACTGTACCGCTGTGAATTCATCATAGCCTGAAAAAAAATACCAGTTAAAGTAAATAAACAGAATTCTAAAACAGACACGTCAAAATACACACAAAAAAGTTCAAATACAACTCTAAATGAAACCATTATAAGAAGACATTTTATGGTAATTTTAACAATGAAAATTTGATCAACTATCGTTTGCTTTATCATTATGTGGCGTGTCGTGGCCGAGCGGTTAAGAGCACCGAACTCAAGCTCTGGTGTTTCTGTTCAGCAGAGTGTGGGTTCGAGTCCCGGTCGTGACACTTGTGTCCCTGAGCAAGACACTTAACTATAATTGCTTCTCTCCACCCAGGGGTAAAATGGGTACCTGTGAGGGCAGAGATGGTTCTTGTGATTGATTTAGCTTAGTAGCGCATATATTGCAGCACAGGCTGTATACTCCCAGGGAGCTGAGATGGTTTAAGGAATGAAATAAATGGCCCAGTGGGGTAATAATGTTAGAAGCGCTTTGAGACGCCCTTGGGTGTGATAAAGCGCGATATAAATCCATATTTTTATTATTATTATTATTAAATTGTTATCTCTGAAAGACCTGATATTTCAGTTTATGTCTGGAGTTCCCTAAGCTATTTTTGGGTCTTCAGGAACTTTCTCAACATATTGAAACATGTAAATTAACATAGCACTTATATGTGTGTAACATAATATTACTTATCGCCCTGCTGATAAGGTGATCGTTTTGACCATTATTCTGTAACGTACCTAAAGCCAGACCAGGATCGCTGTTGATGGTTTGCACCATTTCTTGACCTCTATTCCTGACAATCCAATGTGGGTCAATCTGTGCTGACCCTTCAGGGTCAAGTTTGATCAGCTGGAAGTGCGACAAGTCCGTCCGTTGGATATTGGCGTTGTCTGGGCATGCGTCGTGCAGGTCGGACACGCCATCGCCGTCGTTGTCAAACTCACAGGCATCACCACGTCCGTTCTCTTATTGAGTGAAAAAGACAAATTGAAAAGATGTACACATTAAAAAAACTGTCTTTAGGTAACGTAAAGTTTGTATTAATTAAGGATCGGCAAATACATGTAACTAATGACACTGGCTCAACAGATTCAGGCAAAATGTTTAGAACATTTAGACCAGAACACCATCAATAGACCATTTCGATGGCCAAGTATACCCAAACGTGAGCGAGTGTTCCCGAAGCTAGTTATTTCGATTGGCTACAAAATTCTACCGAAGATTTAACGCAATTTGTGTTAAGCCAATGGCTGTATGCGTCTTCGCACAATTATCACAAACTGCACGTTCACTAACTAAATCACGTAAAACAATCTCGCATTTTCCCAAATTTCGGAAAATGTTTTGGTTACACAAGCCATTAAACTTAAAAATACAGTTCCAAAGATTATTGGTTGCAGGAATGGGACCCTACTTCATGGCTGCAGTCACTCATACTGGTTGAATTCGTCAGTCAAATAAGCTTGAAATCTGGCTTCAACAAGTTTGAAAACTTAGCTTATTTTACACGACTCCATTTTGTTCTACCAGTGTGCCATGTAACACAGACACTTTGCGGTCTATTTACCATGACGTATCAACAACATACGGTGAAATAGCAAGTTTACTATACGTCCCACATGTGTGCATTTTAAAGCACTGTTTTATACTTTATAGAGTAATAGTAATACCCACATATCTTTCTAGGGCAAACGCCAAAACCCCTAGACCACTGGTCTCGCCCGGTGACGAGATGTCTGTAGGATACATCCCATGCATGCAATCATCACATCATTTAACATCATTGAAAACAACTAGTGCTCCCAATAAATTGATTAAACATATAACTTGAGGCACCCAACAGCAAATCTCCCTTTTATAGTTATGAATGTGGCTTTCTCTATGCTAACACAGCGGTATGAATTCACAGCGGTACAGTTCCGTGGCGTGTCGTGGCCGAGCGGTCTAGGTCACCGGACCTAAGCTCTGGTGTTTTCAGCAGCAGAGTGTGGGTTCGATACCCGGTCATGACACTTGTGCCCCTGAGCAAGGCACTTAACCATAATTGCTTCGAAAAAGTTGGGAAGGTAGTGCATTCTGCTCTACCAGACAGGCTCCTAGTGGATGATACCCATGCCTACATCCTTAAGGACTGTGAAGGGGGTAACCCTGTTTCAGCCCCAGGAGTAGGAGGCAACGTGTCCCTGGTTTCAATTGATTTGGGTCGATAGCCCAAATCAGTTATGTGTAGCCCTCACCTTGAGTGGCCGTCCGTGGCCTTGTGAGTTGGGCGATATCTCATTAAAAAAAACAAAAAAAAACACAAGTTGAAATCATCAGAGCAGTGTTTCCGGCTGTCAGCCCGTTTCATTTTTACAGGTTTGAGTTTCAAGGTCGGAGAGATTAGGATGTTCTTGTGGGGTTTTGTGGCGCCCTTTTCCCTTACCATTGGTGTCGTTCTGACTCGGGTTGAACACCAACCGACAATTGTCCTCAATATCTTCAAAACCGTCGTTGTCATCGTCGAAGTCACAAGCGTCGCCTGTAATGAGAAAAATATGAAGAAGTTCACATCAACTACACGAGCTTTGATATAATGTTACAACAAAATAAAACAAAATGTATGTAACAAATCTTTTTGGGAAAATTTGTACATTTATCCAACCGTATTTACACAGAAAGTTGAAAAACAAGTCTGTCCTAAACCAATGGCTCATCGGGCTAGTGTTTATATCCGGTTTCATTGGTATTAAACGACAGAGAGTGTTTCATACAGCCCTTTCGTACTGACGTCACATGCGGCTGCCTACCGTACTGTCTGCTTCGCCCATGGTCTACCATTTATTTTTAGGAGTCAAATTGCATGTAAAGTAATGGGTGCGTTCGATTAGCTTCCCCGGGTCGACCCCGGTTTGCTCATCCGGGTGAGCCCCTAACCATGAGCTAATCGAACGCCAACTCCCCCCAGCATTCACACCGATGCATCTTGGGACAGCCGACCGGAACTACTTCCATTTTGTGCCGTATGTCCGATACTTTCCGTGGATTCACGAAAACATCGTAAAATAATTATTCTCAAGGTAAAACTGCAACGTTAAACAATTTGTACAACCCCACATTGATACAAAGGTACCTGGCTTCGAATAAAAAATACTTATTGCTCACAAAACGCTGTTGTAATGGCGAAAATGTGTGTCAAACTTCCTAAAATGTCCCGCTGAATTACAAACAAAATGGTGGCCATTGAGAAAGTTTTTCGCCGTGGCCGTGACGTCATGAACTAGGGTCAGCCCCAAGTAACCTGCTCCACGAGCAGGGCACTTGGGTCTCACCCGGGTGAGCCACAGCAATGACGTCAGAGCTATTCGACCGCACTGGGGTCAGACCTGGGTCGACCCGGGGAAGCTAATCGAACGCACCCAATGGACCTTATGCATTGACGTCACCAAACCGCCATCTTAGAGGTAAACTGATGATGAAACAATGGAAACGCGCTGATTTGTACGCGCGGCGCACAAGACTGGCCAATGAGCATCTTCCTTTTGACCTCTAGGTGAGGGCGCCCTACTCAAATGACGTCATATGCATAAGGTCTATGGTGTTGGTCTCACAACGCGCGCGTTACCTAAAACGCACAATGCAAAGAAAAATACGGGGAGTCTGACTTCAAAAGGCTTGACCAAGACAATATCATGAGTGAGTGAGGACGTAAAGAGATTTTGGCCAACTGACGCGGAACACAACTCTGCATAATGCATGTACTATTTCCCCCCCTTTGTATAGTCAATTCCTTTGTGTAAAATTTGACTCCAGAAATGGGGAACACCAAAGGTGTGTAAAGTGCGCTGCGAGTCGTGGCATTCCTAGGTGATTTTCATGCAAGAACAAACTTATTGTTTAGTTACAACATCATCTTGAATATAAATTATTTCCGACTCTTCAGAGATGAACGTAACAATGTTTCACCGAAGAACAGGAAGAAAACATGGACAATCAACTTACCAATGCCGTCCAAATCGTGATCTGCTTGGTCGCTGTTCGGGATATCCACACAATTATCCAGGTCATCTTGGTGACCGTCACTGTCCATGTCCGCGTCGGTGTCGCAAACGTCACCTACATTGTCATCATCGATATCGGTCTATATCAAACGACAAAGGAAAAGCGAGATTTTAAGGACTTGTAACTTTAATAAGTTGATATTTGAAATAAAAAGTCGAATCCCCTTTAAGGTGATCCCCTGATGGCTACCGCTTCCAAGGTTGTGTCGTATAAATGGGCGTGATCCCTGGCTTCACGGCAGTTAATGGTTACACCGTTAATCATGCCCATTCGAACTGCCTCTAGCTATATGGGGCAGGCTCGGCGGTCTAGTGGTAAGACATCTGCTCCAGAATGGCAAAAGAAATTCGTGGGTTCGAATCGGACTCGGGAAAGTATAGGCCTAGAGCATACAGTGTTTGACAAACATCGGTGTCTTGATAGGATTATTAAAGTTGACTTACTTGATCTGGGTTAGCAATCCCCGGACAGTTATCGCATACATCACCGTAGCCATCCTCGTCATAGTCCAGCTGTTTGGCATTCGCCACGTACATGCAGTTGTCATTGTAGTTAAGGATACCTGAAAATATTTAAATGACAGATCTAAAAATTATGAGATAATACACCCAGTGCCGCACTTCTTTTTAATCATGTTGACACAATATTTGTCACAAAATAGTCCCTGTCCGCACATCTCAAAGGAACACAAAATTACATTACATTGAATAAGATAAGCTACTTTGCCCGTCTGACCTCAATTTGATACATTAGGGTGCGTTTTCTGTGCTTTACCCAATAACTGTTTCTTACCAGTGAAAAACCAATGACAAATTCAACCGAAATAGATATTGGCCGCAAAAACACACCTTCTCTGAAAGGGTTAAGAAGACGGCCGCCGCGCGTAGGCCTACTGTTAGAAATAATTAGTGTTGATGACAATGTGAAATAATTACTAATTATTGGCACCAAAACGGCTAAGTACACAGTTTGAGCGAACTCGATTGAGCACTCGGGTGGGGACTGGTGGAGCTCCATTCCCCACCAATTGGCACGACCGATTGGGTCCCGAGCCCAAGCAGGGTGAAGCAGGCATGCCGGGAGAGGGGCAATGGGGGCTGGTCTCTATGTCGGGGTTGACAATTACTATTAGATCAGTGTGACGAAAACAAGGCAGGGAGAAGAAAAAAAAACCACTATTGTCTTATTATTAACACAATGAATGCTTAATATTTCCTACCATCATCATCGATGTCCTCGTCACATACATCTCCTTCGCCGTCACCGTCAGTGTCCTCTTGTCGTGTGTTGGAAACAAATTGACAATTGTCGCACACATCACCAACGCCATCGTCATCAACGTCATTTTGACCGCGATTGGAGTGGTACTGACAGTTATCCTGCAGGGAAGCAATCAAAATAGTCAAACACCATTACAAATGAAAAGGGTACTGGTTAAAAGTAAATCAATGGCGCACTTGAACAAATCCCGGGTCAGAATTGACCTTGGTTCCGGGTCCCAGTGAGCCTGATCCATTTCCGGGTCGGGTTGACCAAGAAACTGGTTTAAAGAGTGTGATTTAAACTTGGTTTATGCGTAAGTTTGATCAATTTCTTTGTCATTTTGACACAGATTCCTGGAAATATAGACACCGAGGTCAGGCCCCAAATTCGGGTCACTTCTACCCCGGAGTTTGAGTGCATTCCGTACCGAAGCCATTTTGAATGACAAGTGAATCAATCGTTAATTGTTATCAATATTAATGTCTTTAAAAGCTTGCATAGTTAAACTAAACACTTTTGTATTCACAGGCTCCTCAGACTTCAAAAAATGGGTCGCGGTTGGTGTACATTATTTTTTACAATTGGATTACTCCTCCAGGATAAAGCCATCAACGCAATTGCGGTTGGTTCTGATTGAAACGAAAGTGGAATGAGACAAATTGGTTTGGCGCTAGTTGTTAGGGAACCATGTCGCTAGTTGTTAACGAACCCATGCATACAATCTGCCTTTTAGCATCGTCTATGATCGAAACTGAAGTCTGTATAAAGAACGGAACAGCCGACTTCCTTTCCCAGCCAATTTTCACTTGGTAAAAACCCCACATACACAGGACGAAAGACTGCCTAACAAATCAAAGCAAAAACAGGAAAGAGGCCTTGTCATGTAATAATCAACTGCCGGGATTATTAAGAATCAGACAAATCGCTTTCCGTGTGTGGATGCCAATGTCTCCATATACTGGGTCAAGGAAAACCTGTCGCGTAGGAGGAAGCGCAGGAATGACTGCTTCCGTAGATACAGTCGCTCGGACACCCAGCATTGGTATCGTGATCATCATCGGGGCCTTTACACCTGTGCACGCAATACGTGTTCCTCATCCCCTATGTCGGGATATTAAACTTAACCGTTTCAGGATAATTTTATGTACACCTCAGAGACAGAAGGACAGACTGATGTGAGACACAAATTGGGAAGCGTCCTTTATTGTGACAAAGTCATCGATGTGTAATGTCCCAATAGCTTAACATTCACTGATACATGCTCTTCTAGGTGGAACTACTTCTGGAAAAGGGGCATGAATGGAAGGGACTTGTCTGATGCGAGTTTCATAAAAAGTGAACCAGCGTTCTTTCCAAACAGTGACCCGCGCTGGCCAAATGCAATATTTGGCCAGCGTTGGCCAGCGGTCCACCGTTAAATAACCAATACTCAATAACAAGAATGCCAAACAAAAACGATGGAGTTGAAATCAGAGCATAATAGTGTACTAGTACTACTTACCCTTGAATCGTTGACGAGATCGTCGTCGTCATCGTCGTCGCATGCGTCACCTTTACCGTCACCATCAGTGTCTTCTTGTCCACTGTTGGGTAGAGCTGGACAGTTGTCCTGTAAATATATTTAAAAAACAACAGACGTTTGAATACTAAAACTACCCTAAAATACACGTTTCTCGGAATTCGATAACCTGCTTTACGGCAAACTATTACTATTATTTTTTTAAATTCAAACTTAAATTTATTTCCTAATGAACATTTCAAAACAACACACAGCCAACAAAAACTTGAATTAAAGAAGTAACCATAATGTGTATATTTCTTACAAAGCACAACATTTAATAATTATAGAGGCATCTTCTAGAAGTCGAGGCTTGTGGAGAGATGCCAGACGGACAGACAATCAAAACATAAACAGGAACAAGAAGGTACGGACAGACAGGTTAAACAAAGGCAGAACTGATGAAAAACAAATAATTTAAGTAATGGTATCAGTTAGATAGTAAATTTACTCTTCAACTTGTCTTAGAAACTACAAGACACTACCTTTGTGCCCTTTGGGCTGAATTAGAATGACCCCGATGGAAGACAGGGCGGAAACCGTACGTTAAAGTGCCCTTTCGATGTTATTGATGTGTCGTTTAGGGATTTACCATTATGACTAAAATGTTATATATAGTACCACCACTAACTCTCTGAACGCTATCAAATGGAGAAAATACCATGGGCTTTGGTATAATCTTTCATGTGAAGGGTGGTATTTAGTTGGACTGTGTCACGTGAACTCCCAGAGGGCGTGCTATTTCCCCTACACCAGTCAACAATCATCAGAAGTTTTGACAATCAGAGTTCAACTCAAAATGTTGCTATTAGACTAGTGCGATTAGATACTCTTTTTGGGGTCCAATTACACTGTAGAATTCCCATGGGCAGTACAACAGAAATGATTTATGATATTTAAACTCCAGTGGCAATATCAATGTGAATTAAACGGCAATGTTAACCGCCACGCATAATTCATTTTGAACACAAAGCTTGATTGAATTTGGGAAGAAAAAGCGAATAATGTTAGACATACCCCTGTGCAGTGAGTGAATGTTCCTTTGTCCTCACAGTCTAACTGATCATCTGGCCAGCCGTCCAGGTCGCTGTCGTAGCCGCATGCAATACCGTCACCAGCAAAGCCAGTCTTGCACTGCGAAGAAAGGAGGAAAAGGTTCCACATTTAGGCCTAGATTCGACAGTGAGGAGGTCTTTATTAGATTAGATTAATCCGGAGGGCGTTGGTTCAAATAACTCTCTAGTATTTGTCTTTGTTCAACCCAAAACAAGATTATATTATTTCTCTTATGATAATATCTATATGCGGTTCAAAATAAGACAGTCGCGGAGATGATTAAAGAATATTACATATCATGGTAAGTTTTATTAACGATTAATCGTGTTTATGCCATTCATTTTGTCGAAACTATGTTTTCACGGTTTAGTTGACTTGACTCATTTTGGGACCAGTCCGATCTCATAGCCCACCAACCCGGGGCTAAATTTATGTTGATTTATGTAGGTACAAATCGTGAATGATTTAGGGGTTGATTTTGAAATTCGACGGTGGCGTGTACATAATTTAACAACTTACTTTGCAACCGTATTGTGGATCCGAATAAGGACCGTAGAATATGCATCTGGCATCGAAATGGCAATCAGACGTTCCTTCTGAGCAGGGATTGATCGGGATGCATTGCTGTCAATTAGAAAAAGTAAAATGACACCATCAAAATGAAAATACTTATTACATTGAATACAGATATTGAAGTGACTTACAGTGTCCAGCAACAAAATTGTTCACGTGAAATGTTTAGGCAGCATTAAATCGGAATGTATTAGACAATCTGGATAGGTACGAGAACCATCCCTTAGGACACTTGCTTGCTTGTGCAAAAAATAAGTTCCAGAGCACCATCGAACTCAACTTTGCATGGTCGAGTAACCAGAGTGAGGGTTCGAATCCCACCCGTGACACTTATGTTCTTGGGCAAGACACTTAACTGTAATTGCTTCTCATCACCCAGGAGTAAATGGGTACCTGCGATGGTAGAGATTGTTGATGTGATTAATGACTGACAGCTTGTGCGTCCATTTAGCTGCCGGTGATGCATACTCACAAGGAGTTGAAATGGTTTAAGGAGTGCTTAAGGCCAAACGAACAGTGGGTAGAAATAGTGTATTAGGCGCTTTGAAAAAATGAAGACCATCTTTTGTCTGGGGACTTAAGGCCATGTCACACAGGGAAATGTTTACGGGTAACTTCGCGGCAACCAACTGCCCTGCATGCAAAAAGGAACACTGCAGGAGTGCAACATATATTTTTCTGACACTACCTTCTCGTCCCAAGAAAATAATGTTGAAATTAACATTTCAATGTTTTTTTTATTATTGGAGATGTCTGGAACTGGTTGCCGGTAAATTTCCTTGTGTGATATGGACGTAAGGGCCTTGTCACGGGAGGCAACTTTTACAGGCAACTTGATAGCGGCAACCATCTGCAGTGCATGCTACAGGATTTACTTCGCTAGCACATGAGTACAGTTATAAGAACACTGTCTTACGATCTCAAAGAAAAATATGTGAACATTCAAATGTGGATGCCCTTTTTTCATGGAGATTGCCTGGAACTGGTTGCCTGTAAATTTCCTCGTTTCATATTGACCTTAGGATGACATTGACCTTAGGATGGCTCTGTGATATTATATTGTGTTTCCCAACATTTGCACACACAAAATTGGCGCGTGCAATGTGAAGACAAACGGAAATCTCACAAGCCCCAATAATTCATGAACTTCAGTTGCAGTACATCAATCAGAAATCACTAGTGTGATCACGACATCGCTGAGTTATCCAAACTACGTCAGCATAAACCAGCCGCCATTAAAATATTAGCATCACGTCAGGCAACGCATTACTGGAAAGTGTACATGGTACCGCAGATTAGGAGCGTGCGACGTCACTGCCAAGCAGAGAGATGCCTGGGGTTAACGACGCCCGGGATCCTGGTGAATTCCGACTTGCTACGGTATTACAAACTCAAGCTTGTGACACATGTGTGTTCTTCTGCCCTGGAATTACGAGATGCCATTTCAAAATGTCCCAACCCAGCAGGTTTTTGGAGATTGAAATTCCACCAGAGCTTACGTCAGAAACATAACATTAACAAAAACATGACCGCGCTTGGAAGGAACTTTATGATAACAATCAATCAATCACGTACACATATTATTCAAAAATGTTCCCGCGGACAGAAGGGACCCTATGGTGTAAACAATATCGGTAATGATGATTGATGTGGCATAGAGTGGTCTATAACAGTGTAATTAATAGTATTTGTTGAGAAAAATATTTCAGGCACGTCAGAGAAAAAAAACCATTAGTGCAAGAATCTGTTTTGCAGTAATATACGGGAACTTAAAAAAAAAAATCTCGTCTTCAAAATGTACGCATTTTTTATAGGGAACACAAGTGATACTTCCTGTCTTGATTTTGATTGCAGACCTTCATTTTATTTTAAAGATTTTCTGCCAGGACTTGAGTGTCAAATGATTCTGACATCAAATCCCATTTCTGAGTATTTTGGGATCAGTGGTTGGGATGACTTTGAAATAACCAGGCACGTGTTCAGGAAGGTGGTAACCATTAGCTAAGACCGAGTGAGCCCGTGCGTCAATGCGGTGAAGCGCGTGACGGTGTGAGGGCGTGCGTGGCCAACCGCGACCGGCCGCAATCCTTGGACGGTCAAGCAGGTCAACATGGTTCACTGAGTGAGTGCTTGGTGGAGATTATACTCATGGGTTAGCCAAAACTAGGACTTACTACCTTTATCACCAAGCGTCCATCTTTGTTCACTGTATTTCGTTTTTAAAGAATGGAGCAGTCTTTAGACGTCCCCGCCCCGGTTCAATCACATTCTGGCCCTGTTAAGGCTTCAAACAGGTGAACGGAGCCCAACCCGGAGCCCATGATATAGTTTCGGTAAGGGTCTCAGTAGATCGTAATAAAAACATGATGGTTGCACCGTTATAAAGGCTCATAACGAGTTGTCTAAAGATTGTTCTTCGCTCGCTGGTTCTGACAGATTGTAAGCAGACGTTGCTATAACATTTTATGCGGCAAGTTTGTCTTCGGTGGGAAGTTTTACCGCAGCACCATTTCATAGTTTTAGCTCAGTTTTAGGCCTTAACAAACATTAACAGAAGACTGCTCCGGGGGCAACAGCTTCTACTTACATCATCCACCATACTGTAGGTGTAATAGGGAATGCTGTTCCTGGTATGTCTGTCTCCCGTACGTTATTCACGTGGGATGAAGGAAGATGAGTCAAAAGAGGGCGCTATAAGACGACCTAAACAACATGCCTTTACGGAGGACATAATCACCAGAGGGACAAAGTACCCCGGTATCACCGGCTCGGTTTTTACCTATCGCAAACTCAAACAAATTCCATCTGTTTTTTTTCTTTTGTGATGTCACTTACCTGCTTGTATCGCTTAGCGTGGTAGACTCCCATGCCAGACGGCTGGTTACCTCTGTAGCCACTGGGACACTTTCTACATGTGTAACCGGGAACCAAATTCAAGCAACGGTGCTCACCGTGAAAGTTGAAGCAAGCATCGGACACAAGGTTGCACTGTGTAGTGTAAAATAAACAACAGTTTAAAATCAATAGCGATTTAAATTGAGTCCCATTGTATTTCTGAAGAATATGCAGTAAATGTTTTTCCAGACACGGTAATTTCTTAAATCTCCTTCACATATAAACGTATTGATTGATTTTATATTGATGGCACAAATGTTCATCTTAAAACACATTTTTCAACCAAGCCAGGAATTTCAAAGAGGCCACTGGTTTTGGCCTAGGTGCTCATTCAAAAGCTTCCCATATACTTTAAGATTTTCTAAATCAAAATGGCCTTGCCCTCTCAATGATGAAATTCAAGGCCTATTGAACGTGTAGTCCAAGTTATGATAAACGGAATTTACAGAAAGACCTTTTAAATAATGCCATGTAGGCCTACCTCATTGATATCGTTGCATACAATTCCGTTTCCTTCGTAACCAACTGGGCAATCTTTGCATTCATATCGGCCATCAGTGAAACTGACGCACTCGACACCATCAAAACAGGGACTTGACAGGCAGGCATCTGTCGGGAAACAAACATCAGCAGAAATGAGATATATTGTTTGTACTTTTTTAAACCGCGGGAAATAAATGAAATGAGATGGGAGTACAGGAAGTGTCTTCATTCACACCAGACAACGCCTTATTCCATATGGCACGATCAGTTGAAAACGTCAATTTCAAAGACAACTAGGACCCTCCTGACGATGACTAGAGCAAGCTAGTCGAAACGTTGAGACCTAATAAGAACTCACTCCGCGGCAGTGTAGTTAATAACGAGAAGTCCCCTCGATACACACAGCGAAAGTAGTAGTCCCAGCCGATTTCCTACCTCCCGCCCAGGTAGTAGTTAATAAGCAGGACAGTTCTTTTCAGAACTGAGAAGTCTCCCGAATTCCGAACAATCTACTCCGCGGCATTAGAATAATAAGCAAGACAATTCTCAAAGAACAAAATCTACCTAGCAAGTAGATATACACATGGTGTTACCGCAAACCAAATATACACAACTAGGACCGTTAAGAAAAGAGGGGGAGTATCTAACACAACGATTAGCATTTGCAAGAAATATATATAGTTAGTGAAAGAAAGTTTATATAAAACTGCTCAGAAATTGAAGAGATTGTGATTGAGCTCTTGAGAGTATCCAATCATTGTAGAATTCGAAACCCTTTGAAATATAACTCTCTATTAAACAAACAGATTGATAGTAAAAACCTAAATCTCTCACTTATTGTAAATATAATACCGGCACTTATTCTGCCAAAGTCGAACAAATAGAACGTGTGAGGAATCAAAATTTCAATCGCCGCAAATATGCCTGGTAAGAATGCCAAACCACTGACTTAACACAAACAGTTTCTGGGGTTTTTGGGTAGTTTTTAATCAAACGAGATTGAATTGTTGATGACATTTTCAGTTTGGTTTTTATCTTGAGTTTTTATAAAGAACTAGGTAAAAAGAATGTACTCAAAATCAAATTCAAATTCGTTAATATTATATAATATTAAATCAAATTCGTTAATATTATATCTTATTTTAAAGAATCATGAAACTGTAGCATACTCATTGTCTTTCTCACATTTAAATCAATGTGTCAAACTCGAGGGTGGAGGAATTTATATGGCGCTTTTATTTTCATAATTGCAGTATGACAATGTCTTTTATTGTGTGCTAATGCATCAGAAATCGTGCACATATTTTACAGCTCTCACGGTGATATTTTAACTGAAACCAATATAATATATTTTGACACTTTACCAAAGGAATACATATTTTGCATAATTTTCAATTACTTTAAAATCAGTTGCTAGCAATACAATACTGCGTTTCTGATCTCCTATGACAATTTGGTTGATTCAATAATCAAGTGAAACCAAAACCTGATATTTTGCCCGAGTTTAAAGCTATTTTGCACTCTCTTTCTTCAGTCTGTCATTTGATCTACCACCGGTTTTCCGATTGATCGGTGCCTTTGTAGGGTTTCGAGATACTAAAAATGATATGTTATTATTATTATTATTAATGTCATTATTTATCCTGTTATTGTACTTACCAACCGGGCACGGCCACTCATTGCACATGCGTCGGTGATTGGTTGACCCAAGGCAGTCGCTTCCACCGAAAGCAGGGGCTGGACTGTCACAGAATCGGTTACGTTCTTGCCATCCACCGTCGCAAGTCTTAGTACACCCGGAAAACTCGGACCACAAGCCCCACTTTCCATCAACTGAAAATTAAACAAAAAGAAATGTACAGTGAAAAGTAAAGACTATGATAACAAGGAAAAGTGTGAATTGAAACGGATTTATTATAAGCGATTTGAAAATGGATGGGGAACATTTTGTTCAATTCGTTTCAATTCAATTAAAGTCGACATTTATTTCCATATTGGTGAGAAACAAAGAGAGCAATAAACAAATTTAGAACAATTATTTAAATCAAAGACAGTCAAGTATTGAGAAAAAAAATAATGAAATGAAACATCAATATTGAAATGAATACGAACCAACCCATCATGGGGGCATTTTCAGAAGCCAAAATGAGGCCTGTGATTTGTTAGTCTATTGTCAATATGACTGCATTCCTTAAAATGTTATAATTAATTCCTTTTATACCACAATTTTTTTTGTAACAAGTCTGGTGATAGAACACCTTCAAGTAAAAAGTTTGTTATGAATGACCTCATAATTACGAGGGAAGGACACTTAAGACAACTTACGTAAAAAGTAGCAATTAATTAAAATATCTGATAGATTGGCCACATGAAACATGTAACAAAGATAGCTTTAAGTCACCATGCAACAACGGAACATGAACAAGTTTTACCGGGACACGGATCTCTGTGACATTGTCTCTCTTCCCTTCCGGCCCCGCCGGCCTCCCCAGTGCAGCGGCGGCCTCCGTTCTTCGGTCTCGGTGAATTGCATGATCGCATTCTACTCTCTGTACCATTACCGCAGGTTACACCACACGACCAGGGGGTGAAGTTGCTCCAGCCACCGTCCACAATTTCTGTTAAAGAGAACACAGGTAGCACAATTTGAACTTACAGTAATTTATAAAATCATCTTCATCCAAAAGATAGGTTTTAACACAAGTTTAGTTATTCTGTTCTTGAAATGTACTTTGACATATGTATGTTAACTTATCTCTGTGAGTTGGAATGGGCACACAATTTTCTAATTCGGAAATTACATAAAACTAATCATGCTATGAGTTGTGAATTTGCCAGCGAATACAGAACTTGGATCAAAACCAATCAACTGATAATTTTAGTCAGAAATAACATTTCCGAGATATGTAGGTAGTTTTATGACAGATATTCAATTATTTCGTAAATCAACAAATTCGAAACATAATTGTGAAGAATTTGGGTAAAAGAAATACAAAGTTATTAATACCATTATTGCACAAGGAATCCCGCACTTGGTATAGCACATTGATAGCACATATACAAATTAAAGCAACGAAGTAAGATTAAACTAAGAGCAATTACCGATGCAGGGATCGAGGTAGCAGATTCTGGTTTCAACATCGTTCCCATTGCACTCAAACTGTGTTCTGTCGCACGACCGGCCACGGTGCTGCATACCGTTGCCACAAGTCGTCGAGCACGAGGTCCACTCTGCCCAGTCGCTCCAGCCGAGGTTATCATCTAATACAGAAAGTTTATAGAAGGTGTCATTGCGTTTTTGGTGCCCAAATCAGAAAAACCGGAAGGTGAGATTTGCATTTAGAAATACCGAACACGTAGTTAGTTCAAACAACTGTTAATAATAATAATATTAGCTTCTTATATAGCGCTCATATCTGTCACTCAGTGACACTCAAGGCGCTTCAACAGTCAGTATTTTCCTGCAAGGTATGTGGAGCTATGAAGTATGAGACCTATTCCTTTTCATAGAACCATGTAATGGTTTACAAGGTGCTGTGGTGCAATATGCAGCCAATCAAACCAGGAACACTGGAGCAAACCCCTTCTCTTTTCGATAAGTGCACTGGGTTCTTTTTACGTGCATTCACAACACACGGGACGAACGGCTTTACGTCCCATACGAAAGACGAAGCAATAATGGTTAAAATGTCCTGCATAAGGACACAAGTGTCACGACCGGGACTCGAACCCACACTCTGCTGAACAGAAACACCAGAGCTCGGCCACGACACGCCATTATTAGAGTTGCGTTGTTTACCAGTACAATTAAACATGAAACTGATATTAACCATTGCATTCAAAACAATTTAGTAATCTCCGACTTACTTGGACATGTTTCGCAGCAGTCGCCCTCTTGGATAACCGGATTCGTACATTTTCCTGTTCTGCATTTAATAAGTGAACACTCCACCACGGGTATCTGTGCATTGCAGGAAATTAATGGATAACATTTAATTACACAGTAGTAATAAGCGTATTAAGTATTGATGATCATGATTTCAAATTGAAAATGATTTCCTTTGCTAAATGTAGATTTTGAAATCTATACCTATTATGACTATTTTACGAAACATGATTTTACATTGTTAATTTAATTAACTTTACACGTTTTGCAAAGAGGCAAGTTTGGGATGAAATAACAAAACATAACTCGATCATCAATATTCGATAACCACTAATAATGACGTGATCGTACCCCGGAGTCCATGCGACACTCGCATGACTTGCACTTGTCAACCTTGAAGACGGCCCCGTTCTCGTAAAACTGCTTCATGTACCAGCAGCCATTGAGGGTGGGCCAATCTGGGGGTTTCTGGTGCTCCTGTAAAGAGATACAAACGAGAACGAAAGAAAATAAAGAGTGAACAACCACTTGGTGATGTTTTCCTTTAGTCTAAGCCCAGTTTTGGATAGGAACAAGGAGTGCGTTCCCACCACACGCCACTTACAGGGTGTGCATAACATCGGTAACAGTAAAAATATAAATGTTCACAGGAAAACTCCCTTTGAAATATTTTTGCTTAAAATGCAATATTTTTTGAGAAATTAGTAAAATAATTAATTTTGATTTTGCAAGTCAAAAACTCAATGTTTCAAAACAGAGAAAACGTTTAAGGATTTTCCACCTTTTCTCGTGACTCCAATGACCGATTGATATTTACTGTTTAATAGTCCATACGAAAATAGTCCATACGAAATACTGAACACGCCCTGGCACCACTAACATGCTGATTGAACTGTTCATTTTGAAAAGAGGAAAAAATAGATAAAGATGGCGAAGTGGGGGCTAGGACGTGAGCCAAACACGTGTGCTTTGAACTTGAGGTTTAAACCGAATAAGTAAGTTATTGATTGTAACATTTGTTTTCCTGTCATCGGACACATCCGGCAGAAGTGGCAAGGTATAAGCGAAAATGCAAACTGTACGGGGGTCGATGTTTTGATTCATCTTAACGCACGTTCGCGGGTATTGTTTTGTACTATTACGTATAATTGTAATAGACCCTTTTTATTGGCTGCCATTGCTGCGGTCAAACAATGGAAACGTGCAACTGTACGCGCCATGCACAACTTTCAGCCAATGATAGGTCTTCTTTGAGTTCAGTGAGGGCGCTACTTAGGTCTTGTAACGTCATGTGCAACGGGGTCTATAGAACACAATAGTCCTGCGAACAAATAATTATAGAACATGAACTTACTATGTGTTCAATTTGATTCCAGATCTCATCGTATCCTTCAGACAATACCTGCACCTGATTGTTGAGGTTATTGATCTGGTCACATGTCAAAGCACACATTCCTTTCAGTGTTCCCTCTGTGGGTGGCGCGTTAGGGTGCACGTACTCTGCGTTGGTGAGGGGAGGGGTGAAAGGGGGATCATAGGGAATGGGTGGAGGCATCACACCCTGGTTGGGGTCGTTGCTGTGGCTGCCGAAGCTCACACCGTGGTTGGGGATGTTGCTCTCGGGACGGGCGCCGTTGCTGGCGTCGGCGCCGTCGCTGTGGGTGTTGCTGGCTCCGTTGGTTCCTGATGCACTTTCTGGTCCAGGCATAGACGCTATGGACAGAAAAAGGTCAAATTCAACATTAAATGAAAAAAGTGAGGTAATTTATTTCCTGACACTTTTAAAGTAAGTTTCATCCCCTTTTCGACGCATGCTAGTATAAATAACTTTACATTAATAAGGACTTAGATTTGCAAAAGAGTATTTTGGTTGTAAGTCAGCGTAATGTCCAGTTGCAGGGTCTCATTCGTTATGTTTGTTTTTCTCGTAAAGATAGTTCTGAAAAATATCCCATACATGAAAATTAGTGCTTTTAATTTTCACAGCTGCATCGGACTCAAGTTCTGATGGCTGAATGTGGGTTCGCGTCACGGCAGAGACACGTATGTCCTTGATTAATAAATAAGGGCCTACTTTCAGAAAGTTTCAAAACTTCAGACAAAACTAAATGGTAACATTTAAGTTTGACAAATGGTATTTTTGTTACTGCACAGACACACTAACGGGTGCAGACGCCATTAAAAAAAGGTAAACCACATAAGGTAAACCACATTTGTTCACTTTAATGTGACATTTGTTACTGCATGAACTCTTCTTAGAAGACAAATTATAAAATGCCAGAACGTGTAAACAGCTGACAAATTTGCGGTGATCGTAAACATGTTTTACGAGGCGTTACATTATTGATAACATTCGCTCTATTGCTTTAGACGAACACAGCTGGGGATTATGTTGTATCGAGTGATGTGCTCATGTTAATTCATGTGACAAGGACATGAGGGTGGTGAGGGCGGAGTCAAGGCATGTCGTTAACCTTAAGGCTCAAGGCTTCGTGATCTTTGTAGAGAATTTGAGTTGAAATAACCGATGACAAAGCTTTGAAGTCAACATTTTAACCGACTTCCCGGGCGATTGAGAGCTAAACCAGGTTTAAACCAAAGCAATCTGAGAGTCACAACACTTCAAACACAAATCAAACACAAGAAATGGGCGTTTTCCCTGTGATCGTCTGTTGATTGAAATAGCTGGGGATGCTCAACCTAATGGTGTGCATAACATTGGTGAGAGTAAAAATATAAAGGATCACAAATTTGCACACAACGTACTTGGTGTAAAGTTGGTGGGAAACTCCCTTTGAAATATTTTATGTTTGAAATGAAATGGTTTTTGAGAAATGAGTAAAACAATGAGTTTTGATCTCGAGTCCAAAACTCATTGTTTGAAACAGTGAAAACATTTAAGGATTTTCCCCCACTTTTTCTTCTCGTGACTCCAAAGACCGATTGAGCTTAAACTTTTTGGTAGGTTTGTTGTTTCATGTATATGTTGGGTCACATCAAGTGTGGATATATACTGGTCTTTGAAAATAACCAATGTGACACTTGTGCTTAAAGTATCACTTCTTATCAAGCTATATCTAGAGAGTTTTAAGTCCCGGGAAACCCTTGACTACACTATGAAAGTTTTAAATTGAATCTTGATAAGTGGGATTTAGCCTATCTCATTTTTTCTGAAACAATTGAATGATTAAGTTTATACATTAAACCTGACACATTTGTTCTGCTCAATAATTTTGGGTTGAACAACGAAAACATGAATAGAGAGGGACTGGAACCTGCGAACTCCGGATTAACGTGCCGGCGCTCTACCAACTGAGCCCTATGTTGTCGGCCTCGCTATTTTTGGCAATATGTTTATTCGGGCTGCCAGCCAGAAGCCTGGCTACACGGCAGTCACAGGTTCAATGGCTTCTGATTGGCACCCCAAACACAGATATTGACAAAATAGGGAGACTGCCAACAAGGGGCTAGATAGCGCAGTTGGCAGAGCGCCGGCAAGTTAAGCTTTCGTCAAGGGTGCCAGTCAGAAGCCATCCAACAGTTTTCGTCTACCTTTAGACACACTGCTGTTCATTACCGTTAACATTACACGTGTACCGACATTTCAATTAATCATAACAAAACCACTCCCCCAATATGCTCGACTAGATTTACGGGCTTAAAATATACAGCTTATTTCTAAACCTTTCTTTTGCCATCAAATTAATGCAGGTTCATCATTTATCAAGTCGTGGCTTTTGGTGGACGTGTTCAACTTCATAAGTGACTCATTAAAACAACTCCGTAGAGTGTAGTTGATAATTCGGTACTCAAAATAAACTTTACTGGCAATTATTATCTTGGGTTATTTTCCGGTATACGGAGTTATTAAGTAATGGACTTTAGGCTAATGGGCAGGTAATCCTTGAGTTAGGGTAGTAATTCATCGAGGTGTAGGATACAGATGACGTTCATGCATAGGCGGGGCTCCGGAACGGGCCTGTTTGTGGGACACGGGGCACAGACTATAAATACCAGGCTCGGGTCGTAAGCAAAGTCGCTTTAACAAATGATTATTAATAGGATAATAAATCAGTTTGAAGTTTGAAACTTCAAGGGTTGGACAGAGTGTATTAATATGACTAAATAGGTCACATTCATAAATCAAAATAACATCGTGAAAGTATGTACGTTGCGATCTCAGGTTATGCATCAAATATAGGTTTCGTCTCAACGTGCCACCAGCGAGTACATCAACATTCAACAATTGGAGCTGTTTACCCAAGGCTCTCAATTTAATACTGACATAAACATATTAGCTTTTGTTATTGGATTCATCCACCTGTTACTTTCTTGTATGTATAACATGTACATTTTTGTATATATAACATGTAGGCCTACTTTTGTGTGTTTTATTTCCAAATTTTTATGAAATCTGTTATCCATCCTTTAATTGGCGGTTGCGCAGTTGGATGTTGTATGAAATAAAACAAAAGCCTTGGCTGTTCCCCTTCAATTCATTGCATCTGATGAAGGAGTTATTGCTACGAAAGCTTATGCAGTTTGTAATTAGTTATAGTCTTTAAGTGCTACCAATATCTTCCTTCTTGGTATGGAAAGTAAATGTTATGGTACTTTTATCGTCTTGTTCAAAATAATCCAACAGGAATTCTTACCGTCACCGATCTGACTCGGTTGCGAGTCCTCTACCGAGGGGATGGGGTAGCTACTGGCGAAGCTCAGCGCGGAGGACGATGCAAACCCAAGATCCATCACGCACCCTTGGCTAATTAGAACATCGTTGGTACTGGTACGGAATTCGAACTTAACCGTGGCAAGGGTACCCTGCAAGTATAAGAGAGACATATACACAAATTATCATCCAGAAATGGTGATAGTTTTAACCAGTAGAAGACACTTCACGGATGAATGATGATGCAATTTTTTCTTTTATTTTTATTTTCACAGAATCAACATTTTTGTAATCCTTTAAATCATCTCTACTTCTTACGGGTCATTAGATTTAGGTCATTGTAGAAATGAAACACAACTGATGAAAAAGATGTGTTGTTGACTTCACACCACGATCTCTACTCTTTTGAGGCAAAAGGGACGGAATGTGGGTATGCTTCACTGCTAAAAACTCTGCAGTATTTTGCCGATTATTGGCGTGTCGTGCCCGAGCGGTCTGAAGTGAAGCTCTGGTGTTTTCAATCACCAGAGTGTGGGTTCGAGTCCCGGTCATGATACTCGTGTCCTTAAAGCAAGACACTAAACTGCTTTGTCCTTTGGATGGGACGTAAAGCTGCAAGTCCCCTGCGTTGTACGCAGAAGAACCCAGTTACACGTATCGCTCAGAGAAGGGGGTTTGGCCTGGCGTTTCTTGCAATGGCCGCAATCTTTAAATAAGACTCCGCTACTGTTATTAAAAAGAGTAACCTAATCCTGCTTATTCAAACTCTCAAAATAAAAAAATTACAAGAAAAACCAGCGAATTTCAACAAAGAATAACTGGTTTTAATCCTCCAAAACTTGATATGGACTATATATCCCTACACTGAAATTGTCAGTCAGTTCTTTTCTGGGAAATGTTGCCCTTCTCAGGCTCTCGAAAACTGTGGGTGTATAAAACCAAATCAAATCAGGTACATGCTTAGAAAAACAACATGGACAAATTCCATGCACAACATCAAAACATTATTACTTACAATACACACTGACTATAAGTAAAACATAATGTCATTCGATGAATGGGTGAAACCATAGATCAAGAAAAAGTCTCACACTGCGGCCAACATACCACACGT
This sequence comes from Leptasterias polaris, assembly GCA_037783415.1. NCBI lineage: Eukaryota > Metazoa > Echinodermata > Asteroidea > Forcipulatida > Asteriidae > Leptasterias > Leptasterias polaris. The sequence goes on from JAZGTN010000038.1 coordinate 672,152, forward strand.
CTTGACCGCTGATCACTCAACGCGTAAATAACGATCCGGAAGGAATTGCAATTCGTCAATTTTTTCGTTCATGAAAAGGAAAGTGACCCATCGGGGCATCAGACAAACTAATAAGAACCAAAGAAGATTGCTTCCTCCGTTAAGAAATACCACTTGCTGACAGAAGCCTTCGTGCAGAGTTGCTCTCTCTAATCCTTCATGAAAATTAATGACAGAAAAAGCGACATCCTGGCTGACCGCCATGGTTGACATAAATGCTTCTAGTACAGCACACCCTGATTGAAAGTATGTGTAATACGAACATTTATACGTTTTTCCCAGAAGCGTGTACATTCACAACATTCGTCTTGACAAGTGGAGTTGTTGATCACGCTGTTAATCTAGAGTCACAGATGTGAGTTGTTTATTATCACAGGCAAATACCAACGTCTTGAGAGCAAGACTAAAGTGTTCTTTAACTTGGGTTCTTTAAAGGGTTTCAAAGGGTTATTAAAAGGGTTCTTTGCTTTCTTATTTAAAACCACATACCATACAAAGTGCTGTCCCAGCAGTCTAATGTAACTTGAGTCTACACGATACCAGACTTGGGTTATACTATACATGTATGTGTAAAAATCATAAATCTAGTCACCGTAGTCTTGTTTCAACCTACTGAACTCAAAAGGGTCATTTGACACTCAGAGAAGCTAAGATAAGTCTTGGATACATCAGGCTATATTCACGGTCAATGTTAAATGAAGTAAGGATATAATTACATCCTTAATCTGTCTGTTTAAGTCTGGCTGGCTAATCTATAAATAAACTGTGTATCCTCCAAAAGCTGACGGTCATTTTACTCACCTTGAAGTCGGAGACGCTATTCCGTCCTGTGACGCCTTTGCCTAGACGTAGCTTCATGTTGTCCGAGGGCATATCGACGTAAAAGGACGACGGGAGAATCTTCAGCCCGATCAGCTGGCAGTCCATGTAAAGAGTCACCAGGTTTCCCCGGACGTCCAACACGAAGGTGTGCAACTCGGTGTCTTCCTTTTCGATGTTGAGCGGGGAGAACTCCACCTCGTTCTCCTTAGGTTCGCCGGAGCCGAACTCCGCGTACTGCACCACGGCCACGTCATTCCTCCGGTCCACGTGGAACCCGAAGCCGCGGGATCTCCCGTTGGATCGGTCGATCGACACTATCGTGCCGCGGTTCTTACTGTCCTGCGAGAAGGTCGCAATTAACATGAAACCCTCGTCTTCCCTCATAGATGCCAGCAGTCTTTCCAGGGTGTTCTGGTCTGTGCCCAGATCTCGCTCCATGGGTCTCATTTTGAAGGCTGGGCTGCCATCTGGTGTTTTGGTTTCTCTGATTCCCGGCGTTCTCCCTGTTATGCCGGCTGCATTTATTACATCAATTTCATCGAAAGCTGCAAACAGGAATGAACCATGGTGGCAATTTCATATAATTTCTCTCACAGTAAGCAATTTTACAACAAAAGCCATCAATTAAGAATAATTTAAGCTAAATTGTAAAAATAAGGCCACGGCGTTTTGCTTTTTAGTACATTTTTTTAGTCGCACTTTCTCTTTCCAATGTGACGTTATTTGGAAGGCTACGGCATAGCTTTGACGCCTTTTTCATATCCCACAATGGGTAAGGCATCCATCACAGCCCTTGGAAAGGGGGGAGGGGACACACACCAATCACCTTTGCTTTACTATAAAACCAATAGTCGCTCACGGTAGCCGATTTCATGAGTTAACAACAAGCTTTGGCATATTATAGGTACTTTCTTTATAACTACATTCGCTTTTCTAGCATAGAAATTTGTCGCCAACTTCATTAACAGAATTGAAACCGTACGCACAGAATGCTACAAAAAAGTAGCGCCATAAACTGGACCCGGTTCTGTCTGGGATGGAATGTCTCGTCACTCAGCATGGAAGTACACCGATAATACACCGACCTTAACTAGCTGCAGCTATGAAACATGAACCCACGAATAAAGAATATTGAAGAACACTAATGATGTTGTTTAACCATAGCTTAAATATACAGTCAATGTCTTTTAAAGAAACTCGCGCGTGTGTGATCACAGTTTGTATCTAGGTCAGGCTCAGGGACGTCTGGTGTAACAGTTTGAACTTGAATTAGATTTGGTAACATTTTGTGAATTTTGTTCGAAACTGTTTTGCTCAGTCATCCGTCTGTATAAATTGTGAATATATTTTATAAATATTAGTGTTATTTAAATTTATGAGTAGCCGCAAAACCTGGACTGCCACAAATGGCCTGGAAAAAGTGAGTATGATAAATGAAATGCTGAAATTTGTAGAAACCGCGCAGAGAAAAAAATGTTCCAAACTGTGTCAATGGGAACATGCGGGTAAGAAATCCTATTTGAGAACATCTCAACACAGAACGTCCGCTTGCCTACACTGGAAATGTTAATACCTTCTTTTTTTCAATTTAAACACATTTTAGTTTTCCTTGGAAAGACAGATAGGTTCCGACAAAAATACATACAAATTTGTCGTCCTTAGTCGTTGTCATCTGACCTTTCAAGCGCAAATCTGCAAACCGACGCAATTCAATTAAAAATAAAGTCATACATATTTTTATGTGACTGAGTGGCTTATAAAAATGACGATAAAAATTGGAAAAAGCTGCAAAATGATGCTGAGAGCCACATAAGAATTAGTATAATCACAACAACACGATGGCTGTTTTATTTCAATCCCACTTTTTGATCCAGGACTTCTTAATGTGTAAGAAATTGGACAGATGTCTTTTTTCAGGACTATAACTGTTTTAAATGTTTGTCTGAATACTTGTGTTTCATGATGAAGTGATCTTACCAACCCGTATTTAAAAACACAACCGGCAATCCAGAGGTCTATAGAAACTGTTTAAACCACTAACGTAGTATTTGAAGGGTTTGTGAGTTACATTTTTCACAGGTTCTAGACAAACCGGTGACCGTATATACTGTATCTGGAAATATGTCATTGGTTTTTTCAGCTTGACAGGAAAAGAACGTACAAGTTTGTCGATACGTGGTTCCAAATTTTACATAACATGCCTTAACTTAATAGGCCTATATTTATTTATTTATTTGTTAAAAAAATATTATACATTCTTTTAACATGCCTTCACTTATTGTCTGAAAAACCCCACCCAAACAGCTAGATGAATTAATTCTCACACTTTTCGCCTAAATTGACAATATTGTTTTTGATTTCAGACATGAGCTTTAACCGTTCACGGGGACTGCCGTAGGGTCGGCAACAAGGGCCCTGGAACGGCTACCAGCAACCTCTCTCCCTCTCTCCACAAAACAACTGAGCATGATCATGCCAACAAACAACTCGCTACCAGATTATTTTATTTGTTGCTAATCACAGGGGACCAATGCTTATCAAATAAACTAACTATGTTATGGAAACTAAAGACCCAACAGATGCAAATGCCACAGGGGCAGCTCCAGTCAAACAAACGTTCACACTATATGTACCACCTACTTTCCAGACTTTTTGTCAATAATGATGTGAAATGTAACTGCTACTTTTGTATTGCCATTAATACTGTTTACCTACCTGTTGTGAACTCGCACTGGAGCAGGGAGCACATTAGCCAAACGGCGAGCACTCTGAGTGTGTTCCGCCCCATGTTGACGCGGTTCCACACGGTTACACTAGTTCTTGAATCACGCCTGAAAATCAAATGGAAAACGAAACAGTTTTTGGTTATTAAAACAACATAGTTCACAAGTTATGCACAGCTCCTCTGTATGAATTCCGTCTCTCATTGTACCTCTGGCCGTCTCAAAACCAGTGTACATATTAACGAATCATGCCGGGTGTGACATTATTATGTTTTCCGTATTTGGTCTTCTTTTGAGAATTTAGAAAATGGTGTCCTCCCGAACGCAGAAGGAAATTGTTGAAACTTTTCTAATTGGTAGTAAACCATTCTCTCAAAGGGGGATTGCTACGTCTACCGCTATACACACAATGTATGTTTTTACAATTTCATTTGACAAACGCTCGACCGATCTTTCAGCAAGGCGGTAAACAATACAATGTAACATGTTACATATCTATTATGAAACTCTGCACCGTAAACGCAAATTTTTTTGTTTTTGAATATTTTTGTATCATCACATTATGCTGGAAAAAAAATAAAAAAAATAAATGAACATTAAAGTTTCAGAGTTTTAAACCAAATCTTGAAATCGCATCCGCGTTTTACGTATTTTTAGAGTGCGTTTTGGCATTAACACACAACTCGGAATATTCCACACGCTTTCTCGCAAACTCATTTTGTTCCACCGGTTATTTTCATGATTTCACACATTATCAGTTAAAACTCAGGTTTTATTCTTCAATTCTTAGTCACACGACTTAGGTTCCCTAAAAGCATATAATGTAAGAAGTTGTGATATACACAAACAAAAAATACACTCACCGTTGCAGCAACGGCTTCACCTTTTAATAATCCACAGTTTACAAACAAAACTGTACGAGTAGTCAAAATATGATCCCAACACGGCACAATTCCTTATGGTTTGGTTCAATTAACGTTAAAATATGTGTATTCCTTCTCCTTGAAAATAGTAATATCCTTTATGCTATGGACAACAAATTCCTGTCTCGATGGAAAGTTACAACTGCCTCATCCAACCAGCGTCTCGTGTGTGACTGACTAGTAGGAGATATGTCAATCGCTTATTGCCCGTCTGAGCCTCAAGTGCAAACTGTTTATATCAATTGGCGAATTCCGCTGTTTAGTGTGTGCCAATCAAGAAGTAGGTACCCGGAAGAAGGTACTGACTGAAGCTCTTAGCCAATGCGCTGAGCCACAGATGGAGGCAGAAGCTAAATCTTGCGGCGCAATTTTGCCCGGGCGTACGGTAGTCCTGTGTTTTGGATCGTGAGTTTTGCTCCTGTCAAGTCTTCCAAAAATAATAAATTCCGTTGAACAGCAAGGGAGAGTATATAGCTGGAGTGCTACGCCAACACTTTCCTGTTACCTTCTGTGCCAAGCGGGCAAGCTGGGTCCCAAGGGAACTTAACGTCTGACCAATCACGACGCAGCCAACCTCGCAAGACACGCCCACGGTGTTAAAACCAACGCACGGTAAACTCCTGTGCGTGGTTAACAATTGACCAATGACAGACGGACTGAGTGGGTTGTTGCCATATACGGAGGGCACTCAGAAGTGAACACTTTTGCAATTCACGCGTTATGAACAGAGATCGTGCGTGCGTGATTTTACCTATGGTTGTGTTCAGACCACCACATGAGCTCGGTGGCATCGTTAAGACGTGACGACACCGCCAACGGGTAAAACACGCCAGGAGTCACCCACACGGCGCATTCAGCGCATTTGGGATTCACCTTCCCTTTCTAGCTTATGCTTCAGGTCAAGTTCATACAGACGAAGGAAATAATTATAAAGCTTGGGCACAAGAAGGTCCCATGGGGTGTTGGCTTTTCCTTGAGTCTGCCAAATGGGTCTAGGGAATCGTGCTACTCGTCATTCAAGTAAACACATCCGGTGTATCAGTTGACAATAAAATAAGGTAACTTTGATGTGATCAGTTCACACGTTGTCATTTTCAAAGTATAAGACTAAGAACTTCAAAAAACAGACCGTATTGCAACTCTGTTTGGTTATACACTAATGTTACCTTCAACTGAAACTTGTCTGTTGATAAGTCACATCAAATAAAAAAATGGTTTTCCCAAAACTCCTCTCAACTAAAGGATATTCCCTTCAATGAATTTCAACAAAAAGAGGCCATACCAAACTAAACTAACATATCAATAATTCCAGGTTAATTCTTCAAATTGAAATTAATAATAATAACAATGTAGGACGATACCAAAACTAACATGTACTCTTGTCTGATAGTGATACAGTTCGTATGCAAAGAATACCGTTGACATTTAAAAGGTGACCTCAGAGTCATTTGGTGATATCTCAAACCCAACATGTGGACAGAGGCATCATCTCAATGGACACTGGTGACATTGAAGATAACAATAAAGAAATGATATAATTACTTCTATACTTCTTTATAATGTTGTATACAGCCTGTTCTGCAGCCAGCAATCCAATTGGCCTTTTTTGATGATGGACACATACACGGGCACTATTGGTTTGGTTAAATGTTTGTACATGTATATACATCTGAAATGGACATTACATTATCGAGTGCACCGTTCGACCACCATTTCTCAAAATGGTTAACTGGGGGTACCGGTATTAAAACAAGACCTTCTGGACTAGCGGAAAGCTAGTCCGAAATGCTTGCGCATTCTCCCAAATATTTCAAAAACGTCCTTGGCTTTCCACATTCAGCGTTCGAAGTGAGGGCTCGGGTCACGTCCTTTGTTCGACCCATTACCAAGGTCTCAAAACATTTCCAGGCCTACATCCCAAACACAAAACGATGGGATCTGTGATTGCCGGGTGTCTTCATTGAAACAGTGCCCTGGTGGACAACCCTTTGTATCGTGCAGTCCCGCTCGTTAAGAAAGTACATCATCCTATAGATACCAAACATTGACATGGAATCTCCCAAAATACCCAGTTTTCGTAGGTGATACGCAAGGTGTTCCATTTTTTTACATTATTCAGGAAGCATTGTACCTAAATTGAACAAGTATAAACACTTTTCCATTGTATGTCCCTGACACGGTTTTATCACTTTGCCATTTCTTACATTCACACACACGCAGGATTACCACCCAATGGGTTGGCCTAGCCTAAACGAGAGAAACACACTGTTTACAAAGTGGATAGTTCAACATAACACCCGATGCAGTGAAACACACGGTGGTTCATATCGCTGTACTATTGCAATATACCACTGCAATATTGCGTTATATTATCGGACTATTGCGTTATACAGCCGGAATATTGCGTTATATCGCCGTCCTGTTGCGTAATATTGCCATACTATTGCGTTATATCGCTGTCTAATTGCGTTATATCGCTGTACTATTGTGTTATTCCACTGCATAATTGCGTTATATCGTAATGTAAAGTATCGCGTTATATCGCCGTACTGTTGCGTTATATCACCGTTAGGCTATTGCGCTATTCCATTGAATAAATCGACACTTCATGGTATAAAATTATCTCGCCAAGACAAACTTAGAACTTGACCTCAAACTCAAGTGACGACCTACCATCACAGTTTTAGTAAGTAGTCTTGGTGAGGAAAGTTTATGAGGACGAGTTAGCATCTTAGTTTCATTAAGTCCACTTACATGTACATTGAGAAGATTTATCACGTAATCTAGAAAAGTTGGTGGCACTACTGGAGCTCCGTATCAGAAATACCCGAAGTACAAAGCTCTCCACCTTCCATCTCACATTCCTAACTTTCTATTCACATAGGCCTAACTTACTGTTCGGGGCCTATCAATTTGGTTGTCACTTTATTCAAAGAAGTAGAAATATACCGTTCCAATAAATAACAATAATGAGATTGTTATAGCTCTGGTATTTAGAAAACTATTCACTGCGCTATTCATGTAACGCAATGGTGATTTGTTTGCCCTCAAAAACTGGATAGAAATCCCTACTTCACGTTTTTCCATTGAGAAGAACACATTCTGGAATAGAGAACTATTTTTGAGAAGCATTACCATTATTTGGACACAAACATGCTGTGAATAATTCTATCTCAACTTGTTGGTTTGTCTTTCTTTCAATTAGTTTGTAATTGATTTTTTAAACAATCAAACAACGGACGTCTTGAATAGAAGACAAACACCGTTCATATTTGGGCCATCGGGGGAAACAAATATTAATGTCATAAATATGACTTATATCTCCTAGTTATGACTTAGTATAAGTCATAATGACTTGTATGTCTCATAATTATGACTTATTTAAGTGGCACAAGTGATAATTATGACTTACACTGTAAGTTACAGGCTAAATCATAAATATGAGATATAAGTAAAACATATTACTTGTACTTAGTCAAAGCCTAATTATGAGTTGAAAATCATAAATTATAGCTTTCTTATAATGTCCCTTCCGCAGAAAGTATTGAGGGCGTGATGGTTAATTAAAAATATAATTTAACGGTGTAAGAAAACTAAATGTAACCGTTCTTCAAATAAGTACGATCATTTATTAGTTGATATACTTGTTTAAAACAAAGCATGGGATTCACAGGGGAAGAAAGATTGTCAGTTTCAGATTATAAAGTTTATGCCAACAAGACTCCAAAAGTAACGTCCCAGTCAATACAGTAGAATCCGAAGACCTCAAAATCACCATTTTGATCGAAGCACGCATGAACATGCAAACAATACATGACAGAACATGAACCGTTTTGTGTGTACAGTCTTCATTGAAACGTGACAACCAAATTAATGACATTTGCACATCATGTAGGTTGGTCATAGACCAAGGAACAGTTCCTTGCTCTTCGGATTAATTGGTACATTTATTGAAAGCTAGATGATAGAGTGAGCTCACTGTTCCACAACGCAATTAATAGCTTTAATTTTGTCAAGACATGTTGGTTGCTGAAATGTTCAGGCAAAGCCAGCCCACTCCCCACCGCAACAACGGGGTCAGCAAAAGTTAATCACGAAGGCTCACCTCAAAATGTTATCAAACCATCACTCATTTTTTAATTAACGAGGGTAGGGGTGTGACAGTTTAAGCTTTTTTATTGAGTACTTCTGGAAACTACTTATTATTTATTATATTCTTTCCAGCAGAGCGAGAAAATCCCCCCGTGAATAGGAAGGTGAGGACGGGCGGGTAAAACTATGAGGGTGAAGTCTTGTACGAGAGAGGGTTTGTTGAAGAAGCTGAAGAGACCAAAATTAGTGTTTATAGACTCATTATTTCAGCAGTTGGTAATATAGAGGGTTGCGATTTAGTACTATGTGTTCAGGATAAATGTGATTAACTCCGGCTTGGTAGAAATATTGGAAAAGAGGACATAAGTGTCCAGTTTAAAAGAGTTGAGAATAAAAAACAAGGCAAACATATTTGAAAATTCATCTTTCATTTCTATAATCAAATGGAAATTTGAAACAATTTTCGCTTACGACCATTTTATGGGGCGTTACGGTTATTGTAGCATGATATCACTAACAGAAGTATGGAATTATAGTCGGAAACGGAAAAAGGAAAACATCTAGTGGCAAGTGGCGTAATTTACCAGATATTTTTAAGTTTATTTATTTATTTTTTTGTTTATCTATTTATTTATTTTCTTTATTTATCGGGGGGGGGGGGGAGACATAACTGGTGGGGGTGTATTTAATGTATCGAACTATTCATTGGTGCATTATTTCCACGATCTCAATTGGGGGAGGGGGGCAAGGGCAAAGGTTCCGAGCAGGGAGAGGGTCACCCCTTCCCCCACTCCCTCGCCCCTCTGGTCATACCACTGTTAGTCTCCTATCGTTCAAGTCAACACCACCTCCTGGTGGTGAAACTACTCAGCCTATAAAAGAGCAGGCTATACCGAGACTCTGGCTAGGGGAAAGGCCGAGTGGGGCCCCAGCATTAATGTTCCATCTTATGCTCAAAGGCTATAATATAAACATGTATTTGTTCCAGTTCCAACGAGGTAGCGGCCTTAATCGTTTGAACCTTGTATGTGTGTGTTATAAAATAAATTCCCAAAACGTGATGAATAGTTAGACAGGTGCCGGGTCAACACAATGCACATATTCTCTACATTTCTCTTGACGTAGCCTCGTTTGATGGATATGCTTTCAGGATCATGCATATACAAAAGATGTGTATTTAATGAATTCAAAAAACAGTCAATAAGCCTTTTGCGTGTTCATTAGCATAACGGCTCGGAACCCTGTACTACTATACCGCAAATCAGTATTTAGTGCGCCCGCACCAGACTATTCATTACCGGATGTCTCTGCATCAGTGGTCCCCCTGTGGCCCTATAATAAATAATGACAGATGATTATTGCTGTCAGAGGTAATTTTCTAAAACCGTTTAGACCATGGATCGTGCCCCTGTGGTGGCATATGGTTTATTGTGTATTATAACCAACGGTATGGCTGGATGACTTATTTGTTGATCATTAAAGGTACATGATTGGTAAGTGAAATATTTATTTCCAAAATGAAGCCATTATTCGAGGAAACTATATCTGAAACCTAAAACAACGCAACACCTTGTTTTCGAAAAGTTACAACCCAACTTATGGACAATGTGCACTGTATACATGCTGAAAATTACGTATGTTTTTAAAAACAATTTTCTCCTGACTCCCACAACGGATTAAGCCAAAATTCTCACAGGTTTGTTACTCCTTGTATGGTTGATCACACAAAACATGAACACTGTCTGCGACAATTTTGTCAGCTCTACCAATGCTGTAAAACACCCTTAAGAGTATTGATTAAAGCCTTACTATGGTCATGTCGGAAACGGTCCATGCACTCAAATAGACAGCTAACAAAAACAGGTGTTTATTGTAACAAATGAAGGAAATGTTATTATATTTTACCCAGATTTATTCAATGCCTCGCATATCTTGCATGTCTAAAACGTTAAGTCACTTGCATTCCTCGCTATGAATTATGGTAATTAAAGTCAACTACACAATGCTCCACCAATCCATAAAGCGCATTCCATAAAATTGGGCGCAATTGGTGAAACTTATGGTTTTGATTGTTGTTCTTTTAACGACGCAAGGTCACCAGTCAATGACATACGGTGGCGTTTGTGCAGCAGAAGTTGAACGGTTATGCAGCTTCAATTTAGTGCTTTCCTTAGACGATATGAAACTTTGAAGCAGGTTTTGTCCCATCTGTGGTTGAGCTTTGAAAGTGCTGAATATAATGTACAGGGGTGTGGCGGTCATATCCCGAAGATGTATTCCAAACCCAACTCAACCACAACGTGATCTAATTCAGAAAAGTATCTTTGCAGACAAGCGAAATAATGCCACAGACTTATCATTGGAAACGAAAAACTACATATGTGCTTCCTAATCTACACTCTGAACACTGAAGTGTTAAAGTGTCAATTCTCAAGCGGCTTATCTTATCACAGTGTTAAATGAAATCAGTGAAGGTCAGTATCTAGTTATTGTAACGTCCATTCAACTCGATCTAGCCTAGCTGAATGCATTAAACCTCATATCAAGATTTGGCATCGACTGGAGTCCTTAAAAAAGTGTTCACTTTACACTTCAAAGTTGTCTGAAGTGTTGATTTGACACTTCAGAATTGAAAAGTGTAAACTGGTTTACTGACCCATTCATACATGTACGCTAGAGCTTCCGTGGTAACAAGCATCATATCATGCGAGACTGTATACATGTATAATAGAAGATATATAAAAGGAACAGTGAATTTTCAAACAGTCATCCTGGGAGTTTATGTACACGTTATAGTAATTTGATTAATAAGCCGCTAATATCAAAAGGCCTTACAATATTACTACCCCCGGTTCATTGGGCCTTAGAAGTCCTGCAACCCCTTTGGGTTATGCAGCACCGGAGGCCAAATGGACGCTTATGTTGGTAATAATCAACATTGCCACCCTCACATATACTCATTTACTCCTAGGTGATGAGAAGCAATTGCAGTTAAGTGCCTTACCCAAGAAAACAAGTGTCCCGACCGGGATTCGAACCCCCACTCTGATATGACACAGCCACACAGCATAAAGCCTGTCTCAGGCATCTGAAAGCACACAATTCTGTGCAACAATGGTGGTTTTGTTTCATTCACTGTTTTCTTGAAACTTTGATGAGTAATTGAGCCCAAATTTTATACATATGTTGTGATACGCCAAGTGAGGATTGTCTTTGACATTTACCAAAAGTAACTCTGCTTTACGGTTACGCTAACTTGTTGAACGCCAATGCTTCATTTGACTGTGAGTTCGACGGCCGATTGATCAGTAATAATTATGATCATGTTCAGTAACAGTTAATGTCTCTACGTGAGGGGAAATGGACACTTAAAAGCCCTACTCTGCAATCTGGGACGTTATATTTGGTTTTATCTTAATTATTTTAAAGAATTTGATCTAAAGTTTTTGAAGAAAAACAAATTAAGGGGGGGGGGGGGGTTCCAAAAAACCGGCTTTCTTTTTTTTGAGGGCAAAATAAAAAAGGATTTCCGGTTAAAAACGGAGAAATCACATCCCTGAATTCAAGCCTTCAAGACTAACACTTGTTGGAGTGGAAAAGTCATGCCCACTGTTCTGACGTCTTTCATTTTTGAAGTAAAAAAAACCCTAAAATCAATTTAGCAAAAGATGATAAATCAATGGGCAGAGAACAACGTACAAGGCAAGAGCTTACCCAGGGCAGGGGTACGGCAGAAGGTTAAGGGAGGCGGGCATGGGGTTGGAATTCGCCAATAAATCAACCGTGACGCGGTTCTATTATTTTCCTTTGCACCTGTTGTTTGTATGTTTCTTTTCGTCCGTGTAAAAAACATTAGCTTCAAGTAATTACAAACAAACGACATCGAGAGAGTGGCCCTTCCGTGGCGTGTGACATATCCATGTATGATGTAAACAAAGCATGTTTCTTAAATTAGTCTCAACAATGTTATTCAGCTCTTAAATTTTTTTTGTTACCGCCTTGACTGCAACTTTTTACCGATTTCCAAAGTACAAAATACGCATAAGGACGTTTAACTTACACCAAAACAAACATTATTGTTTCAACTAGAAGCCCAACTTTGACTATAATTCCACACGTATGATACATTTTTGTTCTCAACATAACTCTATTCAAATTGTGGTTATTTGTCTCTATCAAGTTCACAATAGTTAAAGATCTCGGCATTTTCCATAAGATTAAGAGGCTGTTAAAGAGCAAGGGTCAAACCAACTGAGTGCGCCTATCAGCACATCTGCCTGTCCTCACAGCCGCGAAGAGCTTTACCCCTTCCAAGAACCTCATACAACTTGTTATTTCGCCCCATTTTTATTTACACTCGATGCCTAATTCGTGTGCAGACGAAAAGTGGCAAAGTTCGTTCACTGTAGAAGTTCAACTATAACTTATAAGGACTCTTTTTGATGATGTTACCTTCTGTCCTCTTCAAACAAAATGTTTCTTCAATATTGATTACAAATTCCCCTTGCACTTGATATCGAGAATCGATTATGTCAGTTCAGAGTGACATCCACAGGAACATTTCCCTAATATAGCCTATAACTATATTAATATAGGTGAAATATTTTTTTATTTTTTTCTTCAACAAAAAATCAGAAACCACGAAAAACCCCACACACGGGCCGAATCACGAATACTTGTGCGTCAACAAGTGACGGAAGTCATTATTTCTAAAGTAGTTGTCCTTGCCTGGGGGTAAACACGACTTCTTTACCAAATACTCGCTGGGACCTACATCTGAAGTTCACACACCACGCCACGCCCACCAAAGGAAAAGGCATACCAGGTCACAACAAAATATTTTCCCATCGTATTTGAGATACAGAAATGCTACGAGTTGTTCTAAGTTGAGCAAAGCTTTTAACACACTGGAATAAGTTGACATTTGCCTTGATCGGGTCTCGAGAATAGAACTTTTTACAGACAACACGTTCAAACTGCGTCAGCTGTGGTTTGAAACATTATTGGATCGGGTGTAGCTGTCGGAAATGAGCTCCACTTGTCGGTTAGAACGGACGCTGAAAAGAGAAAGGCTGAAATGTCATTTGGGAATAAACCCCAACCGACACAAAATATGCTATGAAAATAGCACCGACCATAAATAATTTGGTAAGAAAACCACAATGCACGTGCTTGCCCACCAGACGGTGCGTTGGGATATCAGATGTCCCTTTTTACTTGAGAGGACTTCTCAACTTTCTCCAGCGCCAACGTTTTTCCTAAAAATGTTGCCTTTACTAAAATAGCCACACGTAGGCACGGCAAGAGCTGATAAGATGTTTATGCGGAAACAGAAATGTTTCACATGCGTGTCCATGGGGCAGTATCGGTTTGCACAAACGCCGAGCGTGTAGTGTCAAATGTAACATGAATGTTGTCGACAAAAGAAAACACCACATCACTCAAAAAGGGCTGTTGTTGATTTCACAGGCATCTCGGCTGGATGCAACCCAGCCGCGTGGGGTAGCAGATTTCCCCACCACCGTTCGCCGTTGCAGTAAACAACATTAACACGAGACGAGAAACAGAGGGTTTCAACTAGTTTGCCACACGCGCCCAAATATGAGCCTTGAAATGTTTGCATTAATCGTACGGAAGGTAATAATCATTATTTATCCCACTGGGAGATAAAACAGATTCGAGTGGCCAGACCACACTCATTGGAAGTTCCGACACTCCCTGTAACAAACGTAAAAGCAGAAGCTTTCTTTCCTTCTTTGAAATTTACGATCAGATCATTTTGATCGTCAAAACCAGTTCGTCAATTACTCTTCTGCAAAATATCATTCTCCATTGTTTATGCATAAAACTACCTAAATGGCGACAAGACATAAAAGTAACAGTATACTGTTTCTAACACTACGGGCCCTGTACCCCACATACCCTTATTATTACTTATTGAATAAATTCCATTGAATCATCTTTTCGAAAACATGCCATACACATTTTCTTTTCTTAAATACTCAGACAAATTATACTCTATTCGAATATGAAATGTTGATTGTTTTTATGTAAGTGGTTTTTACAAAATATTCTAAGGAATGGATCTACCTGAATTAGTTCCCCATATCAATATCATAAATAAACAGTCCGCAAGAAAAATACTAGACACCATGAGAGACTTGTAGAACTGAAATGCAACTTCAATTCCTTCATACTAATAAAAACAGCCGTGTTACAGTCACATAGGACTAGATAAAACACGGAAGATAGTGGTAGCACGTATATATGCATAAGTGGATTCTGACAGAGGAAGACATGCTCTATCAAGTCATTTTCATTTCGTAGATTTTTGGAATGATACATTATTACAAAAATTGGGTCAAAGGTCACGATAACATGTTAAAGGTCACGGTGACCTACTTATTACAAAATTTATTTTTGACAAAATATTTGATTTGAGCATGCAATTCTCATTATTTTAATACCAAATTTGCATATATTCAATGAAAATTGACATGGTTTTGACATATTTGTACCAAAAGGGTGGTATTTTACTCTGAAAAAGTCATTTTTGTGTGGTTTCTTCCCTGACCACATGGTATGTCGGATCGGGCTAAAACTTGGTGTGCATTCATTGCTCATCAGGACCTACAAGCACAGCAATTTTTATCAAAATCGGAAGACATGAGGTAAAAAAGTGCGTTGGTTTGACATGGAATGACCCATATGCTACATTGGCCTAGGGTTTTAAAGACTGATAGCTGATTACTGGTTACATAAAAACCCGGAATGAGTTATAACATTCTGATGAAGTAGCTATTGCTACGAAAGCTTATGCAGTTTTGTATGTAGTTTAGTTTGTCTCTAAGCGCTACCACAATAATTCTTGTTTAAATTCCAAAATAGACAATAATAACCGTCAGGAGTACACCAGTATATACCAGTACAACCTTTGCGTACGCCGTTTAAAGTTTGTGATATCATTTTCGAGGAAAATCTCCCAAGAAACACCGTCATAACACAAACAAGGCGTGCCCGGGTCGCAGCTGCTAACCGCGGACGGGGTTTCAACTCGACGTATCCCCGGATTACGTCCAAGACACGCGGCATCCTAAAGACGCATCTCTCGCGTGGGAGCTATATGCAATCTACAGGGAAACATCTGGAATATGCGTGGTCAACTGTTTCTAGAGGAGTAGTCGGAAATCTAGTCACTGACAGACAACTATCTCTCAGTAAGATCAAGCGAACTGTGAAAGTGGTCCAGAAAGCAGCCATCGGTAAACCATGCCCCATTGGAGGCAGAAGGTATCCCCTAATGTGCCCATACTTTAACACACTTTTTTCCTCTTGCACGGAAGAGCTCCTCCTAAAAACCTCTACAGAATTCCTGAGATTCCAAGCACACAGTGAAGACACAATAGACCAATCCATTAAGCCCCGCCTCCTTACGAATTGACCAATCACAGCCACGAAACCTGATCACCATTAGAGCAAAGATCACCAAACGGCTCAAATGGTGATCAGATTTCGCGGCTGTGATTGGTCAATGAGAAATGGGCGGGGCTTAATGGATCGGTGTATTAATAGAAGGGTACCGTGCACCATATCAAGCACTAAATGGCTCTCGGTGTTTAAACATTTAAAAAAGTGGGGAGGGGGGCACATGAAACAACAAAACAAAAACCGACCATAGGCCTAATGTTCTGAAGTGGGTAGCAGTTCTCCAAGTGGCGTTCAGAATGCACCGTCAGGTAAATTTAATTTAATGAACTCCATGGTCGGACCATGGGGGTCTATTGGAATGTGCATTAGTCGTATAATGACATTCAGTTGGTATGTGTATGTAGCAATCGAGTGGATTGAGAATGTGATATTAACTTTGGCATTGAAGTAGAGGATTGCTACCGGCTGAAGCGTATAGATCAAGCAATATATGTTCTTGGTCTAAGGATGAAGCGAAGAACAAAACCCCCAACTCTCATGTTTACTATAGGCTATACGAAGTGATACCTCCTCATTTTATTAATGATTTTTGGGTTGAACAAAGAAAAATTGACTAGAGCGGGATTTGAACCAACGACCTCCGGTTTAACGTGCCGGCGCTCTACCAACTGAGCTATCTAGCCCTAAGTTGGCGGTTTCCCTATTTTGTCAATATCTTTGTTCGGGGGGTGCCAGTCAGAAGCCATTCAACCGCAAACTGCCGTGTAGCCAGGGATCACACCCAAGTATACGATACAACCTGGGAAGCGGCAGCCAGGGGATCACCCTGCCGCTTTAAATATTTACCCAGTCAGTTTCCCTTGTGGTTTATTATTTGATATACTTTTTATTAATGCTCACACCAGGATTTTCTCAGAGGTACAATCTTTATGGTGTCGTAGCGCTTCTATATATTACAGGGATGGTAATTCTGTGAATGAATCTTCAAGATCCCGTAACCAACATTACGTCTGCTCAGAACTATAAGATCATTAGTGCAGTTTGTGTGGGTTTCATAAAATTGCTTTTGCATATTTTGGAGCTCCTGGTAAAAGTGTTTTTTGGTTTTTTTACCAAGAGTTGTCTTCAGAGTATTTTTTTTGAAAAATGAAACATTCACTCTCTACGTAAGTCATTCATTTGTTGGCTTTGATTTACTTTTTTCAAATTTTTACCCTTTTTCATTTAGGGTTAAAATTGCAACTAATGACCTTATAGTACTGAGCAGACGATTAGCACACAAAAACATCATCAGGAGCGATTTACTCGCTAAAACTCAAGCTAAAACTCGATCATGATTGCTTGGATTCCTATGTCAGCCAATACGAAAGTACTGTTCGTGACATCTTGGATAAACACGCACCTTGGAAAACAAGATCAGTCAAGGTCCGAACTGAAGTTTCCTGGTTCAATGCTGATAATCGAACTGCAAGAAATATTTGTCGTCAACTTGAGCGGAAATGGCGGGAAAACGGCAAACTGGAATCACAACGACGGGAATATCGCAACCAATGTACTGTGGTCAGGAAATTGATCAACCAGGCAAAGATTACACATTACTCATCCCAAGTGCATGAATCTTCAGGAGATCAAAAGAAGCTCTACAAGATCATTGATAAGCTGTTGCTCAAACCCAAAACCCCTGTCCTTCCATCCACCTACAATGATCAGGACCTGGCAAATGAATTCAAAAATTCTTTGTCACCAAGATTTCAGACATCCGCACATCATTTTCATCAGTTCCTTACGACGTGCTGCAGACAATGCCACATCTACACCCAGAGTGTAGACTGTCTGTGTTTGAGCCTGCCACTGTTACTGAGATTAAAAGAAGTATCATGAAATCTCCTTCAAAATCCTGTGACCTGGATCCAGTGTCGACATCCATGATAAAACAAAACATTTGTGTATTTGCTCCGTACATCACTAATCTTGTTAACGAATCTCTTAGCTCTGGTTGTTTCCCCGATAGCCTAAAAGTTTCCTACATCAGGCCGCTCATCAAGAAACCAAACCTGGACAAGGAGGTATTCAAAAACTACAGACCGGTTGCGAACTGAAAATATCTTGGAAAAGTCACCGAACGAGTAGTTTCATCATGCATTAGCGATCACATTCATGCTTTCAACCAGTGTCCGACATGTTCCAGTCGGCATACAAGCCTTTCCACGGGACAGAAGCTGCACTAGTCCGTGTGAGCAACGATATTCTTACGGCAATGGACAATGGTAACCTTACAGCACTAGTCCTGTTAGACTTGAGTGCTGCCTTTGACACTGTTGATCACAACATCCTTCTCTCTCGGCTCCAGAATCATCTTGGCATACAGGACACAGCCCTGGCATGGTGCAAATCATATCTATTCAATAGAACTCAGCATGTGTGTATCGGCACTGCGGTATCAGACCCTGTTGTCCTGAATTACTCTGTGCCACAGGGGTCGGTACTGGGCCCACAGTGGTTTACACTGTACACTTTACCGATTCGTGACATCATCCTGAAATTTAACCTGAATTACCATGTGTACGCAGACGACACTCAGCTATATATCACGTTTAAAACTACTCAAGAACATGCCAATACCTCTATTGAAAGACTTGAGAAATGCATCCAAGAGATTCGACGTTGGACCCAACAGAACTTCCTGAAGTTGAATGATGATAAAACAGAATTCCTTCTATTTGGGTCCCGTCAACAATTAACAAAGGTTTCAGTGCCATACATTTCCATCAGTGATGCTCAGATAGCTCCCTTGTTGCAAGCTCGGAACTTGGGGGTTATTTTTGATTCATCAATGACACTTCAACCACACATCAACAACATCATACGTGTGTCATCATTTCACATCAGGAATATTGGTAAGATACGCAAGTACTTGAACAAGAGTGCCACTGAAAAAGTCATTCATGCATTTGTTACTTCTCGTCTTGACAACGGCAATGCTCTTCTCTACAGTCTTCCTAACAACCAGATTTCCCGTCTTCAATGCCTCCAAAACACCGCAGCCCGCATCGTGACACTGTCTAAAAAATCCTGTTCTATCACCCCCATTCTGAAACAACTTCACTGGCTCCCTATCTCTCAACGTATCATCTTCAAGCTGATGCTCATTGTCCACAAAGCACTTAACGGCAAGGCTCCCCACTATATCTCAGAACTACTTCAAGTTTACACTCCGTCAAGGGATCTTCGATCCAGTACCATGCTTGAGATCTCCTCAAGGAACCCAAGTCTGAACACTCCTGGGGTGACAGGTCTTTTTCTGCAGCTGCGCCACGCATCTGAAACTCTCTACCACATAATCTTAGATCTTGTCTTTGTACTAAACAATTCAAATCACTTCTCAAAACTTATCTTATGTCACAGGTTTTCAAGGAATAATTTAGTTGTATCTGTTTCTTTTGTTTGTTTTTATTTACTGCGCCTTGAACACCCAGCAGGGTGGATATGTGCGCATAACAAGTCTTTATTATTATTATTATTATTATTATTTACATAACTCGGAAGCGTTCAGCCAAAGTGTTGTGTTTTGTCATGCCCGGAGCCCAGGTAACTTATCTCAATCCAGACACCCAAAGGCCGTAGGCACAGGCAGGCAGGCAGTCTTCACCTCACCATCGCACTGGGGCCTCGGATATGTCCCACTTGTCATGGCTTGCTACTACCAGACTCAGACGGTGTTTGTTTTGACTCTTTCTCCTCAGAACGCGTGTCCTTAACCGAGGTCAGGTGTCAGTTTAAGCGCTGCTAGCTGGACCCCAACCCCTGGCCAATATCAGCACCAGCTGTGGACATTCCATTTACCTCTCGGCATTAGGGAAGTGAGCTTATGGTCAATCTATTCACGGGATGATGACAATGCCTGGTCAAACCTCTCAAATCAAGTTCAAATACTCATGGGGATCGGGAGAGGCGCGCCAGTTATTGAATGAGAAATTTACGGTGCTTTAAATAACCGCACAATGACCAGTTTCCAGGCGGTAGATGAATAAAGCTTAACGATCCCAAACCTCACACATATATCTTTCCAGTGTTTTTGGTGGCTGGTATTATTTTCTTGATCTCTGGTTATGCTCCTACATTCCATGAGCTGACTGACCACATGGAAGTAAAGCAACAATGGCATCAACAACTTGTTAACTTGCTCACAGCAGAGGCTTCATGAAAACAATTTGGCAGAAATAAAAAAAATGTCCCAACATACGTACATGAGGCATAGCGCCCACAATTATCGCAGCGCTTTACAAACCTTAAATAAAGATACAACAATTCTTAAATTCAAGCTCAGACTGAACATTGTAAAAGTCTGCAAATCAGAGTAGGCATTAGTATAGTTTTGCACACTGGCATCTCCCACCCTTGAAAGCTTACAACCTCGACCCCAACAGCTGACATCAACTATGCACCGTAAACAACTATAGTAACGCAAATAATTGCGTAAAACACACGCCAACAGAACTAGTTTACCATTAGCTCCTAAGTAACGGTCAATCGAAGACAGTTTCTTCTTTTTTGTAGATTACTGTTCATTTCTTTCTCATACGGTAGTTATCACATAATGGTATCGTTGTATTTTAGAGAAACTAGTGATTGAATGAAAGGAAGGGGCCAGTAGTACATACCTGAGGATCCGAGTTTGCATACATGCCGTTAAAAAATAAGCCCGACTCCCAGGGCTTCTCCTGAAAAGTTTCTCTGCCTAAAACCTTAACTTCTTTCCTTAAATTATTTATGTTTTTGCCGCGTGTGTTGTAGACCAAGCGGTCCGTCTTGTCTTTCGTCAAGATACTTACTACGGACCAGCAACCCGCCTGCCCTGAAGATCACAAGAGACCCTTTCAAAACGTCAATCAGCAACTGACCTGAGACGAAGGTGTGGAAATAAAAACTGGACTGCGCTAGACTGTTGACAAAGAACATTGTATCGTGCAAAGTCAAGAGACAGTTTATTATCAAACCAGAGATGGACTGAGCACCACACTTGTTGTGGTCCATTCCTCACACACAATTGGCATAAAAGCTGGGGGAATTGTTTACAGTTGGAGACCTTCGTCTGAAAACAGTCCATTGTATCGTTCCAGAAAAGGCCTGATTTAACCATATTTCTACCTCCATGGTTCAACCATCCCTTGGTTTTTGGCTCCACCTTGAAGGCAGACAACAGCTCAATTCACAAAACAGCTGGAAAATGTGATGACCATGTTCCTTTACTTAGTGTAGAAAGTAAAGTATTTCACCTGTTTCTAAGGTTCCAGTCGTATATTGTAGAGTAGCTGTTGGACTAAGATCCAAGAAAAAAGATTTGATTACGACTTGTGACCAATGCGACAAAACCTCTTTGAATATTGGGGTCACAATGGGTCACGGTCCCATGATCATAGTTATGTAATAAACATTAGTGTCCCATGCCCTAATCGAATTACGGTATGACACGCGACTAACATTTTAATATTATGGCCGTAGTGGTCGGGAAAAAGTAGACATTGCATGGAAATGATTGTTATTAGGGTAAACTTTCGTTTCTTTTAAATATTGACAGTTTGAATTCACTTCATGAAGTGGCATTTGGTGCTCGATATGTGGTCATGGTGTACCCACTTCCCACTGTATCTTCATTGCGTTCTGGAAATCTCAGGTCTGGAGTTCTTTGGAGGATTTTTGTTATTTAATTGTTTTGTTTTTTGGGTGGAGGTACGTCTGTACAAGAGGAAGAGAGTTCGCTTAATAAACGAATTTTTTTTATTTATTTATTTATTATTTGGAGGGATACTGTCTGCCACATATCGGTCATAGTATATGGAACTAAGTCATGACTTGTAAATAATAATAATAATAACTAGTTCTTATATTAGCGCATTTCACAATAACGTCTCAATGCGCTTTACATTAGTGCCCTGGTCATTGGGCCAATAACATTCCCTTTAATCTTTCTCAGCTCCCTGGGGAGTATACAGCCCGGGCTGCCGTGATGGCGCTCCGAAGGCTTTTTCAAACACAATATCAACCTCTACCCTTGCAGGTACACATTTATACCCCTGGGTGAAGAGAAGCAATTATAGCAAAGTGTCTTGCTCAAGGACACAAGCGTCATGACCGGGACTCGAACCCACACCCCGATGACTAAACCACCAGAACTTGAATCCGATGCTCTGCTCTTAACCACTCGGCCATGACACCCTAAAGCCTACATACCAAGATCAATTCTACCGATCATACACAGATGAAACCCCCCTTGGTTGAGAAATAGATTATGGGATACCATTGCAAAGCCATTTTTGGTCTTTGCATCTTGTTGGTGATTTTCTACAATTTTCTCACAGTGCCCACTCCCTACCAGTCTCAGAGGTGGGTACTAGCGGGGGAAATTAACTCTCTGACCCAACGGCCAATCTCCCGGGGTCTGGTACATCTGCGTAATGCATTCAACTCGATGTATTGTTTAGTCAATCATCTCTAAACGTTAGTGCGAGATACCAAATTATTCCCATATAACATTTCCTAACGGAAATGCCGGCTGAACATCAGGTAAAGACATCACTATAACACAAAAACTTGGCATTCATAGGAAACGCTTAACTCGATCATGTATCCTATACAATCCTTGATTTGATTATTGGTAGGTCTACCCTATTTTCCTGGGACCTCTGTCTGTGTTTTTTCTTATGTTGTCCCAAACCGCATCGAGGCATAAAACCACAGGGATGATTCGGATATCAGTTGTTGTTTTTATGGCATTGAGGGGTAGACCAGGCATCCGTTTTGTTTCACTATTATGTATTTAGAGACTAACGACTGTCAGCTCAATCAACCAAGTTCTTATCCTTCAGAATTTTGCACGTAGTCATTTAGGCAGGGCCTAAGTGCTGCGTATCTCAACAGGGAAGCCTAGCAAACCAGTAACATCAGCTACACACAAAGACTTCTCACGGCAAATACCGACCCAATAAACAGCACTTCGAGATAACATCTAGAACGAAGAAAATTTCAGAGGGATTCAACAGGTATTCTGGTGCCAATCAATGATCGTAACCTACGGCCGAGAACCTGGTCGTCAATTGGCTGACAGACTTGTTTTGAACAATATCGAGATAGCACACGGGACCATCATCACCGTACCACTTACGGGTAACCTTTGACATAAACGTAATACATCGTTCTTTGTCCACCCTAAACACGGTGTTTGTCGTGCAGTGGATTTCCGTATACATTGCATTAAAGAAACAAAAACATAAACGATAAGGCTACAAGACGTAATTTGTACGGTGTATTTGACTGCTTGACACAAGCAAAATCATTATAGATTTACTTGACACTTTGTTTTCATACTTTCATATCATTTTCGTTCATCCGTGGAAGAATGTTCTTTCCATGTGTATTGTAAGTTAGGCCTTTTCCAAACCGGCGACTACAGGGTGTTGCTAGGGACGCACCATACGTCAACGCATGATGACGCGGGAATCTAGCAAGTAGCAGTAGCCGTAACTATAGGCAGCTGCCAGTTCGAACACAGCCCTCTCCAACACTACATGTATAGTTAAACAAAGCGGCAACACAAGAATATCTCCACTCAAATAGTGAATAAGTAACCATGTGAAGCTTATCCAGGTTTCCAAGATAAATTATTGTAGAAAATCTGCATGGTTCTCTTAAAGTTCTCATTACCATAAACAGACGTCTTCCGATTTGTTGTATTTGTTTTTTCACGATCTACGACCACCGTAATGAAAACCAGATACACCAAATGAAAAAGGCGTCTTTTTATGGTATAATAATTAGGAAAAACAACTTAATTATCTATTATAAGTTTGCGAAGAAACATAGCCACGTGAATGGTCACCCGAAGCCTTCGTAGTTGAATGTACAAGCTACATTAGTACATAATCACATTACTTTTAAATCACATTCCACATAAACCACAACAAACAAGGAAACAAAAGCCCCAAAACGTGACTGGATTAATCCGGACCTGGAAGTAGCTGAGTGAACTTCCGCAATAACGGATCCCTCGTCACGTCTAGGAGCCACGAATTGCCAAAAGGCAGTGACAAAATAATACCCGGATCAGAGTTCGACGTAAGACTTCCACAACATCTTGTGCTGGTACAAGCCTACTCCACTGAAAAACCAAAGCAAACAGAAAAAAACAGAATAAAAAGCAACTACGTATATGTTGAAAATTAGAGTCATGTTTTGACAAATTTGCATCTTAAAAAGTGTTAGCCTTTTTAAAAATCCCCGAATTCTTCAACATAAAGTTGTAGACAATTCTGAATCTTAAAGAGAGCAAACTCCACGAAGAACATCTCAACTGAAATGATTCTTTACCGATCTGTTTAGCTGCCAAGCGGGCAAGGGAAGCATAACAGCAAGCATAAAGTTGTGCTTTCACAGTCGACGCCGTACCGTTATACACAGGAGAGAAATGTGGCTTTAAAGTGTACTGGCACAGATCACTCTATATAGTCCCTTGGTTCACATTATATCCATCAGCACTTCGAGATGCTCACTGCTTTAGAACATGGCTGTTTAAACCACCCAGTGGGTTTATTTAAGATTTGTACAACTGATGAGAAAACTTCTCAAAAGAAAAAAGTTCACCGGTTCTGCTCGTGAGTTCCTAAATCAAAACTGATTACATGCCACCCAACCTCGACCCTCTAGTTTGCGGGGGGAAAAACACTAGTGCACTTTGAAAAGGTGTTCTTATTAGACATATCAACATTAATTTATATCACTAAGTGTTTCACAAACCTCCCTCCTTTCATTTAGCGAAGCAAGTTATCATTTTGTTCAACATTTACTCTGACAATGTACACACACAAAAATCTTTTAGATACATTATTCAGTGGGCATGCAACCCTAAATCTTCCACTCTCATAAAACTTTTAATTCAAGGTTCCACTGTACATATCTTCCCTGACCTTTTTATACTAACATTTATTTAGGCATACTGCTAGAGAGAAAAAGGCCCCGCATTCCCCTACACTCTCCTGCTTCTGAAATGACCTACTTTCATAAGCCCTATAAAGGGATGCTGTGTCAGCAACGTGCACCATGTAGGGAGACTCGCCCAGTACCTTGATATAGAATTTGTACAGATGATATCTTGACAATCTAAACAGTTAAAAACAATATCCCAGCATCAAGGTCCTTTCATGACGTGATGCCTAGTTTTTTGGGGGACACCACGGGTCTATAAATGAGTATTCCAATTGATTTCCAGCTGCGCCTGGTAACTACCGCGGGAAACCCAGTTATAAATATTAGAATAACGGTGTAATGCAGTGAGAGAAATTGCAAAACTTGATCGGATCATCCTATTTAGATTTGAGTTTTTAGGAGCCCTGACCCCATTACATGGCTCTGTTTACCGCCGAATTCGCATGCGCTTAAAATCACCATTCTTCGCTTACACGGCAAACGCCGAATGTCTCAACTGTTCAAGTGAAGAATGCCTTGTAACGTGGAATACACACGCACACAAGCAAAACTTCCTCGCTAAACCTGTGAAATTCTCTTGACGTAAGCGCGGAATTCCATGCTTCCCTAAGCGCTGATTCTTTGCTTACTGTGAGCAACCGTGGAATTGGGCCCAGATTTGAAAGATACGACATCGTTGCCGTGAAACAACAAGGGGTTTGTAATGAAGAGAAAAGCATTTTTAGGACAATCAAACTCTTTTATTTATCTGGGCGGCCAAGGCCGATGAAGCTGCGTAGAATAATACTAAACCAAAGGACAGTTGGTAAACATAAACTCCTCAAAAAATACATACACGGACATCCAACTGTTACAGAGCCACGGTAATCGTTGTTGACACCAATTCTTGAAAGAAGCCTTGGAGAGAGCTTTTCAAAAATAGAAACTCTTGGGTAATTTGAGACATAAGGTTGCATCTATAAATATTAAAAGTGTTTCTTAAGGAGAATCTCATTCCAAGTTTTGGGTTTTTTTCCCCCTGAGGCTTGAGATAAGAATGTCTACAGTCTCCCCACCGAAACGAAACTATACCCAGAAGAAACATGTCATCATCATGTCCAGCGGAATGTTTTTATTACTTAAACGCAACCGAAGCATGGGGGGCAAACATCGCAGAAGTTCTTATCGATGTTCACATAGCTTCCGTTCTAAGCCCTGGAACCGTGCCTCACGGGCTCGAAGAAACTTTAACACGATGTTCCGTCGAACAGAACTGTTCTTAATCACTGAGACACAAAGCAATGTCCGTTTGTGTTTAGTAACGTGGCGGACTCGAATCCCGTGCGTCAATACAGGTAAAGTCTGTTGCAATCGGAAGTTTTTCAAAAACGATTACAGAGAATCAGAGGGGTTCGTGTCTAACAAAGTATCAACAGCTCTCCAGTGCTCTTTACCAAGAAAGTTGTTACGGTCATGACATTCCCTTTAACTAAATACAAGGATTGCCAAGTTTTACTGTTTGCTGTGTGTATTCTCGTTATTGCACCTACGCTTGCAATTAGGTTTTCTTTCATAATTATAGACTTCGCATGTTCCATTTCAAGGTAGAATGATTCCCATGACGTTTAGTGTCATGATAGATTGCTTAAGGGTGCTCGCCCGAAAGCACTCGTCACGCCCGTCTGCCACCTGCACAACGACCCACACACCATACGGATACATTGCTAAATTAATTTACAACTTTAGGACAATAACACATGACGTCCCAATGAGGTAAGTATTAATCACTAGGAATAAAGCCCTTCCTGTTTGTTGTTTGCTTGTTTTCTCAAAGTTTCTTGGCAAATACTATTCTTTTAACGTTGATTGCTTTCACAATTTGCGTGAAAATTGCGTAAAAACCAAAGACACTGTAGGTCAGTTATTAATGAAACTCTTCCTCGATTCACCGAAGCCGGAATTGTGCCCGACTGGTACGGGGCGGGGCTTAGCCTCTGGGAAGGTGTAGGACGCAAAGTCCTTCGACTTGAACCAATGTCGTGTGGTCGGAGATCTGTGCAAAAGAGATAACGTAAAGCTCCTACAGACCTTTAAAGCTAGGGTCATAGATTGGTTTGTATCAACGTAAATGCTCACTTGTAGGCATAATTATAAGGAAAGCTACAACAAAAGTCACATGTGAACGTTTCAGCTGAACAAAGTGTCCACTTGCTGAGAAAAAATAAAATAAAAAGGTTAATGTGTTTCCACGAGAACGTCGAATCCATCCGCATCTCTGACCGCAGCATTTGCGCACAGACACCAACCCTCAGACATCTGGGAAACGATTCATGGAATCGTTTCTCGGAATCAATGTTTTGGGATGAAAAATTTACCCATATCTGTTTTCGAGGACAATCCTTTAACAAAATAGTTTATACAGCTGCAGTGCTTCTCACCAAAGTATTTTTTTATGGTCATTAAATTTTGGAGCACTTACCAATCTATGACCTCACAATTAAAGACAAAGTAAAGGTTCGGTCATTATCAGGAGATTTTTTATTTTTTTATTTTGTTAGTCTACAAGTTCTTGAAATTCTCCAGAGGAATACTTCCGTCCAAAATATTGTCAAATTCGGGATAATGGCCGCAATAAAGATCCTTTGAGTCACAGTTGCTTTTTATTTCGATCGCGGCAATCGAAATATCACTGGACAAAACACACACACCGTTTTAGTGACCACTGAATTTGATGAAATATGCACAGCTTGGCCATGTGGTATTTGAAAACTAGAGGATCAGAAACGACTTCACTCCAATGATTAATGCCTCAAACTCGTACAATAAAGCAAAATCAAGAATCTCTGCAAAATAGTTTAAGTAACCTCACCATGTAGTAAAGTGTCCAAAAAGAATCCAGCCAAGTGGAACTCAGCTGCGGGAAAAACCCAATGTTTCTTTGAAATGCATATGGTATCAACATAAAACTACATTTTACTTTATTGGAAAAAATATTTTTGGCATGCATGATCAGTATCATTTTGAAATCGACCAAGGGTAGGAAACATTAATGCTTGTATACACATAATGTGTTTCCCATACTTATTTCGTCTGGTGCGCTAACAGTAAAACAATAATAGTGCTTCTACAGATTACAATGTTCGTATAAAACGTCTTATGAGGTAAAAATCACAAGTTCGAATATTTCAAGAAAGACTCTGCTAGAATTGAAACGTCAGGCCACTATTAAACTAATTGTTTGCATTTATACCACAGGTCCGTTTGGTTGGTACGCAGTTTGCAACAGCTCTAAATTCCATTTCCTCGTTCGAATATTTAGTCTGGTTTGGCTGCTGATAACCTCGCAAAAAATAGCCCGCAACAAAATACAGACAACGAAAAATAGACTGCACGCTAAAAATGGACGCAACTATTGATTGTGCGTTTAGATTGTTCCTCATTTTAGTTGCGGTAACATAGAGAGGAAAACGATGAGAAAGCCCGAGGATCAAATGCCTGAAAACGGCACTACCTTTCACGCACACGCTTTGTATCTTAGACGTCAATGGCTAGACGATGTACCGATATTCACAAACTCAAGTTGCTGACAGACCATTCTTAGAAAAGCGTAATTAGTTATGACCCCTTGTCATATTTTATGAAAGGTGTGCTTAGGATTAGGTACGGGTGTGGAAGGCAAAGATACAGTGAAGTTGCGTTTTAGGACCTGCTGTCGGTGATATGTCACGCATTGAGACATTATTTTTGTTTTTGGTCAGACAGCCTAAAAGTTGCAATATAACCAGGAGCATAAATGTTTCGCCAAAAGAAAAAAAAGTATTTATTACCAGGACAGTTCAATCTTTACCTCAACTGTGACTCACAGAGATTTTACGTAATTTTGTCTTCATCTGAGTAATCGGTAAATGTGGACCTTTGTTGCGCAACACGAACGCCATATTTACCAACATCTTTCAACAAGTGCACATTAGCCAGTGTATACTCGACTAAAAATCCTGAATCATTTTTAAAACGCATTAATGCCTAAACAATTATGTTTAACTTTTGTTAGGCAGTACCAACAGAAGAATAGCTACTTTAAGAGCTCGTACTTACCAACTTACAATTCGTCAATGTATTCTTTATTACAATCATGGCAGGTCTAAATATAACGTTCCTAAGCCCACAATGTTTGTCAATTTCCACTAGAGACCATGTTGTTTCGTAGCGATTGTACGCTTGAAATCTACCGAAGCAGGGGGGATCGTGTCAAACAAGTTGGGGACTGTTATAGACTGGAGTCCTAAATTAGACTTTCCATTTATATACGCGTCATGCGAAGCTAACGAGGCACTATAGTGTAAGTTGCACCATGTCTGAAACGCCACACTTTGTTTTAAAGTTGTCCTCAGTCAATGACTTCATTTAGGACATGCAACTTCCAGAACACTCATTGAAATTCAAGTGACACTGTGTCATCATTAAAACAGGCATCACTACGAATACAAAGCCCTGGATGGAATGGCTTCATACACTTGTCTCTGACTCAAGACGGACAGGCAAATAATTATACAGGTATACTCCTCCTGTCCATGGTCTACATGACGCCATATCCTTAACAATTAATCAATGTAATGTCTTAAAGGCCATTCCAAATAGTGTCCAGATGAATCCAAGGGTCAACCGTAGGTCAGAAGCTATAAGAAGATCACTCATTATCAGTGTATTTGGATAAGACCACCGTAAGATCGAACCCATGACGGATGTCTGGCCATAGAAATTCGGACTCTGTTTATTATGAACTCCCCAGCAGTCAATACAACCATCAAAGTAAATAAGGTCAAATGTTGTCCATTTCAGGTATTACAAGGCACAGAGCAATGGTTACGTTACAATCGTGTGTATATAAGTTCCTATTTACAATGACTTTGCTTAACTTGCTGTGTTGGATCTAATTTGCTGTTTTTCGAGAAACTCGCAAAAACGCAGTGTCATGACATTTGCCAACATGAAAGATGCACTTGCTTTTACAGCTGTTAATTTTGATAGCTTAAAAAAAGCAAGTCAACAAACCGGCTCCTTGTTCCGGCAATATTGCTCCTCTAAAAATCATTTTTAAAATCACTGTTCGCCACATCTTCCGATTGCAACCAATACTATTTCATCATGCTTCTATACTTTAGCACATGGCTTCCCGATGACAAACAGGTCAATTGGGCATTAATTTCCACTTTATTAAATCAGCAATTGGAAATACCCTCGGTAGAAAAGAAATACACATACAATGCATTCTCTTCAACAAGAAAAACCAACAAATTAATTTGAATTCCTGACATATCTATCTTGGTAATCATCAGCCATTCCCTCAATTGACACTTCACCACGCTTGACCCTACAGGCGAAATAGTTTGACATTCTGAAAAGCATGACCCCACCCGAGGGCCCAAGTTCACAAAGCCTGTAAACACAGAAACGTACTCAGCACAGAAACGTATTGCTTAGCAGAAACAGGTTACCAGCCAAATTTACACAGAGTTTGCATTGTTGTGACTGGTGCCCCACCCAATTTTTGCTGAGCACAGAAATTTGTCAAGCAGTATTTTCTGCTTACAGACTTTATGAAACTGGGCCCTGCAGGACAGGTGTTTGCGCCATGCGGAGTACCTGAATCTGTAACTTCTCTGAATGGAGCAAATTTCTGTCGACATCATTTTGATGTAAATGTTTTCTGCTTGGCTGAACAGACGACAGAAGGTCTGTGGGTGGGATGCCCTGGAGTTGAAGTTCAACGCTCAGAACCTTCATCAGAGTTTCACGAGATGCATGAATTGCATGAATTGCATTACAAGCCACTTTATTAGTATTACATTTTGTGACACCAGTTTACGTATCTGTCTGTTTGTTTTAATGTCTCTCTCTTTTTTACGGGGATCGCTCTTTTAGATAGTGATTAAGTTCGCTTTTGGGCAATCCCCATCAGGCTGCTGTTTGTTTTTGTATTTGTACATATCCCTCTGTTTTTCATAATTGGTCTGACTGTTTTTTCTCATCTTCAGTTTTTTGTATTGTTTTGTTTTTTAAAGCCTGAATGAATAAATAAAAGTATACATGTTACCACATGGTAATCAGGTAAGGTTTGCAGAAGCACCATCTTTTTGAGTAATGTAAAGTTCTGAAAAGAACCGGTTGTTCACAACTCAATGTTTCGATAAGTATGCTCTGATCGTCTTCAGGAGAAAAAATAGAGTTTTACACGGTACTACTGCAAACCTATTACCTCATTAGACTCACACCATGCAAAGTTTCAAATCCTACAGTAGGCTACACATGGTTATACGTTATTTTCTATGAGAGTATTACGGTACACCATGTGACATTTTCCTTACAGTATTACACTCTAAAAAATGACCCTGATCCTGAGTCCAAGGGAGCCTGAACCACTTCAGGGTCGAGCTAACCTGGAAACTGTTTGAAACATTGGGTGCGTTCGATTAGCTTACACGTGTAACTAAAACTTACACGAGGGCGTTCGATTAGCCATCACGTGATACTCGTGTCTGCCCCGGGTGTAAGCCACCACAACCCCAGCTCGCGAGAGGGTCTGTGGTGGATGCACAGGTGTAATGACGCATCATACCAAGATGGCGAGGACAAGTTGAATTTGACGTGAGAACAAAAGTACAAAAATACACTCGATTTATCGTCATGAAACAATAATGGGAAATGATAAAGGAAAGTAAACGTACTTCCAGAAAAAACCCCAGATGGTGCCTGTTTGCAAGTTATTTTATATTTTATAATAAAATTGTGTCGTTACGGACATCGACATTTTCCAAGTGAGCAGACGACGGAGCTTACACTTTGCCGCTACGCAAAAACGTTTGACCTTAATTTTCCCAGAGTGCCAAGCGAAAACACCACAGCGTTCGATTAGCCTCGTTGCGTGGCTAACACGAGTGTAAATCCCCAGTTCACACGGGGAAGCTAATCGAACGCACCCACTGATTTTCAGCTCTGACCCTGGGTCAGTTTGCCAAATGTTTGCCATTTTAACATACTCCGGCCCATAAACGGTAAAGGCCCCCTGGACCCGAAACCGGATCAAATCTGACCCAGCAGTTTTCAGAATGCACATTATGCACCAAAATGGTCTCACATTTTGAGCCAAACAGCATTAATTATGAGCCACTTCAGTATCACAATACGAGTCGCGCATATACTATTTGCAATTACATCATCACATTAGCAAAACAAATCAGCCTTAAGATTAAAGGTTAACTTTTAATCAACAAATGACAATAAGTTACACCATCCCACAGATTGTGTGCATATAATTCCTTGTGAAACATCCCTCTCTTGCCAAGAATGCCGATGTGGAGACTTAGGCCTAAATCATTTTCGGTCTCCCTATATAAATAAGGTGTTTGCAAAGACAACCTGATAAAAAGAATAGTGGACATTTTGCAAGCTGGGATTCCACTCTAGAAACGCTGGTGGTCATATCGCGTATACATAATCTCTCAAAATGAGTGACAGCTAGTAATATATATTCGCATAAGGTTCATTTTGAGCACTAAACACTATTCACTATTAAGCCAATTTGCCTTGACCCAATGCTTGAACTTTCAAAAGCAACACAGGGTCCAGAGTCAATAACGTTCCTCCTTACTTCACAACAGTATATTACCCTGGCTGAAAATCTGAATTCCATATTGACACCGAAAGTCATAAATTACAATCCCCCGTCAAGATCACAATGTCGAGTTAAGCCCCTTCCCAGTTGATTGAGAAAACGGTATCTGTCAAGCTAGGCTAATACACAAAACAGCTGTAAAATTAGGACTATTTACAATGACTCGACATTGAACACGCAATATTAATTTTACTTCAATGTGTACAAATCGGACAGCAATCAAGCTTATCAATTATCAACCTCGTACGTTTGTATTACTCGAACCATCAATGATAGTTGTTGACTCGACCCTATATGTCAATCATGTACCATGCTCGATATGGGGCAGAGGGTACCCCACTGTTCCCATAACGCATTTTTCTCCTTTACAGAAGCACCCCTAAAAAATTCCTGAGATTCCAAGCACACAATGAAGACACAAAGAGAGTACACCTTGCCCCATATCGACCACCAAATGTATTATTATTACATATTTCTGGTAATGAAACTAAGGATGCCTCATAAGTGAGCTCGCAAGCCTGAGGAAACCTGTAAACAAGGTGATTGATGTGAACCAGAAACACCAGGGTAACCCCTACTCTTCCATGACATTGTGTGCTGGGTTCTTGTACGTGCACTACCAACCCTAGTACATGGGACGTACGGCTTAATGTCCCATCCGTAGGACAAAGCAATTGTGGTAAATTATCTTGTTCAAGGACTTGAATGCCACGATCGGGACTCGAACCCACACCCTGCTTGAGTCCGGTACTCTTAACCGTTCGGCCACGACACGCCACTGATCTTGAAAAATACAGTATAAAATAAATATGTGGAGGCCAGACTAATGACGTACAAGATTGTCCAATGTTGACGACCAGACAAGACTATTGCCCAAATCAGGCCAAGGCAGGATTGAACAGTCTTGCTCCTTCAAAAAAAGAAAATCAATTATTTCGCAAATTTCACATCAGGGGGAAGGGGACTTCCCACATGTCTATTTAAAAATAAAGGGCAAAACACATTTTTGGAGGCCAGACTAGTGACGTACAGGACTGTCCAGTGTTGACAACAAGACAAGACTATTGCCAAAATCAGGCCAAGACAGAATTGAACATAAAACAAGTCAATCATTTTTCAAAGTTTAGGCTAGGGGAAGGGCCTTCCCAAATGTCTATTTTCCCGGAAGGGTGGTAATAGGGAGTAAAGTCTGCAGGACTTGTCCATTGACCTCCTGTGTAGACGGACAAGCACGTGCGGGGATAACAAAATGAAAGAACTGATCCGACACTCGCGATGAACGCTTCAACGATGCAGGACCACACTGACAAAGGTGAAGGTAAAACTTCCATTAGAATCAAACGGTTCGCCGGTGAAGTTCATGTAGGAAATGATCCAGACAACGATGTCCAAACCTCTACCCTATACCTACTATAATAAGACCCCGTGGACAATTTAATATGATGTCTTCGTATACGGCACTCATGTCAGTTGACCAAAAATAGAGCCTTACATTTGAGGGTTCCTGGATTTGGTTCGATTGACTTTGAAAAAGCGAAATGGGCGGACTTCGAATTACTCAATTAATAACGGACCTTCGCGTGGAGGTTAATAATGCCAACCACACTGTAAAAAAAAAGGGTAAAAATTACCCAACTTTTTACCCAACGTTGGTTCAAATATCAGCCCCACCAGTTTTGGGGCAATTATTGCCCAACAGCCGTTGGGTAAACCATTTACTAAATTATTGGGCAAACCCAACTACACATAGTTGGTTAATTCTAATTACACAGCTGTTGGATATATGCTTTGGATACCATTTATTGGTTAAAAGTATTTGTTCATATACTGGGCACTTTTCAACCAACTGTTATAGTGAATATTTTATTGAATTATTGGGCTTGTTTAAAGTATATATCCATTCATTGGTAATTGTTTTCACCAATTGTTGGTAAATGTTGTATCCAATTATTGGGATTGTTTAAATTTTTGTGATAAGTCGTACAACCAGGCATAGAAACGATCTTTTCCACAATGGCAATCGGTGGCGAACTGTGCCCTTGGCGTCTCTCTCACAAACGTGAGGTTGCCCAGTAGTTTATAGATGCCTTGGAAGGTTAGTTTTTAACTAAATAAAGTATGTTTCCTGTTCAGTTGTTGTACACAGTCGTGACAGTTTCAGCGCAAGCAATGCAGTGATAGTTCCATGTATGTTTTGTAGTGCATGTATGTACTACACACACACACACACAAACATACACGTACACATGCCACGGGCCGGCGTTGCACATTGGTATGATAAAACTGAAAATAATTCAACGGTAGTGTCACTGTTTTGCTCGCCCTGCAACTGTCACGACTATGTACGGCTGAATAGGAAACACAACTTCATATTTAGTTAAAAACTAACCTTCCAATTGGATCTATAACCACTGGGCAACCCCGCTCGTTTACGAGAGACGGCACGGCCGCAGCCACTCCTCCACTCGCCATGTTGGAAAATATAGTTTTTATGCTTTTAATGCACACACACGGCGTTTGTGGGTAAAATGTGCCCAGTTCTTGGACAACTCTTTGATCGTAGTGCGCATGATCGGACGATTTTGCCCAACTAATGTGCATAATTTTAACCAACAATCGAGATTAATTAAAATTACCAAAAAGTTGCCCAATACATAAGCAAAAGTGTAACCAACAATTATGATGAATTCAGATTACGAAATATTTGCCCAACACTTGCCCAACTTTTGTTCCGCTTCTTATAAAAAAAATGGGCAAACAAAATGTTTGCCCAACAACACCAATTATTGCTTTCGTTGGGCAATTGTTGACCAATAATTGTGGATGTTACTTTGCCCAACAAATGATTTGACCAACGTTTTTGCAGTGCAGTGATTTGAGATATTTTGAGAACGAAGATGAAATTAAAACAAATTGGTTTTGACATTGTCTGCATTATTAGCTGGAGGGTTAAAATTCAGACCTTATTAATTTAAGGGGAATAAAGACTCTAGTTAAATCTCAAGTTGGACTTTACTTATAAAATCCTATGAACTAAAAGAGGTGCGATGCGACGTTTCAATGTGTTCGTGTGACTCGATCATGCAAGACAGCGTTGCTTCATTTTCCTATGCTGGACCCACACTCTGGAATGATTTACCTCTTCAAATCCGCAACATTTCT
Source organism: Leptasterias polaris (assembly GCA_037783415.1). NCBI lineage: Eukaryota > Metazoa > Echinodermata > Asteroidea > Forcipulatida > Asteriidae > Leptasterias > Leptasterias polaris. Next base: position 707,971 of record JAZGTN010000038.1, read on the forward strand.
AATCTCAATACTTTCAAGATTAAGTTGAAAACCACATTGTTTAATCTCGCCTATGTGTAATTGGTCTATCTGTCTTATTTTCCTTGGTGTGTGTGGTTTTCCCCTCCTGTGCGCCTTGAGCACCTCATTTTGGTGGATTTTGGCGCCCTATAAATATTCTTTATTATTATTATTATTATTATTACGTAGCAGTTGTCATTATACAACCGTAAAGGGGTCTGCAGTTTCCAGCCTTAGGCTTAGGGCCACTCTAGTTTGAATTGGAGAAACGTCAAGGTGGCTACACCATGACACAAGTCCAGCCCCCCCCCCCCCCCCCCTATAATAAATACACACGTCTGAGCGAACATCTCTCCACATGACTGAGAAAGCAATTAGTAAACAGAGGCTATCATATTGGGCACAAATAAACCCTTACACCATTCTCATCACATTTCCACGAGCTAAAAGGACTGACTAATGAGCCAGTCGCTAATCTATTTAAAATAAAGACAAACCTAACACATTCTGCACTTAATAACAACATCAATCAATAACAAATAAAAAAGCCACATTCGAAAAAAGTTCTGTTGGCTCAGAAAGTGGCTTTAAAGGCTAAGTATATCTTTGGGTTTTGGAACCGTTCGATTGTTTTAATCCTATATAAAATGTAGATACAATAAAACTAACCTGTTAATTTGTTTGTTTTCAAAAGGTGCACGGTAGAGTTTTAAAAATTGTGCCTAGAGCGGTTATGTCCACGCAGGAAGAATAATCCATAATTGGAATATACAATCTGAGAAACGTTTTATGCAGAAACGTTTCTCAGAGTGAAAAGGTTTGGATCCCTTCTCTGTAAAACCACATTCCTTTGAAGGGAATTGTTTCTCAAAATATTACACAGTATCAACAGCTGTAGTGCTTCTTACCAAGTATGTTTTTATGCTCATTAACTTATGGAGAAATTAGCAAAGGTGGATACCCTCCCTATAGCTGACCATAGAAAAGACTTTGGAAGTCTCGTGTGGATTCGAACGTACGAACATGTGCGAGACCTGCCCGGTCAAGTTGTCGGGTATTTATAGACCATGTTACCTTTGTTTACAGAGTAGTGACCTTGTACATTATAATGCATTTCCTGACAGGCAAGATACTACACAGGCCATATGGGAAAACTTACATTTTGTGTCATAATTTTCACATAAATTCAAAATTTACAAAAGCAACTGCTGTACAGCTTTTGAGATGTCCCCCCTTTCTTCATATCAAAAGTTGAGAAAAATCAGACAGTGCAATCTCCATAAAACATAAGATTGATTGTATTCTTCCATTGAGCTGTGTACAAACTGTGCCTGCAGGAAGTCCAGGCTCTGTGGCTCTTTTGTAAACATGTGATGTCACAGGTCACATGGTCTATAAAGAAATTAATATGGCGGGAACAAGACTATGCACTTCTTTGCTCACTGAGAGACTCGTATGAGCAGTGATGGGACAACATTCAACAATGCAATAGGGGAACTTTTCTCTGAAAAGGCAGTAGAAGGCGTTTCTTCAGATTCCAGCCTTATCTTAGCATCATGGCCTTGCACAGATAAAATACAATTTAATAAATAAATGATGATGGAAAAACAGTTGCTTACTATTTTTTTCCTTTAGAGCACCGATTTGGCTGTGTGGATTTGTGTTCGTTACATACGAAGTGTGGTTCTGTATGTGGACTGACACACGTCCACACAGTGTTTTCTACAGTGTTGAAGAATGTTTTTCCATGGAGGTAGGATTTTTTCTAAGTGCGCAGAACACAAAAATTCCACAAGAGTGCAACACAGAGCTTGGTGTGCACAACACGCAATTAATAAGAACACCCAAATGTTTAAGGTCCTAATACCTCCAAGGAAAGTTTACCTTCCTTGGATTTTATCATGAACTTCAACAGTGTCTTGATCAGACATTTCATGACAACGTGTTGAGAAGAGACCAGACGGGAATACAATCATCTCGATTGAGGATGTACATGTATATTCCTGTGACACACGAATACATTCTCTGACACGGGAAACATATGGAGTCAAATCGGCGTCTATATTACAAGCAGTCTATAGCTCATGACTTTGACAGAAAGGATTATTAAACCGGAGGTAGCAAAGGAAGTTATTTTTGTTAAAAGCAAGTGACCCCTTTTCGATGACCGCAATAAGTTATTCAAGACTTTAGTTCTATGTTTTTGGGAGCCACATCAAGCCCTGGTTTAATAGATGGGGTACATTTAGGCCAAATGTGAAGAAAAAAAGGACATGAGTTTAATAACAAGTTAAATATATATATATATATATATGAAAAGGGGGCACAAAAGGTTTCAACAGCAATGGTTTAAAAGATGCAACGCCTCACACTAAAACGAAGCTTACCCCACCTCAAAAACAGAATAAAATACAGAACTAAAACAGGAGGTATTTGGCCTCTTTGGTCCCGAACCCTTAGCAAATATAATAACGTGAGCAAACGAACAACCATTAGCACAAACAAATGAAAGAATGGGTACAAAGATTACTTGAAAAATTCTCCTAAATAGCCCATATGCACAAGCGCCATGTTAAAAGTATACCCGTGATGCATCTTTGGAATCCGAGTACAGTTAACAAATGAATCAAGTTGCCAAGATGGACGTCATTCTGTAGTTTACATGTAACTTTGTAAGGTTTTTTAGTTGTGTACCACATTGTTTCAAAACCAGATGGTTGCCGGTGTTGCTTGGACTTGGATTTCACCCAGAATCCTTTGCGCACCAATCATGCGCATTAGGACATGCATAAGGACTATCACATTACTTGTTTTTTCCTAAAGTGGTTGCAGAAAGCCCATAGCGAGACTCCGGACCACCCACTTGCAACTTCCGAACTAACCCAGGTATAAATCATTACAAATGCCTCCGATGCTTTCAGCTTTTTCCAAACTGAAGGAAAAAGTTTACTGGCCTAATATTCATATTATGCGTGGGCTACTTTTATCCCCAAACGAATGTTTCCGGGCTATCTTATAGGAAGACACAACTGAATAGTTTAACTTGACTAAAACAAGATCATTATTTGCGCCGGAAGAGAACGGTCGCCAGTGGGTTGATATGGAGAGTAATTTGACGCAAACGGCTTGCCATATGTTTTTTTTTTTGCATGACTGTAATATCGCGGCTGTCGTGGGTAGCTACCCACGTGGGTAGCTACCCTCTGCAGGTGGGCCTAAATTCTAAAACAAAACGCAGCCAAGGATGGGTGGGACGGAATATTGGACCAAAAAGCTGACCATTTCCGACTGGAGGATGGGCACAAACCACACATTGACCACGTTGTAACCTTTGGAAATATCAAGATAATGCAACATTATCAAGTGAAATAAAATTCCACTGACTAACTGTACCTCCAGACTAACATTGATGCGTAAAGAGAAAATTGGCAATACTGAAAGTTTTTAAAAGTGCACTTTCTCTACAGAAACTTGACTGAAGATGTATTCAATTGTTTTAGTTTAAAGGCAAAGTATACGTTTGGTTTGTGGAACCATTCGATTATATTAATCCTATAAAAATGTAGACATATGCAATAAAACTATCCTCTGAAAATTTCATTTCAAAAGGTGGTACTCATTTTCAGATACCATTGAATATCTGGAGCGGTTTTGTCCACGCAGGAAGAATAATCTGTCATTGGGTAATACGATCTGACAGAAACGTTTCTCAGATTCAAATTTTGGGGGATAAAAACTGATATATTTGTCCATAACCACATCACTTCGAAGTGAAATGTTACTCAAATGCTTTATGCTATCAAAAGCTGCTGTTTTTCTTCCCAAGTAAGACTTTATTGCCATAATTTTAAGAGTAATTACTAAACGTATACGTTCCCTTTAAAAACAACTACGAAGACAAAGGGTTTACACGAATGAATAAGTAAGGTGAAGTCACAAATGTAATGACTCCACATAAACCTGCAATACTGGAACCCGACAGCGAAGGAAAGTAACAGAAAACGAAACCACATGGGGAAGACAGTGTTGCAATAGTGTGAACTCGAGAATGGATCGAGGAAAAAGCTCCATATGCCTGATTTATGAGTCTGAAGTATTAATACAAAGCAGAATACCAAAAGATGTCAATGACCATCCTGTGTCCGGAATACAGTGGAAATGGGAAAAATACTTGGTCGAACGCAAACCGCATGCTCGAGTCCACCAGTCTGCGGGCTTCGGAAATTGATAGCTTGCGTGCGAGTGCCGCTGCTAATTTGCAAGCCCGAACAGAAAGTGAACGATAATTCAAACTACAAGTAAGTCTTGGTTCAGATTACCTTAAGCTGACCGTCTCCTTGCATTTGAAACTGTGGATTGAGAGAGTTTTCCCTCACACATTACATCCTGTCTTGACATTTGACCTTTCACCACAAGATGTCAGACGCTAAAGAAAACACATACCTGCCGTTGACACACTAGTAAAACGGCAACCCAAATGCATTCTCTGTGAGAACTATACGATATCTGTGTACATTACAGAAGCTACTTTTGTACTAAGTTTGATAACTTACTTCTCAGGTGCGTCCTCTGTGTTTTCTCTTCCCAAACCCGAGTCCAACTTTATGGTTTGAAGGCTTCCTGATTAAAATCTTGTCTGCCTGCTAAAATATATCAAGACTCCCCTTTTCACACACCTTATGTTGATCCCACACATAAACAAGACTGCACGTTGAGCCTTGTATCGAAAGGAGCTCGGGCAAGGAAAGGCGCACAACCAAGAAACTCCAACCAATCACTTCCTCTGACACTCCGGCTACGGGGAAGCACCACACTCGGCCAATCATAGCAGCCGAACCACAACCCCATGCGTAGGCAACGCCATGGTAACACTATGGGCTGTACACACGCCTGGGATTAATAATTGCCCTAGATTGGTACCCACGTCTTGCGGGGAGGCCAACCTGTGTAATTCCAGGCCCCCTCTAAACGTGCGACAAGTAAACCATGACAATTTAATCGAAAATCCACGGGAAAATCATATTTCTATATGGAGGAGCTCCTTCTTCACGTAGCCGTCCCACTTGGCTAACCAACCGTCAAGGGCATGCAGGGTTTACATATAAGAACGGAAAACAGCATCTGAAGGCACTGTGCAAACAATTACAAAAGATCAGCGACCGTTCGGTTTGTAAAATAAATGAAAATGTGTACAGTGTTAAATACTTTGGAAGCCCATGATTTGCAGACAGCTGTTGACCTTCGCGGCCTGCTGCCCAATGCTTAATACGAAAAAAACTCTTGTAGTCAAATTCCAAGATATCGAAAAAGTACAAACAACCCCGTACGGGAGGGAAAAGCACCCCACCCTCCTTCCCTCGGCAAACCCTTCCCAACTTGCGATGAGTAACTCTCACTTTTTATCTCAATAACCAACATCAATTAATTTACATTAGTTGACCTTGATTGGTTACCATAAAGTCGCAATGCTCCCATGGCATAAACCCCGTAATGGTTGCATTTCCGTTGGTGAGGTCAAGGGCGTCGATGGGTGGGGGACGGGGGGGACATGTCCCCCCCACTTTTTAGACTGGGGGGGACAGCATATCAGATGTCCCCCCCCACTTTTTGATTGACTGTTCATTAGAAATATGCAACAACATATAAAAATATACACCATTTTCTAGATTTAATATTTCATTACATTTTTTGTTCAAATAAAAGTATAGCGAACAAACGGTGAAATGTTTTCTTCATTTTCATCTTTTGTTCTGATGGACCACGCGCAGAATGGTATTTTGGGTCTATTTCCGTTTCTACAGACAATAGACGACAAGTCTCGTCCAAGACATGAACGCCAAAATCCCGCTTACATACCTTGTTAGCATTCAAGTTATGCGTCGTTTGTGTATGCTATAAATGTACGGTACACATCCCTCGACCTCCACAAAGGATGTCTGTGTGTGCGCGCACGTGCAAATGTGTTACATTCTTTTTACAACCGCACAACGCACAAAATGTAGTAAAATCCATTAAAATAAATAGGAGCAGTTTGGGCCATGACAAGATTTGTTGAAGAAGCAGTATTTTGTTTTTTCGAAGAACTTCAAGCTGACACACGATAAACGCCGGACTCCCGAAGCATGTTTGTATTTGGTAGAATCTCGGTTTTACATAAGGGAAACCCAGGCCCAAACACCATTTCGGATGATGTTATTGTTAAATATCACCCCCGTAACTCGCCTCCTGGTCAAACAAAAAATAGGGAACAAAAAGTGTAGTAACACAGAAATTAAATGTAAAAGTAATGGTGTGGGGTGCAAATAATGCAAGATGTATTTTGTCAAGACTTGCTCGCCCGTCCCCCCCTACTTTTCAGTAGCGATCGACGCCCTTGGGTGAGGTGGAAATCACAAAGGTTCCACCGTGACAAACACATGTTCCTTCGGGGTCACCCTTATACCGTGAGACATCGCAAAGGCAAACTTCGGAGGGCAGGAATGAGCAAACTTAAAGACAGAATGTGCTATTACTAAAGAAAAATTAATTAATGTTGAGAGTCTACTGACTAAAAAAGTTCAAGTAATAAGCCACAAGGGATAGGCCTACTAACTAAGTAAATATTTTGAAGAAACTTTGGGTTGAACAAAGAACAATTTACTGCAGCGGTACGTGAGCCTGCAACCTCCGGATTAACTTGCAGGCCGCTCTACTAACTGAGCTATCAAGCCCTATGTTGGCGTTCTCCCAATTTTGTCACCATATTTGTTCGGGGGTCAGTCAGAAGCCATTCAAACTGTAACTGCCGTATAGCCAGGCTTCTGACTGGCACCCCGAATAAAGATATTGACACAATAGGGAGACCTCCAACATAGGGGTATATAGCTCAGTTGGGAGAGCATCGGCACGTTAATCCGGAGGTCGCAGGTTCCAGTCCACTCAAGTCAATTTGTATTTGTTCAATCCAAGACTATAAACGTTTACACAAGTACCAATTATACAGAGAAATATTCCCACCTGTCAAACCTGTCAGGATGCGAGGACCCCCAAATCCCCTGCTTGAAGTTGCAATTGCAGATAAGAAAAGCCCGATCTGACAACACACCCATTTTCCCATTGTATTCGCTAAATCAGGATCATGAAAAATAATGTTCACATGCGTGCGTTCATCTACTTTATGGAAAAGTTGATGACAGGAATAAATATACTCATCAAATAAACAAATATATACATGTATTTATAACAAATGTTGCAACACACCTTTAAGACAAAAACAACTCTGAGCGCCGCATTCAGTCACATATTCAATCTAAACATTTCCAAATACAAAGTAGAAAGGGCAACATTGGTTCAAATAAAAGTTGCCTTTGGGGTCGCTATAATAAACCATTTCATGACCCAAGGCGACAACCGTGGAGCTGTACGTGATAGGTCCGCAGAGTGTAAACAAACTATGTAACTTGCCGTTTACAGACTGCATTGATCTGTATGAACTTGGGATTATTTCTGAGGAAATACTTCTGAAATATCCTCGACACAATACACTTCAACTTAGCGCATTTCTCTAGAGAACTCTCGAGTGTTCCACTCACGCAAAATGCACACTTTGTTCACGCCACTCCCTTCCACTCATAAGAACAACTGTAGTAGTAAACTTGCAGGTACAACCATGTATAAAAACTCTTTTGGGAGAAGTGTTGATACTGAGAAGAACAGGTGTGGTCTTGACGTTTCGGGCAGTATACTCTGCTTGTCTTCAGGAGAATGTTTTTGTACATGGTTGTACCAGCAAGTTTACTACTGCAGTTTTTCTTATGAACCACACCATACAAAGCTTCAAACATCACTTCCTTCAACTCATTTTGTTATTCTTCAGGTGGTGAGTAATTTTTATACAGCCTGATTTTGATGTTTAATGTCCAGTATTAGAAACCTTCTTCCACATATCGACCACATATCGAGGGTCACGAAATATTTGTTCCAGAAATGGACACTTGTTTTGAAAAAACAAAAAAATACCTAGAGTGGTAGAAATATTGAGTGAACAGCTTGTGTGCACACGGAAAAAGGGATACACCACGACACCATTGCAACAACTTGACACCAAATCAACCTCACAACGGGACGTAGCTGCCAAACTTGCATGGTACATACTCACGTGCTGGCTGGCTTGGGACTAAAATAACTCCTGTCCTCTGTCATAAACACAAACCCCTCGATGAATTAAGGTGCTTGCGTCAAGAGTTAGCCACTCAAGCACATCTTTCTTAAAATAGAAAGCCCAAACGCTGTGCATGGGAGGTCTAGCGCGTCAGATGGTAATACCACAAGGCAAGAGCCACACCCACCTTTACAATGCCGTACAAACCCTGAAGGTGATGTAGTCATTCATTTGTCAAAAGTTTCACATTAGGAGGGGCATGGCGTAATGATTGACAGATCCCTGCGTGACGGCTTAACAGCCAGTAGCGATTGAGCGTTTCCCCGTGTTATCCTGTCATTTCCTGCTGTCTATGTTTTGACAACAGTAAGATAAATGCCGATAAACCCAAAATAAATACTGGTCAATGAGCAACGACAGGATTCTGCTTTGAGAAGTCTCCACTTAACTACAATGGAACAAATGCTGTTGTAATATAAAGAGAATACCTCTGACAGCATCACATATTAGATGGGGATTAGATATGGGGAACTGGAATTGAATGGGGAACTGATACTATATCTATTGTTGGAGGCCAGCGTAAAAATACGCACGCGTGCCATTTCAGCAAGCAGATATGTTATTATCATTGATAGCAATGCTATAGTCTGCACTAAACTATATTTGCACCAACAGAGTTGCTTACTGAAATGGCGTCCATTTCAGCCAGAGTTCCCTATCTTGCCATCTATGATGTTTACACAGATCAGGTTATGCACGTTTCTGCCTTTTGAAAGCATTTTAGAGCAGGGGAAATCGCTGTAATTAATCAACACAGTAGGACACGCCTTGTGGCATACGGTAGTCTACCTACGCAGCAATTTCTATTTGCAGTTAAAAGCGGAGATACGCAGGATTCATGTGCCCGATTTGGCCTTCACACGACAACTTAAGAACAGTCTTGTTGATAGTGAGCTGTGAACTGCGACGTAGCCCCCACTCTGCGGCCTACACGAAAACATAAACACAAGTTATGCTTACGTCATCAGTTCCCATATGCATCCAATCTGCTTTCTTAAAAGAGGGTGTACTTTTGGCAATCACTCTACGACCTGGTAAGGAGCACTGGAGAGCTGTTGATTTTATAAAACATTGTGAGAAATGACTCCCTTTGAATAAGTATAGTTTTAGAGAGACAGGTAAATTTTCACCACAAAATTTGAATCTGAGAAATGCTTCAAGCATGAAGCCTTTCTCAGGCATTTGAATACACAATTCTACGCATCAAAGTTGTTTTTCTTTCATTATTTTCTTGCAACTTCGCATGACTAATTTAGCCCTATTTTTCACACGTGTGTTATTTTATGCACATGTTGGGAAACACCAAGCGATGATACTTGTCTATGACATTTACAAAAAGTGTACCCTGGCTTTAAGCCGTAAGACTGCCTCGTGTTTACTAAGTAAATCCATTGGATAAGTTTAAGATGAACGCAGCTCAATCATGCACACTTGAGAACTTTTTCTTACTTTTTAGGCTAGGCGTGAAACTAAACTAACTTTCACGGTTTAGTGCAACAATAAAGGCACCGTTGTTCACAAAATATCAAATGATTTAAAGATACCGATATACTTTATACATTAACGAAAACTGAGCTCGACGTGTGACGTCAGATCTTCTGGTAATTTTGCATTATGTGCTCAGGTTATTTAATAGAACAACTGGTTTACTTCTCATAAACCGGTTAATATTATATACACCACTAATAATAATAATAATAATAATAATAACCAATTTTTATATAGCGCTTTTCACACCCGAAGGGCGTCCCAAAGCGCTTCCAACATTATTACCCCTGGTCACTGGGCCATTATTTCATTCCTTAAACCATCTCAGCTCCCTGGGGAGTATACAGCCTGTGCAACAAATATGCGCTACTAGGCTAAATCAATCACAAGAACCATCTCTGCCCTCACAGGTACCCATATTACCCCTGGGTGGAGAGAACCGGGACTCGAACCCACTATAAAGCTTACATATAGAGCTTCATTTACATCTAAATGGTTACCTCTCACGAGGTTTTGGAAACAAATTGTGGCAATTTTAAGATTTCATATGGTATTTATTTTATTTTATCGGTCACGGCTGACCGATTTTACGTATGATGCTGCAATGTCGAACAATGTTGAAGAAAAACAGAATTTAACAAATCATTTCGAATACAAACAAAAATAATTGCAAATTTGTTATCTTTTCATCTTAGATAAAAGTCCCTATTACAAAAACATAATCAAAGTTTGCTGACATATTGGTCAATGTCTTTCACACATTTTCTTGGACTCCCCAGAGGCTGGTGGCCAGTCTAGCGAGTCTATCTTCAAGATCATTGATGTGTTCTTCTGTCATTCTGAAACCACGCGGAACGCGTTGAGAAATTCACCGTTTTCGGTAATTAAAATATACAAGCTGTGGTTATGGTGATGACGTGTAGCTTCATTCGGCAGCTATTAATGCGTTTGGTCTGGTGAACCCATTAAAGTTTGAATGTGAAATGACTTGTTTATTAGATTCATTCAGTTGAAGAACTTAAACAAACGCACCAATAGGTACTTAGGATTTTAGTTAACAAAACGAACATAAAGCAACAAAGCATCTCAATTGCTAAATGTATAGACCCATTTACACACAACAATCTCTAAACATTGGATAACCTATAGATTCATACGAATCCCCTGCAACACACTGATGAAGCCGGAGCCCAAGTCAACTTGACTGAACTCAGACTGCAAGACTTCAGTTTTCGAAGTTGAGTCTCATTTCTGCAAGTTTGTAGGTAGGTATATGACTATGGATTTTTTCCCAGGAAAGTACTGAGTATACTAAAATGCTATATACACTCATCGGTGTATGGGCAAAACCAAATAATTTTCTTTGTACCCAATGCAAATTTAGAATCTATTCAATTAGTATGTATAACTTGTAATAGTTGCATTGATTTGACCTGTCCGTTATACATTTCTTAAAGTTTGGGTATACTTTGGTAACCAGCAAATACAGAGCTTCGTGACAGGTATAGAACTCGTTTGTTGATGTTCGGCCACGGTCAACGAGCTGCCGAGAGAATTTTAAAAGACAGAAATCGAAATGGAATTACCCAACTTTTACGAAAAGCACCTCTCCTGAGAAATGTTTACGCTCTTGTTTTATTTAAGTTGAGAACCTCAAGGGAAACTGACAGAGTCAAATTTTTCAAATGATTTTGGGGTTGTGAGGCTTCTGACTGGCTCCCGCGAACAACGATATTGCCAAATAGGGAGACTGCCAACATGGGGCTAGAAAGCTAAGTTGGTAGAGCACGTTAAACGGGAGGTCGTTGGTTCAACTTCCCGCTCTAGTCAACTTTGTCTTTGTCCAACTCGAACATCTCTCCCTTTTCTGGTATTATTTGTTTGAAAATCACTTATTTCAGTTAAAAACCAGAGTGATGACATCAGACGTTTGTAAATTCCCAAGAATTACGCTAACTTGTCGTGTGAAAGGCAAAACGAATACAACCAAATACTACGTGTGCAGGCCGTGACTTAGTCAGAAAAAAGCTATTCAGCCGAACACAAAAGACGTCAAATCAAGCAGAAAATATGTCAATGCTAAATGGTCCAGGCCTCGTTACACAAACCCAATAGTCCATAAAATGACAACAGTGGTAGATCGCTGCAATGAAAACACCCGGGTTTTGCGAAACGTGTCACATAATTAAAATTACATCTTTTTTTTCTGTGGGAAAATAAAATGACAGACTCCATGCTCGCGTGTCGATTGACAGCATAGGACGCAGGGAAAGAGCCTTTATGTTTCGCAATTTAGTATTTTTGTCAGTGATACAGAATATAAAAAAAACACTTTGTCTATAAATAGCATACAGTGTTTCCGTTTATGTGTGTTATGTAGCCATCGAGAAAGACTCTGCTAGGGTCGAAGCATCAGTGCACTTTCTATTTTTGTTTGCATTTATACCATCTATTATATATAGAAGGTCCTCTTGGTTGGTAAGAAGTTTGCAACAGCTAATTCTATGTTCTCAATAGCATAACAAGTTAAACAGATAAAAAAGAAAGCGCATCATTGTGTGTAATAATGTTTCAAAATTAATCATTTTCGAATCCGAAAAAGCTACCGCCTATTTGCTTGACATGAAATAACACATTATGTTTTGTCACAGACTATGCATCCTGTGACATCACATGTATACAAAAGAGCCGAAGTGCCTGGACTTCCTGCAGGCACGATTTCTACACAGCTCAGTGGAGGAAAACTAAAATCTTATGTTTGATAGAGATTGCACTGTCTTTTAACAATTTTTATGAAGAAAGGGGACACATCTCAAAATTTGTCCAGCTGTGATTGTTATACTTAAAATCACGTGGAAGTTATGACACAAAAATTTAAAACTTCCCATATGATTAAAGTGTTGTATCTCGCCTACCACAAAGGCCGTGGAGTGTAGAGGGTCACTATTTTTGCAAACAAAGACTACCGTATATGCCTATAGGCAATGCAATTAGCCTTTTTGAGAATGATGGATACTTTAAGAGTGCGTTGTTTGGTTTGGGTGTATATAGACAAATTTACCAAAGTGTCACAGTATTTTGTCCGTGGCACCTTAACTCAAAATTGTCTCAATCCATCTTGTCTTTACATTGTGTTTTTATATTTTAGCTTTTACAAGTTTTTGTAAGTTCTGGAAGATGAGACTGGAATGATTCTGTCTGCAAAAGATGCATTCCCGAGCGTTTGTTTGTGTCATAACCTTACTCCATGCATACCGGTACACCAAGGTCCTATACAGTACGTCTCGTTGTCAGGCCTTCTTTGTCGACTACAAATCCATGGGTAATTGCCCCAATTTACAATTATAATACGAGCACCTATTATACAACATACACTCTGGCAGACATCTGGCATCATTTTAGTAGAGAAAACACTTATTTGTATAATGTAAAACAGACTAAATCCTCTAGCCTTGGCGAATGTACACAACATAGAACAAGAATGTCGCCAGTTGGTGCATGTCTTCGATCAGTAGAAACAGTAAATAAATACACCCCAATTCCTGTACCCAAATCAGGAACTGGCACTGCATTACAGCTATGATCATATATGATCCCGGAAATCATTCCGAATCCAGTTATATCAATAAAGATGTACAACAGACAATTACAGACAATTACACCCATTTTTATTACCTTCTATTCTGATGAACATCAGTCGTGTGAACAGGGTATCGGCACATTTTAAAAATTCAAATTTAAGAAATTTTAGGACCCTTTTAATGCTACACTTACCACACTTTTAAGACCAAAACTAAGTAAATAAAGCAGGGGAGATACAGCTACAACTGCTCACAATTTGTCACTTTTTTACATGCAGCGTTATTTGGTTTTCTTCAATCTGATAGGAAATTCATTACACGCTTCATTTTTTTTAAAGACCTCAAATACCTGAATGGTATACTTGTTAATGCTTCTTAAGGATACGCAGAAACCCTGTTGAACAATGTGGTGACATTTAAGTATGTTCTGAAGCCGTATTCAAAGCAAAAGGTGACAGTCAGTGCTGAAAATTGGTCTCAAACAGACAAGGACTAAGCATGCTGACAGGATGGTACACTCTACAATAGAAACCAGGTCAGAATTGACCCAGATTCTATACGTTCCAGATAGCCTGACTCATTTCTGGGTCAGGCTGACTCAAAAAGTGGCAACACATTTGGAATTTAACTTGGATTTTGCATCAGTTTGACACAGTTTCGGGTCAGTTTGACACAGTTTCGGGTCAGATTGACACAGTTTCGGGTCAGTTTGACACAGTTTCGGGTCAGTTTGACACAGTTTCGGGTCAGTTTGACACAGTTTCGGGTCAGTTTGACACAATTTCGGGTCAGTTTGACACAGTTTCGGGTCAGATCGACAAAGTTTCGGGTCAGATTGACACAGTTTCGGGTCAGTTTGAAACAGTTTCGGGTCAGATTGAAACAGTTTCGGGTCAGATTGACACAGTTTCGGGTCATGTTTGACACAGTTTCGGTTTAAACTGACCCAGAACGGGGGTCAAGCCCCATGCGGCCCGAGATCCGGGTCAGTTCTGACCAGTGAGTTTTTAGAGAGTGTGTTCAACATTTGGTACCCGGGAGCTATAGATTACATGGTACTTTAGAGAGCACATTTTCAAAGCTAGAGCAGTAGATCAAAAAGCACGTCGATTACTTTATGACAACAACAACAATGTGGCAATAAAACAATGCGGAAATAAAAAGTCAACATTCAGATACAAGTCTCATATCCCTGCGTATTTGGCTTGTTGTCCCCTCCGAAACTTTTAAACAAAACTAGTTCTACTAGACCACACAGTTTGACCTTTATATGTATCTCAAAATCAGATTGAATAACTTTTACCGTACAAAGTGAACTTGACCAACCTAAGGATACATGCAAAACAATAACGGATATATAAAACCCATTCACAACACAGTCATGCTCGTTTCTGTTAAATTTGTATTAAATTTGTGTCCCCGTCCAGAGGGTGACAAACACTTTTAAAAACGGCACCGACACAAATAAAGTGCCCAGCAAAGTTCTTTATCACCACGGTATCGTGTATGACTACATGTACGTCTTATAAAAGAGGACGCTGGGGTACCAAACGTTCCCAACAACGAGCATACAAATCGTGAACACAGTATTTAATATTTTTCTTCAATTACTCATAAAAAGTCATGATTTTTTTCTCTCGCTATTTCCCCACCAGGGGCTTGCAAACTTACTGGATGGGTGCATCAAAGTTTCACCTTAATGTTTTCTTTTCTTGCTTCACAAGTATTAAAGGAAGATGAGTAAGTGGCAAAGGAAATAAACGCCTGCGATAAAAGTCTATCTTGCCTTCTTAATACCCTTGTGAAATATACACAATAGTACATACACCAGTGAAAGGGAGGGTATGTCTTTGGTAATTACTCCAAAAAATTAATTACCATAAAAATATACTCGGTAAGAAGCACTGCAGCTGTTGATAATGTATAACATTTTGAGAAACAATTCCCTTCAAAGGAATGTGGTTTAAGAGAGAGGGATTCAAGTACATTTCAGTTTCACAGCATTTGGGCAAAAAAATAATGTCCACGCAGGAACAATAATCCGTAAAAAGACAGTTCATGCATGAACGTTTCTAAGATTGGATTTAAAAAGAAATACCCTTCTCTAATCAAATCTGAGAAACGTTTCTGCATGAAACGTTTCTCAGACTGTGTATTCAAATTACGGATTGTTCTTCCTGCGTGGACATAACCGCTCCAGTTTTTCGGTGCTATCTTAGACGCTACCACCTTTTGAAATGAAATTTTCACAGATTAGTTTGTTTGTATATATCTACATTTATATAGGATTAAAACAACCAAACGGTTGAACTGAAGGTGTTAGCGTTTAGGAGTTTTTGACTTGGAAACTCAGTGCAAACTTGGAAAGCCTATAAGAACATACGTAGGTGCCAATGCTTCTTCTTCCCTTAATCATTACTTGGCATTCTCTTCGAGAGTCCGGCAGCACTGTTGGGACTTTTCGACTATAGTTAGTCAGTTTAAAGTTGGGAAAAATAAATTAAACAATTTGTGTAATTCTTGTGTATCTTGATTTTGACCTCCAGTATTAGTTAATCTAATCAATCTATTCGGGTATGTTTTCAAAGGAAGTTTCCTCGGTGGATCTCTCCCAGGAATTCAGACCGTTATTGCTCATGGGTCTGTCTGGGAGATCCTTAAATACTCAAGATGCTTACACGAAGCACTCAAATATTTCAATTGATGAACATAAATTGAGTGAAGTGCATCATCTTGTAAATATGCAATCATTGTTAGTATCTCATCAAGTCGTGTACCCAGTAGGAATGCACCATTGGACATATGCTCTCATAAATCACAACTTGAGCACCCGCTCGGTCATCGGGAATGAATGTGGAATGACACATTTCTAAAGAGCTTTGTAGTGCTGTTGTTGACGATTGTGCAATTCCCACAAATTCCCACAAACAACAGATCTAAAGATGGTATCGTCAAAGATAATTTATCCATAATATTGATTGCTGTATCATAATTGATTTAGTAGGCCCCCCTATTACATTACACGATATCGTACCCCCTTACTTTGGTTTTCGTTTACTATGGAGTGAAGTGAACGAAATTTGCTCCACTTGTAAAGTTAGAAAAGTTGCCACGGCCGCAGTTGGGAGCGCCCTCTGGTTGGCTCCCTGCCTGTATCTACGCGAATAGAATGAAAACTCAACAAAAAACCAGCGTAAAATGCCACGTGTGTGACGTAATGTCACGTAAGTTTTTTATGAACGTTTAGAGCTATTACTAGTAGTACTAACGACAAATGAGCAAGTACTGCAACATGATTCGAAATGCTATCACGAGAAGGTGAAGAGTTGGCTCGTTTTCGTTTTCAGCTTTAAAACAATAAGAGATTAAGTCCTCGAATTGGCTAACAGAAAAACCTCAGACCCAAACAGTCCTCAAATTATACATCGTTCAGGAAATTTCAACTTGTAGTGACAATTTCCTGTACTTAGCTTTTGTACAAATGTATGTCTACCCGATTGTTTTGAACGATCAAACACTGGCAACACTTGCTGGTGGCAAGCAAGCCCCAGAGCTACAAAGATCAAAGGCAACAACACTCTGTCAGTTTCTATTAAATTTGATATATTATGCTCGGCGCTCTGCTGTGTGCACAGGTTATAGGGATCAGCCGAGCTGTGCGTTTATTGTATATACATATTTAAGATGTGCATCAATTCATTCTAAAGTGCATTACAGATTTAAGATCTATCCAAATACAGATGCGGTTGGGGGTTGCGAAGGTTTTGTAGCATATGCCACACATTGATCATACAACCGTGCAATTTGTTAAGTTCACTTTGACGTGTCGGGGAATTATTGTTTCCTGATAATTCTTGAGTAATTCTTGACACAGTGGCAGATGTTTCGGAATGCAGTGGGAGCACCTTAAAGCATTGACCACACTCAAGTGACTCCCGCGCACCTCTTCAATAATAAATCAGCCATATTAAGTTATGAGGCAACGAAGCAGAAAGTTGAATATACTCTTTTGGCCTTTTCAATAGAGTAATAGAACAGGTTGATTACGATGACATCATTGTACTGGTACAGCCAACTGTGAAATTGTAAGAGCACACGGCATGGGGATACGCTCTCATAATTATTACAACGTCAGAAAGGCAGGGAAGCAGCACGATCTCTGGCTGCACATTCCAGACCTCTCTACAGCTCATCTGTGTTCCCTCAGAGCAGCGGCAAGGAACTGATTCCGTTTCAGGGAGGAGACAGGCCGAGAGGGGCCAATAAACCGTTATCATCAGGCAGCCATCTTGGTTTGAGTCCCTGTGTGCTATGTGGTTCGCACAGTGCTTATAATCAATCAAAAGGACGGGCTCAGCCTATTTGGTGCGAAGTTGTCCTGGGTCCAATATCACAAAGCTGCTGAAGCACAAAAAGTGGCTAAGCACAACCAAATTATGCTTACCAAAATAAGGTTACCAGCCAAACTACCATATCACATGTACAATTTTAGACTGTATCCTGCTCAATTCTACTGAGCAGAAAAATTTTCAGCACTATTTTCTGGCTAATCAGCTTTATGAAACTTGGCCCTGGTTAATAACATGAACAAAATAGTCCGGTAGGCTTTGCATTTATGACAGTGAGGTGATGATGGGAAGGGGCGTGCTGCTACCGGGGGGGGGGGGGGGGGGGGGGTAACTGGTCCATAATTGCCCCTATGTCATTGATACGCATGTACTTTATCATGTAGGCCTGTCAGTGTGTATTTTACAGTGAACGAAGATGATCTTCGTCCACTAACATCACAATACAGCAGAATGTCAGTTTATATAAAACTTAATAGTTTAGAGATTTTGGGTTGAACAAGGAAAAATTGACTAGAGCGGGATTTGAACCAACGACCTCCGGATTGACGTGCCGGCGCTCTACCAACTGAGCTATCTAGCCCTATGTTGGCGGTCTCCCTATTTTGTCAATATCCTTGTTCGGTGGGTGCCAGTCAGAAGCCATTCAACCGTAAACTGCCGTGTAGCCAAGGATCACACACCCGAGTTTACAAATTAAATTGATAATGTCAAAGAGCTGACAACAAAATACAAATCTATTAAAAATTTTACCTTATCAATCTTGTCCCGGAAACTGTGAAGTCAAGTTACTTTATCCACTCAATCTTATTTTCTCTGACTCCTCGTCGGTCAAATTAGTAGAGTTGAATGGCATGGTCTGCCTGGTTGCCACGGCAAAGTCGGTGGAGCTGTTGGGGAAGGAATAAGAAAAAAAAATCGCTGACTCCATCAAAATAAACCAGAGACTTGCCATACGTCAACAGTTCTTCAGAATATAAACACCTTTGGGATTTTACTTGGCCAGATTGGAATCCGTGTTTGCATGATGTGATTAAAGGATTTCTAGCATAACACACTCATAAAAAAAACCTCAATGAAAAAACAAATTATTTCTAAAACTGAACTGAGGAGTTGTTCAGAGGGGGAAGGGGTCACATTTCCAAATTTTTAAACATAAATATTCGTTGTCTTCCATTTTGGTTGTTCACTTAAGGTTGGGTTGGAACAATTTGTTAAAGGGTGTCCATAACATTGGTAAGAGTAAAACTACAAATGTTCACAAATTCGCACACAACTTGTATGGCAAGACACTTGTATGGCAAGACACTTAACCACATGCTTCGTCCTTCGGATGGGACGTAAAGCCGTAGGTCCCGTGTGTTGTGTAATGCACGTAAAAGAACCCAGTGCACTTATCGTAAACAGAAGGGGTTCGCCCCGGTGTTCCTGGTTTGATTGGCTGCATATTGCGCCACAGCACCTTGTAAACCATTACATGGTGCTATGCAAAGGAATAGGTCTCATACTTCAACACGTAACCCCACATACCTTGTAGGAAAAATACTGCTAGCGCCATGATCTAGATGGAATGGCGCTATATAAAATCCCGCTATTATTATTATTATTATTAAGATGGGTGGGAAACTCCCCTTGAAATAGTTGTACTTGAAATGGTTTTTGAGAAATTAGTAAAACAATTAGTTTTGATATTGTAAGTTATATAGCCTATATGTTTAAAAAAACAGTGAAAACATTTAAGGTATTTCTCACTTTTGTTCTCGTGACTCCAGTGACCGATTGAGCTTAAACTTTATTTGATGTATATGTTGGGCCACATCAAGTGTGGATAGTGTTCTTTGACAATGACCAATGAGACACATGTGCTTGAAATGGGGCATACTCGGAGACTATGTACTATGTTTAGTTGACAACTTAACGTCTTGGAAATCACAGCATTCCTACGACAAAAACAAAACCTATCTAACCATTCCATAAAACCATGCGGTGGACAAGCACAAAACAATACCCAAAACAGTCATGGAGTTACATGTTCTGCCTAATAGTATAAACAAAAACTGCTTGACAGATTGAACACAACTTAGTTTTGAAGTATGAACCTATAAAACTGTTGGACAGTATTAGCAAGTTTGAATGCTACAACTATATGTGTCCCCAATAAAGAAGATAACAGAGAGAGCAAGTCCCTCCCAGTGTTCAGATTTGTCCCAGAGAGCAGCACTGCTGTGTGCAGGATGGACCACATGGGATGAAAATCTGAAACATATATTCTCATCAATCAGAAATCATTACAGGCACTTTACAACAAGTATTTATTTTCCCCGTTGTCTGAATAGCAGCACGTACTGTCTGATTGCCAGGGTGAGCGGTTGCTTGACAGCGCCGAGTTGGGTTGTATTACGCACTTTACGCAATGGCGTGGTGCGCTAGTACTTGATGAGTTGTAACACATCCTTGCTGGTGTATTAAAGGCAAAGTATGGGCCTACATATGGTTTTTGGAACCGTTCGATTGTCTTAATCCTATATAATGGACAATGTATACACTAAAAATAACCTGTGAAAGTTTCATTTCGAAAGGTGGTCGTGTTTTTGAGATATCGCCAAAAACATCCGGAGCGAATATGTCCACGCAGGAAGAATAATCCCTACCAGGGATACACAATCTGAGAAACGTTTCTGACAGAAACGTTTCTCAGATTCAATTTTTGGGGCTTAAACATTGATGTCTTTTTACATAACCACATTCGAAGTGAGATGTTTCTCAAAATGCTGTATACTATCGCAAGCTGCTGTACATCTAACCAATACGTTTTCATTGCCAATCATTAAAAGAATGCTTACCAAACGTGTACATTCCCTTTAAGTCCATCATGGTTGATGAGTCCCGTGCGTAGGGTAAAAATAAAAGATGCCTGGACAATGTAGGCCTATATAAACTAAGTACGAATGCAAACAGATTGCTGAACTATTCTATCTCCTGAAAGTTCAGCGGGGAAAATCTTTGCACACTGCAGCTGTTGTGTATACGTCTAGCGAGAGAAGTAGGCTTCAAATCATGTACCATGCCAGATATGTGGTAGAGGGTGTCCACCCCAAATGTTCCCATATGAACACACTTCAAGTTCCTCCTGTAAAGAAATACCCCGCCCCTAAAACCCTCTAAAGAATTCCGGAGATTCCAAGAACACAATAAAGTTGCAAGGGGGCGGCGGGGGGGGGGGGGGGGGGGGGGGGGGGGGGGGGTACACCGTGCCACATATCGAGCCACATACACCGTGCCACATACATTAAAAACTCATCCAGACGGTTTTATCGGCTGGGCGAAGCCGTACGTTCCTAATTCTTTTACACACTCTTTTCCTCTTGTACAAAAGTTCCCCGCCCCCCAAAAGAAAACAAAAACCTAAAGAATTCCTGAGATCCCCAGAACACAATGAAGATACAATAGGACGGGGGTACACCATGCCCACATATCGAGCACCAAATGCAGTAAGAAGTCACGCAGCCGGTTTTATCGGCAGGGCGAAGCCGTTCGTTGATATTGTAATCAGCAAACACTACACGTGGACTTATTCTTCCCAAGATGGAATGTAGGGTCTAAACTACGGAGGAAATTGTATTCAATATAGCAACAGCAAATCAGAACAGACTTCTGGTCAATCAGAAAAACAAACTCAGCACAGGCTTGTGGTGTATGCAAACCATCGTCACCTTCTGCTTCTTCTTCCATGAGAGCATACACCATCTGGTGTATTACGTGCTGGTGTATTACGTACATTGTCATAAGGTCTAAGGGAATAATGCCACTGAATTGTTACTACTGAAAAGTTGATAACTTTTCATTAACAGAGTTTATAACAACATATGATTACCGGCACCGATCGTAAAGTTAATGACTGCGGGCCATCAGAACCAGCTGTCAATTAGAGATGTGTTTGTATAAAACGAAGGAGCCGCAGACATAACACACACAATCCTATCCGACCATCCCGTCACATTGTGTCCAGTGTAATTTGCACACGTTTTCCCAATAAGTGGGCAGTCAATGTCAAGCTTGCCGACTCTGCCCCCCATCAAAATGAATGGATATTATATCCAACCTTTGGTATGCTAGCCGACAATCACGGTGTTCTAGAATGGATGCATTGAAAGAGTTACCAAGATGCGAAGGAGCTGAGGGATCACAGCTGATCCTTGCTAGCGGGGAGTGAATGGAACTGCTCGGTACCTTCATTGGCTCCGTGTCGAGTGTTGGGTTAATGGTGGAGGAGTCTGCGGGAAGAATCGCCCACGTGGGGACCGAAGTCAAACTCTGTTTCACTTCTTTTTTCTTCGAAACACCTTGAAAATGTACCACACATTTTTGTGTGTCTGGCATATTCATTAAGATGTGTTAATGGTATCACGTTCAAGGTTTAATCCATATACGTGGTTGAGCTCAAACTGCCAAACGACACCTTGACGATGACGCCCAGTTTGTGCCGCCATCTTGTGTTTCTTCCGTTTAAATTGATAAGACCAAACTAAGGCTGAAAGGAAGAAAAAAGTAGTCTGTCCCCATTGAATGAAGTGAGACACAGAGCCTCTGCTGTTATTTTAAAACAGGGAATCGAACAAGGCGGTCACAACTTCAACTGATCAGTTATCTGCTTCGATTCAACTTGTACCGTGTATTGCTCTACCCTCATCCCCTCCCAACTCCAGCCATCTCTTAATCCCCTACGGGTTCCTGGCATCTCAAATAAACAGATCCACCCATCTTCTTAATCCCCTACGGGGTCCTGGCATCCAGATCCACCCATCCCTTAATCCACTACGGGGTCCTGGCATCTCAAACAGATCCACCGATCCCTTAATCCCCTACGGGGTCCTGGCATCTCAAACAGATCCACCCATCTTCTTAATATCCCCTACGGAGTTCTGGTATCTCCAACACATTTTGTTTAAAGTTGCAGCTAGTATCTTGTGTTCCTTATAACATGCATGTCAGTTCGATTTGTTCCTACATTGACTAGCCTGAGTTCGGATAGCTTTCTCTAGATCGAAATATCGATGGGGTGGGCTGGGGTGGAATTCGAGGGTTTAATAGTACGATAAAGGTTCATGTCAGACATGATAGTTGCAAAAGAGTTACACAAAAATGCGAAAGGTTAAAGATGCCGTAGTAGACTGAAAAGTGCCTCTGCACTTATAGCGGGCAATCAACAGATGTTTGAATAACTGTTTAGAGAAAAGGGTAAACACACCGATAAAAATAAACCAAACATAAATCTGAATTCTTTCTAACCGAGTAAAATGTAGTCAACTTCTCTACAGACATCCTTTCATGACATTTAAACAGATATTATTTTTTTATTTTTTTTAAAGGTCCGAAGTATATCGAAATCATAGTTATAAGAGCATACCGATCGAAACTTTGAGTTGTTATACGACCGGTTCTTTTCACAAAAATACCAAAGTGACGTCAACTTGTCTATTTATAGACTGCCCCAAATCATAATCTTTCAGGACTTCTTGCCCCAGGTGGACTACCTTGTCCGCACAGGTCACCCCTGACATAAATTGATTGAGGTTGAGGTTTTACTAGGATTTAATAATAAGCATAATAGTGACCTACATTGGAGAGAGGTTCATCGGGGGGGGGGGGGGGTCAGCTGACCTTTGCAAGTTGAGGTCATAGGACACATTCCACTGAACAGACACTCTGTATACACAGACTGAAAAACACAAGTAAACATTCAAGTATTATTGAGAGCTCTCTCAATATTTATATTGTTTGGTTAATTAGGTTTTCTATAAAGCTGTATTTTGTACTGATCACAGCGGTGGGAACAAGCGTAAACCAATTAGGAAGACTTTGAGAAAGTTTCAAAAGTAAACTGCTTTTAAAAATAATATTGTACTGGGCCGGATAGTTTGATGTAAGAATCTATTAATAGTAAGGGTTTGCGGGTCATCCACATACATGACAATTGTGGTGGTTCTGAAAAGAACCGGTCGTATAACAACTCAAAGTTTCGATCGGTATGCTCTGGTAATCTTTAGGTATGTTAAAAAACTTTGACTAAAGTGGAATTTGAACCTGCGACCACCAGATTCACGTGCTGGCTCTCTACCAAACTGAGCTATCTAGCCCTATGTTGACGGTCCCCCTATTTTGTCCATATCTTTGATTGGCCGACTGGAACCCCGAGCCCCAAATTATTTACATCTTTATAAAAAAAAAATTGGGGTTGAAAAAAAAAAAAATCATTCCAAGCATGTTCCGAGCTATTATTTTCTTTGTAGATCCGTAATGTCACCTTATCTTCACTGCCGGGAGGGTTAGACGATCGTTATAGAGGTGATGATGACAAGGGTTATTTGAGGGAGGGGACAGCTGTCACTGAAATCTCACAGAGTTCTCCAGATTTGCCTGTGATTCCTTTACTTCAATACATCACACCGGGGGTACAGCTGTTTGTTGGCAGTTTTATGGGTCAGGAAGCTTACGGAACAATTTGAAAGCTTTTGGGTAAATCAAACACTAAATGGACTGAGTAGGCTTTACTTCTTAAAACATTTTTGTTTAAGTTAAAAGCATTACACAAATTTAGTGCTTTTTACACAGGATTTTAACTTTTAAGGGTCTTTGAAGCTCTCTGGATACTTGCGTGTCGTGGCAGAGTGGTCATGGCTGAGAGGTCAGGTGCACATCAGAGTGCAGGTTCGCGTCCTGGTCTTGACACTTGTGTCCTTAAGCAAGACACTTAACCATTATTGTTTGGTCTGACCAGTAGAGTGTGGGTTCGAGTCCCGGTCTTGATACTTGTGTTCTTAAGCAAGACACTTTAACCATTATTGTTTGGTCTGACCAGTAGAGTGTGGGTTCGAGTCCTGGTCTTGATACTTGTGTCCTTAGCAAGACACTTAACCATTATTCTTTGGTCTGACCAGCAGAGTGTGGGTTCGAGTCCTGGTCTTTACACGTGTATTATTAAAGGCACTGAACATGTTTCGGTAATTATCAAAGACCAGTATTGTCACTCGGTGTATCCCAACATATGCATAAAATAACAAACCTGTGACAATTTGGGCTGAATCGGTCATCGAAGTTGCAACAAAATAAAGAAAGAAAAAACACCCTTGTTGCACAATTTTGTGTGCTTTCAGATGCTAATAAAAGGCTTCAAGTCTTTTATTCTTTTAGTGAGAAGTTACCTCTTTCTCAAAAACTACGTTATAGGCCTACTTCAGAGGGAGTGGTTTCTCACAATGTTTTATACTATCAACAGCTCTCCGTTGCTGGTTGCCAAGTAAGTTTTTATGCTAATATATATTTTGAGTATTCAGTGCCTTTAAGCAAGACACTTAACCACTTCGTCCTTAGAATTAAATGGAACGTAAAGCCTAAAGTCCCGTGTGTTGTGTAATTCACGTAAAGGAACTCACTACACAACTTGTCACTAGAGAAGGGGTTTACCTCGGAAATCATCATGTGGTACATAGGTCTTATATTTGGAACATGATGAGAAAACAAAAAACACCCCCAGAAGAAAACCCGCTTTGAGACGCCCTCATGAGTGATAAGGCGCTTCACAATAACTGTGTATTATTATCAATATTACATTAATTAACTTCATAATATTATTATGAAGCAAACCTTACCACATAAATCAATGTTATTTCATGAGGACTTGATGAGGTCTTCCTAACAACATGCTGCTTTATGAAGCATGTACACACAATACACCCTATAGGAAGATTTAAATGCATCCAACATTTATTGATTACCACAACTTAATATTTCCCTATAATGATCCACAAGAAAACAAGAACCGTTTCTGATCAACCGAGTCGAAACTGACCGCCAAGACTTTGGATTGCCAAACATTTGCAAGAGGTTTCAACAGATCGTTCCTGTGAAGGGATGGAACAGGTACAAATGTAGGTAGCACGTGTTCCAGCGTGTAACTTAGAAGTGGACGCTATAGACCATGTTACCTTTGTTTACAAAGTGGTGACCTTGTAGTACATTATAATGCATTTCCTGACGGGCAAGATACTACACAGGCCATATGGGAAAATTTACATTTTGTGTCATAATTTTCATATAAATTCAAAATTTACAAAAGCAACAGCTGTACAGCTTTTGAGATGTCCCCCCTTTCTTCATATCAAAAGTTGAGTAAAATCAGACAGTGCAATCTCCATAAAACATAAGATTTATTGTATTCTTCCATTGAGCTGTGTACAAATGTGCCTGCAGGAAGTCCAGGCTCTGTGGCTCTTTTGTAAACATGTGATGTCACAGGTCACATGGTCTATAATCCAAAAGGTTCATCAGCCTACTCCAGGGTGCTTTAATACATTGAGAGGTCAGTGGCATATTTGATTCATCCCTATAATTCAATTGAGATTTCAATATTATATACTTAAAAGTAGGCTCGTTACTGGTAATCTCCGTGACTTGGAACAGGTTTAAAAAAAGTTGTAGAACGTGTATAACAACTAGACTTGTGAACAAGTCGTTTAATGTCTGTCGCGATGATAGCGAAACGGCTCCCTCGCAACTATCTCGCTAGACTGCAGCTCCGCGAGAGACTACTCTCACGCCTACCGTCCCATTTGAATGGTAGCAGCAGTCTCGCAAGATAGCGAGAGAAACGTTTCGCTGTATACTCCCCAGGGAGCTGAGAAAGATTAAAAACGAATGTTATTGGCCCAATGACATTACTGTAAAGCGCATCAATACGTTGATGGAAAATGCGCCATAAAAGAACTAGTTGTTATCATTATTATTTGTTTGTCTGTACTGTTTCCATCATTTGTGTGTATAAAGTGTGTTTTAATACTGGGCGTGGGTTATCAAAGTGATGACTCAAGTGTGGACCATTCATTTCATTTTTGATTCGGAGAGAGTATCAATCAGAAATTAGGCAACGGCAAATAAAATTCCGCGCATTGACATGATTTAGATATGAGGTCCATGACAATTTTATTGGCTTGATAAGTTTCAATGAGAAGAATCCCCCCCCCCCCCCCCCCCCCTTGGGGAGGAAGCAGGAAGGTGAATGTTTCCATTCTAGAAGACTCAGAGTAACATGCTGTGCAAACTGTATTCAGCCGCGGCACCAGACTATACAATTGAAAGGGGTGCCCGATATTGGGAAGAGCGTCATCCCCAAGTTTTTCCATACTTTAGCACACTATGTTCCTCTTGTACTACAGGAAGTACCCACCCTAAAATCCTCAAAATAATTCCTCAGATTCCAAACACAAATTGAAGACAAATTGAAGTGGGGGGAGGGGGGGGGGGGCACAACAACACAAACCATGCCTCATATCAAGCATTAAAGGGGTGGGGGCAAATGGTGGAGCAAAACGACCTGCACAAAACCCAAAAACAAATTTACTAAAAACTTAGTTTCAGTGTATAAGTTTTTTTTTTTTTGTGCTTTTTTTTTGGGGGGGGGGGGGGGGGGGGTGAATCAGGGAGAAAAGACAAATTATGGGGACAAAATCACCCACACCCTCAGAGACCCACCACTGAATACGACAATCGCAAAGACCATGGTACCGTCACGCAGTCATTTCACCATCCACTTACTTAACGTTCATTGTAAAAAAAAAAAAACCTTTAGGCAAATCTTAAACCATTAATTGCCACTGTGCATACAGGAAAGACGAAAAAGATTAACACCACTTCGTTCCTCAATTATTAAGTTCTGAAGAAAGATGTCTGAAGCTCCGTGTCAATACACGCTGCCTGCAACCAACCCCTTTAGTTGAACAGCTTCCAGTTCGGGCAGGAATCCCACCTCGAGAACGGAAACCCCGTCTTATGGCATTGGCCCGCCGTACACTCAACCCAGACCACCTGCTCCACCAGGTTATAACTGAAGAAACTAGACAACCTAGACTCAAATCGAGGTAACCATTTGCACCAGAGGCAAAGTCACTCCTCCAGAGGGCGGCCCGCACTACCAAGACACCAACAACAAACGGTTGCAGCAGTGGCACCAGACCATCGCCAATGAAGAGCCCCTTCCCAACCATCGAGTTGACCTCCTGGCCGCGTAGACCTCCCCCGGCATTCATGGGTGAAGCTAAATCGCCTGTGAACTGGAGTCGGTCGTCTCAATGCCAACGTGCACAGATGGGGCCTCACATCAAGTCCGGCATGCGACTGTGGAGCAGAAGAACAAACAGCGGATCACATCATCAAAGAATGCTCTCCCCATCAACCACCCAATGGAGCTGGCCCAAGCTTTGGCTGATGTTGATGTTCCCACACAGGATTGGCTGCTCAAAAGCAAGCTCCAGATCTTCAAAGAAGAAATCAATGTGCTCAAAGGGCTCAAAATCCCAATCGGGATTACGTTGGTGTTAACGTCAAGTTCTTCGATTCTGTTAATAAAGGAATTCCAATCAATAATAACGGTTTCGATACAAAGTAAACACTTGACATTACAACGGCTTTCATGGATTTATTTGTCTGTGGCGTCTTGCTGATGTAGGCTGCCCTTTAAAAAAAAGATGACACATAATCGTCTTTCATGAAGTGTAAGTCCTTAATCCCAATAGTCACCATCGGCGTTAATGTTATGAGTTGTGTTTAACGTTGATACTGTCTGTCAGAGGCGAGCACATCCTGCTAAAGACAGCGAGACACTCTGCACACTTTTAGTTCAATGCTCTGATCTCACTGGACCTCAGACGTTTATCACACCATGACAATCTCGCTCCGATTCCCTGAGGGAAATAATGGCTGTAGAAGATTCGATAGGGGCCTGACTGTTGACGCGGTCGGTCTCTTTTTCGTAGCAGGGATGGCTCCCGTCTGAACGAAAACATAACGGATCCTCGAAGCTAAACATTAACAAAGAAAGAGCACCCACCCTCTAAAAAAAAAAAAAAAGAAAAAGAAAGAAAAGAAAAAACCGAAAAAACAACAAGAAAACAACAACAATCTTGTACTACATCTCAATCTGATGTTGGTCTTTGTCCATCATTGCCAAGTTCCAAGAACGTTACACAAAAATATGTTAACGGATAGTTTTCAACTGTTTTTTTTGGAACTTATCTTGCTCTGCATTTACTTGTTTCCAATGTGGCTGTTAAATTATTTGCAGAGAGCCGTATGCGTTATTTCTAGCAAGAAGACGGATACCGGCGCTACACAAATTGAAACAGTCTTTGTAGTTACTTTTAATTTCGAAATGGGCTGTTAAACGATTAGAGAGAGACCTTGACTCAATACAGTAAACAAAGTTGAAACAGAAAGCTGTACATGTACATTACCAAACGCACCACTTCGGAAGGGGTGGGTGCAGCGAATCTCTTCCCCTGGGCTGCCAGTTCAATGTTTGTGAGATTAACGATCTAACACAAAGAGCAGAGTGTACACAAAACTAGGTCCCGGCAGAGCTAATAAAGACTTGGGAAGTGACTCGTACCCGGTCCTGTTGAGAGACTCTGATAAGATGTTCCCTTTTCAAGAGGGTGAAGAGTTGCCTTTTTCCCCAGTAATTCTGGGTGTGCCCTGTGATAGCATAATGGAGCTCGGAGAAGAGGTGCATAAGGTAAAATGACACATCTACAATCACGAACCTATCAAATGAGGCAATTTAGAAATGCCAAGACAACGGAAACTGTACCGACTTAAAGGTACTCGCCGTGGAAAGTAGTCTTTTTAGAGTTTTCTAACAGTAGCTTCAGCTTGAAAGAACGGAGTGACTTTCACCGGGGGTAAAATTTCTAAGATGTCATGTCACGTAGTACTTGAAAATGATTGGATCCATGCTGATATGTATTTCAACAAGAAAATAAATATTCAAGCCATATTCTGTTTTTACGTGTAAGTCTACACCGATGCTGCCTGAAAAAAAGGGCACACGTTTGAACCATGTATTTTACTTGAAAATTCTAGAGACCTTTCGTGTGTAGAAGTAAGCCAGCTTGTCAGTAGAGTTTCTCTAAGCTTTAAGTTCTCGAGGAAATGACATCCTTTAAGACTAATTAGCTACTCAGGATGCTTAGTATCATTGCACTTTCCAAGACAAGTAAGATCTTAAACGACAATTTGCTCCTTTCCCCTTAGTTAATTAGACATAGAGTAAACACCCAAACGGATATACTAAGGAAAGAACATTGCATCATTTTATAAAAACAGCTGAATTAAATGTCAATAAATAAAATCAATCTTTCATGAGTGACACCGTTTCTGAAGTTCACTTTATACTTTTCCATACAGTTTTGTGGTTAAATTCAAACAGAAATGTCAGTCAAATCCCGGTCTTTACCCCACAAACATACATAAAATGACACTGCAATAAACTTTGCCAAAGAAAACTTCTGAAAAAGTATCAGACTTGCTTTCTGTACTGTTTGGTGTACATGTATATGCACTCAGCATGTCCACATCAATATCATATGGCAACGCTCATCGAAGGCTCCACTTCAAAAATAAAATAAACGTCTAAACAATGGAACAAATAAAAAGGAAAACATAAAGCTAAGTTGTCCTTTAAAATGAAGGACAGACAAGCCAATGACATCATGGGAACATTGACAACCAAGAAATCACACACAAACTGATTTGACGATAACTCTCGAGTTTCCTAAGAACATCTCTTTCAAATACTTTTTTAAAATTCAGGAACTGTTCAAACAATCAGATTAGAAAAAGGAGTTACTACATCGCTACAAATTCAAGTGTTAAAAAAAGAGCAACGTTACCTTTTGGAGTGAACACCGAGCGACCATCAAATTGGCTAGTATTGTAGATGAGTGAATACAGGGCCTCTAGGTAAACTGGCTGACGTGTGAAATCACTTAAGAGGCAAGGTCTTCTGCTGACAAAAACGTCAGTAACTTCCCATTGCAGTTTTATACACACACGCCCATCACTCTCTATTGTTCGCTTTGAAGCGGTATTCAAAGAAATTCAGATATGTACCAAGGTCAAAGGTATGGGACCACTAGGTTGTGTCAACAGCAAAACAGGATTTTGTTCCCGATTAAAAACAACTCTCTTTTGCACCCAAACCTACTTTGAATCACGAAGTACCATTCAGTTGTTGGGGACATGGCTTTTTACTCGAGTTAGTAGGTACTCATTAGTCAAATCCGTGACACTTACATAATTCAACAAGACAATAACTGGATGGGGTGTAAATTTAAAGAGGACTAAAAATTGTTGTGCTTGGTGATGTAATCACACAAAGCGATGATTGTAAACAGACAAACTGCCAATATTCTACATGTATGGTGAGGTATATATACATGAGGTATTATATGAGGTATATATGAGGTATATATATCACTTTCTTCAAATTTAAGAAAGGTGAGGTTTCTTTGCATTAAAACCAGCTACAGTGATCTAATCAGTGCACCCCACTCCGATTCAACAAACACACGACGATGTACAACATAAAATCCACTCTGAAACAGCCATTTTTTGCCGAAGCTAAAATCACGTGCTGATCACAAACATTTTTTGACAAATCCTCCAAGGCCCAAGGTCACAGTCTCGACATAGTTGTCCACCTCCGGCAGCGTTGCCATGTCTATGGTACCCGTGATCCTGAGATGAACTTGATCTTGGCAGGCAGAGGTAACCAAGTGTAAATCCTATCACGTCCACCTATTGTCATTGTGTTTCCTATACAACCGTGCCGCGTTTGAGGTCTACTAAAAAAGCGGGGAGCATGAGTGAATGATGTATGTTTACACATGGACAATAGTTGGTTTGCAGAGCATATCGCATGCATGATGTATTCTTATTCTTAATCTCGAAGCCTTAAACTTAAAGATGTGTTGTTAACCAAATCAAGTTACACATATCTTTTGTAGTACTAACGCACTCGGTTCGGATTGACTTTTCAGAAGAACAATTTAGTATGGGTAGACGGAGTTCTGTGCTTTTGCCTTTATCCCGCTGGATATCGACACATTTACTTCTGAGGTTGTCATTATCTTCAGATTATTATCTCCGGGTTTTTTAAAAGACGAATGGCACTCACAGAGCTCCGTAGGTGTGGGGCATCAAAGCGGCCTGATCACCAAACTTTTTGGTTAGCGGGGAAACACATGTATTGTGCACCACAAGTGGCCTATAGACCATGATTTTCTTATGCTGAGTCCACAAGTCAAGAAGAAAACACTGTTGCTGCCAAATTCCACAATTCAACGCCAACAACTTTTGCAAATATGACATCTTGGATCCAGTGACACAGGCCTAACGTGCTTCTTTTCGACAACTCTCCTTGAATTTTTATATATGATGGCCAGCGTGTATAAATTTACTTGTTGGCCTACGTCTTAAATTCGCCAATGATTTGGCTGAAAGTATTCAAGTGGGTACCCAACCAATTGGAAATTAAGCACAACATAATGATACAAAGAAATTAAGTTAAACTGTACAAGTAGCTCCTAATTTCTTCCATGGGTTGAAGCCGACAGTTTGGCAACTGTGATATTTCTCCATGAGAAGACGTGGCAGTTTTCAAACAAAACACTGTAAAAATACCAGACAATTCTGCAAAGCCTCCAACACCAACCACACACAATGGACACAATCTACTTTACTTTTTGTGAAGCCTAAAAGCGAACAAAAATCAAAACGAACAACACAAACAAACAGCAGGGAATTTAAATATTTGCTTCACAAGTCAACATTTCCCAACCGACATTCATGTGGCACATAAAGTGCCTCTCACAAATACCTGTGGTTTTGGGCTTCCCCCCTGCCCCGTACCTCTGTGGCACTATTTTCCTTTTCCTATCAAGCTCAGGGGCTTTTTTCCCTCCACAGGTGAGATGTTGTTATGGTTTCTGGAACCCCTCCAGTCTTTTTCACACTAAAGATCACGAACTTAAAAGGTTACCAACACCCAGGACTATAGCTACCCTGGAGATCGTGCCCTGGGTACGGTGTCTGTCGTGTCAGACGAATCTCCGTTTGTGAACCACAAGAGGATATGAGAGGGTTATAAGGGACAAGTAGATGTGGCACGCTAGACAGATTTCTCATGTCAAACAGAAATGCTTATTTCATTCAGTAAAAGTTCAATTGAAATTGTCTTAAAGCATGATACTTAAAAGATAATACAATATACTTTTTCGTCTTCGAGGAGTAATAGGGAGGTTTCGCACGCGAACGGATACGCATACGCATACGTTTAGCTATCCGTAACCGTTAGCAGCCTTTCTGTTGTTTTGCAATCCCAGCGTTTTGGTGGCACTGTTCGCTGTTCCAGCACAGCACTTGGTGGCGCTGCTCAACATGGCATCCTCCATAGACGAGCTTATGTTCATAGCTTTAGAGGAAAATGACGAAGAAACAGTGCATTATTTCGTATTTCAAAGTCTTTAGAAATCAACAAAATGACACGTACATGTTCAGTGATTCATATATTTTGATACTATTCATACATATTTGGAAACAAATACAGGACTAGAAGTTCGAGTTTTCCTACGTGTTTTTTACTTACGTGTAGCAAGCGGGATATCAGTGTCGTCTGCACGTATAGCGGATAGCGAGTAGCGTATGACGTCATAATGATGACGTATCCGTCGCATTAACCGTATCCGTTCGTATGCGAAACCTCCCTAATAATAAAATACATACATGTACATGAACAAGAAATCGATATGCAATCTTTGATTACACGCGTCACAAACATGTTTAGCAAAAGTGCCTGGTGGTAACTATTTGGTAATCAACACAGATAACAACTCATTTCCTATAAAAAACTAGTTCAAGCCAAATCTATATCTCATGGCTGACGGATGTCCCAACATTACGTTTTAAAGGTATGCTGAATGATTGTTAGTGACCTAAAAACGTTTTAAAGTAGGATTCAAACAAATGCTCGTACTAAACTCACTGCTGAGTATTGTCTACGTAATGTTTAGTTGTACCTTATGCACATTATGTCATTTCAAGTAGGGCGCCCTTCGCCTATAGAGGTCAAAATGAGGCTGTTCATTGGCCAATCCTGTGCGCCGTGCGTACAAAATCTGTGCGTTTCGTCACTTTACCACTACAATGGCGGCTAGATGACGTCAATGCATAAGATCTATTATTTCATTATAGACCTTATGCATATGACGTCATTTGAGTAGGGCGCCCTCGCCTAAAGGTCAAAATGAAGATGTTCATTGGCCATGGCCGGCCTGTGCGCCGCGCGTACAAATCTGTGCGTTCCCATTGTTTCATCATTAGTTTACCTCTAAGAAAGCGGCTTGGTGACGTCAACGCATAAGGTCTATTGGTATCATGGGTTTCCTCACCAATTAGTGTGGATTTTTGATCGGAAAAAGAACCCTTCTTT
This sequence comes from Leptasterias polaris, assembly GCA_037783415.1. Classification (NCBI taxonomy): domain Eukaryota; kingdom Metazoa; phylum Echinodermata; class Asteroidea; order Forcipulatida; family Asteriidae; genus Leptasterias; species Leptasterias polaris. Next base: position 741,907 of record JAZGTN010000038.1, read on the forward strand.
TATTTTTAGATGACATAAACCTTTCGAGCCATTGGCTGCGCTATTTCATGGTTCCCTGCAAAGGCCCATAGAAATGCAAAGCACAATCAACGTTAAAGTACCAGCGATACGTGTGACGTAATAACACGGACATTAGGCCTACTTTAATTGTGTCTCACTCGTAAAGTTGTAATCATTACCCACTCCTTGAAAGTCTACAGTTTCTTTTTTAAATTGTTGTTTTCCCCCGTCAGTTTTTTCAATACGCTGGAAGTTTTACACCTTCCAGCACCGATAGTTTGAGAAACATTTTTGCCGGAAAAAAAACAAAACCTGCGTGTGAAAGAATTGTCATAAAACGTTCACTTTTCAATTACGTATAAGTCGGGGTTACTTGAGACTGTAAAATATAAAAATGAATGAACTCTTCCAAAATACACCGAAGCATCAAACCCTTGAGGTAGCCTTTTAGACTACGCTTTGTAGTTCGGATGCGTTATCGTAGCCTTGGTCCCTTTAATCTGATAGCAGTGGTGGCACATCATTAAACAATCAAAAGTATTTGGTTAGAGGGAAACCGTTTTAGAGGATCCAAAGATCAAGGTGGAAAGGAAAATAGGTCACACTGAAACAAAGTAGGGCAGATTGAAAACGTATGGTTTAATGACGATCAAGCTGAAAGAGCAGGCATATGTTACCTGCCCTCCTTGACATGCTTTCAGATCTAAGAGGTGTCAATGAACTAGTGTAACACGTGTAACCCTCTAGGGTGGTTTGCGGTATCTTGGAAATAGTTGTACCGACTTAAAGTTAACAGAATTGAAACAAGCTGTAAAAAGCTGCTGATCAGAGACAATACGGTGCTGTAATCCTTCACGAACACGAATAAGACATTTTACTATGTTAAATTAGGATAAAGAATGACAGCTTGGTTTTACTCATACACCGATGTGTGCAAAGCACTGTATGCTCAGTAGTTTCTCAAGTCTTGTAAAAAGAAACCAAGAAGTCCACATGCATTTGACTCAGGTGGCCAGATTGGAACCCATGGCCCATTTTGCCATTTTAGATCAGATGTCTTATATACCACTAGACCACCGAGATCGCCCGTTAGCCATCTAAAATAAAACTCTTCAAAGTGGTACCAAATAAGAGATTGTGACGGCTGTTTTTTTTTTTAGACGACCACATGCAAGGTTTAGCGGCCTTAGCCATCAACATTTAAATTAAAGTACAGGGCAGGGTAGATATTGAGTCCGCGAACAAGAACCTAATTTCTTTCCCGAGTTCCAATTGGGAAAATTGGATACTCTTGTTCCCAAGCTGATTGAAGGCATGTGAGCTTTTCGATGAGAAAAGAAAATCAGCAGAAGAAGAAGGAGAAGAAAACTGTTTCCGAACACTCATTATACAACGAAGGACCTCAGAGGACCCCTGATTTCTAGGTGTCCTCCCGGGGGTTCTATAAGAAGATAGCGGCCCGGCCTCTTCAAGTCTCCACTGTGGCTCATCATTTTTAACCAGATGAATTGGATACGCGGAATCACGTGGTTAAATCCCAGAATCGCCACGGACATTATTTGAATGGTGTACCTTCTTAAACTACTACTATTTTCATTTGGCCATTTTAAATGTAAAATCCCCAGAGACCACCGGTGTAATATTGCAAAACCACAGTGATGCCATTTTAGGTCACTCATCACTGTCCACGTTGAGCAGACAAACGGGGCTGCCGAGGATGTGCGTTGACAGACATTTCTGTTACAGAGACGTCAATGATGAGCGATAGAACTCAAGTTGTCAGCGCGATGTCGTCGATGAAACCAAACTCGGATGATAATAATAATCAATGAATATTATTTATCTCCCGTACTTGCAACTTGACGTGACACTCAACGGTACGCATGCCAAAGTTTTAACGAACTCGAGTCTGTAAAGTCACTTTTCATGTAATTAATTGAACGGCGAGGAAACAGAACTCAGAACTGATCTGTCAATCAGGAGAATGTTTGTTGTTGAGACAAGTCAAGTCCCTACTCAATGGATGCCATCACCTTCAGACAACCACACTTACGACTCTAGGTCATCAGATAAACTTCATCTAAGTGAAGTTAGAACATCCACCTTTCAACTGTTATAATAACACGAACCTCGCCTTTGGAACCAACTTTGATCTTCCTACCCACTGGCTTCAATTAGAATTAGAGAATGTATAACCAGCTTGATTATACGCTACAGAAGAACACAAAGTAACACACGGTTGTTGGTGTTGAAACGTTTATTTACTCGATGCTGGTGGAGGCTCTCACTGCCTACTCTCTGACTTTCACCCGGTATTTATTGTAAAACCCAAGACTACTTGTTGCAGCAAGTATAACCGTATTAGGACTTGTTTTACACCTCATTAAGAATACATTTGAATAATTATACAATAAAAGAATATGTTTGGATGGTTTAAAGAAAGGGGTTGTACTAAACAAATGAGTTGGAAGAGGTTGCCCCATATTTGGGTACCCGTTTGACCAGTGCCTGGTACTCCCTGTCATCACAGTGGAATGCAAAGACCCAATACACACTTGGCACTATTGTCCTGACTAAGAACAATGAGACTACTATAACTGAAAGCATAGAGGTCTATGACACTGCTAAAATCTCAGAAGACAATCTCAGATATTGATATTGTATTTTAAGTGCAAGCTTTTCGTTGGGTGATAAATGTAAGAAGTGTTTTGAAAAACTTGTTCTCAATATGGTTAATGATAACTACTTAGATATTACTTGAATTGCCGTGTTGACGAAATTACTAATATCTTTTAGTTAAGGATGGTAATATGGTATTAACAATTAACTTATAATCGTGTTTGATTATAGTTTGAAAAATCATGATTATTAAACCTATAAGCTTACAATGTATTCTTTGTGAAGATGGCAGAACTCGTATAAGTTGAAGTTGTCTCTTGTATTGTACTGCCTTATATAGTCAGGAGAAAAAAAAGACCCCACACGAAAGAAACCAGAAACCACTTCCAATGTGCCACCTGCTGTCCAATGCTTGCAAATCTCACAACAATTGTTTATCTTAGTGTTTTGCATTAGCTTTTTCATTATCTACAGCACCAGCTTTCGAAAAAAAAAAAATCCGAAATGTGGATCTCTTAATATTAAAACGTTATATTTTTTAAACTTGAACATTAAAAATACACACACAAAACCAAAAGTCGTATCAGTTAACTCCGACTCGGTATAAGAAAGTCAATGTGTAAAGTGGCGGCACACAATACAGGTGTTTTCCCGCTAAAAAAGTTATGATGAAATATACAAACCACGTTGATGTCCCACACCTATACAAAGCTTCATGACTTAAACAAATCTCAGATAATAACCCGAAATTGTTGTTAAATCTTTGGAAATTAGTGTCAATCTTTACAACAATGTATATACTGAATGTCTCTAAGCTCTAAAAACTCCTGGATCAAAAATGACTAGCTGAATAAGAAGACCGTAACATTTGGTCCAACCCGTTGTGTACGATAAACCTTGTCGGTCATTATGGTATTGTTTCTGACTTAATGTTGCACAGCAAACGTCCATAGAGCCTTGATCTGATCAGTTTGATCTTAGATTCCCCAGCACTCTCTTTGTTGTCTCTATTAATCACACCAGAAAGAATTATGTCAACACTACTCTTCCTCAATCCATCTTCAGGAGCCAGGGATAGATTAAACCGACACAATCCAGTTAAAGTAAATTTGTTGTTATATAGTTTTACAGTCGAGTCCCCCCAAAATGTCATTCATAACTTAGCCTTGCTCAAGGCGGTCGGAGTTTTCACTCTGAAAAAGACGCCGTAAAACCAACCGGTATAGGTAAACTCGCACTGCGTAATATGACTGTGTATCACACAGCGCACGACGCCCGTACTACTACTGTGCGCGGGTCATCCGCAGTCGTATTACTGTGCGCATGCGGAGGCCGTCAGAGAGTCTACGTGTACATGCACACACCACGCAAGCACTGCGCTACACATGCATAATGTGCACACATCCATAATGTGCACACATCCATAATGTGCACACATCCAGAGCCTGCACATATACATTTAGCTCGGGTGGGTAGCGCAATAGCGCAAAGGGAAAACCATAATCAAAAAAACAAATTAATAAACGAAAATAAAACACCAACGTCAAGGCTATTCATAACTGAGAAGGGAGGTGGGTGAAAGTTATTTCTATGTTTCGATCTAAAACTTTAAAGTATGTTTACTTATCATGTAAGACGCGTGGGGGAGGAAACTGTCATTCTTTAAGTCAGACGCATTCATTTCGACATACTAGTCTTGCATCAAGATGGTTATGAACCCAATGGCATGACCTTTGAATAGCATGCAGAATGTGATTGCATTCCCTCAATCACCTTGCAGGTAGACTAATGACACTGTATACGCATGGCCAAAGTTATGAAATTACAACCGTATTTGTGAATCTGTGTTCTGATTGATAGACCGGAACTACGGTGTATCTCTAAAACACATGCATCATTATACTCGGTAAAGACTGATGATTATTCTCTTAAAGCTTTCGATTGAAATTCACTCTAATCGAAATTGGTGACAACTGCAGATGATTTTGTCCCTAAATTTAATCGATTAAAGTGAATTTCAGTCTAAAACCTAAGAGAGTACAGTGATCATTGTAGAAACAGCCAGTTACAAGTGGCGTTTGTGTCCACTTCTAAATCGACTCTGAACCTAAATGTAGCCCAAACATTGTCCCTAAATGTAGTCCAGAGTCAGACACACAAACCATGCTTTATTTTGGTACTTGATTCGGGCTACATTCAGGTCCAGGCTACAATTGGCGTGTCGTGGCCTAGAGGATAAGAACACCGAACTCAAGCTCTGGTGTTTCTGATCAGCAGAGTGTGGGTTCGAATCCCAGTCGTGACACTTGTGTCCTTAAGCAAGACACTTAACCACATGCTTCGTCCTTCGGATGGGACGTTAAGCCGTAGGTACCGTGTGTTGTGTAATGCACGTAAAAGAACCCAGTGCACTTATCGTAAAGAGAAGGGGTTCGCCCCAGTGTTCATGGTTTGATTGGCTGCATATTGCGCCACATCACCTTGTAAACCATTACATGGTGCTTTGCAAAGGAATAGGTCTCATACTTCAACACGTAACTCCACATACTAGGAAAAATACTGAGCGCTTTGAGACACCCATCGGGAGTATAAAGCGCTATATAAGAACTGCGTATTATTATTATTTTACATGCTATAATTAGGTACAGGGTTTTGGTTAAGTTTGGTCTCGATTCGGGTACAGAGCTTTCAGATTTCATACAGTCACAGATGAGTATTATAGATATTTCAAAATCTGTGTGTGCGGTACATCTGAATTCACCCGCGATGAGATGCTCTCACTTTCGGTACCTTATGGAGACCAAGGACAAAACAAAAAGGGGAAACAATAGGACAAAACAAAAAAGGGGAAACAATAGGTCTCCACATGGAATTTCTAAAGACCGGGGTGCTCCAACCATAGACATTTTTGTACAAAGTCTAAGGGAAACTGTTAAGTGCAGGGACAAAGAAACTAATACAAAAGTGTTCTACAAGGATGCATTTCTGAGAATGTCTGGTCTTGTCATTGATGTATGTGATTTCTTTAGAGAAAGTACGGTAGATGATGAATCAGGAAGAATCTTGTTCAAGAGACTTGACAAAATGGATAGCACCACTGTTCATGTCTTTTTTTTTTTCGAAAGAGATGAGACCCAAATGTTGAAGTGCATCCATGTAAATAGGCGTTCCCGTGAGTAATCCAACCTGCCCATTTATGTGTGTTCAATTGATTGACGATGATCACGATTGCAGCCTCCAGACTACATTTGACATTATTAAAAACCAAAGTTCAATGGACAAATTTTCCACCTTTCTGTAATTGTCAACAGCGCAAGCGAGCTTTTCCAAAAATAAAATTGTCACCCTGTCGTAGGAAAAAAGAGCCGAAGTGAAACCACTTCTGTCACCTTTTTGGAGCAAGGCGCCAGGGCATAGTTTTGTCATATCCTACACAGACTAGACACACCTACGAAACCAACCCCATCGCAACCATGACTTCTCAATACACCACTTTACTCAGCTAGTTCTAAACCGGCAAAGGACCAGTTTCAATGCGTTAGGCGTGGTGTCTATACCCACGTCGTGGGAGGTTAATGACCAAGTGGTGAATATTTTTTCCCAAACAACCAAAAGCTCTCCCTGTACCGAGTCCTAATAAAATAGGTCAAACAATTGACCATCATTATTTCGTTTCCGGACAACAACCAAGAACAAATTGCATTGAAATGTTAAGCATTAATAAACGGCACCAGTTTATTTCCGTTCCATTTACATATTTGTGTTTTGCATGTTCAACCCGGAGACATGTTTTTGTGTGAGTGTGAAACACGATCCAGTGGAGGAGATCAACTGACAGTTACATGTGATGAATGATCACTTTGCTGAAAACAAATCAATACAATTCAAATGATATTATCAAGTTTGTTGAAAATGTATCACCTAATTTATTATTAATGGCACAGGTATGCTGTTGTGTTGGTGTACTGTGTTGCCGTCCTTGTAATTTAAAGGGTGGCAAATTAACAACATATCTCAACCTCGATGCATGCTGAAAGTACACTTAACTTTCTAGGGATTTTACTTTTCCCCACCTGACATGACTGAGGGTTTTTCCCCCGGAAAAGATGAAATATATCAGTGTCACGTTGTTCATTTTCACATAAAGCAAAACAGATTATACTTGAATTTCTTAACCACTTTTTAATCTTTTTGTTGCCATAAATGTAGTTGAAATTTCCAAACGTTGGTTTACGTATTATCAATTAATCAATCAATCAATCATCAGGCACTTGTAGAGCGCCATAATTATAGTTGCCTTTTCCGAGGCGCTTAACAAAGTTATGGGAAACTTTAAGACACAAGTCAGAATTTACAGAATTTCATGTGGAGTTGACAAGTGCAATGGACTAAAAAGCAGATTCAAATTTTGATAGGGGAGATCATTCCATACGTTTGGTGCAAGATATAGTTTTATTTTGGGACCTACTTGCAGGCGTTTGACAACCCCCTCCCAAGCCAGGGCAATTTACAACCCCCTCCCCAGGTGTACCGCACACTTCATTTGATATTGAATTGTTACCTGAGTTTCCTGTTTTGGCAGTGCCACAAATGGAGGGTGAATTAATGATCGGATTGCGTGCTTATTCTTTCAGAGGTCCACCGCCAAGAATGCAATCTTACAACAAGGGAGGGGGGGGGGGGGGGGGGTTGTCGAAATCTGGTGATGCTAAACTGCGAATGCCGTGCACAGGTAGCATTAAAATGAAACTACAAAACGGATCAGTCGTGCTGGCAGTTAATTATACAAATTAAAATCACGATTGGCCGGAATTATCATCGCTTATCACAAGTAAGGAGTGGGAGGGAAGTCTGCGCTGTATTGTGGCATTTGGAATGAAATGGGGGTTGACCATTGTTAGCGGGTGAGTAGGTAATTTGGAGGACGGCGAGGCGACTGCATGTCTGTTTGATCCATCACAACTAAAGGGCGAATATTCGAAGGTTATTGATGTAATTGCAAGGTGGATGCATATAATACCTTGTCCTCAATAAACAGTTTTTCTAGGCCAGGGTGTCATCTGAACACATTTTTCCGCAATGAATGTAGATTTTAATTCAAGCAGTGACAAATCTTCAGAGGTTTTAGTTTTTACAAAAAAGAGTATCATCCGCTTACACACTGTAGACCCGCTTCTTCATGAGAGAGAGAACAACAATTCCAAGTATGTAAAGTCATTAAGCACGATTTCTTTTTGGAATGAAAATTAATTTGTATTCCCGGTGCTCCCCTTTTTTAGTCTACACACCTTACGGCCAACATAGAAAGTCATCTTAGCTGGTCACGTTTTTGATGAAATACGGAATAAATAGTTATGCTGTGTAAAGGATTTTATGAGTTTAGGCGCTTATTCCGATCTGGCAAATCATATTGAAGAAGTGAAGCTTTTTGGATAGGTAAATTATTGTTTATTCAGAGATCCCCCTTTTGCAGTCTACACCTTAACGACCAACTTGTGGAAATGTCACCAATTAGTGGGTCAAAGTTGATTAAAAACTGAATTAATAGTTACGTTGTACTGTGAAGGATTGTTGGCTTACTGAAGGGCGCTCGTGAGGTCTTTTACACAATGGAACGACGGACCACACAGAGTTTTTCTTTGTTCAACTTGGACCTCACGAAAAAATTATTTGGACAGGGGAATAGCAGAACAACAATAACAGGACCCCACAAATCCGATCCTAAGGTTGGGTGTGTTTATGCGATTTTCCGATCTCGCAAATCATAAAAAAAGAAGTTAAAGGTTAGCATAAATGGCAGCATTTCGTACGGAATAATTGTTGGTATCAAATGGTAAACAAGAAGGCTTTTAGACTAAACATGTTGCATCCATTACCAATCATAATAAACCCCTTAAACAGCTAATAACAAAGTACCTAAACAATATTATATATGTAAAATACTTATAATGAAAAGAATGCACACATTTCCCATTTCAAATTTTACTAATGGCAGATTGAAGTCAAAATTGTTTCCATGTCAATGCACTGTTGTCCTAAACATCAAACAGAAAATATAATTAGTCACGGTAAGTTAAAGCACTACCTCTCTGTAAAAAACAATTAAATTAAATTTACTTCCTCTGATTAGTCTCTAAACAGATGCACAATTCCACCCATCATCGGGTAACATCAATTATTCCACGGACAATTAACAACAGCCTTGACATCAACGTCTTGGGGAAGATTCAGTAAATTCATATATAGAAACATGTGGATAGAATGACTGATTGCACGGGATACAGTTCAGTTCCGATTGAGTAGCGGTTTTTAATTAATTCGGATATTTATGGATTTAATCAGTAAATAAATTTAATGAGAATTTCTTAGAAATTAAGTTAGGCATGGGAAAGATGTTGTTTCACCTCTGGTGACTCTGAAATGGCCCAAATATTTAAACTCCAAATTATCCTTTCCCGGAAAGGAAAACAAGAGAGTAAAATATTATAAAACTGGAAATGTTAATTAAATTTTCATTTTAAAATAATTATAATCATTATTTGTCATGTATGAGTCAAATGAGGTCATTACATTGGGTGCGTTCGATTAGCTTACACGTGTAACTAAAACTTACACGAGAGCGTTCGATTAGCCATCACGTGATACTATTACTAGTGTCTGCCCCGGCGTAAGCCACCACAACTACAAAACTACAAAAAATACACTCGATTTATCGTCATGAAACAATTATGGGAAATGGAAAGGAAACGTACTTCCAGAAAAACAAACAGATGGTGACTGTGTGCAAGTTATTTTATATTTTATAATTAAATTGTGTCGTTACGGACATCGACATTTACCAAGTGAGCAGACGACGGAGCTTACACTTTTGTAAGTCCTGCCGCTACGCAAAAACGCCTTGACGTTAATTTTCCCAGAGTGCCAAGGCGTTCGATTAGCCTCGTTGCGTGGCTAACACGAGTGTAATCCCCCGGTACACACGGGGAAGCTAATCGAACGCACCCATTGTTTTGAACTTGTTAATACAATTCATTTTATCTGGATAAGAATAAAGAGGAACACCTGTCGATATTTTTCCTACAATGGAGAAGTCGTTCAATGGATGCTACACACGCATGCTCCGAGTGGCGCTCAATGTATCCTGGGAGGACCATGTAACCAATGACGACCTATATGGCGACCTCCTTAGGGTCGGAGACAAAATCGCAGCCCGTCGGATGCAGTTAGCAGGCCATTGTTACAGGCACCCGGAGTTGGAGGCACATAAAGTCATTCTCTGGAAACCAACTCACGGACACAGGAGACGTGGAAGATCGAAAATGTCTTACACAGGGGTGCTGCAAAAGGACACCGGTGTGGAGTCAACAGACGAACTGGCCACCCTCATGCAAGACCGAATTACTTGGGAAAAGCCATACTCGAGCCCGCCTGTGGGCGACCGAGTGAGTGAGTGAGTGAGTTATGTTACAATTAAAGGTCTAAGCAGACGCCTCGGACTATAGTAAGAAGTATAAGTATTTCTTGATACTTTCATTTTTCGCTTTTTATCCAGTTGCGTAGTCTGGAGGGAAACGGAGGGAACGATCGTGTGATACACAGAATGACAGGATCACAACAAATCTCAGGGTAATACTAATAACCTTCAGAACCTTCAGAAAATTATACTGCATTAAAACGCCTGGAGTAGCTTTCTAAACATGCAGTTTAACCAAAAGTAATGATACAGTCAGAGAAGCAAAAGCAATGGAATGGAGAAGGGCTGGACACCAAGCAAGGGTACATGATGGGAGTTGGGCATAACACCGTAAAACGGACTGATTGTACATGTACATGCCAGGGGAACAAGAGACCGAGTGGGAGGTTGAGAATCGGTTTTACGGAATACTGCGATGGAAGATTGCCAAAGAGGCGTCCTTCTGCAGAGGAGAGCAGAGGATGAAGAACTGACGTCAAGGAATACCCAAGCGCTGATGGGGAGCAGAGAGCAGCACTGAATAGAGAGGGATGAAAGGTTGCGAAAGAGGCGTCCCTCTGCAGTGGAGAGCAGAATATAAAGAACTGAGGTCAATGAATACTCCAGCGTTACATGGGAGCAGAGAGCAGCACTGACTAGAGAGGGATGGAAGTTTGCAAAAGAGGCGTCCCTCTGCTGAGGAGAGCATGCAGAAGATGAAGAAAGACATCATGGATACTCAAGCGTTACATGGGAGCAGAGAGCAGCACTGACTAGAGAGGGATGGAAGTTTGCAAAAGAGGCGTCCCTCTGCTGAGGAGAGCATGCAGAAGATGAAGAAAGACATCATGAATACTCCAGCGTTACATGGGAGCAGAGAGCAGCACTGACTAGAGAGGGATGGAAGTTTGCAAAAGAGGCGTCCCTCTGCTGAGGAGAGCATGCAGAAGATGAAGAAAGACATCATGAATACTCCAGCGTTACATGGGAGCAGAGAGCAGCACTGAATAGAGAGGGATGGACGTTTGCAAAAGAGGCGTTCCTCTGCTGAGGAGAGCATGCAGAAGATGAAGAAAGACATCATGGATACTCAAGCGTTACATGGGAGCAGAGAGCAGCACTGACTAGAGAGGGATGGAAGTTTGCAAAAGAGGCGTCCCTCTGCTGAGGAGAGCATGCAGAAGATGAAGAAAGACATCATGAATACTCCAGCGTTACATGGGAGCAGAGAGCAGCACTGAATAGAGAGGGATGGACGTTTGCAAAAGAGGCGTTCCTCTGCTGAGGAGAGCATGCAGAAGATGAAGAAAGACATCATGGATACTCAAGCGTTACATGGGAGCAGAGAGCAGCACTGAATAGAGAGGGATGGACGTTTGCAAAAGAGGCGTCCCTCTGCTGAGGAGAGCATGCAGAAGATGAAGAAAGACATCATGGATACTCAAGCGTTACATGGGAGCAGAGAGCAGCACTGAATAGAGAGGGATGGACGTTTGCAAAAGAGGTGTCCTTCTGCAGTGGAGAGCAGAAGATGAAGAACTGACGTCAAGGAATACTCCAGCGTTACATGGGAGCAGAGAGCAGCACTGAACAGAGAGGGATGGACGATTGCAAAAGAGGCGTCCCTCTGTTGAGGAGAGAAGAAGATTAATAAATTACATCAAGGAATACTCCAACAATGCATGGGAGCAGAGAGCAGCATGGGTAGAAAGGGAAGGAAGATTACAAAAAAGGTTCCCTCTGCTGAGGAGAGCAGAAGATGAAGAAATGACATCAAGGAATACTCCAGCAATGCATGAGATCAGAGAGCAGCACTGGATAGAAAGGGAATAAAGTGCAAAAGAGGCGCCCCTCTGTTGAAGACAGCAGAAGATGAAGGAATGACTTCAATAAATACTCCGGTGTTGCATTGGAGTAATATGAGACCAGCACTGAATAGAGAGGAATAGAAGATGTTGAAGAGGCATCCTTCTGCAGAGGAGAAGATGAGGAACTGACGTCATTGAATATTCTTGCTATACATGGGAGTTGTGAGAGCAGCATATAGCACTGAATAGAGAGGGTTGGAATATGCTGTATAGGCGTCCTTCTACAGTGGAGCAGGCTGTAAAGAACTGACGTCAAAGAATACTCCGGCGTTGCATGGGAGTTAGAGAGCAGCACTGGATAGAGAGGGATCATGGAAGATGTTGAAAAAGCTTTCCTTCTGCAGTATAGAGTAAGAGATTCAGTGCGTACTGTGTCGATGGAGGGAGAGAGGACATGTTGTGGTTGGTTGGGAAGATTGATGAAGATGATTTCCTTTTACTTAGTATAGAGTGAGCAGGGAGGACATGTTGGGTGAAGGGGTGTACGATTGATGTAGGTGCCTTCCTTCTACAGTGGAGAGTTGAAGGTGGAGACAGGATAGAAAACAGGAAATAGCTGGAAGATTGTTTTAGAGGCCTTCCGCTCACAGTGAGGAGGAATCTAGGCTAGACTGACAGCATAAATACGGGGTATTCTGATGGGTTGTTCTATGACATAGCTTTACAACAAAGGTTGAGAATGCCTGTCATCTGCAATCCATTTACAGGGGAAAGGGGGTTCGAGAGGAAGTGAGTGGGTGAAAAGGGAGGGGGGACTGCAAGTCATTCATTTAATAGGGCGAATGTATATAAGGGAAACAACGACAGAGAACTTAAACCCGTGCATTCTCTTGAGGAAAGCTCTACGGGAACGATGATGGTGATGTATTTGGGTTTCTAAGTCGCAGTGGGAATTGTTGGTAAATTACTCCATGACAGATTGAATGTTTCTTTCGTATTCTTTCGGTAAATTTAAATAATTATTTCTGACTTGGACCAGACGTCATTTAACAGCCTTCAAATACAGTACAGGAAAGACCCAATTAGTTTTGTTCATGTTAAAGTTGAGCCTTGTTTTTAAATGAGGGCACAACATCAATCAGTATTCATTAGATTATACAAATCGGATAAAGCATGGTGTATTGCAATTAACGTGCACTCAGACAATGTTTGTTAGACAATTCAATTTATTCATTTATTTTTCAAGACAAGACTCTCTGCATAACCCTTTTCCATCACTGACCACGGGCGGTGGGGTTTGCTTAGAGGTATCTTTCCATGCCTTCCACCTAATGGGAACCTGGTTCGAATCCCTTCGGTGGCACTATGTGCAGTCCCCTATCTGCATGGGTTTCCCTAGATCAATTCATGTAGAGCTGGATTTTCCTACTTTGTAATCTCTCCATTGGTTCTTGGCTAGTAAAGTAATTAAGTTCGCTTTTCTTTGAGTCATTGGCTTCAAACCAGACTAAATAAAATGATATGAAATTAAAGCACCCGTTGTTAGATATTTACAATTTCCAGTTAGGCCTACAAAAGAAGAAGAAGAAGACGACTGATATACAACGAAGACGACACCATGGGTCTGCCCCAAATGTAGCAGTTGCACCCGTTTACTCCACCCGACTGGTTGCATGCCGGTTCCCCACTGATCGAAGCCAGTGTAACGGTTCGCGTTCGGGGAGGGGTGACGGAGGCGTGGGTGGTGTTGGAGCCAGCCTGTGTGGGAGACTGTCGATACCTGCTCGTAATACCTCATTAAAGAATAGTCAAAGCACTTTACAGATTTTTAATTAAGCGTTAGTTACTCAAATGCTATTCACAGTGGTAGTCCAACTAAAAGCATGCTAAACCTGATAAACCAATAAACCTGAATAGTGCAGATACTCTAATTCGAATAAACACTTCACCAGGTGGACCAGTGTCGAAAAGTAATCAAGCCCAATCTAATCGACACCAAAGACTTGAAAACCTACAAAAGAGTCAGAACAATCATCATTTATTGATAATACACGTGTAAGATTCACTTGACCATGGTGAGTTTCGCCTACGTTGTATTCGAATCAGAACCCGTAGTTGCATCTACTGTGCAAATTGCTTTCCGTGATTGCAACCCATATCCCACAACTTTCAAAATTGGACTCTGGCCAGCCCCAATGGGCGTAACTTGTCGCTCCATTAATTTCTAGAAGTAAGCCAAATAGGGAGTGACAGTTGTCTTGTTTGTGACTTACATTCGTGACGCGTGGCCTTGAAAGGGTGAATATTAATTGAAGATCAATTTGTCTTTCACATTGAGAACATTCTATAGATACTGCTGCGTAAAGGGCACCATCTTGTGAAGAGATTGACAATATACCTTATGCATTGACGTCACCAAGCCGCCATCTTAGAGGTAAACTGATGATGAAACAATGGAAACGCGTTGATTTGTACGCGCGGCGCACAGGGCTGGCCAATGAACATCTTCCTTTTGACCTCCAGGCGAGGGCGCCCTACTCAAATGACGTCATACGCATAAGGTCTATTGTTCTCTTCGCTGCTCAAGGCTAGTCAGACTGACACAATGTTGTTTCTAATAGATGTATATAGGCCTATATGTATAAAACAAACAAAACACTATGTGAAAATACTCTCAGTCTCCTCTAGGTTCCCTCACCTTCCCTGTGCTTGTAACCAACTGATTCAGTTCAGTGGGCACACACTCCCCACCCACTCCCAGTGGGTTTCAGTTTAGGTTTAGTCCCAGCTCCAGCCTACACGCTTCACCGAGCTAAGCCCAGCTTATCCAGTTCCTGCTCCCGCCTTCGCGCACCACCGAGCCAAGCCCAACTACCAGTTATTCCCCTACAAGGCAGTTCAGTTCATGATTCTTTATTCGCATCTGATGACGCACATTAGTAAAATACAAAAATACACATCAAGGTTTAAAATTGAAAACAGAAGAAAATTTATAAACAGCACCACATTAAGAGCACCCCAAAATTAACAGGTGCACAGAAATTCCAGAAAGTCATTGCACTCATTCTTGCTCAGGAGCCCACCCATGGGCCTGTCCCGCATACATAAGCAGTACATAAGCAGCATCCAGCAACAGAGTCAAGCATTCTCCTGAAGATGATCAGATCATACTGATTGAATCGTAGAGTTGTTAAACCACCGGTTCCTTTCCGAACCACCACAACTCATACAGAGAGAGTTTATGTACACATTGTCGCCGCAATACTCACTATAGATTGTATAACCAACCAAGTTTTAAATTATACAGCAACGGAGACCAGTATTCTACTGAAGATGATCAGAGCACACTGACCCATACAGAGTTGTCAAACCATCGGTTCTTTTCAGAACCAACACTACTCAAAAGAGATTTTCACATGGCTACCGCAAACCTCTCTTAGTTATACTTCCACCATGCAAAGTTTCAAATCCTACTTACATTATTATTACATCAAATTTCAAACAGGTGGCCTAGAGGCCTAAATCGCTTTAATGTACGTAATGTTAAAAAAAAAAAATTGCACGTGAATATAGGAAAACTTTACAAGTAAAATACAACAAACACAGAAGCCGAGTGGCAATCAGCAGTACACAGCAAATTGAAGGAAAACATTAATAAATAAATAGAACATAATTCACGAATTGTCTTCCTTTAAAAACGCTTAAAATCTAATATTATTTAACAAATTGCTTGATAACATTTTGGCACGACAAGAATATACTGTGGAACTACCCACAAACATTAGTCATAAAGATTTTATTTTTGGATTTTCATTGTAATCTGTATTTCGCAAAGCATTTGTAATAAAATTAAATAATGTGTCAACTTCAACAACTGATCTATCAAACTATGCCTTGCACATTCATACTAGACATGGTAAACTTGTCACCTTTTTAAATAAAATCCCCAAATAATTTTTTTTTACATACTTTATTACCGGTATAACATTTTGGAAGTGAGCTGGATAGATTCAGGTCAAACTCTCAGCTGCAGCAACGAAACAATTACTCAGAAGAACAGAACAACATACATTCCATTCACTTCAAACCGGAGTTTAGTGCCAACCTATAGGAATGTACAACGCTACAAGAGTTCTATGTTATAATATGATGGCGAAAACTGCTTTATTCTGTGAACTTGGACGATGGAGCAAACAACATGGGAAGGACAGCTGTAAATCTCCGGGTAAAATGATATACAGTTATGACAAAAATGTCTCTCATCTCGTGAAGGTGAGATTGGAAACTCTTCCAGATGCCGATAGAAAGAAAAGAGTTATTGGCCATCATTATTGAATTCTTTGTATGGGGATGATGCAGGAATTGGATCTATGATAGGAAAGTCGACCAGAGAGTACAAGTGTTGACTGGTGAAGATAATGTTTAGCTCTTGACACATTTAAGGCCATTATGATATGATGACTTTAAATGCGCTGGCATCTGAATCACGCTACTTCTGAAATTTAAGACCAAGTTGAATTCCGCATTGAGGTGCTTGTAAAATAAAATACAAAAATAGAACGCAACACTGAATTTATTTTTTAAAACAATTTGGTTTATTTTTGTTCATGTGTCTATTGAGTTTTGTGTTATTGAATTGTGTAATGATATTTATGGTTTATTATTTGATATTTACTTTACTTTGTTATTTTTAGGGCTGGTATTGGGAGTTTTTTGTTCAATTCTTTCTGTCAGTTTGCCTCCTCCCCCCCTTTTCCCTTCCCCCTTCCCCCAACCCCTTCCTCTCCCCTTCAGCTGTGGTAGGATGGCTCTGTAGAGGTGCTGGTCACCTGTTCCATCTTGCCACTCATTGACGATTTGTTGTAACTTTTTAAGTGTTTTGTCTGTGCTGTGTGTTGTTGTATCTTTTTAACGCACCGTTTTTTATTGTTGTGGTCCTGTGCCTGAGAAGAAGTGTCATAAGTTATCATACAACAAACACAAAATTTAATGTATATATATATTTTTTTTCTTTTCTTAAATTGATTTATATATATAATTATTTATTTATTATTTGTATTATTATTTATGTTGGAGGTGTTCTAGGGGATGCAAAGCTTCTAAAAGCACATAAACGTAGCAGCAATTAAATAATGAATCAGGGACAGTAAGTCTGGCAGGTAATGCATTAATGATAACAAAGTCTTATAAAGCGCACATTATTCAACAAAGGCGCTCAAGGCACATGCAACAATGGAAACGAAAATAGAAATGGGCAGGATCCCAAGAAAAACAAAATGCTTTGAAATCGGGATGTGTTTTGGGAGACTTTTTGGAACGAGTGAATATATAGTATTGTGAGTTTTTAATTTGAAGAGGTAGGCCTAGGTCATTCTAGAGAAGTCGTGCTGCAACGGAAAATGATCGGTGACCACCCCCCCCCCCCCCCCCCCCCAACCAACCAACCACACCCCCATGAGAATGTGCTTCTGGGGGAAAAAAAACTACGCCTACTTTAGGTCGTAACAAGTTCAACTTTAGTCGTAAATTCTGACCATTTCTACACGTCAAAATAATAGTCAAAAGAAGGAGTTTGCATATGTTGTTATAAGACAGGAGGGCTTAGTGGAGGGAGGTGCTTGGGAGGGGGGGGGGGTTATAAATTGAGAAGGTCTAGCCGGATATAGACAACAACAGCTGTTTCAAAACACGTGTTAATTGACTTATCCTTTTCGGAAAAAAGGAAACAAAACATGTTTTATTTTTAATACTAGTTTCTGTTCCCGTTGAAGGAGGATATTGGACGAGTTTTGCTTTGCGCGGTTCCGTTTAGGGCAATATTTGGCACGGTTTACTTGACTTTGTCTTGCTGCCTTGCATGGAGTAAAGTTTTAACCTGGACGGTATTGAGATTGCTGACATTTAGAAAGGGAAGTTCAACCTGATTACTTAATACCTCTGAATTCAAAAATGAATGAAAAAAGTAGGTTTTGGGGGACACTTGGACCACCCTCCAGCTGAACATATGCTTTGGAGTTCACCCAAACTGTTTTAGTATTCCCAGATGTACCCTCGACGTTTGTTTTCATCACCATGATCCCATGACTGCAAGGGAATACAGTTCAATTATCAGAGACAAAAGAAACCCTCAGGTTGTGTACTCTGATTAATAAATTCATGTTAGCTGATCAAAGATAACTGCACGAAAGGATACGATACGTCAGGTACTTCTCTCTTTTATACACTGTAATGATTGACTGTACTGGAGATCTTGACATGTGATTGGCCGTAGGCCAAGTTGGTATTTTGTTTATCTTGCAAATCACACGGGTCTATATCATGTTACTGGCACTATTAAAGGGGGATGTATATTATTTGATGACAGCATTAACCATTTCACTACAGAAAACATTTTCTAATGATGATAAAAATTTCCTTCGGTTGTAGCAGCATGCTTTGTGTTAAACAGGTACTTGAGCGAAATTTCTATTTCTATATTTTTAGCGGGAATGCTATATAAACATGTTTATAATGTGTTTATAAATGTAATTTAGATAACTGTAATTTTCTTAGTTGACCGTAATTATCGATCAAAACAAAAAATTAGGCCCTAGCCTCAAGGTAAACAAAGAAGAAAACAAACACTTCTGCCGTTGACGGCATGCGTCAAAATGTCACTATGACGTCATGTGTGGGAGTCAGCTTTGTTATACCTCTATGCTGCAACAAATCAACTGTATAAAGCTGAGCTCCCACATAAGAAGTAACATGAATGATGACGTAGAGGGCTTTTCGCGAATCTTTCTGATAACCACCGAAGAAGGGTATTCAAAGTGATTGTTTTTACACAATTAAAATATGTTTAATCTCATGTGATTTCAATTTCCTTATTAATTGAAAACATTTTAAATGAATTTTAGCAAAAATCACTTGTTGCCGTTTTCGTTCATGTACATGTACATTAGGTCTTTAAGTAAAACAGAAGACAGAGTGCTTGCAATCAAAGAAATGTCAAGGAGCTTACAACAATGTACTTAAAAATCAAAGTATTTCACGAACCTTAATTTGTTTGCTTTTCACCTTTTCACACGAGAATCGGAAACTTACGTCCATCGTTTTGGGCGCCAGTTGTCTGTCCCAAAGGTTGCGTGCGATATCATGACAAACATTATTCACACTTCGCGTTCCCAACGTCCCTCGTTTTCGTGAGTTCGCTACGTATTGGGTCAAAGGTCATCATTGGTTATTTATTAGTTCGCTGGTTCTCTGTCGGTGTCCCGTTTAATGTTACGTAAATACGTGTAGGGTACCATCGATCGTTTTCTCGGCGCGACATTTCTGCTTGTTCGTGCGAATTCTCAGTTTCCTGACGAACTCCGAAGATGAATGTAGCGGAAAGTGTTTTGTCAGAGATGGAAAGTGGAAATGCCAAATCCAAAAACAAAGGTAACTTAACATAATTTGCGACACGAACATTTCTTTCACCGACGCCATTTTAACGGAGGAAGGAATACTCGAACAAACAAACGACATTTCTCCCGCTGCGCATGCGTGATCGTTGTGTGATCGCATGGGACCTTGGTATCATAAACGTGCGTCGTTTCACACGACCGATCTTGGCGATTCTAAACGTAACAGGGATGCGATTTTTGGAGGAGTTCTTGATCCCGGTTGTTTATAACGCGGGTCCCAGGTAATTTCATCACACGAATTCCTTTCACACGACGCAAATTTGCGATTTCATGACACCGATGCGATTTCGTTCCCAACGACCATGGTTTAGAAAGCTCGTGTGAAACGGGCTTTTTAGTTTGACCTTTACCCAGTTGATCCAAGAAATGATCTACTAATGCTATAAACAATTCCGGTAACATCAATCAGCTAATCGCCGTGTTTTTTGCTTAGCTCACCCTTAATGTATACCCCTCGAGACATACTCCTGCCGAACAATTCATAGCCCCAGGTTGAACAACCGGCCTTGGACATGACCCCCAAACTCTATTTTGATTATTGTTCGCGGAAATGTAGAAAAAGATCAAATTCCCAGACGGGGTGACGGTAAACAATTACACCTTCATGACATTATTCTGAAGTTATTTAGTTTTGAAGTCCACGATTGACAACAACATTAATGAATGTCATTAGGTTCATTTGAACACAAATAGACAATTCACCGATACAAATCATGTTTTACTGTTTAAAGGCCCTGTACACTATTGGTAAGATCGAAAAACACAAATGTTCACAGATTCACACATAACTTACATGATTTAAAGTAAGTAATAGTAGAAAGGGTTCCTTAAAATATTTCTGCCTAAAATGCTATCGTTTCAGAGAAATGAGTAAAACAATAGTTTTTATCGCGCTCGATGTTTGAAAAACAGAAAACACATAAGGTCTCTTTTCACTATTTTCTCGTGACCTCGATGACCAATTGAGCTCAAATTTTCACAGGTTTGTTATTTCATGTATGTGGTTGATTACACAAAACATGAACACTGTCTGTGATTATTTTGTCAGCTCTGCCAATCCTGTATAATACCTTTAAGTTGTTAAAAAAAAAAAAAAAACATATGGGAAAAATAAAAAAAATTGTGCGGTTCGGAATCATAGCCGTTAGGGTCGAAGATATTTGTCATCAGTTGTATCAGAAAATGTAAATAATGTCTAGAGAAAACTTACTTAGGCATCAGATGAGGGTACATGATTCACTGAGACTTTAAAGCACACGTGTCACATTGGTAATTGTCAAAGACCAGTATGCATACTTGATGTGAGTGACCCAACATATAGGCTACATGAAATAACAAACCTGTGAAAGTTTAAGCTCAATCAATCGCCGTCATTGGAGTCACGGGAAAAAAGTGGGAAAAACCTTAAATGTTTTTACTGTTCAATTTTTGTATTTATTCAAACAGTGAGTTTTGGGACTCGTGAGATCAAAATCAACTGTTTTACTAATTTCGCAACAACTAGGCTATAGCATTTCAAGCAAAAATATTTGAAAGGGAGTTTCCCACTATGACCATCTTTACCGTGTACGTTGTGCGCAAATCTGTGAACGTTTTTACTCTTACCAATGTTAAAAACGTTGACACGACATAAGAAAGTGTGTCACTTGGTTGTTTCCATTTGATTACACAAACGGGTAACCGTTGTTGATTGCCCTTTATTATTACCACTTCACCTGAAGAAAGACATGATTGTATGTGATACAAGTACAACGTTAATGAAGGTTTATGCAGCTTGTTCAACTGTTCCCTAGATACCCCGAAATGTGAAACCCCGAAGTGAGAGTTAAACTCGCGTGCGAGCATTATATTGAACATGCAAGTCTCGCGCGAATTCGATTTTTTTTTGAGAACATTGGGTTTCCATTCCATAAACGAAATCGCGCACTTTGACGTTTAAATGGGCGCGAGACTTTACGTTCAATTGCGATCATGGTTCCTAATATTATAAACCATAAATAAATCACTCAAAGCATTTAAGTCGTAAGGATATATAGATTAGAAAATAATGAGAAAAAGCTCCTTTCCGATGAAAATTGAAAAGTTGACCAAAGCAAAGCCGTGAGTTTGGTTCTTGTTCTATGTAGGTGTGGAAACTGGTCTTTTCAATCGATTTTGAAGTTCATTACACCGTACTACAGTATACAATTTAGTTGCTTCTTTTTGCCCTTTCCAAGTTCAAATTGTGTGCAATCGCAGTTTCGTTCATGATTCTCCTGATACCCTGTAAATCCATACGATTGGGGATAAAACCATTTTATCTTCAGTAGTAGAAACAATTTCGGCTTCAAAGTTAAGTTATTTGTGGTGCAGTTAAGAATAATCGACACCCATGGCCACAGCATGCTTCGGACAGACAAAACGTCAGCATTGTCCTGCAGGGGCGGGTCACGGTTGTTCTCATTATATTACCTAACTCATTCGAGGATCCGTTAAAACACCTCTGGGTTGCGTGATTGGAAGGCAAGCGAAGACCACGCTGGAGCCAGGTTTCAATCGCAGACAAATCCGAAGACCTAAGGTCCTAGAAATATAAGTCCCATGTATTTTAATTACCCTTTTAAATATTTTTTATATATAGACTTATCGGTCCGAGAGCTAAACCTTGTCAGGGACATCCCGATCTACCATTTTCAATTTGAAGGGACCTTTGACAGTCCAAACATTGTTGTCCTGTCACACGAGGTGCAATTTGTCAAATTTCGCACTCATGCTAAAATTAAGCAACGGGACACCTGCTAAATAGCTGTCGTGTGATAAGAGCTATACCTGGCCCCTGTTTGGTAGGTAAAAGCGGGAAAAACAACAACAACAACAGCGGTATTTAATAATTTAAATAGTGCACAACAGTTTTCCAGAAGCAAGGTATCAACGCTCTAGTCAACGCCAACTCAAAGTCAGATGGCAGTCACGAACCAAAAACATACACTTGAAGAGCCAACTACTGACACAGTCCCTTTTTACACTAGAGATTCTCTGCCAACATCCCAAAACCGTGCGGCAATCGCCTACAGATAAAAGACACCTAACCACTGACCTATACAAATTTTGGATTATCTGTTGAAACTGAACGGTTCTGGATCAATCTCATTTCCAATTAAGGCGGCTTAAATATACCCCTTTCAGACTTAATAGAACTTCTTCACTCTTGAGTGGACAATGATTTTTGAAATCACACCAAAATAAATTTATAACATCGATACTTTGTCATCTTCCACGTTCAATTTCTGATAAATTAAATGGTGAATCTTAGGGAACGACGTCCCTGACCCATAATAGACAGATCTTATCAATTCATGAAGAAGCAAAACTGTCAACCCAACAAAATAAACAAATCGATTTGCATGTCCTTACGTATCCGTAAACTAATTAAACTTTATCAAAGAGAAAGAAGAAAGTCAAGGTCAACCAATCCAAAGATCAAGTCATAAAATGCCTATCTGTGTTATAGATAACGAACCTACGGCATCAAGAGGTGACATGTCAGGCAAAAAAAAATAAAAAATAAATAAATGAAAAACACAAAGATTGACTAGCTTTGGCATGTCTTAAAGGCACTGTACACGTTTGGTAATTACTCAAAATATATATTAGCATATAACTTACTTGGTAAAGAGCAACGTAGAGCTGTTGATAGTATAAAACATTGTGAGAAACGACTCCCTCTGAAGTAGTTTTTGAGAAAGAGGTAATTTCTCACTAAAATAATAAAAGACTTCTGGCCAGAAGCCTTTTATTCCTATCTGAAAGCATACTAATTTGTACAAGGGTGTTTTTTCTTTCATCATTTTCTTGCAACTTCAATGACCAATTGAGCCCAAATTTTCACAGGCTTTGTTATTTTATGCATATGTTGGGATACACCAAGTGAGAATACTGGTCTTTGACAATTACAAAACGTGTTCAGTGCCTTTAAATAAAGCCACCTTGATTAAAGAAATACCAATGTTTCCAATAAGGCTCCCTCACGGTGGCACTTAATAGACCTTATGCATTGACGTCACCAAGCCGCCATCTTAGAGGTAAACTGATGATGAAACAATGGAAACGCGCTGATTTGTACGCGCGGCGCACAAGACTGGCCAATGAGCATCTTCCTTTTGACCTCTAGGTGAGGGCGCCCTACTCAAATGACGTCATATGCATAAGGTCTATAACCAGAAATGACAGGTATAATCATTACGAGCATTTACAACAGCACGATCACCATCTATGAAGAAACATAATTCATTAATGACCTTCAATGCAGGTGGTAGATTGGGGGTCTTAACTCAGGGCTATGGTTCTTACAGCTGTTGCAACTCAAGCAGATATTCAATGTCAATGTTCTCACATAATGTTCATTAAAGAGACATGTATACAGTACAATTAACGTTGATTTGCATCATTAGTATGGCAGTCATTTTAATTTTAGGCTTGAATTCAGGCTTTTAAAAAGGAGTCTTTTTGAAGTATTCTTGGGTATAAACATTCTTGATACAAAGAAAACAACAACTTATTTTTTAATCACAAAACAAGAAAATATATAATACACTTTGACAGCCTTAAAGCCAGTGGTGGGTACAATACAGTCAACTCAAAACCTTGGTAATTATGCAATACCGTACCTACCGCTGTTGTAAATTACAATTGTTGTTTGTAGACGAACAGCTGGTTTCATGGAAAAGTTAATAACACTGTTTTCGTAATTGCCTTAAAACAAGGTGAAGTGCTGTGTTTAAGATGGAATTAACTAGATGGCAGGACTTTGTATGATATATAACGTAAAATGTATGTATAACTGTCGTTCTCACAACTTCCAAGTGATCATGAGAACCATGTCTCCAATTTATGTGTCTTTATGAACTGCAAACATCCTCATTTCCCTTATATTGATCAGGCCTACCTAAATGTTTTGATTATCTGTTGCAAAACTTCTTATCGAAGAAAGATGTGTATGTCACGGACCCGTTGTCTGATGCGAACCATCTGACCCTTAATGTCCGAAAAAACATTATTTCCGACTCACTGTTTTCGACAAACCATAATGTCCGACCCATAGTGTTCGACAAACCATCCAGTCCTACCAATTGAGTTCGACAAACATAGTGTTTTACAAACTATAATGTCGGACTATATGTATTAGACGGACCATTATGTCCGACCCATTGTGCTCGACAAACCTTAAGGTTCGTTTACTTGTATTCGACAAACTATTCAGTCCTACCCAATGTGTTCGACAGACCATAGTGTCCGACTATTTGCATCCAACAACTCATAATCTCCGACCCATTATGTTTAATAAACTACTATGTCCGACAAACCTTGTCGAACATAAGGATACAAAACAAACTTATTGCATCAGCTTCTGTGGCCTATACCAGCAATAAGAATGGTATACCACATGGAGAAACAATGATCAGAATAACCAATTTAAAGTGGCTTGTATATCGCAGAAAACACCCACAACCCTTCCACGGATTGTGCATAAAGGTACAACCCTCAATGTCTTCACAAGATGTAACTAATAAAATGAGATTTCTAATTATACATTTCTTGCGTATTCAAAAGAGTTCATGTTTTTCTAATCTGCTGAGCTATCCTGCATGGGGTTGCAAGAGGGGGGCGTTGGCCGGTTGGCGTTGCATGAAAAAAACCTGTCGTTAATTACTTGTGTTCTAGATCATCATGCAATATGAGACAACTGTAGAACACATGTTTCATGCATACTGACTGGTTATTAAAGGGTCTGTATACGTTTGGTAATGATTTTGAAATTAATGGAAATAAAAAATTACTTGGTAAGAAGTACACTTTCGATAGTAGAAAGCATTTTGAGAATAATTTCACTTCGTTGTAATGTGGTTATGGAAAAAGATATCAGGTTTATTGCCCCGAAATTTGAATCTATTGTGTATTCCTATAGAGAATATTCTTCCTGTGTTTGAACATATTTGCTCCGGTTTTCGGCGATATCTCAAAAACGCGGCCACCTTTTGAAGTGAAACTTTCATATGTTAGTTTTATTGTGTATGTTTATATATACATTTATTTATGATTAAAACAATCAAACGGTTCAAAAAACCAAAGGTATACTTTGCCTTTATACGAGAGACTTGGTCAACAAATCTACTGAATATAAGTAATCAAGAGAAATGCGGTATTCCAGCAACGTTGCTTGGATTCGTTTTGAATACTAAAGTATTCAAAACGAATCATGACAATCTCATGACCCTACTTAATATATGCCTTAAAATCTTTTAAAAACACAAAACTGTCAGTAAAACCTTTTGGATAATTCAAAAGGGATTGTATTATATCGACCTAGAGGAATGTTTAAGGCACCAGGTTGTACGTAAGCATACACGGAGGGAGCTGTAAATGGGCAAGGACAATTTATTTCAATGTGACGACCATTTGCACTCGTATTACTGTTATATTTTTTCAGGACTTAAGCTAATTAAACTTTGATTGAAATGCTAAAAGAATCGTAACCTGGCTTTCATTTCTGTGGACCACGGTTTGAATCCCGCCCCAGACCGGAGCCTTACATGTGTCCTTACCCGTAGATAGGGGCTTTCAGTCCCTATTCAACTTGCAATTACGATATCCGATTGCGATCGATATTTGATTGTGATAACGATATCTGATTACGATCGATATCTGATTGCAATTACGATAACCGATTGCGATAGGGTTTTTTCCCTTCGGGATTTCATTCAGTCTCTAAAATTAGACTTCAAATAATAAACCACAAGGGAAACTGACTGGGTAAATGTTTAAATGATTTTGGGTTGAACAAAGAAAAATTGACTAGAGCGGGATTTGAACCAACGACCTCCGGTTTAACGTGCCGGCGCTCTACCAACTGAGCCATCTAGCCCTATGTTGGCGGTCTCCCTATTTTGTCAATATCTTTGTTCGGGGGGTGCCAGTCAGAAGCCATTCAACCGCAAACTGCCGTGTAGCCAGGTGTCACACCCAAGGGGATACCGCTCTAGTCAATTTTTCTTTGTTCAACCCAAAATCATTTAAAATTAGACTTTTGACATTATTATGCGCCTTGATCAGTTTTCGGAGAGGTGCACATTATAATTCCATATTATTATTATTACATTAAAGCGTAATGGGGACAGTGCTAGTCGCTTTGATGATCCATTGCTTCATTGCCATTGTCATAAAGATGTCCATTGAAATAAATAAACTACGAATAATACCAATGGTTTGTAAACTTCAGTGCCATTTATGATTATTTAATTCATGCAGTATATATTTATTTACTAGCAACAGTGATTCGACTTAGCTGGTTATCATTTTTTCTTCACATGTTTTAATGTGTCTTTGTATTTTACGAAGTTCGTGTGCCAAGAAACTTTACAAAATTGCATGTGAGTACTTTTACTTTGAACTCGCGCTTGGTATTTAGGCATAAAAAACCAAACTTTTTATTGCCCTTTTCCGACCGACCCCAAAAATCAGAAATCCACGGTTGCGGTTTTTTTTTTTTTTTTTTTTTTTAAAATGGCGATTTTTTGATTTTTTTAAAAAGTATTTTATATTTTGAATGCCCAGTAAACGACATTATTTGGATATATCCTCTTATCCGAAGCTGAAATATTATTTTTGAGTACTGTCAGAAATCACGATGAACGAAAGTGTTTGATAGGCCTATTGTCTGATATTGTAAACACGTGGCCGTGGGCTTAGCCACGGGCGTTTCGTGTACGAATAAAAAAAATTAAAAAAAAATCCAATTTCACTTGCCTAAATCGTCATTAAAAATCAAGAAACTGTTTAAAATATCATTTAAATATTTATGATGTATTTTAAAAGTATAATCTCAAAAGGTTATCGAGTCAGGGCACTATCGCCGTCAAAATCCAGCAATTTGGCAAATTAAAGAGAATACGAGAATGCAGCTTCCCGATCTACGAGATCCCACCCCGACCAAACCACGCTTGTGGAGACCAAACCACGCTTGTGGAGACCAAACCACGCTCGTGGAGATCCTCCCACGTGTGGCCCACGATAGACTGTGCAAGTCTCGCGCGCATTCGAACTTCCGGGACCATAGTGGTCCCAACCATATGGAGTTTTACGTGGGCGAGATTTTGTTTCGTCAATTATTTTAGTTTAACGTAGTTTATGACCTAGAAAATTATACATGTTGTTGGGAATGTAATACTAAGTGATAACAAAGTATAAAAGTAAAACCAATTCAACAATATAACGACGAAAACCCGATAATTTAACTTGACCTTAATTAAGAATTTTGTGCTGGCCTCCGATCATAAAACTTATGTAAACGCTTGTTTTGGATGCGCGGTTATAATCGCCAGATGCAGTAATTGCAAAACAAACCCTTTCCATTGCAGTATATGGTTGTTGAGGCGTCAGCATCTTCTCTAAACTGCGATACGAGTCAAATTTAAACCCGTTAGACCAC
This sequence comes from Leptasterias polaris, assembly GCA_037783415.1. Classification (NCBI taxonomy): domain Eukaryota; kingdom Metazoa; phylum Echinodermata; class Asteroidea; order Forcipulatida; family Asteriidae; genus Leptasterias; species Leptasterias polaris. The sequence goes on from JAZGTN010000038.1 coordinate 769,702, forward strand.
CACGAATCCGCGCGTAAGGGGTTTCTAAAAAGTTAACATCAAATAAGCATCCTTGTCCCAGAGTTTAAAATGTTTCCCCAAATATTAATCAACACACTATTGTGTAATTTTTTCAAAAGCTAAACATTTTCATAAAATTGTAATGATTTATTTTTGTTGTTCAGATTTTGTCAAAAGAAATAATTTAAAACAAAGATTTGATTTCAGAAATAAAAATGTTCTTCGTTTCACGTGTTTTCTCGTTCGGATAAGTGCGAGACTTGCACAGTCTATTGGGCCCGATTTATATCAAATGATGTTTTTATTTTTATTTTGCTAAATTATATTGTTTTATGTTGAGAAACAACTTCATATTTATATGATTATTTTATTTATTCATACTTCAAGTTTTTGTAAGTTTATTTTTGTTTTGTATTCACCATATGAATGTATACTACTTTGAGAACATTAAAATGGTTGAAAACATAAAGTTGTGTGTATATCTACTGTGTTGTTTTCCTCCTCTGACGTATTCTATAAAAAAAAAAATTAAAAAAGCGACCGACCGACCGATTTTTTAGCCAAAAGGGCAATACAAAGTATTTTTTTTAATGCCTTATTATACTTATAGCCTGTCTGACATGCTCATAATCAAACAAGCCGAAAAAGTAAAAAACCCAAAACAATAAGGGGTACTTACTTTGCAAATATACACTAATAATATTCGGCCCTCAAAAGGGAAATTTAAGTGCCAAATTGTGAGTCAGATTGCGCGGCAGCGCATCCAGGACACTTATGATTCCGGGCCCGCTAAAGGGCCCCGGCACCCACGTCTAAATCTTCGCGCACCCCGCTCGCCGATTGTCTTTAAAAAAAAAACCAAAAAACAAAAAAACAAAAAACTTGAAAAAATGTGTTCTTGCGTTTCGGGCCTGTCATTTACTTTGGGACCATAACGAAATGTATGAGTAAAGTTCTGAAGAGGAATTTCCCGTCAGTACCAAGAACCTGTCCCAGACTTTTTTTCTTGACTATCACGGATACTCCTTGTGTTGTCAAAACATTGCTGATTGGTTAATAACAATGACTAAGCAAAGGGTTATACGCACCAATTGCTCCTTTATCCTTTTTGCATTACTTCTGCTTACTTTGTCAATACAGGGTGACTGGGTAAACTGGGTCATTTCATTTACAAGTTCATTTTTAACATTTTGTTTGTCTAATGAGGAACAAAGTGTGATGCCTATTAAACGCGAGACAGGAAGGTAAGGATGGTGGGGACGAGAAAACTAACAAAAGTACTAGTCAATTCCCTGCTCTGATTCTATACTAGTCAGCATTTCTATAATACGCTATTGCTCATATTGCAGATTATATCGACAGGGCTACATGTTAATCACACACGAATGGGCTTTACACTTTTGAAACAAATTCCAACAATACAGGATCTCTATAATAGCGTTGCCAAAGTTCCTCCAACAAAATGTATAATCCCCTTCACTAATTTACCTAAAATTGCTTCATCACTGTTTTCAATTATGTAACCAGGATTTAAAAATGTTGTACACGGTAGTGTCAGTGCTTCGATCCAAGTTTTAATTACTTATTAGGTTTGCAAGTTTTTATTTACAAACACATGCATGTGCATGTTAAGTGAGAGTTAAAACGATCAGGCGCACCCATGTCGAGCACGTGTCATTACGTGTAAAGTATATTGAAGGGAAATTCAATGAAGGAGAGATGCGTTTATCTGCGGAGCCAGGAGTTATTATCTAAAGTGTCTCGAGTTTTAAGCCAGGCTGTAACACGTACCGCACAGTACGAGCCAGGACTCGGCCGAGAGGTGAGAATTAGATTTCCTGTTCAAATCACAACACCGAGGTGGCTTTTAGACGCAAGGGGCGGGGTAGATTAGATTCATGCGAGCAGGGATACCACATCACTCGTCAGCTTGCTCTTGAACATTCTCCCCTCTCCGGCAACATTCGAAGCAAAACACAAACGCATAAAAATGCTTGCAAGGATCGTGACGTCAGTGACCGCCCCTCCAAAAAAAACCACAGTCTAGCTTCTGATCCTGAGAGCGCGGATCTGGTGTAATTTTGAGGCGCTAAATGATAAAAATGTTGTCTTAATACCAACAGTCTCACGGGCAATTCAACCACTTTAAATCTTTAATTCGCACAGTAATTTATTCTTTCTGAAGGAACTAATGGTTCTGAGAATTATAGAAGAGTCGCTTATCTCAATGTTTCAACGACTGTTGCAGTTACCAACAGGGCCTAACTTCGGTAACCGTTAGGCTACAGGACACACACTTTGCTAAGCACAATGAAATCACAACTAACTAAAATGTCATGTGGTAATTATGTCCCCCTTGGTTTCATAACCGAGCAACCTGGGATCTTGTAACGGGTACCAAAATCTTGACAAGAAAATAATTGACCATTAATCTACTACCACACCAACACAGATGTACTTAATAAATTTATATTTTTCACATTCGTCCACTCAAAAACCCTTCATTACCATTAATAGTTCCAGGCATAAAGGTTTCAACATCTAACTCGAGAACATGTTTGTTATTGGATAATTATAAGCTGACGTCGGTGAAGTAGCCCCACCCCGTCTTGTAGTTACCCATCAAAGTTCCCCCTGCTAATGGAAGGCGTTATGACGAAAGAAAGAGAGAGGGAGAGGGTGAAAAAAAAAAAAAAAATTAAACAAAACAAAAACAACCCAGAAACACCCGCACAATTATGTCTGACGTAAACCAATAATATCCAACAAACCGTGTCGGACAAATGGTTTGACACAATGGATTGTTGGACATAATGAGTTAGACATAATCGTTTGTCGGACACTAACGGTTTTGTTTCAGGACACGATAGGTCGGACTAGTTGGTCTTCGATTATAATGGGTCGGACATAATGGTCCGATTTGGTTGTTCGACAAATCGGTCAACGTCGGACACTATAGGTGGAATATATATACTTTTTAACACACTGGGTCGGACATAATACTTCATTAGACGTAGCAGGTCAAACATAACGGTTTGTCGGACACCATGGGTCGGACATAGCGGTCCGATTTGGTTGTTCGACAAATTGGTCCATGTCGGACATCAAGGTTCCCGACATACGTACACCATCCATAGTTCACCAGAGCCAAGAAACACAAGTGTTTGACTCATTTCCTTCAACCGTTTGGACGAAAAGTTGGTGACCTTTTTGGATATGTGTTGTTTCCGTCAACGTGTCACATCTTTCTTCATGGAGGATACTTTCTCAGGCAATTCTCTGGTGTTTTAGTACAACAATTTTTTTTATAAACATGCAGAGAGAGTTTTTGTCCACTCACTGCCGGTATCGTGTCCAACTTTAGAGTTCGATCCCTCTTATCTTAACAAAAACAGGTAATACACCCTTCTCTTTCAATTTGTTAAAAATTGTTAAAATTGGTGTAGACTCTTTAAAAAAAAACTCGTATTCCAAAACTTTCCAGACAAACAAAGTAACGAAATACGAACATCAAAATATATCTAGCCTTTTATCAGGGATCAAAACTTGTTAGGAATTAGTAATGTGACTAGGAGAAAATAGCTGTTGGGAACAAACGGCAAACAATGAATAATTCGAGACATCGGACATAAAAACCTAGATGAGGTCATTTCACTATGGTTGACTCTAAACAGGGAAGCTACTAATTGAAGAACAATGAAATAATTACACGTCGGACGTAATTCCGGGGAGGGGGGGGGGGGGTGTCGTCGCATTTTTTGGACCAGGAGAATGGCCCATGTGATCGTCCTCTTTTAACCACCGAGTTTTCTATGGGGTCAAAATAAATGTGCTTGAAAGACAATTAGCAAAATATGTTATATCGGGGTGACAAACTTGCACAGAGTAACGGGTTTTGAAAACGGTTAACTATATTGTCTTTCGAATGCAACATTACAAAAACGATAGTATTCAATGCTGAGTTAAAGAAATACAATGCGTGAGGGTTCGGTTATTACAACCGTTTTTTCTCATTAATGATATCAAAATCTATGCAAAACACACAAATCTACGCAACAACAAAAGTTTGGAATATCAAAGCAAGTGCGGACTCGCGATGCATTGGAAATGGTCACAAACCTACAAGCCGTGTCCGAGCACACCGAGCCCACTGTTCCTGTGGCTGATTCAACGGAGTGTGGGCTCGAAACCCAGTCGAGACAATATTGATCAAAAGTTATAAACCACAGGAAAAATTACTGGGTCGTCTAGCTCTAGTCAGTTCTTATTTGTATAATACCCCAATATTAAACAACATTAACTTTTTACTGACTTTCCATAACACGCGAACATTGAGATTGTTGATTAGCAATGTGCGCACATTTGACCGGTGGTGCTGCATTTATCTTTACTAGATAGGGTGCAGAAGCGTATTGTTAATCTTGTTGGTGAAGTGTTGGGATCAACGTTACAACCTCTTTCCCACCGTAGGTCTGTAGCCAGCCTGTGTCTTTTCTACAGATATTTTCATGGTAAATGTGCCACCAGTGTGTCCGACCTAGTTCCTCCTGTCAGAGTGTTTGAGCGTAAAACCAGACTTTCTGCTTCTTCTCACCCATACACTCTTAATTTGCTGAGATGTAGAACAAAGAGCCATTCCAACAGCTTTATTCCACGTACTGCATCTCTTTGGAACTCCTTGCCTGGTGCATGTTTCCCTCCATCCTACAATCTAGACTGTTTCAAGAGGAATATCAATTCCTACCTCCAGCTCTCCTGAGTTCTTTTCATGTTTCATAATTTTCCTCTTATAGCCCCTTACCAAGAGTGGCTTTTAGCCTTGTTTGGGGCGAACTTGCATTAAAAAATAAAATAAAAAAATACTGCAAAGTAGTTGAGATAGTACGGCATGCATAAGGCCTTATTAACAAGGGTAATAACAATGTAAAATACTTTCAGAGGTCTGTTTGTCTTGAAAAATGCATAGTATAATTGTTAAAAGTTAATAATAATAATAATAACAACTAGTTTGTAGCGCTTTATTTACGGGAGTCTCAAAGCGCTTATCAATATTTATTTCCAGACACGTTTTTAAAGTTTTTAGATTAAGAAACCCTTTTATGTAATACCTTGTAAGGGTTTACAAAGTGCTTCGGCGCATTCAGCAGCTACTGCCAGAAACACCGGGGCAAATCCCTTATAGAGATAAGTGTAACTGGGTTCTTAAACGTGCATTACACAACACGGGACCAACGGCTTACGTCCCACCCGAAGGACGAACCAAAAATGGTTAAGTGTCTTGCTTAAGGACACAAGTGTCAAGACCGGGACTCAAACCCATCCGAAACACCAGTGCGTGTTACCGCTCGGCCACAGCACGCCATTGCATTATTATTATGTTAGAAAGGGTAAACTTTAAAAGTGGACACTGACAACTGGAACACCTAAGAGCAAATACTTAAATGTAACGACCAACGGACCAGTGATAACTGATGCCAACACCCACAAAGGAATTCACACGCGAACACCAAATAAAGGATGCAACTCAAGTTTCTTTTCCCAATGACAATCAATCAGAGCTACTCTAAATCAAGAACTTCGTCTAGACATCACGTCATTTGGGACATTAATGACTTTAATTAGTTGTCTGGAACTGACTCACTTTGAGTTCTGAACAAACTCCGCGATTGTTGGAACTGAAATTTGCCCCCAAGCATTACCTTCGTATTTCGTAATTTATAAACCTGTCAATCTACTGGCAGCAATATAACTTTTCGTTCCATATTCGAAAATAAATAGAAAAGCTATAAATACGCCATCTATTTGTACAATCCACTTGATTGGAAGTGTCAGAAAACTTAAATGCTCAGCGTTCTATCAAAAAAGGGTTCCACTCACAACTTCTGTATGACAATGAGTTCGAGGTCCAGATTTAAGATAATCTGTAGTTGTGATAACTACATCAACACTAACACAAAACTTCCAACAAATAAATCCCCACAGCGTATCTCGTTAATAACAACGAACTTATGAACAAAGAACAACTCTGCCATTACACGGCTCCTATATATAATCTGGCACAAAGAAAACACCTTATACATTCAAATCATGTACAGCAGCCGCACAAGTCTGTTGATTGAACCATAATACAGAAGTGTAAATGCCACCCGCATTCTTAATTTAAAACAACCTTGATGTTCCGTCCAGACATTATCCAATACAACAATTAAAAAATTACAAAAAACATCAAATAGCGCCAACTTAATTATCAGGTGAAGTGAATGAAACACCACCTTGGGTATTACCAGTTCCTAAACCCCCCCCCCCCCCCACAGAATTCAAATCTACAATCATCTTTTTAAACAGAGTTCCTTTCCAAGCTGGTGAGAAAAACAAGTATCGATAAAAGAGAAGATACAGCCATTGACCTTTAGCAAAAGTAAACTCATCACATTCTCGACTTTTCAAACAACAGACAACCCTAAAAACTCCCAGGTCAGTTCACTCGGCTCCCGGTCCCACGCAGGGGACCTGACTCATGTATTCTGTGTCAAAAAAATGACCCTTTTTAAATGGGTAAACATTTAAAACCACTATACGGGTGAGCCTAAAACTAAATAATGCCCACTGAACGGAATCCAAGTCAATTCTGACACAGGAGTTTTTAGATTTTAAACAAATTGTCTTTAAAAAGGATAAACAAAGTTCTAGTGATGTTTTGCATCATACACAACACGCAAACATATATAACTCCTTCAATTTCACATATATAATTCATGAAAGCATTCCGCTATGATTGCTCAAATCATCACCAAGCGTCAGCAAATGTATTGACTGGTTAAGCACGCATGAGTTACAACGAACTTCTGCTTCTGAATAGTGCAAACAAAGGGGTAGCATGGTGAAATTACAGTTAGGACAGACGTGTTGCAAAGCCAACAGGTGGTGACTTTCATTAACCCACACTGATTGCATATCTTACATTAAGAGCAACACATTGTGAACAATTTTCAGACATTTAAAGGCACTGAACACGTTTGGTAATTACTCAAAATATACATTAGCATAAAAACTTACTTGGTAACCAGCAACGGAGAGCTGTTGATAGTATAAAATATTGTGAGAAACCACTCCCTCTGAAGTAACGTAGTTTTTGAGAAAGAGGTAACTTCTCACTAAAATAATAAAAGACTTCATGCATGAAGCCTTTTATTAGCATCTGAAAGCACACAAAATTGTGCAACAAGGGTGTTTTTTCTTTCTTTATTTTCTTGCAACTTCGATGACCGATTCAGCCCAAATTTTCACAGGTTTGTTATTTTATGCATATGTTGGGATACACCGAGTGACAATACTGGTCCTTGATAATTACCAAACATGTTCAGTGCCTTTAAGTAACCCTCATGGAAGTTGACTAACAAGATTGTTGGCAAACTAGATTGCCAACTTCCATACCTCTGTTTACATTCACTCGTCAATACTTGTCAGATCAACTTATTAACAACCTCAGTGTTGAGTAACAGAAAGAAAGACAGCACTCTTCGTGGCGGTTTCCATGACAAGGGAGTCAATACTTGATAGTTATGTCTCCCAGGAAGGACGAGTTGTGGCTAAATGACTGACTTTTATATTCCGCAAAAACGCCCAGACTGGAAGCGGTTGTTAAGAACGTCTGTCAACTCCACAAGAGCATTGAAAAGAAAGACTATCATCAAAGCGAGTATGTCAGAAATAAATCACGTTACCATGGAGCTGATCTACTACCTTTACCGAAGGCTGACGACATAATCCCAAACTTTCATTTTTAATCAATTTAACCATATGCCGTTTACTGGGAGAAAATGCATTGTTTGGGGAATCATATCTCAACAAAGATGGTTAACTCAGAATACACTATAAACATTGGCGGGTCAGAAATGACCCACAGAAGGGTCAAAAGGAGCAAAACCCTGTTTCGAAATCAGCGTGATCCGTCTTCTGACCAGTAATCTGGGTTACTGTAACCGTGTTAAATTCCGGGTCATTTTGCACTAAGATTCATCTTAAGATGAGTTGTGCCATTACCATAGCGATTTGTAAAATGTGTTATCAAACATTGCTTAGCAGTTTAGATTTATTGGCATTTAAGATCAATCTTATCTCACTGTGAAATCAACTGTCGGTGCTGTTAGTATGTGGGTTCGGTTCCCGGTCATGGCACCTGTGTCCTTCAGCAAGACACTGGGACATTATTGCTTCGTCCTTTGAATGGGGACGTTTGGCCGTAGGACCACTCTGTTGTGCATGCCTAGCGGGTGCCGCGCGAAGCGCGGGCCTAATCAATGCACGTAAAATACCCCATGCAGTTATCGTTCAGAGAAGAGTTCTGCCCGGTGTATCCGACATGTTTGGTTGCAGATTGCACCACATAGGACCACAATCAAACCCTTGCAAGGTGCATGCTGTAAAAGTAAGTCCATAAACTCAGCGCTTCATACCGGTTTAAGTTGAAACATGTTACGTAAAGTAGTTGACGAACTGTTTCGAAAGAAAATTGTTTCAATCATCACCAACTTCACATTTTTTAAGTCCCCAGATCATAAATCTGTCAGTTGTGAGTGAGATATAATTGTTCACGCTACATCCGACTTGTCGTAAGATTTATGTCAGGAAAACTGTGAATCAAGGATATATCATTTTTTTTCATAGCTTCGCGGAGGTGCTGTCAATCAGCCCCAAAATACCTTGGGCAAAGAAGGAGGACCCACAAACAATTGCACCGAAATGGCTGGACCACAAATACCACAGGAATGTTGTGGGATTTTAGAATTGAGACTTGCGGCCTCGTGTTCTTTACGTGGAAGAGTCTGGTTGTGAAAACATCCTTTGGTTGAAGTTGAGTTTTGTTGAGTTTTTTGTTGGCAAGGAAAAGAACGTCGACCCAAGAAACCGACATTAGGATCCGTAAGTTTGTCTTTTTGGGCCATCGGGAGAAATATATTGCAGGTTTCCCCCCCCCCCCCCCCCGCAGACCCTCTTGGCTAGCTAAATAATTGTCAAAAATAGATGGGTAGTTATTGCCCCCTTCCAAAGTCTAAAAAAAAACCAAAAACCCCAGCCAATCCTTTAATTCAAAGTTACACTGTGAGAGGAACTGGGTATGAGTTCAATAAATGTTAGGCCTAAAGAGTGTTCGACTTGGAAGTTGCGTGAAGTTCGTTTATAAAATTCACCCAGTCAGTTTCCCTTGTGGTTTATTACTTGATTATATACACCAAATTTGTTTCTAATCAAACAACTCTATACAACGACGATGATAATGTTCATATAAAAGTGAGTAGGGAGGGGTTTGCATGGGCCAATTTTCATTGAAAGAAATTAGTTTTTATAATTTTTTTTTTTACTGAACGAATTTTGACAGACGGTGTTACACAAAAACATTACCTAAAAATACAAAACAACAAACATGTGCCTATGCCACGGATAACGCACGTATCACAATTAACATCAAATTTTCTATTTGTTTATGGCTGATGGACATGAGACAATGTCAGGATCCCGACAATAATTCGATTTTAGTTGTTAATTAATTACACATACCACTTATCATTGGATGAATTTTGATTCTTTCCTCGGCTACATGTGACAACACATATGGTGTCATCTTTTAACACCCCAGTGGATCTTACAGACAAACTGTTATCCATTTCGTTCTCATACTTAATAATCAATCGTATGTCTGCTGTCTTTAATTCTAAACACTATGGCATGATATCAGGAAATACATTAATATTGGCCATAACATGTCGCAGGACAAGCCAAGATGGATCTTAGACTTGGTTAACTTGAGATGCACTGGTCAACTGCCAAGTAGATCTGTACCGTGTGATACGCCAACATGGTGCCATTTTGTTGTCTATATATTGGGGGAAGATACGGGGATTTCACCCGGATGATTTTCCGTCATTTTTACTGAGCATAACAATCGCTTAAAGGGTGTGTACAACATTGGTAAGAATTAAAATATAAATGCTCACAGATTTGCACATAACTTACATGGTATAAAGATGGTCATGGTGAAAAACTTCCCTTAAAATAGTTTTGCTTGAAATGCCATAGTTTTGAGGAAATGAGTAAAATAACAGTCTTTATCCTGCAGGATAAATTCAGATTTTTGAAAAGAAGTTAAAACACATAAGGGTGTTTTTCACTGTTTTCTCATGACTCCGAAGACCGATTGAGCTTAAACTTTCACAGGTTTGTTATGTCATGTACATGTTGGGTCACATCAAGTTTGGATACAGGTCTTTGGCAATTACTAATGTTGTACACGCCCTTTAAACGATATTAACAAATCATGTACTTAAAAAAATGGAGAGAAGTTTGACAGCTCGCCGGTTATTAAACCAGTAGGCCGATCCGCCAGAAAACAATGTGTGAAATACCGAAAAAGTCGATATGGAAAGGCATTCGAAGACATTTCAAGTCACTGCTGCTCGTTTGATTTTCTCTAAGTTGTAGAGTGTCATGGTCTAGTGCACCGGTATCAAGTTCTGTTGGTTAAGTCTTCGGGGTGTGGGTTCGAATCCCGATCATGACACTCATGTCATCAAGAGCAATGTGCTTTACTATAATTGGTTCTCTTAACCTCGGATATAATTGGGTACCTGCGAGGGTAGAGGTTGATTTTGTGTTTGAGAAAGCCTTCGGAGCGCCACGGCAGCTCGGGTAGCCTTGACCAAGGCGTTGGAGTTTTACTTTCATTTATTAATTGTCTTTTTTAGATTAGTTGGTTTTCCCTTTGCGCTATTGCGCCATTGCGCTACCCATGCACCCCAGCTATGTGCAGTCTCTGGATGTGTGCCAAGCATGTGTAACGCAGTGCTTGCGTTGTGTGAGATGTGTACACGTAGACTATATCTCGGCCTACGGCCTCCGCATGCGAATAGTAATACGAGTGCGGATGACCTGCGCACAGTAGTAGTACGGGCGTCGTGCGATGTGATACAAACATTACGCACAGTGCTTGTGTATAGGCTAGTGGTGGATTTTACGGCATCTTTTCGGAGTGAAAACTGCGACCGACCGCCTTGAGCAAGGCTACAGCTCGGGCTGTATACTCCCCAGGGAGCCGAGAGATTATAGGAATGTTATTGGCCCAATGACCAATGACCAGGGCACTAATAATAATATAAACTTCATTGATACGTTGTTATTAAATGAACTATATAATAACAAGCTATTACTATAAAAAAGAAAGCAATAAAACACATTCTCTTTAACAGACAGCCCCCATCTATCACCATGCAGCCGTTTCGTTTCCTTCCAATTCAAATCAGTAAAACGAAACCGAGGCTAGAGGGACAAAATACGGTGGTCTTACTCATATTGAACTACAACCAAAAGATAACTAGCATATTATTGCCAGTTCTTTTAACCAAATCAACATTCTTCACATGCCAATCACTCGTTTCAATATCACGGCACAGTTTCAGTAAGTTGAACAAAATGCTTAAATCGACGGTTGGTCACAAGTGAATATACGTCTACAGATGTTTCACAGAAAGTGAATACTTCCTCTTGGAACATTTTATTGAAACTGGCCAAGATAGAGTCTGACAACTAAGGAAACACCAATTTAGTGGTTGGGTCAGACATATGTCTGCAAATTGTTCTACACCTTCGCAGGTTGTTTTCTACGTCATTCATTACGCACACGTTTAAAGGGTGTGTACAACATTGGTGAGATTGAAAATATAAATGTTCACAGATTTGCACATAACTTTGGTATATGATGGTCATGGTGGAAAACTTCCTAAAATAGTTTTGCTTGAAATGCCATAGTTGAAAAAAATTTAAAATATATAATGGGGTTTTCACGGTTTTCTCATGACTCCGAAGACCGGTTGAGCTTAAACTTTCACAGGTTTGTTTTTTCATGTACAAGTTGGGTCTAATCAAGTGTGGATACTGGTCTTTGGCAATAGACCCTTCCCACGAAATATTTAAATTGTTCATAGCGCGTGCGCACTAACATTTTGGTTGGCAAAATGATGGAACATCCATCGCGCCTGTTTGTAATAATAATAGTGGCTTCTTATATAGCGCTCAGGTCCGTCACTCGGTGACGCTCATGGCGCTTCAACATTATTACCCCTGGTCACTGGGCCATTTTTGTGTCATTCCTTTAACCATCTCAACTCCCTTGGGAGTATACAGCCTGTGCTGCCAAATATGTAGCGCATCAAGCTAAATCAATCACAAGAACCATCTCTGCCCTCACAGGTACCCATTTACTCCTGGGTGATGAGAAGCAATTATAGTTAAGTGTCTTGCTCAAGGACACAAGTGTCACGACCGAGACTCGAACCCACACTCCGCTGATCAGAAACACTAGAGCTTGGATCCGGTGCTCTTATCCGCTCGGCCACGACACGCTTGTATGGGGGTAATGGTAGCGTGACGCAGACGCGTTTGTGCGTCTGCTTAGTGCACACTCTATGACGTTTGCCAACCAATAGTGTCTGTACGCATGCGTGAATGCAATTAGCATATTTCATGGGAAGAGTCTATTACCAATGTTGTACACACCCTTTAATGGTGGAGCACGCCAGTTTGGGTACATATGTTTGGTGCACCTGCACTTTTCTGTATAACCCCCGACTTCCCCAGATCAATCAAAATCCATAATGGGGTTTAATTAAGGTTAATTATGTTCCACAGGCTTCGTTTATTGAATTACTTCTTCAGGGAGCTGGATTCTGATTGATGTCAAGGGAGTTCTTGGTAAACGACTACCGAGGTTCCGGAAACAAGATTTATGTTATATTATAATCATACGGCAACTGGTGACAGCTTGTTGTTGACCGGTGACAACTAATGACCGTCTTGGGGAAAATTCTAGGTAAATACTAAAACCATATTTCGCCCACGCTTAAACTTTATGGATAAGCTGAACCAGGCAATTATCCCAACAGACAAACCCAGTAGAATATCTGTATCAGCACTTTTTCAATTCGAGTTGGCCATTATACGTCAACTACCCGACTGTTATGGGCCAAAATGTCCGACACCGGCTATTATGTCCAACAAGGTATATCATACATAATAATTTGTTGGACATCAGTTTGTCAGACACAATGGGTCGGTCGTGACGGTAGCTAGGTTCTGACGTGTGACATAGGCCAACTGCTTTGTCGAACACAATAAGTCAGATATAATGGTTTGGCGGACACAATGGGTCGGACATACCGGTTTGTCAGATACAATAGGTCGGACATAAGTGCATGTCGGACACACTATAGGCTGGAATGGTCCAAGTCGGACTTGCGTCATCAGTATTTATGGTAGGATCATTGGTGCATGTCAGTTAACACATCCACAAACATCCTGTGAACGTTGTATTAAATTAGATGGTCACGTGTGTAGAGAAAACGCCAAGTGCAGGAGCTAAGGCCTCGTCTCCGGCTCAAGGCTTCGTTTGATGTTAGACACACCGTACAAAATGTACACTCAGTGCTCCAAACTTGATGACGAAGCCCATGTCGGAGCTGGTGCCCAGGCCGAGGTTTGGGAAAATGCCTAGGTTATGCTTTGTCAGGGACGTACTGTATACATTCGTTTAAGATGTTCTCGTGTTGATTTAGCAAAACGAAATAAGAACTGTAGCGGTCATCTTGTTGATTTCATTACGTCACACGTGCGCATGTCTCATACAACCACATTCTTCATGGGATTTCTGGCTCCAAAGGTAGCGCAAGCATCTGGGTAATTTAGCCCAAAATCTATATAACATCGTTCTAAGGCATGTTTTACATCATAAACTGAAAAATCTTTGCACAATATATGTAAAAGATAAATCCAAATGTTCATACATAAATCGTCGAAAAAAACTCAAAACAAAAAACACACACTTAAAATCAATGCACTGCCTAGGGGCTCCTTTGTGTGAAGTGAGCACAGTGCCTCTTCCCATACTCATCGGTTAGGTTTTGATAAATGCGGTCTTGAAATGTTCTAGATATTTCAGTTTTTCACATGAATGTCAGCATAACAATGATCTCACCCATCATCATACAAACATTCATAGACGTGGGACTTGTGGTTCTCTACTTGACAACAACCTCTATCCTTGAGAACAATGGGCACCTGATTCCCAGAGACAAGATTTATCATTACACTAACATCTGACTCCTCGCATCTGTTTGCCATTTTGCCCCCATCAAAATACCTTTGGCCTAAAAAAAGATATAAGAAGATTTAAGAAGAATAGTGTGCATGCACAGTACATTGTTGCTGAAGTTATTTCTTTTTATCACAACATACAAAAGGAAGAGCACATTTTCTTTGTGCTGGTAACTCCTCGAGTCGAGAAAACCTCAAATTGGGGAAACCCCACGTACACCGGAATAGACTGGAAGCCCGATCCCACGCGAGGCGCCGGTCTCAGGTGGGATTTATACCACCCCAGGGTCCAATTCAAGCACAAGGCAAAGTATAACACTAATCCAACCCGATCTTCGTCCTAATAAGTAATAAATACATCTCGATTTCCACAAGTAGACATTCGACTCGTCAAGTTACCTAGTTTCCATGGGAGTCAGGAAGAGGTATACCAAGTTAATTTTACCACATCCCAAGAAGACATCACGAAACTTAATTCTTGTATGTTTTGCTCAGTAGAAAAACTGTGGGGTAGACGTCCAGATCCAATGTACAGAGCTATTCAAAAGGGTACCACCTTTGATGGAAAAGTTTCTCGAGATCAATGGGTTCCGTCTTTAAACTCTATAGCAAGATTTCCACTGATATCGTATACTCAATAAATCTATACTCAACTATAATAATTATATTGTTACATCCACACTTGAAGTGGCCATGTTATAAAAATGAAGGTAGAACTCACCGATGCAGGTTCGGCTAATCGCTGCTGCAGTCGTTGCACAAACATGTAGCTCTAAAAAGACAAATAGGGGGGAATTTACACAAGAATCTGCTTTCAAATCACTGCACAAACACACTATACTAGAAATACCACCAAAATTGTTGGGGCATTCGACCAGGATGCTTGTAATAATAAAACAAGCCTCACAAGACATCCGGGAAGTCCAAACACATACGACAACATGAACTTGTACGTGAACATGAATGAATGTAAAATGTGATTGAAAAGTGGAACAAACGCTGGCTGTAGGGGCCGGTCTTTCGGTTGACTGAACGTTTCACCTCTAATTCTCAGACTGGAAGTCGTCTTTGATGTGGGTGTCCAGGTAAAATAACAAATTGAAACCTTCTACAATAACATTTAATCAGACAAGCGGTAACATTTTATGTCCTGATGGAAGTATGGTGTTAAGGGACGAACATTTGCATTATTTCAAACTGTCAAGGCGGGTTAAACTTCCTCTACATGTGCACGTAGTCCCTCCTTCAATAAGCCATTTGCGAGTTACATTTGAATAATGTCTGGTACAATGACTTGTTTAGTCACAAGTTACCGCTTAAATTTGAATTCCTCAGACTATCGAGACAGTTGCTATGTCACATGGTTCGGGGCAAGCTTTTGTATAGCAACCTCCAGATGAGCAAACCCTGGTACCATTATGCCATACACATCCATTTAGAATTGTGTATGGGTGTTCACCGTCTCTTACGTAACTAAGCAAAAGCTTGCCCCTAATCATGTGACATAGCAACTGTCTCGATAGTCTGAGGAATTCAAATTTAAGCGGTAACTTGTGACTAAACAAGTCATTGTACCAAACATTATTCAAATGTAACTCGCAAATGGCTTATTATGCAAACATATGTCTGTATAATACACATAATGTTTTACAACTTTTCCTTAGTTGCCTCAAGATAAGGAGCACCGGTTCTAGTCTTAAAGAATTGAGGAATGTGAATGAGTGGAAAATGCATCATCGAAGGACCAACGTCCCACGAAAAGTGGAGGTCGGGTTAGACAATACACTCTTTGCAATCATCTTGCAACAGAACACGGAAGAAAGTTCTGTTTAACTGCAATCTGATAGAACTTTGAAAGATTACATTCTAAAACACAATGTAAACTATAAGTAGGCCTAGTACACAAATACTTGGCATTTCATTTGCAATGTATCACTCAGTACACATGTGCACATATAGAACTGTATAAAATATTACAGTGAAGTTAGTTTGCAATTGGACATCGGACATTCACGAAGTTTGTACAGCACATATCTACCTTGGTATTTCGAAAATTTGACTATGACATAAAGGTTTACACAGTGAGTGTCGCCCCTTCCCTGATATTGGACATTCACATAGCTTTGTACAGCAAATATCTACTTTGCTTTTTCGATATTAGACATTGGACATTCACATAGGCTGGTACAGTGAATTTCTACTTTCTATTTCGATATTGTACGTTGGACATTCACAGAGAGAATGTCTCCTTAATTATTTCAATAATGCCCTCTTTTAATAGCAGATATAGACGGAAGGATGAACATCACATTATATGTACAATATAATGCTGACTCCGCTGTATACAAAATGGGATCAGTTTTGTTTTCTGAAAAAGAAGCTACCTCAGCGACTGACACGGTTCTTTTGGGAGGGGTACGTTTTGTGTAGACAAATCTCTGGTCTTAGTGAGAGGGCTGGCTGTCTTGTCGCGTCCAGATAATGATTTCATAATTTACAACTGGACACCGTAGGGAGTCAACCGGAGTTTGCACACAATCTCTCCCTCCAGATGTCCGGTCGATGCCCCAAAGAAACGAAATTAACCACCCTCCGCGCGGAGATGTTAGAACAGTCTTTCTGGGTAAGCATGGCTTACAGACGTTGTTTGTTGTCAAGTAATTTCATAAAACTAAGTCGTGGAAGGTAAAGTATTATCTTTGTAGTTTTCCATGAACGGGGGAAATCAGTGATTGTAAGTTTTGTTGTGAAATCATTTGAAGTGTTTTATTTCAGCTTCTAAAATGAAATCGCCAGCAGATGAATTGCTACGTCAATAGCAACATTGATACGTCAACTGAAGCTATGTTATGATCTCTGTAACTTTTCGTATAAGTACTGACACTCTAACAACTATAGGGTCAGAATTGACCTGGATTTCTCGTGCCATGAGGGCCTGAACCATTTCCGGGTCATGCTGACCGGGGAAGAGGTTAAACAATCGATTCTACGTCAGTTTGACCCATTTCTGGGTAATTTTGACACATATTTCGAAATGAGTCAGGCCCCGGGACCGGTTCAATCCTGACCCATAAGCTTTTAGAGTGTATGTTTTATTTACATGGCAGTAACAATTTACAAATTAACCTAATTTCGGACACCTGTTTTTATCCACACTAATCAATTTAAACCTTTTTCATCTATTTCACACTATGTCAATGATTCAATTGTACATAGACCTTCGGCCAATCATGTTGATGCTTTTCCAAATATTACTTTCGCATAACTCAATCAACGTGTAAAGAGTCCCACTAGGGGGAAAAGTAATAATAACTAATAACAATCTCATATAAATAACAGGTCATCAATTCCTTTAGAATATACCTTATGCATATGACGTCATTTGAGTAGGGCGCCCTCGCCTAGAGGTCAAAAGGAAGATGTTCATTGGCCAGTCATGTGCGCCGCGCGTACAAATCATCAGCGCGTTTCCATTGTTTCGTCATCAGTTTACCTCTAAGATGGCGGCTAGATGACGTCAATGCATAAGGTCTATTAGCACCTTGTTTTGTAGGGTCTCAGAGTGACAATGAAACCATTATCCACAGTGATGTCTAGAACAATGACTTTAGTTTTGAAGCCAGTAAATCATTCAAAGGGTAAACAAGAAAACTTTCGCTATCAAGGTAAATATTTATTTCTAACTTTATTTCTTAAACATTTTTTTCTCAATGCTATTATGGACAGTCTAAATTTATGAAGGTAGGGTACCAACCAGGAACTTTGTTCATGTTGACAATTTAATGATTTGGGTTTATTAAGAATTTGGCTTTATTTCAACTGCATGTTCAAAAGGGGCAAAGGAAAGAGCTGTTCCATACAGCTGAAACTTTGATAAATTCTGAATAATTTGGGGTTGAACAACTTAAAATTAACTAGAACGGGATTTGAACCTATGACCTCCGGTTTAACGCGCCGGCGTTCTACCAACTGCGCAATCTAACCCTATGTTGGTGGTCTCCCCATTTTGTCAATAGCTTTGTTCGGGGTGCACGTCAGAAGCCATACAACCGTTAACTGCCGTGTAGCCTGTCCATAATAGCATTGAGAAAAAAATGTTTAAGAAATAAAGGGATCACATTTACGATACAAACTGGGAAGCGGCAGCCATGGGATCACCGTAAGAGGCAGCGACTTTTTTTATTTCAAATATCGAGTTATAAACCACAAGGGAAAATGACTGGGTAAATTTCATTTAAAAAATTATCCAGTCGGTTTCCCTTGTGGTTTATAACTTGATAAGTTCTGAATGTCAAACTTCGGTTATTGTGACACTCATGTTTTTAATCGGGTCGTTTCTCTTGGAATCAAGCCACCAGCCCAGTGTCAGCATCTTCACCATTTCCTTCCAGGGTCTCGCTCAAGAAAACTTTTAATACACATCAATCCTTATACGACGCTCTGTTGCAAAGAATGTTTGACATTCAGTCCAACAGAAAATATCAAATCAGAAATTATGAAGAAGGGGAGATAATATTTTTAAAGAAATTTGACCCCATCAGGCTTATCCCTTGGACAACATGTCATGTCATGTTTTGAGATTCCGTTACACTAAACAGTAATTGATTCTAGCATCACAACTTTGACGACGATACACACAAGGAGCACATTTTATAGATATGATTGGGCTAAAGACGAGAGGAAAATAATCAACGGGCAAGTTTCTTATCATGGCTGCTTCCTTCTCTACAACTACAAGAAGCCATTCTCTATCATGCCCCCCCCCCCCCTTTTTTCAAGCGTTCCTGAAACCATCTCAAGGCCTCAGGAGTATGCAGCACCGAAAGTCAAACGAGCGCACAGGTTGCCAATCGTTCACATCAACAAAGCGTACCCGTCAGCTACCCATGTCTCCTGGATGATGTGGGTACTTAAAGGCACTGTACAGGTTTGGTAATTACTCAAAATATATATTAGCATAAAAACTTACTTGGTAACGAGCAACGGAGAGCTGTTGATAGTATAAAACATTGTGAGAAACGACTCCCTCTGAAGTAACGTAGTTTTTGAGAAAGAGGTAATTTCTCACTAAAATAATAAAAGACTTCTGGCCAGAAGCCTTTTATTCCTATCTGAAAGTACACTAATTTGTACAACAAGGGTGTTTTTTCTTTCATCATTTTCTTGCAACTTCAATGACCAATTCAGCCCAAATTTTCACTGGCTTGTTATTTTATGCATATGTTGGGATACACCAAGTGAGAATACTGGTCTTTGACAATTACCAAACGTGTTCAGTGCCTTTAAAGTTAAATGTCTTTACCAACGACACTTTAATAGTGTCATTACCGGGACTCGAAACTATGCAACCTTAAAGTCTGAACTCCTTATAATTTTGCAGCACCGGAAGATAAATGACTGCACAGGTGGCCAATCATTCACAGCAACAATATCTATCCTCTCAGGCACCCAGGTCTTCTGGGTGATGGTAAGCACTTATAGCCAAGTGTCTTGACCAAGACACTTAGTGTCATTACTGGGACGCGAACCTATGCAACCCTACAGTCTCAAGTCCTTAGGAGTATGCAGCACCGGAAGATACAAGACTGCACAGGTGGCCAATTCATTCACAGCAACAATTTCTACCCTCCAGGTACCCATGTCTACTGGGCGATGGAAAACAGTTAAGTGTCTTGTCCAAGGACGCATAGTTTCATGACCGGGACTCGAACCCACACTCCGATGACTCAGCAAGAAGAACAGCTCGGCTAATGAGCAGGCACTTTATATGGTTAGAATTACACATACTGCTGCAGAAGATATGTGCGTCCATTTCAGTCCGATTCTACACTTCTTCGGAAGTCTTCTCACCACATCCAGTGTGAAACACTGTACAAATGTTTAATATATTTTTTTGAAATTGCAATTTTTAATGTACTTTTTGCTTTTATATTTGTCTGAAACTTGTTGTGTCATTCCTCTTATATAGAGAGGTATTGTGGTTGTTGATGTATTTTTGTACTGAAATGGTAAATTTTTACATATTGTAATTTTTGTAAATATAAGTTATTGATGTAAAGGCCGAAATGAATTTCCCGTTTTTGTGGATAATAAAGTAAATTGAATTGAATAAACACTCACTGGAGGATCAAGGATCAGTCGTTTCTTTAGGGAGTAAATTTCCTCAAAGTATATGTTTGTTACTATTATAAACACACCTTCCAACCAACCTGTCAACATGTAATCACATTAGGTGGTCACGGTTGAGTGACAGAAATGAGAAAACGGTTTTGCAGTCACTGATTTTGCACATGTCAATATTCACAGTTTATATTTGATTGAGGCAATCGAAATAAGGAACAGTATTTGTGGGGTCTTCACATGCTATTCTTCGACTTTGACAGCATTTCAGACAACAATATTCTGGATGATTGGTATGGTAAAAACTGTACAAGCAGTGAGCTGTCAGACAGAAACAATATTATTTCCATCATTTCGATAATTTCCATTGCTGTACTGTGTACATGATCTCAGTTCGAAAATGGTGACTTTTCTCTGCGGTCACAGTTTTGTATACATATAATGAGTACATTTTGTCCGTAATTTTTGAGCGAAGATACCGCGTACTCTTCTGCCTTCATCTTTCAATATTCCTATGGGTTTAGAGTTCCGTTTTGGACCCATGAGATTTTGGATTAGAACATGAATCTTTCATTTAACCCTTAACAAATATTCTTAGCAAAAACCTCACACCCTTTGCATTCGATGAGTCACGACAAAACCTCTGCCAACTTTAGCGTTTCTAATTAAGTGGCTTACTATCTGACAAACTACAGGTGCGATAGGAAGAGATTTTAAGGGTCAAGAACGGGGTTTGTGGGGGTGTTAAGAGGGTGTGAAGATGGGTAGTGTTTGCGGCGGAAATAGTGTTGTTTTCACTCCCTTGGTTCGTATATCGTATTTTGTCCACCTGGAAACAAGTTGAAGAAACTGACTGGCCAACCAAGCGTAGTTATACGAGTTTAAGTAATTACAGTCTCTACACATTGCTGTTTTAGACAATTGTCTTAAAGATCTTTAAATCATGAAACACTACAGAAACTTTGTTTAATCAAGTTTAGTCACCTTGACCATTGATACTCAATCGGTCAGTGGATTGAACCCCGAGGTTTATGACCTTAACCCGGACACCTTTACCATCAACGCTTCTCTGCACCCAGGTGTTGAGCACTGTCCATATTACTTGGAGGTAATCCGTGATGGACAGATGGAAATCTGATTTTCCACCATGGGTGTTGTCACATACACCGAAGACAGAATCAAAATTAACATCTAAGTGTGTTAAAAAATAAAAATAAAAATGAAATTGTTATTTCAGAAATTAGTGTTATTTTAACACCCTATGCTGTAAAGTTTGATTCTTTTTGGTATCTACACATTGTAACAACAGGTACAGATGGTGTCAGTTTTAACACCCCAGTTTTTTCAGAGTATTGTGTTTACATGAAATCCTTTCGAGTGTCCAGGGCCCAACTTCATGGCTCTGCTTACCGTAAGCAAAGAATCAGTGCTTACGGAAGCAGGGAATTCCGCGCTTACGTCAAGCGTATATTTCACGGGTTAGCATAACAATGTTGCTTGTGCGCTTGCGTAGTCCACGTTACAAGGCATTCTACGCTTTACACAGCTAGCGCAGAAGTTCGGCGCTTGCTCGGTAAGCGGAGAATGGTGATTGCAAGCGCAGAATTCGGCGGTAAGCAGAGCCATGAAATTGGGCCCTGGCTACAAGCCTTCGACCATCAGGATTGTGCCTTCACAAAGTTTATGTTTAATATTATTGGTATCTTTATATATGTATATATGTTTTTAAATCATAATTACGAATTCCTTTTTAATTGTTCGTATTTTGTATTACCTTGTTATTTTGTATTTGACACTCCAACCCACACAGACCCTTTTTGTAACGTACCCTTTTGAACCCAAACCACATACTTCAATAACGCCTGTCTCGGTATGATTGACTATACTGTTTGTCCCTTTTCGTAATCAAATTTTCGTCAACAATTACTTCAAAAATAAATTTCGTAGAATATCCCATAAAAATGCTCACACTGTCTATAAATATTTGTGAAAATATCCTGTTAAAACTAATCGTACAATTTTACACACAATTTTAGCCTAGTTGTAGCTCAATCAAGCCACAAACGACATATGATAAACCAATATAATGCACAGCAGCTCAATAAAACAATATATTCAAACAATTAAATGAAAACCACACTGTGTCAAACCCTATTAATACCACACAATGGCAAATTTCCATGAAAACAACCAGGGCGCTTCCAGGGATAATTGTTGGCTTTTTGCCCAAACGAAAAGAAAACTATTAAATATGGCACCAACTAAGAAGTGTAGTAATTTTTGTGAACTAATTTTGGTTAAAACAAAAATGGTTGAGACCACGTATGACGATGACGATATAATAGCCTTAAATGGGCAAAACCTCAAAGAATAGAGTCCTCACGTTTGGAAAGCAAGTTTCCTTAAGGAACATTCCTCTTCGATATGCTGGCCAATCCCTACAGACGCAAACCACTTTCCCCACTAAATTCTATGGTCAAAGAGCCTTCAACTTCATTGCACCTTCGTTATGAAACGACTTGCCTCTTCACATTCGCCAAGCTGGCTCTCTTCAGATTTTCAAGGGACTTTTAAAAACTCATTTGTTTGAATCTTTATTTGTGTAACTTGTTTTATTTTCATTTCTACGTTTTATATTTGATGTTGCGCAAAGAGGCTCCTGCATTATGCACTATATAAATATTTCGTATTATTATTACTATTATTCATTATTGTTGGAAGAGGACAGGGGACAGGAGTCCAGATGGAATGAAATATCATTTACATTTATCAGTACTGATTATGAGACTTGCCGAACATACGAACAAACAAACACCCCAGCACTCAGAAACAAACATTAGCAAAACCCAACACAACAACATTAACTCTGCACGATTTCATCATAATTGTGTCAGTGCAAACAAAAAGAAAAGTATAAATAACAATTAAAAAAAAACACTGCCATTTACGTAATACGATAATTTGAAAGTGCACAAACGTCGTATCTCGTCAAAATTATC
Source organism: Leptasterias polaris (assembly GCA_037783415.1). Classification (NCBI taxonomy): domain Eukaryota; kingdom Metazoa; phylum Echinodermata; class Asteroidea; order Forcipulatida; family Asteriidae; genus Leptasterias; species Leptasterias polaris. Next base: position 792,963 of record JAZGTN010000038.1, read on the forward strand.
ATGTACGTACCGACAAAACCCGAGGCTTCGAGATACAATTTTGTTTTCACGGAACCTCTCTCGTGTGATGTACAAAGTTATTGCAGAAATGCTCTCACTGCAAGCTACTAAGTACAGAATGGCTCTCGCGCAAGATACGAAGTTATTGCAGAATTGCTCTCAGTGCAAGCTACGAAGTTATTACAGAATGGCACTCGCGCAAGATACGAAGTTATTGCAGAATTGCTCTCAGTGCAAGCTAAGAAGTTATTACAGAATGGCTCTCGCGCAAGATACGAAGTTATTGCAGAATTGCTCTCAGTGCAAGATACGAAGCTATTACAGAATGGCTCTCGCGCAAGATACGAAGTTATTGCAGAATTGCTCTCAGTGCAAGCTACGAAGTTATTACAGAATCGCTCTCGCGCAAGATACGAAGTTATTTCAGAATCGCTCTCAGTGCAAGACACGGACACATTGCAGGATCGCCTTCGTGCAAGATACGAAATTATTACAGAATTGATCTCAGTGCAAGATACGAAGTTATTGCAGAATCGCTCTCATGCAGGCAAGATACGCGAAGTTATCAGAATAACTCAAGTGCACGATACGAAGTTGTTACCGAATCGCTCTCAAGAAACATTATTACTCGTGCGGTATACAGTTATTACAGAATCGTGCAAGATACGAAGTTGTTACATATTCACTCTCAAGTTACGAGTAATTACAGAATCGCTCTCGTACCAAATACGAAACTATTACAGAATCGTTCTAGCAAGATACGAAGTTATTATTCAGAATCAACATTCTTACAAAGTGAGAACGACGAAAGGAACGAACGCACCGACACGACGATATTGAAACCATCATTTCAAGTCCTAAACGTTTCCAAACTAAAAAAGACCGGCTCTGAGCTCAATCGTACAGTCGTACTTTAAGCAAGAAAGTTTACATCTGTTCCCGCGATTCAACTCTATGTGATCTGAAAGATGAAAACATATTTTGAAGATCTGCCAAATGAAAACCTCTCCTCCTAAGATAACAGTCTGTTTCTCATTTGGGAACATCCTCCTCCGCAAACATCCTCAGACGAATTACAAAAAAACAATGTTTCTGGAACTATAAGGGTGATTTCCTACGGTTGGTTTACCTTGGTTGACCTCAATCTGTTTGGGTGTGTACGCGCGATGGGAATGAGGAGGGTTTTATTGCCGAGATTTATGTTTAAGTGCACCATTAACAATTACTAACCATCTCCGTTGCTCACTTTGTTTTTGAACATCAAACGTTTTATGCTTAATTATATGCCATTCATGCTGATAGTCTTTTTTCAACCCCTTCAGTCATCTGACAAAGTCTCTTGCTAATAACTGGCCAATAAGTACCTAATATTGTTTTCACGTAGAAAATTTATAAAATTATTAATGATACTACTTAAATTAAGAAAAGAGATTACGAAGGTCAACAGAAGAGGCGTGTCAGGAAATATTTTGTGTGTGAATATTCTGCAAAGAGTCGGTGGTAGAAATGACTATCCTGCAGGGCATGGGAGGGGTGTGGTGTGTTGGGTGGGCTGACGAACAGTGCATGGTAGGTGTTTTGGGGTGGGCTGACGAACAGGGTATGGGTAGGTGTGTTGGGCTGGGCTGACGAACGGAGTTTTAGGTGGTGTGTTGGGGTGGACTGACAAACAGGGCATGGGTGTGGTGTGTTGGGGCGGGCTGTTGAACAGGGCATGGGGGTGGTGTGTTGTGGTGGTGACTAACATTGCATGGGGATGGGGTGGTGTTTTGGGCTGGGCTGACAAACAGGGTATTGGATGGTGTGTAGTGGTGGGCTGACGAACAGGGCATGTGGTGGTGTGTTGTGTTGGGCTGACGAACAGGCTTTTGAAGGGTCCCCACACAATTCTTTCGAAACAGTAACAACGGAGTATCACTGAAAAGACACGGCAAACTGCATAATTTCAGATGGGAGCAGGCACACAGCTGATTATTATTATTATTGACATTTATTTCATCGCTGTCCATTCATCTTACATAATTAAAGTACATAGTTTAACATTACATTCAGTTACACAATAACATATTTATGGTAAAGTAGGCTATTACATAATTGATTAATAGCAGTTTTGTATGTAATAAGCGGTCGGACAACAATGAGGTTCAGGTGAAGTAGTGGCTTTTGTTCCTTAACCTATGGACAGACAAACACAAAAATAACAGCACCAGCACATATTGTACAGACAATAGACTTGACAGACAAACACAACAACGGCTAATGTAAGGTGTGTTGAAAGATAACAAACCTAGGCAATGCAGAAACAGTCATAATCTATGAATATGCATCAAGTAGTTCCCTTTTCAATTTTCTTGTAAAGATAGGCAGAGTAATATATTTTTAAATTGAGTGACTCAGACCATTCCAGAACCCAATCCCACGTTGAACTAAACTCTTTTGGTATAATGATGTTCTTTGGCGGGAAACAAACAAATTTGTCTTTGCAGTACTTCGAGTATTGAATGAATGAACTTTTGAAGTTAAAGTGAAAAATGAACTAAAGCAGCTTGGTAATGCGTCAGTCATAAATTTATACATAAATTTACCCAAATTAAGATGATAAAGGTCGATGATTTGTAATATTTTAAGATTGGGGGCATGGATCTTACTTGAGTAAAACAGCTCTTAATCTTGATGACCTTACCAATATGTTTTAGTCAGAGAACAGAGGTAAGCCCAGAAAGTAAAAATAGGGCGGGTCAGGGCATCAATTATCTAATAACAGATGGAGCACAGCACTTGCATATTGGGCAACGTAACGGGAGGAAAAGAAAGGGAGGTCATCAATCGACAAATGGTGAGTTTATCTTGAACAGTAAAGACTAATTCATTTGGGATTTTCTGTACCACCAGTGAGGGGTGAGAAAGAAATACAAAAATACAACACTATTAAAAATTAAAAAAGAAATTAATAAAGAAATAAACAAAACAGTAAATGTTTCAAAGAGATGAACTGTAATCATCGTAACTGCTAACTATTTTTTGTATTTCATTACTGCCCCTTTACAAAAAACACAACACTAAATAAAAATAAAAGGAATAAATAGAAGTAAACAAAACAGTAAATGTTTCAAAGAGATGAATTGTAATCATCGTAGCTGCTAGCTATTTTTTTGTATTTCATTATTGCCCCTTTACAAAAAACACAACACTAAATAAAAATAAAAGGAATAAATAGAAGTAAACAAAACAGTAAATGTTTCAAAGAGATGAATTGTAATCATCGTAGCTGCTAGCTATTTTTTTGTATTTCATTATTGCCCCTTTACAAAAAACACAACACTAAATAAAAATAAAAGGAATAAATAGAAGTAAACAAAACAGTAAATGTTTCAAAGAGATGAATTGTAATCATCGTAGCTGCTAGCTATTTTTTTGTATTTCATTATTGCCCCTTTACAAAAAACACAACACTAAATAAAAATAAAAGGAATAAATAGAAGTAAACAAAACAGTAAATGTTTCAAAGAGATGAATTGTAATCATCGTAGCTGCTAGCTATTTTTTTGTATTTCATTATTGCCCCTTTACAAAAAACACAACACTAAATAAAAATAAAAGGAATAAATAGAAGTAAACAAAACAGTAAATGTTTCAAAGAGATGAATTGTAATCATCGTAGCTGCTAGCTATTTTTTTGTATTTCATTATTGCCCCCTTCAAACAAATTTAATGAATAACATAATGGTCATTAATTTGTAGAGTAATTAACCTCCCTTTAAGAACAAACTCAGCATCTATTAGGAGTAGCGCTTAAAGGGACACAACGGCTTCCTTAGGCTATTTTGGCTACAAATTTGACTAAAAGTAAAACATGACCCCAAAGGTCTTCTAGGAATGGAGAAAAACGGTTCCTAAAAGGAAACCATCAATTTTGGCCGTTTTTGAGCATTTTTCAAAAAACGAAGGACACGTGGGTTATCCGAACCATATTTTTGGTTCGGATAACCCTCGTGATCTTCGGAGTTAGTTTTACTTCCAGCCGTATACAAATTAATTACTGCACCGAATTCAACTCTGTTTTTTAACAAGTAGGCTATTCATGAGTATTTGAAAAAAGAAAGAAAATACGTATTCAAATTATGGATACAACTTGTAAATAATTACAAAAAATCGAACGTAAGATTTTATTTCAGAGAGTCCCAGCAACGGAAGCGTGTTTTACAGTGCACAGCGTGGGGACGAGCTATACGCGTAACACAGGAAAATAGGGAGGTTTCGCACGCGAACGGATACGCATACGCATACGTTTAGCTATCCGTAACCGTTAGCAGCCTTTCTGTTGTTTTGCAATCCCAGCGTTTTGGTGGCACTGTTCGCTGTTCCAGCACAGCACTTGGTGGCGCTGTTCAACATGGCATCCTCCATAGACGAGCTTATGTTCATAATCATAGCTTTAGAGGAAAATGACGAAGAAACAGTGCATTTTTTCGTATTTCAAAGTCTTTAGAAATCAACAAAATGACACGTACATGTTGAGTGATTCATTTATTTTGATACTATTCATACATATTTGGAAACAAATACAGGAGAATTACTAGAAGTTCGAGTTTTCCTACGTGTTTTTTACTTACGTGTAGCAAGCGGGATATCAGTGTCGTCTGCACGTATATACGGATAGCGAGAAGCGTATGACGTCATAATGATGACGTATCCGTCGCATTAACCGTATCCGTTCGTATGCGAAACCTCCCTAATGTCTCGGCGGGGCCAGCGTGACGGAAACCCCCTAGCCACGAGATAGCTGTACCTGGAAGCTCATGAACATGTGGGAGGGGTAGGTGGCCAGACCACCAACTACATTGTTGTCATTGCGGGTTTGTTAGTCGGTAAACCTCGCTGATCGAATCTGCTGTTTCAAAATTGCAACTTTTCAATGCTCTGTGTACGTTCCTTCCCCCGGTTGGTACCGAATTTCTTGGCAATTAAATAAGATTTATGGGCTAGTTAGACTGAACAATTTGTGTGACAAATAAAATAAAAACGAGCCCCCCCCAAAAAAACCAAAACAAAACAAAACAAAAAAACCCGGAGCCCCTGAACAGGGACAGGTGAAAAAGAAATTATAAATTAAGAGGTGGAAAAAATACCTCACTCGAAATTTATTTTTCCATCTCTCGACACACGAAATTCCAACAAAATCATTTCGTTTCGTCAAAATATTATTTAACATAATCAAAATATAGTTTTGTCACATAAAATAGTATTCTTTATTTTGTGAACAAAGTGTGTTTTTCTAGGCAACGAAAAAGATTTACCCTAGATTATGTTTTTGTTCCCTCGAACATGCTTTCTTTCCCCCGAAATACGGCTTTGTTCTCCAGAAATACGCTTTCGTTCCCCGAAGATACGCAGTCGTTTCCTCGAAAAATGATTTTGTTCGCACAAAATATACTTTCGTTTGCTTGGAATATGCTTTCAGTCCCTAAAAATACGCGTTCTTTCCCCCGAAAGGAGATTTCGTTCCCTAAAAACAAGCTTTCATTTCCTCGAAATACGACTTTGAATTGTTTGCCCGAAACATACTTTCGTTCATCCGAAATATGCTTTCGTTCCCTAAATATACACCTTCGTTCCCTCGCAATGAGATTTTGTTCCCCAAATTCCTCTTTGTTCCCTCAAGATATTTAGCTTTTGTTCCCTCAAGATAGCTTTCGTTCCCTGATGTCCACTCACACCAATTTGTTAAATTTCCTTTTGAGGGGCGACTTTGAGAGGGGACGAGTTTGTATGTGAGGGGGCGACTTTGCTACGGGCTACTTTGTAGTTGGTGACTTTGTAATTGGCGACTTTGCTTGGGGGCGAGTTGACTGGTTTCCGTGTCCGTTGTTTATACACAATTTCAACAGATGGATAACGTCGACTGGATCCTCATGCCTTGCCGTAGTAAAACATTTACATAAACAGAGCACCAGTCTACTTGCAACAGTGCACAGCATGTATCCCGTAAATTTGCACTTGCAACGGCTGGTAAAGCGTATACGCTGACCTTTGACCGCTTTTGTTGTTTTTCAGTCATTTCTCGTTAATTACGTGACATTTTTGTATAAAAAAAATATAAAAACCATCTAGAAATAATAGTCTTTGATTCTACTTGACTAAATTACGTAAACAGTTAACCGGTGTGTCCCTTTAATGAAGCGAGTGCCATTGGATCACAATCGAACAGGTTCCAACTCCAAAACAGGAAGCATAGTCACATGAATCTGTTCCTAAACATCCGCAAGTGTCTGCTGGGTATTTCAATCATCCAGAGTGCTTGTCAAATAATCACCAACCAATCCAATACAATCATCCTTTCCCAAATTTCGGCAAGAGAACAAAACTTTGTTGGGATTTGTGATTAATTTCCAAGTCTAGTGTCTAAACATCACTGTGTATTGCGTATAAGCACAGTAAAGTGCAATTGTTTGGAAAATTGTACCAGAACCTATACTTTCGCATTTTATTTAACACAACGGTAGCATGAAGAATAAGAGTCCACAGCTTTCTCTTGAAGACAATTAGAGCACACTGATTGGAACGTCAAATTGTTAAATAACCGATTGTGGTTCTGAAAAGAACCAGTGCTGTAACAACTTAACATTTCAATCGGTATTCTCTGATTGTCTTGTTTAATGTGTGTTTTCCAATGAAGAAACGTCGTTGTTTACATGTGTATTGTGTTGCAGCACACCTAACTCAATTGTATCTTCCCCATGCAAAGTTTAAAATCCTACTTCAGCCTTTAACGGAATCTGTTCACGAGCTAAACTCATCAGCAGAGAGATTGTTTCTGACGTGCTCGACAAGAAATCTCAGTTAATAAGCATTGCTATATATAACTCGTTGTAAGAACTTCAAATATCATGATCGCAAAGAAGTTGGCAAAGAGTGAACTCAAAATTTACAATATTTCACATGTCCTGTATTAGAATGTCAAGGCCTGTAAAACAAATGTATATTCAATTGATAATGACTTATCATGCCCATGGTCTAGACAAAAACATTATTGCATACATGACATATTAAACAATCGCTGGCCTTGAGATTCAATATACTTGGTACACTTTCAAATATATTTCATTCTTATTACAACTAACAGGCCAAGTACATTTGCCAGGCCACCCCCCCAAAGTTAACAACCTTTCAATATATCCAAAGAACATACAATTCAAAAACCATGTCTCACTCATCCATACGAAAGTAGGCCCACGAATTCAGCATTTCCAAGAGACGAAATAGTTCAAGAGAGTTATAACCTACCTTGTTTGATACCAGGTTTAATAATGTCCGTGTATAAGTTTACAGAGGTAAAGCTACACGCTATTTCTTAACGTGTGTTTTTTAAACATTGGATTTTGTTCACCAGTGACAGTGATAAAAGACTTATTGTTTTTTACTTATTCCTAAAAACTATAGCATTTCAAGCAAAACATGTAAATCTTTGAACATTTAAAATATCTGATGATGTAATAATAATTATTATGTGTTGATTCGTGTATTTATTTATCTATTTATATTATGCAAAAAATAAGTTAGTGGCCTGACGTTTCGACCCTAGCAGAGTCTTTCTCGAAGGCTAAATGACAACACACAACACACATACAAGCAGACAAGAGTTGCAAGAGTAGTCAAGTGGAAATACATGAATAGAGAGAGTGGAGGGAGAAAAGCAGAAAGCATTCAGAGAAGGCAGGGGGTAAGCAGGGATTATGAAAACAAAGGGGGGGGGGGTTATTATATATAAATTACTTTATGTATCTGGGCTTTAATTATATTGTTATTATTTATATTATATTTATATTTACATGTATCTGTTTTCATTTTGTTTTTCTTTTGCTTGTTTTTTTTAAATATTCTTTTTATTTATATGTATGTATGTATTTATACAATTTTTTTTTCTTTCTTTGTTAGTTATTCTTTTCTAGTTAATTTTCTTTCACATTTATATATTGAATTTTTATTTTCAAATAAAAAAATTAAGTTATTTTATATTTTCCCTTTCCTGTAATTGGCGGCTCGTTCGCTGTTGGTTTGGACAATAAATACAAATAAATACAAATACATTGATATTTGTAATCTTACGGATGTTGTACACAACTCTTAAGAATTTCAGTTCGCACCGGAAATTCAACACAAAAGTGTAAAAAAGACAACAACAAAAACACTCTATATACGTACGTTTTGCCATCTGCCTCACGCCTAGATGTGTGACCTAACTTTTCCGTCTAGTTTAAAGTCGGCAATTTGCCCAATTATCTTATTAAACCATCTTCAATTAATTGCTTCAATTAATTGGACCCAACACACCCATACTTACTTAAGAAGCTTACGTTTTAGGAAAAGTTAATACTTCGACGCTTTATGTTATCTGTTGATATAAGCTCTGACACAGTCTTTCCCGTGGAACCATCTCGAGTCACTGTCAGAATGTCATAGCGTAAAGCCCTTATGGATTTGAAGCAACACGCGAGGCTGCCGCAGTATCTCCATTATACAGACGTGCATCTTTTTGAATACACTCATCATCTTAATAAGCAGTTTCCACTGTGAAGAGCAAGCAACACCACTGCACTGGGGACCCACTGCACTGGGGACACTGCGTGGCTGGATGACTTGTGTGACTGGCACCAAATGAATAGCCGAGGGTATAATGAGAGGGATGGGCTCAGTGGGTGGGGTCAAATAATGAGAGCAACGATATTCTTTAAAAACAACCGGTTTGCACTGTTAAAATACGACAGGAACCCATGAGAGACAGGGACTCTATTTCTAAAAGAGCTCAGATTGATCTTAACTGTCTACCAATCTTAATTACTGAGCAAAGTGTGATGCCACAATACAAATCACTATGGTGGTACTGACAATCAATTATTAGATGAATCTTAGTGCTTTGTGAAATCGAGCCAGGGATTGAAAGCACAACCTGGGCTGGGTTGCACAAAGCACTTAAGATTAATGTTAAACGAGTTGTCAATATCACCATAATAATCTGTATTATGACATCACACTCTGCTCAGCAATTAACTCTTTGTGAGATCGGCTCTGGCACTCCAACAGCACTATAAACAATAGCACATTAGAACAACACAGTGACACTGTCTGGAGCAACGCGATCAGTAGCTATTGGAATACCTTTGAACATCAATGATGTTGTGGAGAAAGTTTGGGTAGAATAATAAATCACCAGAAGAATCAAAATCAAAGGGGGCATTTAAAAATTCCACATCAACAATTTCACCCATTTCTCTCATGTATAGTGGAAGTGAAAGTAGTGTTTAGTTCAACCAGTATGCGGCACCTGAATGTAACAAGGGACGTGCTTTTAGTTTGGGCCTAAATGATGCCCCAATCTTATTTTTTTAATGTATAGCCCGTGCCTAAATGCAGCGCGAGCTATGTCATATACAGCAAGGGTTACATACAGGTAGAGAACTGGGCTTGGTTTAGGCATGGACTACTTTCAGTACGCAGGATTTGGACTTTGTTTTAAGTTCGGGGTTTAATTAGGTTCCATGCAGCATTAGTGTCTCGGGCTATTTTTGCTGCCAAACAAATTAAGAATAACACAAAGTTGTGGTTCATTATTGGCAGCCATGCACAAAAAAGAAGTTGATTTAATTATGAATTACATATTGATAAGTTTCTGCATAGGGTGAATAAACATGACTAAGGAACACACATGAAAAGGGAACATTGTACACTGAATTTCAATCTGATACAACCAAGTACAGACTCTCATGGGGGGTCCATCGGTGATGCATTCAAGATGTAGCGTGAAATTGGAACAGCACAGGAAGTCATAGTAATACTTGACATAATAATGCTCTCCACATTCAAGAGGAAGACGTGACAGAGTGACATGTTTGGTCTGAAGCTTGAATACTTTGAGTAGGATGGAGTTAACACTGCAAAACATTGATCAGAACCAATCATGGGGCACTTGGCTAGCAAATCAGAGGTGCTACTGCCATTTTTGATTGTACTTATTTGATGTCACTATACACTGGAGAAAAATCACGCCATGGGCACAATCTGAGACCCGGGCCAGATTTCATAGGGCGGCTTATTGGCCGATTTTGTGCTTACCGCGTGACTTTCCATTTCATAGCACTATTCACCGTAAGCACATGTGAGGAATGCTAAATTCCAGGTACTTACTGTATGAAATGAATAACGTAACAATGCAAATCCATAGAGGACGCGCAGGATGGCCGCCTAATTTTCCCCTAAACTGTGAAATACGCTTAAGCTTATTAAGCAACTTTGTTTTGCTTTAGTTAGCACGAGAAGTTGCTTACCGTTCAGGTGAATTATTATGGGGACGTCTTTTTCTAAACATTATACGCGTATCAAAGTTATCAAGTAAGCTTTCGTTGAAATAGCTCTTTTTCGTAACAAATTAAAACGTTTATCTAAACTCAACTGATCTCCCACGCAAACAAAGCGAACAAATTAGTTGCCGCCTCTTCCGGGAAACAAAAAAATGACCTACTCGTTCCCAAAAATGTTTGAGGTTCCTGCATACTGAACATTTTTTATGGTTGTGGTTTTATATACTGCGTCCGACCAGCGCCCGACCAGCGACCTCGGCTACGGCGATGTTGGCGGTAGTGATAGCGTTGAAAATAAGCCAGTTTCAGCAATCTGGCCGATCCACTGACGGAGCCGTCAATTTGGACGCGGCCTTTTTATTCCCTTTTCGCTCGTTATCCTTTTTGTCAGGGAAGAAGAGGCCAATCCTAATCCAATTAAAACAGCTCTGATTTGACCAAAAATGATGTCATTTTCTCTAAGCAAGTTCTCAAACAATTTGCGATTTATTTTTTCATAATCTAATAATGGCATCCCTATTGGAAGGATCCCCACAGAGCAGTGCCTCAAATTATCACAGGAATTATACATTTCATATGGTCGCTCTCCACATCAGTATAAAATTAAACACGGAGCGAGTTATGGAAGAAAATGTAGTCTACAGGGAGAGCATACTCAGTGATTTCGTCTGGATTTTATACATGATTCATGAAGTCAATCGCGGTCACGTTGTACTCATACAAAATGTATTCCAGGCAATGACTGGTCCTGAAAGTTCATACAGCTATCTGACAAAACAAAAATTACAAAATTGTTTAGAGGAAACAGGTGTCAAACAAAATACATCATGGAATTGTCTATGGTAATCTACCTTTACTGAGCTCGAGAGGTACTTTACATAGTAAGGACAAAAAAACATCATCGTTGAATTAATAGTCAGAAAGCTTACTGACTATGAAGTTTAGAACCATTTTTTTTCTTTCTGGGAAACATTTTCCACTGAAATAAATTCATGTTTGAGAAAACTGTATCTGAAAACCTAAACAACACAGACAAAAAACAAACAAAACACACGCTGAAAATTGTGCATATCATAGGCCCAAATTTTCAATAGTTTGTATTTAATGGATATGGTTGTTCACATAAAACATGAACACTGTCTGCACACTATTCTTTTCAGCTCTATACCAATCGTGTAAAAATACCTCTAAGTTTACCTATTGGTTTTGTGCTTCGAAGCTCCATGAATTTGCCCATTTACTCTGCAAGAAAATTATTCAAGATTACCTTCACTGACAGTTAGTACACCAAGCTAAGTTAAAAACAAACAAACAAAACAGGAAAACAGAACAATCAACTTAATTGTAACCATCGCTGTTGCGATCCATTGCGAGAAACAGTTTTGAACAGAGGTTTGCGGTTGTCACCGTGTACACAAATATCTTAAGAACTGCGGTGGTTCTGAGAAAAAACATCAATGGGTGTAACTGCTCGACATTATGTTTTGATCGTCTTGAGGAAAAAAGCGAGATAAGGCAGAAAAACGTTTCCGAAAACAATCGAAGCATACTAATCGAAACGTCGGGCTTTTATACTACCACTTCTGTTTAGAATTGCTCATTTTATCAGAGAGATGTCACACGCAAAAACTTCAAAATTCAAGAGTAGGGTTACATTTATGCTGGTGACTGTGTAACCTGTAAACAAAATTCACAATTTGACCGAAATGCGACAATTTTTACAGAGGGGCGATCTCAGCTTCAAAGTACTAATATAGTTACCTAAGTTGACCCTCAATTTCTTTGAAAGGACACAAAATGCACCGTCACTATTTGGTGGAGGGAGTTAGAGAAGTGGTTCCAGGATGACTGATCAGTGGATATCTGGATTCAAACACCACGTCAGAGTTATTCGATTTGTCAGTGTATGTGCCTGATCTACAACCCGATGCCGGTGAACATTTTGTAGGCAGACACGAATATTGTCTTCGGCGGAATCCAGCCCCCTGCACGTAGGACCAGACCGTCTAGATAATCTTGATATCCTGTTCATCAACTCATCTCAAACACACTGAGTCACAAAAAATTTCCCCAAGGGACACTGATGACAAAATGCTATCTCTTTTTAAACGCACTAATTTCGTTTGTTTATCACTAAAATATGTTTCACTTCCCACACAACTCCCTCCATGAGACAATGAAAACAGTGTTCCTTCAATAAGTTTGGATTCTAAAAGTTTGTGTCACAATAATCTTTGATCTACAGATTGTAAAAAGTGGTGAATATGATCAAGAAATCAAAAATGATTGAGGGATGTTCTTGCAAGCCGAAGCACCGTAGTGCATGCTAGTAAACAGGGTGCACCAAACCCAATAAGCTCGCCATAGAGATCAATGCGAAATAATAATAATAATAATAATAGTTGCTTCTTATATAGCGCTCAGGTCCGTCACTCAGTGACGCTCATGGCGCTTCAACATTATTACCCCTGGTCACTGGGCCATTTTTGTGTCATTCCTTTAACCATCTCAGCTCCCTGGGGAGTATACAGCCTGTGCTGCCAAATATGTAGCGCATCAAGCTAAATCAATCACAAGAACCATCTCTGCCCTCACAGGTACCCATTTACTCCTGGGTGATGAGAAGCAATTATTATAGTTAAGTGTCTTGCTCAAGGACACAAGTGTCACGACCGGGACTCGAACCCACACTCTGCTGATCAGAAACACCAGAGCTTGGATCCGGAAATGGAAATGCTAAATATTCAAACATACTCACAAGTAGTTCAAATTGTCTCTTTCAAACAAACACAATATTATTGTCTGACAACTAAGACTTCATTTTGCTTTTCAATGTTCTGGTAGGCTAGCCATTTGGCTTTTGAGCTATAGGCTCATCCAAAAGAAAACCACACCCCTGAACGACTAAACTGGCCAGACCCCATCTTGGAAAAATGACCTGACACACTTTGGCAAAATAGGGCCGTTTATAGAGGGCTAGTGTTCCCCCAAATACTCCATGTTAAAAGCCATCAACCCCAGGGGCACACAATTTGACAATTTTCCAACAATCTATAAAAGCCATGACATTCAAATCTTTGATGGGCTTACATTTTATATAGTATGAAGCTCCGCGCACGAGTTTCTCTTTATTTATGGGGGTGCACCCATCATGGGTGCCTGCAAGGTTAAGATTGGGTATATGGGGGGGAGGGGGCAATGTATACAAGGCGGTCGCTGTTGAAAGATTGAGCCAAGTTCTCCCAAGCGCTTAAACCGGATGGTTTCTATACCGGCTGTTTCCCACCATGCTTAGAAATAATTATGAGTTTACGCACAACACTCTTACTGGCACAAAACTATTAAGGAATGGATTTACCAGGTGGTCTACAAAATCATGATTTTTTTTATGTGATTTTTTTTTATATCAACTTGCCTGGTGTGGGCAGCACATTATAAGTTATAACAATACTTTTTTATCAAGAGAAAATAATTTAAATATTATTAGCAAAGAAACAGATATAGGCTAACGTCACCGTCAACATAACTGTACATTAAAAGGAAACGTGCATCACTAACTTTCGAAAGTAAATTCATTTGAGTCCTTTAGTTTCCGTATCTATAACAGGTTCCCTTATGGCAGAGTAAGATTGTTCCAAATCTTTGGTCCAGCTACACTGAATGCTCTTTGACCCAAAACTTTTGTTTGCACGGGGAACATTCAAAGTGACTGATGTCAAGTGTGGACCGGAGAAAACGTGGAGGAGTGTAATATGACAGTAAATCGGAAAATATATATAAGTAGTTTTGGTCAAGCGTTTATAAACAAAAAATAGCAAGTTTAAAATGAAGTCATTTTCTAATCGGTAGCCAATTAAGTTCCCCTATTGATTAGTATGCTCCCTCAAAGGGTGTTTGATGGAACATACCAAACGAGCTGCACTGACTATATTTGTAATCTTTGAACACTGTCCAATTCATATGACATAGCACCAAATAAAAGAAGATTGTCATAGTCAATACAAGCGGTCCAATTCACCGGACCCAAGCTCTGGTGTTGTCGGCAGCAGAGTGTGGGTTCGATATCCGGTCATGACACTTGTGCCCTTGATGAGCAAGGCACTTAAAGGGACACGTTGCCTTGGATCGGACGAGTTGGTCTATAAAAAGCGTTTGTAACTGTTTGTTATAAAATACATATGGTTAGAAAGATGTTTTAAAAGTAGAATACAGTGATCCACACAAATATACCTCGAAATTAAGTGGTTTTCTTTTTACTTTGCGAACTAAACACGGTCGGCCATTTAGTGGAGTCAAACTCCACTAAATGGCCGACCGTGTTAGTTCACGATGTAAAAGGAAAACCACGCAATGTCGAGGTATATTTGTGTGGATCCCTGTATTCTATTTTTAAAACATCTTTCTAACCATATGTATTTTATAGCAAACAGTTACACAGGCTTTTTGTAGACCAACTCGCCCGATCCAAGGCAACGTGTCCCTTTAACCATAGTTGCCTCGTAAAAAGTTGGGAATGTAGTGCATTCTGCTCTACCAGCCAGGTTCCTAGTGGATGATACCCATGCCTACATCCTTGGTGAAGGGGGTAACCCTGTTTCAGCCCCAGGAGTAGTTGGTAACGTGCCCCTGTGAAAGTTGATTTTGGGTCAATAGCCCATATCAGTAAAGTGTAGCCCTCACCTTGAAGTGGCCGTCCTTGGCCTTGTGATGATAGGCGATCTCTTATAGAAAAAAAGACAAACAAAGAAAAAAGAAAAACCTTGACAACATGATGAAGAGTATCCAGGTCAATAGCTACTTTTGATTTTCCTTGTATTTCGTAATATTTGTTCAATATTTACCAATCTCGTACTACGTCTTTAACTTTTGATCTGTAAGTTTAATTTCCTGTATTTGACGAGAACCTGCAGGTGCCCTTTTTACCTCCAAGGTCGCAATCCGTCTTAACATCCACCTTAGAAACCCGAAATGGCCATCACAGAAAAAAACACACAAAAAAGAACCCGATGTAATTATAATGGAACCTGGAGACGCCATATATCTATGGTCAAGTTGAACTCTGACCCCACTGGTTTGAAATTTTAAACTCAAGGACATCACCATTGGAAAATGAAGCACACGGTCAACTTAACCAACCAAACAACCTTGGCTGAAAACACCAAACTCCATCACAATTCTACTTAATTGTCTCACTGAAGACCACGAGAAACATATCATCAATCACAATGACAACAGGTGGCGAACAACTGGTGGCTACACACCTACGTCAAATTAAAGACAGGGTGTACTTTCTGTAATTGTCAAAGACCAACATCCTCACTTCGTATATCCCAACGTATGCATACAATAACAAACCTTTGAAAATTTGGCTTGTCACCGAAGTTGCAAGAAAATAATATATAAAAAAACACCTTTGTTGCACAAAATTGTGTGCTTTCAGATGCCTGAGAAAACATTCAAGCTTGAAGCCTTTCTCAGATTCAAAATCTTTTTAGAAAATTACCTCTTTCTCTAAAACTACATTACTTCAAAGGGGTCCACTTCTAACACTGTTTCATAATATCAACAGCTAACCAGTGCTCGTAGCCAAGTAAGTTTATACGGTCATTAATTTGTTGCACTAATTACCAAAGTTATAGCCTCCCTTTAACTATGCCCAATCGAGTACTAGTTCGAACTCAAACTCATGTAAAAACGACATCTGTTTAAACTTGTCGCGCGTTATAAAAGTCTCCCCGTAATAAATACAAATTGTTTTAAGGGCACGGTTCCTGTGATTAAGTGTCACTGTCTGAAACGTGGCGAACCGAATCCAACCGCGATTTCAATTCACTCTGAGTCATTGGACGCTTTTTAATTGCCAGACATTCCTCGTGATTTTTCCCCCAGATGGATATAAACAACTGCTTTATCCCTTTTCCTATTTCATTCGTTTCAACGTGAGAAATCGATTTTGAAAAGGAGATCTAGGCCTATAAGTCTTAATCTGGTAGCAAATCATTGGTTGAGAAGGTAAAACAATACTTTGAAGGTCAGTTTTAAACAGCTGCTCGAGAAAATGTTATATTTTTTTATAAGACTAACCTAATTCTCATTCACTAAGTCTTCATTAAACACAACATCCAAATCAAAAGGCTTCAAAGTCATTCGTCAAGTTTTGGTAAAAGCACAGAGAGGGTCCTTCCTCTATGGTGAAAGCAACGAAAAACTGTTCTGTCAAGGGGTTTGTTAGACCTTCATCCATGTGGACATCTGTGTCAGGTACCCTTCGTACGACAGCGATGATGAAAGTTATAATTATCATGCCATGAAAGGGACCAGACTGTCTTTTCCTTCCAGCCTCGGTTTGGTTACATTGGGTTGAATGAAAGAAAAGCAAGATGGCCGCACCATGGCAGAGGTCACTGCGTCAAGTTCACTATTTCGATTGCCGCGATGTCCTCTACTTTGGCAGTAGGCCTATATCAGAGGGACAGAGATTTCCCAAGTATGAACTGTATAAGCTGCCAATAGGCCTATTTTCCATTGTGGATTAGCTGAAGATGTTTTAAAAAAAAGCTTTGCATAGTGTGAATAACACGAAATAATTCTTCGGAAGATGAGTAAAAATTATCGAAACTTCGAGACCATCCCAACATGGCTCTTTTTAGAGCAACACTCCTCCCAAAGGAGATTTACATCACTATGGTTACTATACCTCAAACAGATATGGCAAGAGCTCCCAGCATTAGTATCTTACAATCACGGAGATTTTGTACAACATTCAAAGTTTCTACAATCAGGGAGATTTTCAAATTTGCTTATCAGAACATAGACAGATTTGTGTATTTTCCAGGGAGAGTTGTCAGCTCTGTTACTACATCGTGGTCATGATCACAACCTTTACTTTGTTCGGCAAGAATTTGAGTTCTCGGCAAATGGAATGGTGCCCCATCAATGTTCAATAGACTGTGCAAGTCTCGCGCGCATTCGAACTTCCGGGATCGGACCATAGTGGTCCCAACCATCCATATGGAGTTTTACGTGGGCGAGATTTTGTTTCGTCAATTATTTTAGTTTAACGTAGTTTATGACCTAGAAAATTATACATGTTGTTGGGAATGTAATACTAAGTGATAACAAAATATGAAAGTAAAACCAATTCAACAATATAACGAAGAAAACCCGAGAATTAAACTTGACCTCAGCTTCCGGTTATTGCAAAAAATTAAGAATTTGTGCTCGCCTCCGATCATAAAACTTACGTAAACGCTTGTTTTGGATGCGCAATTATAATCGCCAGATGCTGTAATTGCAAAGCAAACCCTTTTCATTGCAGTATATGGTTGTTGAGGTGTCAGCATCCTCTTTAAACTGCGATACGGGTCCATTTAAGACCCGTTTGACCTTCACGAATCCGACAATCACCTAACTCTACGTCAAAATGTGAACTCCATCTGTCGGAATGCATCCTTATCTCTCTACAAAATCGGAAAGATAAGAAATCTCCTCGATAATCACACAACTGAGATCCTTGTCCACTCCTTTGTCACCTCTCTTCTTGATTCTTGTAACTGTCTCCTCATCAACCTCCCCAATAAAGACATCGCCAAGCTTCAGCGAATTCAAAATTCAGCTGCCAGACTAGTCTCCAAATTACCAAGGCAAGAGCACATCACTCCCACTCTACAGGAACTACACTGGCTGCCCGTATCCCGGAGAATCCAGTACAAAGTCATTATTCTAACTTTCAAAGCACTTCATCAACTCTGTCCCAGCTATATTTCTGAACTTGTTACCCCTTACATACCCACTCGATCCCTCCGTTCTGCATCTCAACACCTCATTGAACCCACGAAAGACAGGACCAAGTCATATGGATCCAGAAGATTCTCATCTGCAGCTTCGCATCTCTGGAACTCTCTCCCCACTACTCTCCGAACCATCACAGATTTAACTTTCTTTCAATCGCAATTGAAAACATACCTGTTTAAAATTGCTTTCTAATGTAATGTCATTCAAACTGTATTATTTTATTCATCAAATTGTTTTTTCATTACTGTACCTGTAAAGCGCATTGCTATTTTCTTCGAAGATGAAATGCGCTATAGAAGTCTAGGTTATTATTATTATTATTATTAAAAAGTTAACATCAAAAAAGCATCCTTGTCCCAGAGTTTAAATTTGTTTTCAATAATAATTAACACACTTTTTCGTAATTTTTTCAAAAGCTAAAACTAATTTTATAAAATTGTTATGATTTATTTTAGTTGTTTAGATTTTGTCATGAGATATAATTTAAAACAAAGATTTGATTTCAGAAGTAAAAATGCTCTTCGTTTGACGTGTTCTCTCGTTCGGATACGCGCGAGACTTGCACAGTATTAGTGGCAATGTCTTTGTTTCATACAAGGGAAGAGTTCTAGGAAGTATGTTGAGAAGGCTATGGATTCTCTCCGAGTGACAGTAAAACTCCAAGGCAAAAAAACATTGTCTTAATGTCTTCGCGGTGGGTCTTTCAAGAAACGGATTGTTCTTAAAGGATGGAATGACGAAAACACAAGGAGTCGTTTCAAAGAAGAGGTTAATTTGTAGCTTTGTAGCCTGAGATACCGGACGCGTTCGAAGTTGCGTGTGTCCCAGCATGCCGAGACGATCATCACAATCACTCGGGCGTTTACAGTAGTACACCCTCCCCGGGAGACAAGTGCCACTGGACCCCCAAAATCCCAGTGCGGAAAGCCACAATTTTGTTCCCACTCGTGGAAAATAGGCAGAGATAATTTGAAGATAATTGGCGGTACAGTATCTCTCATTGAATTGTGTTTCTGGCTCTGCACACCATCAATGGAACACAGTTGGATGGACTCCTACGCTGAGGTGAAAACCTCGCTGCTTCGGCTGGCTTATGGCATTCCGGCAATAAATGACAAACTGTGTTTCTAAGCATGTAAAACAGGTGCGTCGACTGAGGAAGGTTTACACGAAAGAAAATACCCAGTCCCTGGATTCACAAGAACAATAACACATAAGTGCACCCAAGGGTATGACCTACATCAATGTTGCTGTCATTTTCCACATCTTACATGCACTCTATAGCTAAGCATTAATGTTGGGAGGTCCATTACACTTCGGATTCAAATCGGATTTCCCTGGTAACACCCACCTTTTTATACCATACCCGATATGGGGCAGATGGTATCCCTCCAATGTTACCATACTTTTAACACACTCCTCTCCTCTCGTCAGAGCTGTGTATTGAAACAGTTTCAACATAGAGGGACCAGTTTTCTTCGGACACGTGGTTGCTGTATGCCATTTTCGGTCCAAATGCAGCAGAACTCAATGGGCAGATTAGTCCGGCATCCTTTATTCGTCAATGCGTTTTTTGAGACAAAATGGCTTCTAATCGCAAAATGTCACAACTCTCTCAATATAATTATATAGACCTTATGCATATAGCGTCATTTGAGTAGGGCGCCCTCACCTAGAGGTCAAAAGGAAGATGCTCATTGGCCAGTCTTGTGCGCCGCGCGTACAAATCAGCGCGTTTCCATTGTTTCATCATCAGTTTACCTCTAAGATGGCGGCTTGGTGGCGTCAATGCATAAGGTCTATTACCTCTTGGAAGTATTACCCCCCCAAAACCCCCCCCCCCAAAAAAAACAACTAAAACTAAAAACCACAAAAAAACCTCCAAAGAGTTCCTGAGATTCTAAGTACAGAATGAAGACACAATATGAAGGGGGGAGGGGGGGGGGGGGGATGGTTATACTATGCCCCATGCCGAGCACCAAATTCAACATTTCGCAAAAGCGAAAGTACACTTTAGCCTCCGATCAACCCCAGTCCCCCAGTCTACACCACATACCTCCCCAAGCATACACCCCCCAAAAACAGAACACGTAAAGATGTGGTGAACACCTGAGTTCACGGGTGCCAAACATGAGTCACATGACTTCGACAGCTGATGCTCCAAAATTCTCGTTCTGATTACAACACTATGTCAGTAACAAGTGAAGGTTCGTGATGGTATTCAACATGTCTGCGAAAATAAGTGAACAAAAATACACCATCTATATCTTTTCCAGCATGAATCTATAGGTTTCAAATGGTTTGAACAACAACGAACCTAGTTTATTTATTTATTTATTAATGCAAGTTTGCCCCAAACAAGGCTAAAAGCCACTCTTGGTAAGGGGCTACAAGAAGACAAATATTAAAGATGAAAATAACTCAGGGAAGGTAAAGGTAGGAATTGATATTCCTCTTAAAACAGTCTAGATTGTAGGATGGGGGGAAACATGCACCAGGCAAGGAGTTCCAAAGAGATGCAGTACGTGGAATAAAGCTGTTGGAATGGCTCTTTGTTCTACATCTCAGCAAAGCAAGAGTGTACGGGTGAGAAGAAGCAGAGAGCCTGGTTTTACGCTCAAGCACTCTGATAGAAGGAACCAGGTCAGACACACTGGTGGCACATTCACCATGGACATAGCTGTAGAAAAGGCAGAGGATGCATGGCTACAAACCTATTTAGGGAAAGGGGTTGTAATGCTGACTGATTGTACACGGTTCATACACTAGAACGGATCCTCCAGAGAAATCATTCTGTCTGAAATACTGTCATAACCGAATTGGCACTCTTTAACAAAAAATACAACTTAAGACCAACTATGGGTCTTTTAGCTTTGAAAATATTTGTTTCGATACACACCGCTTTGTTGCGGGTGATTAATTATTGCGCAATAAATATTCGATTGGGATTCTAAGCTTTTGTATGTACTTCAATAGAACTCAAGCTACTATATAACAACAGTAAGCCGACATTAAACGGCAGTTCCCAACACATAATCACAGTGTGCTGTATTAAATTACACACCCACAGCCCCCTGTGGAGGGTTTCAGGGTGCTTGGAAGTCAACAGCTTACAACATGAGAATGACGAAGGAAAAATAACTTTTCTGAAGTAGCAGCAGCTGCGTGTATATAACCCAACTGTTTCTAACGTAATATGCTTTGCGAGTAAGTTGTACTGGCCCCTCTTCATTATGGTATGGATACACTTGCTGAAGACACGATGACCTCTCATGACCTCTTGATAATGATGTCTACTAACGAGGTTTTGATGGGAGCTCATAAGCGAGTCTGTTTGAGCCTCCATGGTTTGAGCAACTGGTTATACATGGACTCCCACCTTAGCAATGGCAGCGGACTGATAGTGATATAGTACACTAACCTCGATTCTGCACTCATTTGGCGGATGCAAACCCTCATCCGTTAACCCCCTTGGTGCTGAAGTGGGGTTTCCCATAGTAATTCTTGCTAATCTTGTGAATGTGACATTATTACAATTGCGCAGTGTGAATGAGGCTACGCAGTGATGGTGTGATGACAGCTACCATCACTGAGCAAGAACAAGGGCAGATCAGCGCGCACAATGTCAGACTCATTGAAGGCCCTTTCTTGACTGGTAATTTAAACAAGACAAGAGCACTTGAAGACATTTGTTCATACACTTTACTGACTTCAAGGCCATGTCACATGATGCAACCAGGCAACCAGTTCAAGCAATCTCCAATAATAACATTCATTCAAAAACAATTTTTTGTCTTGAGGATATTATGTTAAAGCCTCAAGAATGAGCCTCTTGTGCTATTAAAGTGCTCCTTGTCCATGCGGTGCAGTTTGTTGCCTCCATGATGCCTGAAAAATATGTCATGTAAGACATGGCCTTTAGAGACCTCATTTCAAAAAATCAACATAATCCAACCCAAGAACGATGCCAATGTTTTTGTATCAATGATTGATTGAAATCAAGGAACCCTAGTTGCACTGTAACCCAATGGCTTGAAGATACATGTGAAGGGAAGATGATGAAGAAAACCTGGTCCACTGATACTAACGTAAAAGCGATAATTGTCCCCATTATATAACCCACCCCCCCCCCCCCCCCCCCCTCCCCCAAAGAAAAAGGGAAGAAAAAGAAGTAATAATAAATAAAAAAACACCAAACAACAACAACCCCAAAACACAACAACAAACAAACAAAACAAAAGCAACAAAAACAACAAACCGCATTTGTTATTTAATCTCTCTCCGAATCGTTTGCTGCCGCAGAGAGTATGAATTTTCATGTATTGTTATTGAAAAACCTTTAATAAGCTAAACGTTGCAGTACCTCTGGTTCAATCAATTACATTGAATTTCATTCGCATTTATTATATTTAGTTGGATTTCCGGGGAGTGGGGACGACGACACCACGCACAAGTCTGATTACTTTAAAGATCTACTTCAACGATAATTGAGAAATAAAACAGATTTCTTAATCTCATACGTAATGTTATTAAGTATTCTGATATTTTTTTCGTAATTTTAACTGAAAAAATTAAACCTTTCTTGGGGTTTTTAAAAACTCGCGCGCTTCCATGGCTCCCTCCATAGGCACTGTGCTTGTCCAATACTATAGCACTTGCATTTACGCGCACCACAAACCCACTATAGGATACGTGCGTGAACCAGCGAATGATGACGTACTTGTTGGGACGGGAAACCAGGAAGTAGCGAGGTGTCGTGTGTTTACACGGTAACTATGTATGATGATCTCATTATTCGAAGACATTCACCAAGTTAAGACGAGATAATTTACCGTCCTGAACTCATGTGCTGTCGGTGGATGTACTCGGAACACAAATAAGAATCCAGATGTGAGTTTTTTACCGATTTCCAAGAGATCCTGTCCAGAGAAGGGGGTGGGTTTCGTGACCAACACACGGAAAAACTTCACGTTGACAAAATGGACAATGATTTGTAGTGCCCATTTTACAGACGACTGTCGGGATTCAACATCGCAACTAAAACAACAGGCTTACGCCAGGGTCAATTCCAACCATGAAAGCGCCAACTACAGTGCCATCACATGCTTCACAAACGGAGAGTCAGACTGGACAGGCACAGAAGCATCAAAACATATACTTCTGTAGTAGCATAATACTATATACAATAGTTTTAAATGTTTGTTGATAATAAATAGCCACAGGTTTCATTCAAACTGGTCATCACAATATCACATCAAGTTTGTGAAAAATGCAAAATTAAACAAGTGGTATTCACACCATCAGCACTGGTGTTTTGTGGTAGCACTTTGATGGCTTCGATAATCTGCTCATAAACACAGGGTGTTTAGATAATCTTCCAAGTTAGCTGGTGGACAGTACAAACGAACTATTCAAACCTAATCTCCCCACTCCAAGCTGTGTACAATTGGGCTTTGTTAAGATCTCGTTTGTACTCTTAACCTTTTGAGGAATCCTAGATGTATTACAACTAGATCATTTAAATAAAAAACAGTGACTGCTTAATTGGCAGTTTGAAATTTCTAGATAAATGCTGTTTCCTACAGCGCCATTTCAAATGCTAATGGTACAAAGCCCAATTGTACACAGCTTGGAGTGGGGAGATTAGGTTTGAATAGTTCGTTTGTACTGTCCACCAGCTAAGTTGGAAGATTATCTAAACACCCTGTTACGTTGACGTTAATGGAAATATATAAGTTCGCGATCCTCTGCGGCCAGTGGCTCAAACCTACATGTATATGGTTCGGCAACTCCCCCAGCTTCATCAACGCCCTCTTCGTCTTCGGAGGAGCTCCCTCAACCGTCAGAGCTATCCTCACTATCAATACTATCATATGTATTTACTAATTCTTCTTCGTCTACACTATGTTCCTCCCACGATCCGCTAGTGTCTGACATTTTGTTTTCGTAACCGTGAAAATAGCTATAGACGCGTACAATAAACACACTCCGCTGCGCGGGGGGTAAACAAGCCGTTTCCACTCATGTACGTCATCAAAGTCTATGGTATATTTTCATCACGTGACACGCTGTTTCCAAAAACTCGCTATGAGGAGGGGGTGAACGCTGGTCAAAATGACCCTTTTTTTAAATTACGCAACCACCGCTAAGGATTTTCTTTGAAATATACGTAATCATGAAACACAAATTGATTGGATTTCGGCAAAGTTTAAATTATCTTAGTGCCGTTGAAGTAGATCTTTAAACATAAATGTATTCTTGCAACACAAAAACCCACATTTCTACAGGTGTTGTTAATTGGTCATGTCCTGATGTTTGTGTTTCTATCTCTATTAACCCTGTTTTTGCTTAAAGATAAACAGAAGACATCAAGGGCGAGGAAACGGAGAAGACCGAACCTGAATATTTCGAAATGAAAAGCGTCTGCGTTGAAAACCACCTAGACACTTCACAAGGTCATTGTATACGGTAAACAGACATGACTTCCTGCTAGTGCTAGATTTTTGACCAAAACGTTAAGTGGATGTTCCTGTGGTAAACCAAGGGCAAGTTCTCGTCCAAACTTTAATGATGATATCAAAATTCTTTTAACTTGAACTTCACCAAACTGACCTTTCCGATACAAAATCTTGACCGCTAAGTTTAGTCTTTCAAGTTTTAAGCCACTCATGGTGGGATGGCACATTTTAATTATGATTATAACGTCATCATATCAGTTTCAATGAAAAATGGTTATTCATCTATTCTAGTTAAAGGACTATACTTATACAGGATTGGTATAGGGCTGAACAAATTGTTGCAGACAGTGTTCATGATTTGTGTGGTCAACCATGTACATGAGATAACAACCCTGTAAAAATGGCTGACAAGCTCAACTTGACTGTTCTACAATTAAATACAAATGACAGGATTGATAAATAAAAAATTTTTGTTAATTTTAAAGCTAACTGAATATTAGCTTCACACCAGTACCAAACTACAGAGAAACAGCCCATCAGTCAAGTTTGTTGTGTGTAAGGCAGCACAGTGCTTACGAATCAATAGCTTGTTATTAATTAAGCTATTAATTGTATTATTATTTTTTAATAAAGCAACCAAATCTGAAATACTGTTAATTTCAATAAAATAGCATTGGATCAAAGAGCCACCAATCACAATTTTTTTATTTAGTTTGATTGCCTCATGAAGAAGGAAAAGATAGATATAAAATCAACTTTTGAACTAGGCCTATATCTTTTTGTAAGTTAGTCCAAATCTTGAAAACATTTGTCATGATTTTGTTAATGCAATTTGAGGAACATGGAATGCGGGGATAACCTGCCGCTAAATATTGGCTAGTTTAGAGCATTAACGTCACTGTGGTTTACCAGTGACCGTCGATAATGCGTTTGTGTTTTCGTATTTGTTAGACTTTTTGGAATGTGTTTTTAATAATTTCCTTTAAATTGTTCCCCGTTTTTGTTTTCATAGCAAAAATACATATATGTTTGTTGTCCACAACCATGTGGTTGGAAATCATTATATAGACACTCAATTTCAACTGGGCATACCAGTTATCATGTTCTCAAAGATGGTGATATTCACTCAATAATTTATTGCTTGTTTGACCTTCAAGTAATTAAATTCAAACTCTTTATAAAACAGTCTAATGTTTTGAAACGTTCGAAACACCAACTTCCGTAGTTCCGTCCGTTGGAAAATCAGGAACTCATTTTCGAGAATGACTGAACATGTGTCTAATGATGTTATTTAAGTGTTATCTTTTGATTTTTTATTCCCTAATATGAGATGACTTGATAACCCTTCCATCCAGTAAGTCTACGGATTCTGATTTCGAGCATCCCCTTGTGGTATAGGCCTATTCCTTATCAGAATCAATGAAGTTGAAATAACACAGACATCATTGCTAGACCATGCGATCATCTATCGGTAATTTAATAATATCATGATCTTTAATACTCGACCTACTTAACCTATTATGTAAACATGTATCAACATTTAGCTGTTTTAATGTCATGCGACTTTTATATTTTGTCTGACAGTATAACAATATTACGCAATCCAGAAAAGTCTTACTTCAACCAAGAAATCGTACACAAACCGACTTATTTGGGCACTTCTTTATAAGGAAGACGGACGAACAACAACGTTTTTATTCGGGATGTATACTGTACCATTCTAAATGTCAGGATTGTGACTGGTGTTGTATCTCGTAACAAAACACACGGATCATGGGAAATAAGTGAATATTGAACTTAGTTCCATCACGCAAAAATACAAGGTGTGTATAACTAGCTTCTTTGCAACAACTATGTGCAAGTGATCTCTTTTTGGATGTGGTTGTTCTGAAAAGAACCAGAGGTGAGATAGATCTCGACGTTTCGAGCAATGCATTATGTTGTCTTCGGGAAAAGACGAACATCCTTTAACACTGTTTTCAAATACCGGGACATATATCACCCAAGTTCTTTTCAAAACCACCATTTATTCTGTCTGAGAATAGATTGCTTACACATGACTGTCACCAGTTACTGTTAAAATACTTTTAACTTCATCCACTATGCAAAGCTTCAAATTTGACTTAAAAAGAAACTTATGTCAAATTGAAATAGAAAACAATTGTATTTCCCCTGCTTCTGAATGATTTGATTTCAATACATGCAACCATTACTATTCAGCTAACCAATTATGACTCGTCTATTAAGATTACTTCATAGCAGCCCCAATTAAATTATCAAACTGACCAGACAGTAATTACATTAAACGCTCTAATCCTAACTTGGCTGGAGTTTTTGTGCGCACGATAAGGAACTGGGTGGGGCTCATCAGACTCGATGGCTACTTTCGAGTTTTTAGCCTCGTAATCTCCTATTGGGAAATATTGTGCAACCTTTTTTTACTTGTTTCGATCAGCTGCAACTAAATGATACAGTCTTTACAATTGACTCGGGGATGTTAAAATTACTCATCAAGCATGACGCAAGAGGGCAGCATTGATTACCAGTAGATGTTACCTCTCTTACATTTAATTGCCAGTGTGATGCAGCTATGTCACTCAGAGCGCCAACAATTTGGCAAATCCAGCTTCATTGACAAATAGTTGGTTTGTTCCTACCAAAGTAAACACAACCAGAACAACAGCTTGTCTACATTATAGTTTTGTCTGTTTGTCACAAAGAACAAAGACTACGATGTCAACATGAACAACCGAAAGCTACAACAAATTGGCATGACTAAATAAATAAGTTCACCTGATTAACTTAATTTAATTATTTTTGCGTAACTTGTTTAGCGGGACGACGGAGGTGTGGTATTAGGGGTGGACGGGCAGGAAAACAAATTTCAGCGCTTCATTCGAGCTCTTGGGTTCGGAATGTTTTTAACAGCTGGAAATTTCAGGCCCTCTTTCCTCAAAAATGAACTTCAAAGAAAATGGATTGAATCCAATTTACGGCACCCAAGTCTGTGAGAGTGACATTATTCTCAACATCTGGAACCCGTGACTGCTGACAGTCAGTCTGGCTGTTTGTGTTGGGCAAGTGGATTTATTACATGAATTTAATTACAAGTAGCACTACAGCAGAAACACCAAATCGGGGGGGGGGGGGGGGGGGGGGGGGGGGGGGGGTGGGGGGGGTGGGGGGGGGGGGCAAACTGAAATTCAAGCGGGCGGAAATTAATATTTAATGTACTTTTAAACTACTGAAAATGCATTAACTTTCCACTTTTTCCCCCTTTACAAAAAATTTTGAAGAAAATCATCGTAGGCCTAATCCCCTTAAAACAGTTGAATAGAATTGCCGAGTTATGTCACAGACTGGACTAAGGTAAAACGCTGAAATTGGATTTTTGTATTTACCTGTTGTCTCAATTTCCACAGAAACAATAACTTTTGGTCATTTGTGAAGAAGAAAATTTGGTATTTTTTCTTTATTCGTCCCAGTGTCTTGACTCTGTCAACTTAAACGTGGGTTTTTGCTGAGACTTCACGCTGAAAAACAGGATGTTTGTTCCCGACACACTGAACTAGAACATGCTGCGTTGCCTGGATACCACCTTCTCACATGCAATCTCAAACTTACAGCAATTAATGAAAATGGAAACATCACTTTTGGTTTTATGTAATCGTTGTGATAAAATGATTGAATCTGGGCCAAAATTGAGCCATAATGAACCTGTTTGCTCTTCTCAAGATTGTTAGGGAAAACACTTTTAAAAATAAATACTGGAGATTAGAACGGATTAACAACTCAGGATAATATTCTGTACGTCGGTAGACAAGTCCTGAACTCGGATAAGACAGGAAATCAGCTAAGTTATAGATTAGTACTTCTCTTATATGAAACTCGACTGGTTAATGAAATAGTTATAATAATATTAGCGCCCTAACTAACCAGAGAGAGAGTGACACAGCGCTTAACACACAACATTAAACAAGCAATAAAGGATTAAACAGAATAGGCAAAACACATGTGTGATTAATTAAACAATTTGAGTTTTGAGAGATTTTTTGAAAGCTGCTACTAGAAGTGAGTTTGAGTGGCGGATACTGATGTGGGATAAAGTTGTTCCAGAGTTTTGGGGCAGCAGCGTAGAAGCTTTTGTCGCCAGTTACGAACGGGTCACTTAACTTGATGCCTTTATAGTGTGTCAATATCATACTTTACCGACATACACATTTGCAGACGGATTCAATTGTTGAGACTGAACTATAAAAGGCTGGATATAATTTTGATGATTGTCAAAAACCAGTATCCTCATTTGGTGTATCCCAACATTTGCATGAAATAACCAACCTGTGAACGTTTGGGCTCAATTGGTAATTGAACTCGCAAGAAAGACAACCTTGTTTACATAGAAGTGTGTGCTTTCAGACGCCTGAGAAAGGCTTCATGCCTGAAGCCTTTTCAAATTCAAATTTGAGGGTGAAAAATTACCTCTTTCTTAAAATTACATGACTTTAAAGGGGGGTCGTTCCTAAAAAGTGTGTTATAATATCAGCAGCTCTCCAGTGCTCTTTACCAAGTAAGCTTTGAGTCGATGGTCATTAATTTTTGGAGGGCCTACCAACGGTATAACCCCCCCCCCCCCCACACCCTTTAAACAATTATACAAAATTCCCATTGTTGAAAATCGTAATTTCATTTGTCACTCTTTGCTGATGAAGATATGCGTACAAGTGTGAACGCGGTGATAGGGACCCATTTGTTCACTTTCGATTTATGGATGCAATAAATTTACATTCAACTTGGGTGGGAATCGAACCCGCGACCTTACGCATTCTAGAGCAGGGACAGCTAAACCGCAAGACCACCATGCTTGCGTACTTGGCTTACGTGAGGCCAGCGTTATGCCACACACAACAGGGGGGAACTCTGCGCAACTTGCATTACCATTGCAGAAAAGTGATTACATTCCTGCAGTAGGTAGGTGTTAAAAGAAGAAGTGTAGTTTAGGCCCGCTACCTTCGGAAACATAAACAACATGCGCACTGCTTTGTAAATACAGTATTAATTAAAGTGTCCAAATAATAAGTTTGAGTGTTTTTTTAAATGTATTATTCATAAAACCAATAGCTGGCAGCGTGTTCGATTAGGCCGTTGAATAGTTTCAGTTTAAGTTTACTAAGCGTAAACCCGACAACTTTATGCGAATTTCTATTAATAATATAAATTATGATTATATGGGTTTTTTTTCTTTCATGTCTTTGCTTTGCAAGAAGAACAGGTTTTTTTTTGGCTCTATTGTTTCTAGGGCGGTCACCGGGAGTTACGCATCACTGGGGCTAGAGCTAGAGCAGTTTGGCTCCACGAGCGACGCCGTCAGTATACATAAGCCAACTTTGGGCTCCCCTGCAGGTCGGCATCAAAATCAACTGAGACCCATCCCGTGCATGCCAGAGCAGAGGTTAGGTAGTAGGGAAAGCCGTGTTCGCTGGCGTGTCGTGGCCGAGCGGTTAAGTGCATCGGACTCAAGTTCTGGTGGCCGAGTCATCAGGGTGTGGGTTCGAATCCCGATCATGACATTTGTGTCCTTGAGCAAGGCACTTACCCAGGGGTAAAATGGGTACCTGTGAGTGGGCAGAGATGGTTCTTGTGAATGATTTAGTCTAGTGCGCTTTGGCAGCACAGGCTGTATACTCCCCAGGGAGCTAAGACGGATTCAGGAATGAAATAAATGGCCCAGTGACCAGGGGTAATAATGTTTGAAGCGCAATGATCATTCTTTGGTATTGCGCCGATATTATTATGAAATGGTCTTGTACCGCGACACAAGGTTACCTGAAAAATGTCAAACCCACTCGGGAGCATCAGTAATTAATAAGTTTTGTTATTTGAGATAACAAAGTTGTCTTTTCCTTTGCAATACATACAATCTCTCTTCCAGACTTTTCCTCCAGTTGATTGATTAATATTATATTACAAACTAACGTCTTCATCGATCAGTCCAGCATCACACGTGCATTTTGTCATTAATTAATCTAGCGGATATTTCCAAAGTCAACAGATCTTACTGTATGATGAAGCCGCGGATTAGCGCGGGGTAAAACCTGTCTCCCCGAGTCGTAACCGTTGGTGTTAATGTCTCTTGACATCATAATCTGCACACAGACCTTGTGGGTTTGATTGGTGATCTTTGTCAATATTTTTACCGGCATCGTATGATTCACTTTTTAATAAACCATATGAATTTTTATTTTTTTTAAAAATCCATTAAAGGCACTGAACATGTTTGGTAATTATCAAAGACCAGTATTGTCACTCGGTGTATCCCAACATATGCATAAAATAACAAACCTGTGAAAATTTGGGCTGAATCGGTCATCGAAGTTGCAAGAAAATAAAGAAAGAAAAAACACCCTTGTTGCACAATTTTGTGTGCTTTC
Organism: Leptasterias polaris; assembly: GCA_037783415.1. Taxonomy (NCBI): domain Eukaryota; kingdom Metazoa; phylum Echinodermata; class Asteroidea; order Forcipulatida; family Asteriidae; genus Leptasterias; species Leptasterias polaris. The sequence continues at coordinate 823,998 of JAZGTN010000038.1, forward strand.
AGATGCTAATAAAAGGCTTCATGCATGAAGTCTTTTATTATTTTAGTGAGAAGTTACCTCTTTCTCAAAAACTACGTTACTTCAGAAGGAGTGGTTTTTCACAATGTTTTATACTATCAACAGCTCTCCGTTGCTGGTTACCAAGTAAGTGTTTATGCTAATATATATTTTGAGTAATTACCAAACGTGTTCAGTGCCATTAAGTTTATAAAAGTCATCCACTTTCCCTATAAAAAAATTAATATATATATATACCTACATAAATAAGTAAATGAAAGAATGAATACATAAATAATTAATAATAAAAAATAAAAAACCCATTAAAAACAATTGAATACAGCTGTTTTACTATGATTTGCACGGCATGAAAGTAACATTAACGGAACCGTAAACGTATTGAACCGTAAATCAACGGTGAATTACGGTTCCCGGCAGCGGGTTTCGGCGCATCACTTAGCAATGAACCGTAATTCATTTTCAGTGTATCCACACAAACGTACATGTACATATTTGTCGACCTCGTAAATGGAGGAATTCTCTTTGTACTGCGAAGCGAGGACGTCCTCGCTCTGTCGGCAAACCCAGATTCCTTTTGCTTTTTTTTTTTGCGGGTATAGATACCGCACACACATGATTGTCGATCCCGTAACTCGATAACTTCTCTTGTTTTATTCCATTGTTTGGACATCGTACTAGCAGTTGCAGTTCCGAGTAAATACATGGTTTTAAAATTAAGTAGGTTTACGGACACTTTTTGTTTGTTTGACATAGACCATTGTGTCGGACAACTATTGTGGGCCGTAGGGCTGACTATGTGTCGCATTAACCATTACGTCCGCCCTATTGAATCCGACAAACCATTACGTTCAGCTATGTCCGTGACAGAACAAGACATTATGTTCGACTTATTGAGTTCGACGGACCAATGTGTCAGACATTAAGGTGTCCAACAAAACCATTACGTGCAACTAACATTTACGTCCGACCCATTGCGTCCGACATTCTTTGTCGTACGTAATGGTCCCTGTCGGGCATAGTTTGCGATATTCTCTCACAATAAATTGCCAATCAATGACAGTCAAGGTTTACTGATCTGGGCATTAGAATACCATAGAACAATGTTGAACTTTGTAAAACATTATACTTGTTATAAAGTTTAGCATTTGGGGTTGAACAAAGCAAACATGACTAGGGCGGGACTTGAACCAACGACTCCCGGGTTAATGTGCCAGTGCTCTACCAACTGAGGTATCTAGCCCTGTGTCGGCGGTCTCCCTATGTTGTCAATATCTTTGTTTTGGTGTAGGCCTACTAAACTTTCACCAACCAATTGAAAGCATTACTGAACTTGAAGCTATGTTTGTTTTATACTCTCCTCACGTCCTACAAAAGATTAGAAATACATTCCTTATAGATAAACCAATTTTACATTTCTTTTACACAACAAGTAGGCAATTTTGTGTGTTAATCAGAGGAAATTTGCGGCTTCCACAGCAACTTGCTCCCGTAAATTGACTGCGAAGCGGAGAGGCACGTGGCGAGAACATTGAACCCCAAGATGTAACTTCCTCGAGGGGGACAGGAGTATGGTTTAATTAATCTTGAATCAATTAGGATAGATTAATTAATGAAAGTGCTGTCTCTACAACAAGTACAGATTGCCCGTGAAGCTTGGTCAAGGTTGGGCATTACCGGGGTCAACTTGAACCGCAAAGAGCGTGATCTCACCCGTCACGAACTCGCATGACACGGTCCCCTACCTCGGTATAGACACTGTGGAGTTGGGCTTGAATCATCTCCACGGCAAACAATGATTGGAGGATAAGTTTGCTTCAATACAATGTGGTCAAATACTTCCTTCAACTTATAAGAAAAACCTGTTCTAAAGACAGATAAACAAACTAATTGCAAATCATTTAATGACGTATAAGAGAATCATTGCTTACACATGAATGATGATTACCTTCAATATTAGAAGCTTAGGCTATACTGATTACAATTTCCTTGCCAGCATACACCTCCCCAGAGATAGATTTACTGTCTAAGTCTAAGAAACAATATTTGAAGACCAATTGTAAATCGAAGCAACTTATATCGACTGCCGCAATCGAAATAAGACCAAAATATCATCACATTTTGGTGGCCACGTTTTAGTGACAACAATGGGAATGCAAGTTTTGCAAGAGATTGTGCAAACGTCACACCAGGCTGTTTTGATCGCGGCAATCGAAACAGGTGAATATGGTAATAATCAAAAGCTACTTTCTCGACTGTGGCAGGATTTCGGAAGAAAATATTTTTCTTGGAGACTGCTATACTTCTTGTTTGAATGTTATATTCTGAGGGTCTTTTGTGGTGTTTGTTTGTTTGTTTGTTTGTTTGTTTGTTTGTTGATGTTAAGAAAAACCATAGTCGTAAACCTGCGAATACAACCTGCTTTTTGGGGAAGTGTTGGGTCTGAGAAGAACCCGTGTGGTCTCGATGTTTCGAACAGTCTTGTCTTTAGAAGAGTACAGTATACTGTTCGAAAACGTTGAGACCGTCCGGTTAGTCTCAGATCCAACACTTCTCCCAAACGAATTTTATAAATGGTTGTACCCGCAAGTTTACTACTGTACTTAAAACATCACCTGTTTGTTGGAGTTGATCAATTTTTGCTTTTAAATTATGTGTCTTTGTTTTAAAGATTTTGATTCAACGAACACCTCACATTTTTCATAATTAAGTAAGTTTTGCATTGTGATTGCGCAGGCACCATCCTTCAGTGCAACCTATAGTGTCTAATCCTGAGAGGGAGTTTCTCTCGAATGGGACTACATCGGTAGTTTATAATTTCTACCGGGTTTGCTGCTGACTGGATCAGGAGGGCATGAGGGGGGACGTGAGATGGAGAGTTTCGATTAGGAAATGTTCAGGCTGCTCGGCGCTAGGTCGGTGCTCTGGTTTATGCTCCGATTCCCATACATGCACTGGGACAATTCCTGAGGGAAGGTAGGTCTATTGGAAGTATTCCTGTGGGAATCAACCCTTTTTCATGGGAACTGCTGGGAATGGGGGTAATCGATGACCTATTCCATGGAAATGCTGTAAGGAAAATCCATCGGGAGGTAAGATTGTATTCATTGGGAAAAGGAGGGAATACTGGACAACATTTACGCCTATAGGTAACAGTAAAATGGGAATTATATGGGTTTTATTTAAAACAACTTTGGGATTTGGGAATATGAATATTTCTTAATTAACAGCTGTTGGAACCAAACTTATTTTAACAAGGTTTTATTCATTGGAAAATGAAAATGGGAATAGGCATGGAACAGTGGATTAAAATACTTTGGGAACAATGGATTTGATTTGTAGGAAATAAAAATAAGAGATGGAAGAACGACTGTATCTTTTGAGAGACAAAAAACCCCAAAAACAGTACTTGAGGTACGGTGCTTTGTTCACTGGAACTACTGTGTTGAAAATGGAATGGAGTACGGAGATGCATTAGAAACACGTGGGATACGACATTACGTTTGGGTCAAGCGGTACGTTTAAAGGCACTGAACACGTTTTGTAATTGTCGAAGACCAGTATTCTCACTTGGTGTATCCCAACATATGCATAAAATAACAAGCCTTTGAAAATTTGGGCTCAATTGGTCATTGAAGTTGCAAGAAAATGATGAAAGAAAAAACACCCTTGTTGTACAAATTAGTGTGCTTCCAGATAGGAATAAAAGGCTTCTGGCCAGAAGTCTTGTATTATTTTAGTGAGAAATTACCTCTTTCTCAAAAACTACGTTACTTCAGAGGGAGTCGTTTCTCACACTGTTTTATACTACCAACAGCTCTCCGTTGCTCGTTACCAAGTAAGTTTTTGTGCTAATATATATTTTGAGTAATTACCAAACGTGTACAGTGCCTTTAAGAGATGCGTGCTTGACGACGAATCTGAAATAAAAGAGAATTCAGTACCGCCATGTTCAATCCAAAACTAAAATGTACTGGTCATGTGTGTCATCCATGAACAGGCCATTTCAACAGTGACGAGTCATACATTAATTTTGCACAAAATAAAGGTTTGAATTCTGAAGGTGTTTTGCAGTTGACAAAAGCAATTGTGGTAATGGTACTGATTTGCTGCCCCGTAAAGTCTGTATCCTCAAAAAAAAAAAAAAAAAAAAAAAAAATCAAAGAAAGTACAAATTTTAGTACTTATGAAAGGAGGGATGTTGCCGATGGCTAGGGAAGCAGAGATGTCGAGTGAGTGTCACGATTCCTCAATAAACAAATAGCGATGAGTGATGTTTCCTTCCGCTCCTTAAGGACTTCATCTCCACGAAGGTTTTACATTTTTGATTCAATTGGAAAACATGTTTTTCACTCTTGGTGTAAAAAATAATAATGCCTTTGGTTTTGAAATTAATCAAGAGTTATACAACCTCCAGGGAGATTTGCAATATAAATGTGGCACTTAGTTCCCAACTCACCAACGTTCCCCTACTCTAACAGTAACAGACTCTTCCCCTCGTGTATACATACTCGTGTACAAAACACAACAGTGGTGTATTACTCGCACTTGGTACTATAGTACTATAGGTATACTCTACAAAATACTTGTACTCGAAGTGCACACTCGATACTCGATTGAAATACAATCTCTACTTGAAGTCAAGTACTTAAAACTCGTTTTGATGGTGCTTGTAAATCGTATTCGGCTATTCGTACCGTTTTGATGGTACATGTACTCGTACTCGTTCGGCTAGCAAAATACTCGCTCTTAAAGTCCATGCTGAAAAATAACCTGTACGCGATGTCATGTTCTCGAAACTCGACTGAAATTTGTACTCGGAATTTGATTTTAGGTACACTTGTAGTCAAAATACCAGTGTCCTTTTTGCTTTCATGTACGTGCGTTAATGCAACGACTATAAAGGAAAGATTTGGAGAAAGTAAAAATGAAGTTGTCTTTGATGTTTATATTTTGTATAGAAAATTTATACAAAAAACAATTTCTGTATTTATACCTCATTTTATAGCACTTACTATTTATAAAGTACGCTTACTCGTCCCTGTACTCGGAGACCCGAGTACTTGGTACTCGGCTGTTAGACTCGGTACTCGGGTATCAGAATTCTCGGTACTCGGACACTTGTACTCGTACTCGATGGCTCATGTACGACTCGGCCAGCCTAGTACTCGGCAGTACTTGATACTGACTGACAAGTATACTTGATTACAACACTGGAACACAAGACACAATAAAAAGGGTTGGGGGCACACCAAGCCAGATATCAAGCACTCTAATCAAGCAGATTCTAAGACAAGATATTCACAATCACTGGAGTAGTCACCTTGCCCTCAGAACACAGAAATGACATTTAATTTCCAATCATGCCAGGAAACTAGTGTGAAGGTGACATGATGTGGCAATTACAAGAATTTCACATCTACAGCGCCAATGTGAAAACCCTTTTAAATTTAATTTACCACCCAGCAAACTGGAATTTGAGTTTCCTATCTTAAGCTCGGGTTGCTATTTTTAAGTGGACTGATCTTTGGTGTAATCAGCTTTGCCATGATTAAGGACAGCCATTTCAGGTGGATCTAATTTGTCGGGTTTGTCTTTGCAGTGTAAATATGTCCCTTTTCAGCACACTTGGGTCAAATCAAATTATGACAGCAAAATGGTATGATAGATCACGAGCCAACGCGGTATACCAATTATGCGCATCTATAAACCAGGTTGGTTTGGGGCCTGCTTAACGGCACCTAAATTACTGGATCGAGGAAACTCCCTTGGAAATTAACAGCTATTTCGTTTAACGCTTTGCATGGTTTTGAAAATAAGAAGTAACTATAACTAATAAAGTTGCGGGTATACAAACATGCATAAGTCTCTCTTGGGAGGAGTGTTTGTTCTGAAGAGAGCCGGTGTGGTCCCGACGTTTCGAACAGTATACTCTGCTGTTCATCGCATTCTCCTAGTTCCCTTGCTATTTTATATTTTTTTTGCGAATAACGCGCTCTGGCACATTCATCCTGCCACAAACACCGAGGCAAACCCGTAGCGACAAGTGAAATGGGTTCTTTTACGAGCATTACACATGGAACGGTTTTACGTTCCATTCGAAGGACGGACCAGGTCTTGTTTAAGGATTAGTGTCAAGACCAGAACTCGAACCCTGACCCTGCTGATCAGAAGCACCAGAGCCAGTGTGCTTGCCCACTCGGCCACAACACGTCAAACTAACTATTTTGACCCTCTTTTTACATCAACACGAGCCTACGAACCATAGCAGGACCACATACAAATGGGTTCATTTTTGGTTCAAAAAGTTTGAGGTGGGGGCTGTGAGGGGGGGGGGGGGTTAAAACTTCAAGGTACCCTCTCTTCTTCGCTTCCGTTGTCAGTTGATTGACCTTAAATTTACTACATACGGTGATCAATCTCGCAATCTCAATCATCAACCCTTTAAAAAAAAACATGACATCATGAACGGCCTTCTGTAAGTCACAAGGAAAAGAAACCGCATCAATTTGTTCCCCTTACAAGAGTAATTTTGGAGTACTGGAGTGGTGATTGAAAATTGTCCGTTTAATTGCCTCTTCCCTCGTTGGGAGATGTTTTGTCGGCGCTCTGCACGCCATGTCCTCACAGCCCAATAGTATATGCCAGCTATTTATATATAGGCCTACCTGGTTGGTGGTTCTCGAAACCAAAGTGTGTTCCTTATTTTGATTCCTTACGCTGAGGCGAGTCCTTTGGTGTTGATTTACGTTTGGGAGCGCTTTGAGGCACTGTGCTTCATAAGCTTTTTTGTAAAGCAGCCCACCTGGCAAGTAAACTGTGCGTTTTACTTGCACCCATCAGAAAGTTTTGGTAGCCCAGTTTTTAAGCATGTTTGGTCGTAATGTGTACCTTTCTGATGAATTAACGGTAGCGATCACAACCAGTTTTAATGGTCAAAAGAAGTTACAATCTCACACTCAAAAATAAATAAAAACATTTTTTGAAATGTATTATCCATCTGAACAGGAAGAATTATGAGCATTATAAACAAGTAGGTTGCACGGGTTTTTAGTAGCCGACAGGGCAGGTTGTGAAGTGGTGTTCATACTAGCCCTCATAATAACATCAGCTCTCCAGAGCACTCTAACAAGTCAGTTTGTAAGGTCAATAACTTAGACCCTGCCGACAAACTTAATGACGTTAATATGTTTACACCTTAATACAAAAATTGAAAGGAAATCAGGTAACGCTCCCTTGCCAGAACATGCAGTGAAATCAACGTGCGTAATTTATAATTAATTATTGTACAGGATGATCTTATATAGTTCCTGGATTGCCTTCTTGATTATAACACGGTTGTCAACAGTCACATTTTAAGCTATTGCGTGCATGTCTGTTTAAAGACTTCGGTGTAAGTGCTTACACATCGGTGTAAGGTCAAACACAAAATAATACCTTTTGGAACCCCCCCCCCGTTTTTCTTTCCTTTTCACTAACAAGGGACCGCCTACTTTGACGGACATTTTCACAGCTTTGACGGAAGGTGTGACCAACATGAATTTCCTCTTCCAAAACCATCAATGTATACTTCAAAATTTGAAGTCACACAATATTCATAGGCCCATCCGACTCAACGTGGTTTAAATGCACTTATATAATACAAAACTTCTGGTTCTTTTCTAAGTTAATAACTATGGGAAAGGGTGCCGGAGAGAGGGAAGGAAGTGTGGTCAATACAGGTCAATAATCCCACTTATTCTGCATTTGGTGAGCTGCACCAATACCAGCCTACGTGTGATGAACGGAAATATGCAATTGACATTAATAATAACGCGGGGCTCGCTCAGGCCCTTCTTCCCTGATCCACAACAGACCTTCCGATGAAGATCGCTGGCCACTACTCAATTTACTCAATCCATCAAGTTGGTTGAAGGGAAAGTATCAATTGGGTTTTTGAAACCGTTCGATTGTTTTAATAATTATATATAAATGTAGATATATACGATAAAACCAACCTCTGGAAATTTCATTTCAAAAAGTAGCGTTTTTGAGATATCACCGACAATCCGGAGGTTATATCCACGCAGGAAGAATTAATCCGTAATCGGATAACACAATCTGAGAAACGTATCTGACAGTATAAACGTTTCTCAGATTCAATCTGTGGGGAATAAAAACTAACATATTTTTCAATAACCAACTTCGAAGTGAAATGTTTCTCAAAATGCTTTATATTGTCGAAAGCTGCTATACTTCTAACCAAGTCAGTTTTTATTGCCATAAGTTTTAAGAGTGATTTCCAAACGTATATCTTCCATTTAAACCGTTATTGCATGGAAACTTTTTCATTAAAATAGTGTGCAGGTTTACTATTAATTATTTTGCATAAACAATTCGCCGAAAGCGACCGAACACATTTGACAACAATTGTTTTTACAGCGTTCCATACCATGTCTCATGCTGCTTTCCGTTCTGTACTGTTCCTTGCGTACAATCGCAATCGTGAACACTAATTCTCAGAATACCAAAATGGGACCAGACTACAGTGTCCCTTTCAGCCTCGGTATGGTTGCGAGCAAATAAGACGGCGGAGTGTGGTAAAAACACGTAGCCCCGTAAAGCGCAAACTAGGATTCACCTGTCCCAATCACTATTACTAATCGTAACCGGCGCAAATGATATACGAAAGCCCACAAGCATCATCCTGATAGTGAAAACATTTCGAATCCGTAAATACGGATTTAAAATACGCTAATCATATGGAATCACAACACGTTAATACGGATTTACAATCCAGTATTACGGATTGACAATTATCCATTATTACGAATTATTCCCCTAGAATCACAATCCGTAATTACGGATGTACATTGTGTTTTTACGAATTCACAATCCGTTATTACGGATTCACAATCCGTTATTACGGATTCACAATCCATTATTTTGAGGAACAAACAATCAGCTATGGGATGGATTCACAATCCGTTATTACGGATTCACAATCTATTATTAGGAACTAATAATCAGCTATGTGATGGATTCACAATCCGTTATTATTACGGATTCACAACCCATTATTAGGAACTAATAATCAGCTATGGGATGGATTCACAATCCGTTATTATTACGGATTCACAATCCGTTATTAGGAACAAACAATCAGCTATGGGATGGATTCACAATCCGTTATTACGGATTCACAATCTATTATTAGGAACTAATAATCAGCTATAGGATGGATTCACAATCCGTTATTATTACGGATTCACAACCCATTATTAGGAACTAATAATCAGCTATGGGATGGATTCACAATCCGTTATTATTACGGATTCACAATCCGTTATTATTACGGATTCACAATCCGTTATTAGGTACAAACAATCGGCTATGGGATGGATTCACAATCCGTTATTATTACGGGATATTCACAACCCATTATTAGGATCGGAACTAATAATCAGCTATGTGATGGATTCACAATCCGTTATTATTACGGATTCACAATCCGTTATTAGGAACAAACAATCAGCTATGGGATGGATTCACAATCAATTATATGGATGCACAATCCACTATTAGTATTCGGGATTAAACAAGATGGCCTTAGTTGCAGATTCCTCGACAGGATTGGTCCTGAACGATGTGAACTTTATCACCCGATTCGACTACCCACCGCTGTTAATAAGCAAGGCTTGAGGGGGGAGATGCCATACTATAAGCGTGCCCGAAATATATTATTATCGCATTATATAATACGCCAGGCACACTTAGAAGCGAGGCCGGCGTCGCGCGGTAGAGAATCAGTCACACCATTAACTTACCAATAATCATTGATCGGCAGAATCTCTACCTAAGCACCTGAATACAAAGTGGATGTGTTCAATGTGATTCATCCATTGATGATTCGGAGACATTTTGGGGTGAAAACTTCCGCAACCAGAACTTTGCAGAAGAAGTCATTATTTCATGAGGCGGCCATGATGGAAACAGGCATGCAACTTTTCCTCTTTTCCGCTGAATTCCTCTTTTTATTCTCAGTTTTACCATTCAAAATTGAAAAATACTGTACAAAATTATTGAAATTTTCTCTTTTTTGGTGAAGTTACAGTTGCATGCCTGTGGAAAGCGCCACCAACCGATCCACGGAGAGAACGTAAACATTGCATATTATGACATGCCTCGCTAACAATCGTGGCGGGTGATATTATGTAAGATGATAATATATTTCGGGCACGCTTATATGGCATCTCCCCCCTCAAGCCTTGCTTATTAACAGCGGTGGGTAGTCGAATCGGGTGCCTTTATTATCAGTAAGCTTTCAGTCAAAATGAAACAAAAGTTTCTTCCCTTCTTTGCAATATTATTACTACCTTTCCTAACAGTTTGTCTTTATAAACACATGCATTGCCCCTCGCAGATACCAATTGTGTACACCTAGGTGAATAGAATTAGCTACAAGCAGGTGCTGTCCTGCAAGCTATGTAATTCCTTAATAGATAATGAACCTGACTGAAATTGCTTAGATGCCTGAATGCGGGCGGTCAACGGTCTCACAGAAGGCATTCCTAGCGCATTATTTAATTTCCTGTCAGATCAAAACCACAAAAACACAGACTAATTGCTAATGGTAGAGCTTTGACAGCGGTAAGGTGAACAAGATGGGGACTTGATTAAATATTTCCTCCTTTTGATATCATCACAAAACCTTTTCAGGAAACGTTGGTAATGTGGGGCAGACTCTCATTTTTTTACTGATATAATTGATGGGTTTTAATAACATGGTGTCTGGACTTTGGCTATGAAACTTCTGCATTAGTCACGAGGCAACCGAGTCACCATTCAAAATAAACGATTTTTTCCAAAACTCAAAATAACTTTGATGTTTTTCAGGCTACGTTTTAGGACGTTGTTCGGGGTATAGCTGATGCACTTTTCATGCGCTCTACACCAGCTGCATTAATAGCCTTTCACTTAAAAAAAAAATTTGGTCATCAGAATTGACCTGTATTCCGGGTCCCGTGGGGCTTTGCCCCATTTCTCGGTCAGTATGACCCGGAATCCGAGTTAAAATCTCATTTGTCCACCAGTTCCGGATCCGCCTGACACATACATGGTTCAGGCCCCTTAGACATGGAATCCGGGTCAATTCTGACCGGAATATGTTAGTGTGTCCCCTATAGACCCATTGCACAACGCGCAGCGCACTTGCACGCGCTTCTCCTGTCCGCCATTTTGGGTGTCAAAACGTGCACAAAAGGATGGTACAAGTTAGTATTTACACGCGCATTGGTGCGTGAACATGACTGTGTACCCAACCTCGTTCCCAGGGGTGTTCGATCTCACCGGGCGCCATGTTGTTTTATTTACCAGAATGCATCGCTCTATACGCGGAGTTAGCGGGCGTTACGGCGCGCTGCCCATGGTAGCGAGGCTGCATGTGTACCATCCTTTTGTGCACGTTTTGACACCCAAAATGGCGGACAGGAGACGCGCGTGTATGTGCACTGCGCGTTGTAAGACCTTTCTATCGCAACGTCACAGCCCGAGTTTTTTGCCAACCGAGGATGTAAAACTATGGAAAGCCATAACTGCAAATCAAAAACGGATAGCCATAGTTCGTAGAAATGTTACACAAATATTCAAAAATAGTGTTGAATTTGTTGGAATTAATTCAACTAATCATGGAAGGTATTTCAGTTCATGAATCTTTACAGAAAATGATGAATTTTGTCACAGCATTTTTTAACACGATTGAATGTTTTGCTAACATTCGGCCGTCCAGGCCAACCGGCACACTTTGTTTATCAACAATGGAAAGGTCTATAGTGATTTTAGCTACAAACCCAACCGTTTCCACCATTATCCACAACCTCAACGCCAACATATTTGAATTATATTTGTCAGTATTGGCCAATGTTAATTTAACGGACCTTCAGTCCCAAATCCGAAAAGGTCAGACAACTTCCTGGATAGGGATTTTTGAGGATTTGGGAGGGAGGGGAAAACGACAAATGTTAACTGGGTCACTTGTATAGGTCAATAATCAACAACGACGCATGAATCAATGCCACACACAGAGATACAAACATGAGGCAGAAGGTAAATTGAAAGTTATACCCCAATGTGATATGTTAGCATCATGGGTTAAACAAAATATATATATAATTTCCACAAAAAAATTGCGACGGCAAAATTAGGAGCATCAACAAGATAGCACGCAAAGCGAGGGGATGACACGGAAACATTTTGAATAACGACAAAACAAATCAGTAGGGCAGGTTCGTTCTCGTGACCTATGCCCTACATTTAGCTGTGTCTAAAATGCTTCAAAGTGGAATCGAGTCTCCACTCCAGCAGACTAGCTTTCATTATCTGTCCGATAGGCAGTAATCTTCATTGACAACGATGTGGGTCTGAGACAAGGGGGGGGGGGGGGGGAGTCCCGTTCGAAAAGTTCCACATACAGAAGAAAATAACACACCCAAACATGTTAGCATCGAAAACAAAAACTGTTTCAAAAAGTAGTATTTTAAAGGCTTAGCTATAAGCTACTTGGTGTCAGAACGAATTGAAGTCAATTGTGACTGGTGGTACAGCAGCTGCTTCCACACAGCAGGCAACCGATGTACCGGATAAACATTGGCCCAGCCAGACCAAGCCATCAACTGGGCACCGTAAGGGTAACCATGTAGCTGTCCAAATAACGCCAAGAGGTGTTGCAAGGCGATCATGATGATTCTTAACCACTGTCCACATAATACTAACAAACAATCAGCGGCCTTTCAAGTTTGTACAGTGAATTGAATACTCTCTCAATTTGTAATGCTATCATTTCAACCTAATTGCATTTACAGAAGTATTTTAGAGGTGAAGGAAGTCACATTATGAGCGGCCGTTTTGGTCGTACACTCGTCGACGTCCAGCCAAGTCTCAGACTGACGACCACGCGGGACGTTGTTTCCGTATTCACAATGAAGTTATTTCGATTGCAGCAATCGAAGCAGTCTTGAAAAGATATTGTCACAAATATATTTCTTGGAGAGGTTGGTAAATGAAAATCATCGAGAATGAAACTAATTCATTTATTTGTTTCCGTCGATAATTACTTCTGCACTTTATCTTTCAAGTTTTGAAGTTTTGAGTTATATACATTTTGACAGTGCAATATTCCCCCCCCCCCAAAAAAAAAAAAAATCATTATATTTTTTGTTACGAAGGTATGATGAACTCGTCACACGTGATTAATTCTCCGTCCAAATACATTGCAGGTGCAGGGTTGCCTAAACAGGACGTTGGGTGTGGGACCTTAAGGGAAACGTCAGTTCTATAAATATATTGATATAATATGCTTACGCTAAACTTCTTTTGACGAGTTTGCCGGTCATCAGGTACATCGTTCGTCCCTATACCCAGTCTTGCATTTTTATCTTCTATAGGCCTACTCTACGAGTCGTCTCGACATTGTCAACAACCAAAATATCGCAAGCGATTTTTGTCATATAATGTGTATGGTGGCTCTATAGACATCGCAAATTGCAAATATATGCGCACACATTTGTGACGTTCTGCATAAATTTATATCGTGAATATGTACGCACACATTTGCGATGTCCCACATGTTGGTGTTAACGTAATACCCAAATATTTACGAGACTCCAGCCAAAAGTGTATTTGACACTAAACGACTCCTGTTGGTTTAGGACCACTGATATCCTCATTGGGAGAATGGATCAAATCAGGGTTAATTTATATCCAGATTGGGAGAGTTTACATCATTATTTGTTACATCTTTCTAATGACACCAAGGAACCCCCAAAGCGACAATAGCGCTCTGTAACTTGTAGGTCTGATGACACCCCCGTTTAGATAAGATGTTAATGACCGGATTTAGATGTGGCATTAAAATTACAACCGACGCATACCTGCCACCATTGAAACCTCAGAAATAAGAACACACCAGTTTCACAAGTCCACAGACAGTGACGTAAAAGAAGTCGTGTGAGTAAAGCTTAATGCACATACAAATGATATACGTATTTAAAACAATGTACAAATATCACTGAATCCCGTAAGACAATCTCTACTGTTGGATGGAAATGGCATACTCTTTTGCTAGAACTTTTTGATCTCATTGCTGTCTCTTGTCAGAAATAGGAATGTTCTGTTTTTTGCGACCTGTAATCTAAAAAATATGGAATTAAATCTGAACAGTTTGCAGATATGCCGACGCACGGACGGAACACCCGGTCCACGTGCAAGGCTCCTCGATTCGAACCGAGGTCCACATAGATCTAAGACGGGGAAGAAACCACTGGGAAGACACGGAAGTCAACCTGAACGCCCTCGAATAACAACACCGTGACCGCAACTACAAGGAGCACCGTCAAAACAAATGGGAGTTCGAGACTGATTGTGACATCATACTACCCCCCACAGTCCTTAGGAATGGAACGTCATTTTTAACAAGAAGGGAACAAACACTTTTGTAAACACGTGTATAACTCTAACCTAATAACCTTGGGAGGGAAAACGTGGAAACGTGACCTATAAATATTTGTTTAATAAAGTAGGTCAGAATTAAGTGAATTGGATCACGGTCACCCATGATTCAATCGTCATGCAACTTTTGGCATGATTGTACATTTCGTCATGACTAAACTAAACCCAGTGATAATACTTTATAAGATCTCCTATGGTTATAAATTACACGTGTTTAAATGACATCACGGTTAAAGGGACAGTATACAGTTGTAGTTAAAATAATAATAATAATATAAAAAGATCAACACTTGAAGTGACAAGTGTAGACTGGGAGACCTTTCGGGACCTATAATAGATGGCATCACACTAACAAGGTGAATTGACTGTTTCTCTGTAATGTGCGCATGTTCAAAACTATGAACCAATGGAAATTTACCTCCTTTACTTGCTGCCACCTAGCGTTCCAAAGTCTCCAGTTTCCCCACTCACGATGGGAGATGTTTTAATGTAAATTTCCCCGAAGTGGGTCAAGGCCCACTGATGAAACCTGGTCAATTCTGACCCGCGAGCTTTTAAAATGTATGGACTACGGAATGGCGTGGGTTCGAATCCCATCCGAGGTGCTTGTTGACTTCTCCCCGAACTTCAGCACACAAAACGTACAATAACCGTATAAATTTGTTTAATAGGAGGCGGAACACACTTTTGCTGTAGTTATAAACAAATGTTGACTGAAATGAATGCGCTCTTTAGAACCAAATGTGTTATATCTTTTTTAAAGACATTTTGAAAAGTGGGCAGTATTGACCCAGAAAAATATAGGTCTAGTTCAAGACGAAGGTCAAAGTGTTGTGAGTGTTTCCACCGCCATCTGAAATACCTGTGGCGCCAATACACCCATTTCTCATGTGATACTGCGTTTACACTGAGATGTGGAAATGCCGGAAACATTCTCCCTTCCACGGGTAATGATGCAAATAGGCTGGCTCTTTGAATCTCACCACTGTAAAATGTGCTGTGTGTATACAGGGAATGCGACTGATACGATTTATCACTACGGTCTCACTGTGACAGCTGATGGCAAGATGCCAACATTGCGGGCTAAAATGAGAAAAAAATAAAAATAAAAAAATGATATGTCACGGTCAACATTTGTATTAAATAACATCTCGCGGTATCTTTAGGCTAGATGGTTCGTACATAACGTATTATTAAATCGCTCTTTACGATTATTATTATTATTGATTTAAATTACACGACTGAATAGGAATCATGTATAAGTGTATTTAACCTTATGTGTAATGTTTCACAGTATAAATAATGGTGTGTATAGGGAAGAGTGAAGTCATACATGTAGCCGTGTGCGAGCAAACCATGAGATGAGACTAGTAATGTATGACCACAAAAAAACGTTTTGATGGTATTCGATATGTGCATCATATAGAAAGTTTTTTAAGGATATGCAAAGAAAATAGTAGGAACACCAGAACGTGAGTTCTGGCAACACCAGAACGTAAGTTTTGGCAACACCAGAACGTGAGTTTTGGCAACACCAGAACGTGAGTTCTGGCAACACCAGAACGTGAGTTCTGGCAACACCAGACCGTGAGCTCTGGCAACACCAGAACGTGAGTTCTGGCAATACCAGAACGTGTGTTCTTGCAACACCAAAACGTGAGTTCTGGCAACACTTGAATGTGAGTTCTGGCAATACCAGAACGTGCGTTCTGGCAATACCAGAACGTGAGATCTGGCAACACCAGAACGTGAGTTCTGGCAACACTAGAACGTAAGTTTTGGCAACACCAGAACGTGAGTTCTGGCAACACCAAACCGTGAGCTCTGGCAACACCAGAACGTGAGTTCTGGCAATACCAGAACGTGAGTTCTTGCAACACCAAAATGTGAGTTCTGGCAATACCAACACGTGAGTTCTGGCAATACCAGAACGTGAGTTCTGGCAATACCAGAACGTGAGTTCTGGCAACACCAAAACGTGAGTTTAGGCAACACTTGAATGTGAGTTCTGGCAACACCAGAACGTGAGTTCTGGCAACACCAGAACGTGAGTTCTGTGCACGAGACCACTTAGCCACGACGCCACCACACTATGAAGCAATCATAATAGCATAAATCATCCGGTGTTGAATGTTTATAGGAAAGCGCGACAAGCTTATTTTATGACATTTCCCCAAGGTTGATTGGAGTGTTTATTGACTGATTGAAATTAATGTAGTCATGATGTCCGACACACTGAGATAAACCACAACTATGAGGGGATGAAACATGCAGCTACAAACATCACCGAAACCAACATTTTGAGGTGCACTTGCACTATCATCGATCCGGTAAAAGTTGTTCTAATCACAAATGCTTTCTGGAAGCGCATTAATCTGAGTGTGTTCTGCAAGATAAGACAATCACATGGCTACGGATTCCAGAATAGTGACAGCTTTCTATTAACATACTAGTCGGTGTGTCCTCGACTTAGAACCTTGAGAATACGCAGAGCCCGCCGTTCCCACTTCCCCTTCCCAGCAACACTTATGAGTCACTTCTTTTTAGTGTGTGTGAGAGAGAGAGAGTTTGCCCTGTTTGAGAAGTGCTCTTGAAACCACACCTGATGGGGTTCACGGTTGCATTCTTTTAGGATGTGTTTCCAACGGACCTTAAACAGGTACTTGAGCTATTATTATTATTAAAATTTGTTTTGACAAGGACGGGAATTGACATTGACGGCGTGCGACAAAATGACAATACTTTGACGTCAAGTGTGGGCGTTTGCTTTTGTATACCTCCAAGCTGCAACAAAGCGGACATATAAAACGGAGCTCCCACTTAATATGTAACATGAGTGATGACGTAATATGACTTTCGTGAATCTATCTGAAAAGCACCGGAGAAGGGTATTCAAAATTATTGTTTTTTACACAATTGAAATATGTTTAATCTCATGTGAACTCAGTTTCCTTTTTGATTGAAAATATTTTAAATAAATTTCAGCAAAGATTACTTGTTGCCGTTTTCGTTCAAGTATGTCTTTATCCTGCAGGACTGCCCTTCCAATCGTCCAGACAAAGAGATGACATATATCTCGCCGCTGAGTTAATACTGAAACTAACAGACTTCCTTTATGTCTCGTAAAGACGATTCACACAAACTGATGAGTCGACTCAGTTTCCTTGCTCTATGTTGAAATAAGTCGACTTGGTTTAGACATAATCATTAAATGCACATCTACTCTAAATAATCCCTCACTTGAACTCCCTGGCTTTTTACCTCTCCCTAAGAGATAACCTGAAGAGGTCAGTGCTACGTGCGTTCATGAGCTATGTTTAAGTTTGCACGACCCTGACATTGTCACAACGCAGTGCCTGTATGATCGCTTGTCTAAAAGTTCTTGACAACCTTTCTTAGCGTTATGTCACACAAGAAGTGCCACCGTCAAAGTAATACCGCAGTAAGTAGTGCAAAAACAGGAACAACTTGACTTGTCATAAGATATAGTGTCAGTATCCAATTATTTCTTGTCATCCAATTATTTCTTGTCATCTATTTTCATTAATTTAACGAGCAATGTCGAGAATAAAGTAAGATGTTATACTATCTAGCGTGTTGTGACCGAGTGGTCTAGCGCACCGAACCTTAGCTCTGGTGGCTGCGTCATCGGAGTGTGGGTTCGAGTCCCGGTCGTTACGTATTGCAGCTATAATTGCTTCTCAATCGCAGTCACCAATGTCAGAAACACCGAGGCATACCCCTTCTCCGAAGGATACGAGTCTGGGTTCTTTTACGTGACTTACACTACAAATGGGACCTCTATACGGTTTTACGTCCCATCCGAAGGACGGCAATTGTGATACCGTGTCTCGGTCAATGGAACACGACCGAACCAACACTCTGACAACACAATAACCTGAGGCTGGTGCACGATACACATCATACCGCTCGGCAACGACGCTCACATGCAATATCATCATTGCACCATACAGGATTGCACCATACAGGAAGACGGTTGTATTGAACCAATTAAACTGGTGAATGGTTTAAAGATCTACTTCAACGGCACTAAGATAATTTAAACTTTGCCGAAATCCAATCAATTTGTGTTTCATGATTACGTATATTTCAAAGAAAATCCTTAACGGTGGTTGCGTAATTAAAAAAAGGGGTCATTTTGACCAGCGTTCACCCCCTCCTCATAGCGAGTTTTTGGAAACAGCGTGTCACGTGATGAAAATATACCATATACTTTGATGACGTACATGAGTGGAAACGGCTTGTTTACCCCCCGCGCAGCGGAGTGTGTTTATTGTACGCGTCTATAGCTATTTTCACGGTTACGAAAACAAAATGTCAGACACTAGCGGATCGTGGGAGGAACATAGTGTAGACGAAGAAGAATTAGTAAATACATATGATATTATTGATAGTGAGGATAGCTCTGACGGTTGAGGGAGCTCCTCCGAAGACGAAGAGGGCGTTGATGAAGCTGGGGGAGTTGCCGAACCATATACATGTAGGTTTGAGCCACTGGCCGCAGAGGATCGCGAACTTATATATTTCCATTAACGTCAACGTAACAGGGTGTTTAGATAATCTTCCAAGTTAGCTGGTGGACAGTACAAACGAACTATTCAAACCTAATCTCCCCACTCCAAGCTGTGTACAATTGGGCTTTGTACCATTAGCATTTGAAATGGCGCTGTTAAATTTATCTAGAAAATTCAAACTGCCAATTAAGCAGTCACTGTTTTTTATTTAAATGATCTAGTTGTAATACATCTAGGATTCCTCAAAAGGTTAAGAGTACAAACGAGATCTTAACAAAGCCCAATTGTACACAGCTTGGAGTGGGGAGATTAGGTTTGAATAGTTCGTTTGTACTGTCCACCAGCTAACTTGGAAGATTATCTAAACACCCTGTGTTTATGAGCAGATTATCGAAGCCATCAAAGTGCTACCACAAAACACCAGTGCTGATGGTGTTAATACCACTTGTTTAATTTTGCATTTTTCACAAACTTGATGTGATATTGTGATGACCAGTTTGAATGAAACCTGTGGCTATTTATTATCAACAAACATTTAAAACTATTGTATATAGTATTATGCTACTACAGAAGTACATCCACCGACAGCACATGAGTTCAGGACGGTAAATTATCTCGTCTTAACTTTGTGAATGTCTTCGAATAATGAGATCATCATACATAGTTACGGTGTAAACACACGACACCTCGCTACTTCCTGGTTTCCCGTCCCAACAAGTACGTCATCATTCGCTGGTTCACGCACGTATCCTATAGTGGGTTTGTGGTGCGCGTAAATGCAAGTGCTATAGTATTGGACAAGCACAGTGCCTATGGAGGGAGCCATGGAAGCGCGCGAGTTTTTAAAAACCCCAAGAAAGGTTAAATTTTTTCAGTTAAAATTACGAAAAAAATATTGGTGTAAAACAATCCAATCTACAAAATTCAGAATACTTAATAACATTACGTATGAGATTAAGAAATCTGTTTTATTTCTCAATTATCGTTGAAGTAGATCTTTAAGAATTTTTCAAAACAGTCACATTGTACATTTGAGACAGTCACATTGTGTAATTGAGACACAACGTTGTTGTTGCACTGTCACGATGAAATCGACTTGTTATGTGCCTTAAACAAGTCATTCCGTCTGACATCATGCGTAAATACTCAGTTTCGCAATTCGAGATTTTCAAATAGAATGAGCATAATAAATGAGCATAATAAATAAAGGTGTGTTTCGCACCATTATGTCCGACATGGACAACAAATGTCCGACCAAAAAAATAAATTAATAAATCCTGGTGTCTTGTCCGACAAACATTTAGTCCAACAAAAAACCATGGGCCGAGAAACCATTATACTAACAACAATTATGTTGTAACAAACGTTCACAAAAAACAAAAATCAAAGTTATTAATACTTCGATCAGCCGTACAAAATGTAATAACGATAAAGTTCAAATAACAAACCTCAGGGGAGACTGACCGGGTACATTTGAATTAATTTTGGGTTGAACAAAGACAATTATGACTTTGATAGATCAGTTGGCAGAGCGCCGGCATGTTAATTCGGAGGTCACAGGTTCAAATTCTGCTGTAGAAATTTGTTCATTTTTCACACAAAAATTAAGTGATATACTTCCACACAGCATTTCCCGTTACCAATTTATTGTTTATGTAACTATTTATTTATTTAATTATTTTTAAATTAATTTATTTACGTATTAATTTTTGTTCATTTATTTATTGATGTATTAATTTCAGACATCATTACATGTACCTATTCAGACTTGTCCTAATTCGCTAATGCGTACGGTAACTAAAGTGTACCCCATCGTGCTCACTAGTTCCGAGTGTAGAAGGCAACTTTGGGGAACAACGGCAGACAGCGACTTGATCTCATGTCTAGTTGCCGGGTAGGGAAATACCCGCACGATAAACACATTAAAAAGTTGTCAAACAGTAAGTATGTGGTTGAATATCTCCTCATTAATGTCATGTTGACGCCGGACAATGGTAAATCACAGGCTGTGAATAATCACTACATTACATTTGTCTCCAATAACGTTGTCTGACCTACTTATTCGAACTAAACAAGATGAAAACATTTCTTCTTGGCTATCAACACTTTTTACTCCTTCTCGTTCTGATATCCCACCGCTGCCACCAAAAGTAACACAAACAAAATATTGGTATTACTCGTGCTGGCTGATATGATGACTAAAATGATAATTTTAGAGCATACAGGCCTTTCTTTCTAAACCCATTTTCCATTAGTTACACGAGTTATTTCCAAAAGTAATCCCTGAATCTGAGTAAAGCTGCTTTAGGGAGGGTTGAGTGCCTCAAAAATAAACTTCAGATCAATTAAAGAAGTGACTCCCAAATCGGGGAAAAAACTAGGCTGCACCACTTGTGCCCATGGTGATTCACGGCCAAAGGTTCCTTATAAACAGCTGCGATAAGTGTTATCAGACTTCAGCAAGTCTTCCTCTGGCCTCTTTCCGGAATGTTTCCGATTCTGTTTGCATTCATGTTTTCATCTCACCCCAACAGAGGATGTGATCGCATAATTACGCATCCAGACTAAAATGACGACATTCTTAATACGAGACGACTTTGAACACATCAACTTGTTTTTCACCACCAATTATTATAGTTTTTGTTTTGACTCGCATCTGCAGCCCACACCAACCTACACACTCGGATCATCACATTCATTTGTCAAATTGAATTTACTGTGAAGACTTTATAATTACGTGAGACCACATCACATCGTCAAGTTAAACCTTTGATGACTATACAGTTAAAGCTAACTGCAAAAACTGGAGTGTTAATATTTACAACATGGGTCTTGTCACATATTCGTAGGGTGTCATGGCTGAGTGGTTGAGATCATCAGATTCAAGTTCTGGTGGTTTAGTCATCGGGGTGTGGGTTCGAGTCCCGGTCATGACGCTTGTGTCCTTGAGCAAGACACTTCGCTATAATAATTGCTTCTCTTCACCCAGGGGTATAAATTGGTAACAGCGAGGGTAGAGGTTGATAATGTGTTTGAAAAAGACTTTTGAGCGCCACGGCAGCTCGGGGCTGTATACTCCCAAGGGAGCTGAGAAAGATTAAAGGAATGTTATGGGCTCAATGACCAGGACACTAATGTAAAGCGCAATGAGACATTATTGTAAAATGCGCTATAAGAAGTAGTTATTATTATTAGTAGGCCTATTATTATAGACACCGGAGAGAATCAAAATTAACATAATAGGGTGTAAAATTAACACCATCGTAATCGTGTTGGCAGAAATTAGTATTATTTTATAAATACCATATATAAAAAGTTTGAACAATCCACACAAATAAGCGGAGCGTTGACTGCAAAGGGGAGTCGGACCGACTCAAGTTTGAGGGGGCAAGGGGATTTACTGGGCCCCCACCAGGAGAGAACACTGAATTGCACCGCGCGCAGCCACTCCAGCAATTCAGTTTTTGTAAAGAGAGCAGAACTCGTTCACGCTTATTCATTGATGCCTCTTTTCAAATAATTTGTGAAGCTTTGATACCAAACATCCACCCATGAGTGCTCAATTCAGAAGTTGCCTTTTACAGCTTGTTCATTATTGTACCTTATCAGCACCTTCACAATCATTGACATCTGTTATGGTAACTGTTCACTCATCAGTATTCACTATCCAAAATTGTTTCTCTACTACTGGTGAGGGCGCTGCATACTTATTATGGTTCACATTAAAGGGTTTCTTGTAATTTTATTCACAACCATCTACACGCGACGTTGCCACCTAATTCATCTTCTGCTAACAATAGTAGACAACATTTGCAAAAAGCTAAACAAAATGCTGCTAATTATCAGAAAGAGGTTCAAGTAACCAACGAAAATGACATGTGAATTGTACTGTTTGAGGGTGGTTCAGGCATGCTCAGTGTCAGCTCAGTAAACAAATGTCTTAGGCAGTATTTCCCACGGTGTTTTCCGGAGGCACACAGTCCCAATGAAAAGACAATCCCATGGTCTGGGTTGTTAATGTCTCATCACCGCCCGCTTGCTACACCGATCCATTAAGCCACGCCCATTTCTCTTTGACCAATCACAACCGCGAAATCTGATCACCATTTGAGCCGTTTGGTGATCTTTGCACTAATGGTGATCGGGTTTCGCGGGGCTTAATGGATCGGTCTATTGTTTCACTACTCATTATAAAACAAAGCGTCACATAAATAACGAAAAAGTTCCCGGCTGACAACTATTTGTTTTAGTTCTGTTCTTTCGAGTGCCGTGGTCTACGGTTCCAGTCGCTTTGCGGCTACACAGCTGTGTAAGCCACAGAGGCCTTGAGGAAAGGCTACAACAACTGTGTCTTAACATTGCACATCATTATTTTGGAACCCTACCAAATGAAACAGGAACATTGTGAAACAGGCATGCACGTTGACAACGTGAACACCATTTACAACAAAAAAATAATGAAACATTTCACTTATGAATTTTGAGAGATGTTTTACGAGAACTAACAGTCAGTTGCTATTGGCCTTATATAGAGAAAAAGTAAGGGTTATGGCCCAGTTTCTGCTGCAACAATTATCGGTGAGCAGCATGGGGTCTCTTCGGCTCATTTCCCCCATGTAGAACGGCTTCATCATGTCCACTTCTCTACGGTACTGAACTAAAGACCCCATACATATTCAATGTTTTTATTTGAACACCAACACGTACTTTTCTCAAATTCAGAACGGCTAAATTTAATCAGTTGGATTGGAGAAATAAATATATACTGTGGAAATCAGGTCATTGTGACACCTAAAACCAGTCCTAACTGCGTCTGTCAGCATGCGTCCGTACGAACATAGTCTATATTCAATTCCTCAATATTGCAGCGAGTTTTCTGTAATAGGCTAGGTCTGATTGTAAGTTTGTCTATATCCAATGACTCAATAGTGCAGTGAGTTCTCTATGTAGGTCTGATTGTAAGTTTCACTTTCAGTATTATATAGGCCTTCTATTGCAAGCTGTGTCCCAACGTTGAAAATAATTTCACACACAAAGTCTGCGTGGTTTCAAACACACACACAAGTACACGATTCTACAATTACGTAAACCAGCGCCACCCCTACGCCGAGAACACTTTGGACACACCCCCCATGAGATCGAAAACGGTAATGAATGGTTCGAAAGATCACCTTCTCCCCCTCTGCCGAAGAAAAAGAAAACAGAAAGACAAAGAGAGACAGGGGGTAAAGGAAAACAAATATTCGCCCGCTTGCCCACATCGCAAAGAAAATGTCAAGATGCCACGGCACTTCTAGGTGACCCAAAAGTCAACAAAATATTTGTGTTCATCTAAAATCTGTGGACAACCTAATACATATTGGAATAAAAAAACACACCCCAAAACAGCAATAATAAATTAATAAATTTAAAAGAATTACGGTTAAGACGGAGTTTGAAAATATAAAAACAAACCAATAGGCCTAAAGGTATACTTCAGTCATAAACAAGTAAATCTACATTATAAAAATAACATAATCGAATACAAATTTAAATCTAATCAGAATGTGCACTGTTTTGGTACAAATAGAGACATCAAATTCATTCAAACATTTAAAGTCTTGAAAAGAGACTAATAATTCGGCGCAGAGAAATGCAACAAGGGTCAAGTGTACACATTTCTTTTCAACTTAAAGTGCCATGTTCAATTACTAGCAGGTTTCATCAAGAACCGAGTGTTTCCAAAGGAGGGTTCGAATGCCCACCTGGTCGGTCATGGTGTTCACATTTTGTTAAAGAGCCAACTCTTCTCTGCACCCAAGAGTAAATACAAGGTACCAATGAAGCATGATGGATGGTTCCAGCAAATTAATGATCGAGCTTGTTTGGCCGTGTATTTGGCACGTTAAGATGTCTGTAATCCACACGGACATTGGGAAGCTCTAATGATTAAAATAATTAGCATGACAATTTCAAGAACCAGACCTTGGCAATCATATAGGCTATGTCATGTTCCCTGTCTGCAAAAGCAGTAATGAATACAGAGTGTCAACATAGCAAACGGCAGGTCAGACTAGTTAGTTTTGACCCCTCGACCTCGTTCTTCTTATATCGCTACTACAAATATGACACAAATATGGTAGTGCATTTAGGATCGACAATATGGTAAAAAACTATTCCATTCGTACCGATTCCTAATTTATACGTACGAATTACTATCTCGTACGCATTGATTTCTTATCCGTACGAATAAAAAACACCCCTGGGAATAATAATGTGTACGTAAATACAATCAAACTTTACTTTACTTAATTTAGATCATGCTGGAGGCAATATAATTACATCTACTTCACTCTGTGGAGACATATTTTGTTCTTTCCTTTGCCCCTATAATCCTCATATATACTTTGTATACAAATTCCTTTTGGACCACCCAGTATTTAGAATTCTTTTGTTTTCCTTGGTTTTTTCCCCCTTGGTCTTCATAAGGTAGCAAATGTTAAAACACAACAACAACCTCGCGTCGTGTGTCTATTTTGTACCCCCACGGTTGTACGCCAAACCAAACAGGTCAGTATCGTATGGTGTTCATAGACGACAGATGTGCGTCGCGTCGTGCCGTCGCGTCGCCTCTTCCGTCGTCCGTCGCGTCGTGCGTCGCATCGTGCGTCGCGCCGTCGCCTGTTTTTCAATTGATTTGCATGGTGGATTTGACTTCCGTCGTCCGTCGCGTCGTGCCGTCGTGTTGTGCCGTTGCGTCGCCCATTATCTAATCCGTTATAAAACTTGTTTCTCACTCGACACAGCGAAAAGCTAGTCAACTGTCAACGGACGACGCACATCTGTCGTCTATAGAACACCATAGTAATTAGTACCGTGACCCAAAACAACGCCCCACACGCTATTTTAAAACTGACAATTTTTGTTAACACCAAAACTAGAAACGGCACCAATTTGTCATCGTCAGTGTAACTTTCCTCCCTATACGAATAACGGTAGGCATTCCATTCCTCAAGTATTCTGGATTTAGGGCTGATTTTATCTTGTCTGTATCTGGTACAGAGTGTGAATGAAGTAAATCAACAAAGTGGGGCCACTTAGCAAGTTCCATACACGTGTATACAAGTGAAAATAGTGCGGTAAATATCAGCGTGATGACAGAGTGGCGATACTGGACATGAGCCTGGCTAGTGGAAAGGAGGGTCTGTGATAAGACCACTGGGTTATTCGTAAATACCCTTGCTCTATGTTAATACTTCGGAATGTCTTCGAAAGACTGCACCATATGTCCAGGGGAATCGAGTACACCAACTGTTAAAAAACATTACAACAGGGGAAACAGACAATTTGTACTGGTGGAGGTGAAATTATAAAACAAACTGCATTGTTTACTGTTTAGTTATCACTGTAGGCACAGCTACCAACATAGGCCTAGTATTTTTGTTTCGGTTAAGCTATTTTAAGTATTTCCAAAAATTCCAAACAAAAGTTATCCGCTTATCTGTAGGTCTTAAATTGAGCCTACAGTGGCTCCATACACATTTAAACAAAAACTAAATGATTGTTTTATTTTAGGTCATTACCAAAAGCATACATGATTGGTAGAGCTGACAAAATTGTCGCACACTGTTCATGATTTGTGATCAACCATAACACATAAATAAATAAAAATGAAAATTGGGCTTAGAGGGATTCAGGAGAAAATAGTGAAAAACTATGCACAATTTTTAGCCATCTAAAATTTCATCTAATTTCGACGCCATCTTGATGATGATTCTACTCTTTTACTGGTTCATGCCTTTGTCACTTCTAGACTCGACTCTTGCAATTCTCTTCTAATTGGTCTGTCAGATAGAGAACTTTCTAAAATTCAACGAGTTCAGAACACCGCTGCTCGCCTCGTCTCTCGCACCCCTCGTACCCAACATATTACTCCCATCTTACAAGAACTCCACTGGCTCCCGATCAAACTGCGTATCGTTTATAAGTTAAATCTTCTCACTTTCAAAGCTCTTCATGGCTTATCCCCTGACTATATATCTGATCTTCTCCATAAATATATTCCTGTTCGTCCTCTCCGATCTGCTGGCCAATCCCTACTCACGCAAACTACTTTTTCCACAAAATGTTATGGTCAAAGAGCCTTCAACTTCATTGCACCTTCATTATGGAATGACTTACCTCTTAATATTCGCCAAGCTGGCTCTCTTCAGATTTTCAAGGGACTTTTAAAAACTCATTTGTTTGAATCTTTATTTGTGTAACTTGCTTTTAAAACAATATTCTTTTCAATGTTTTTGTTTGTTTGTTTGTTTTGTTTTTGTGTTGCGCATATAGAGGCTTCTGCATTATGCGCTATATAAATTTCTCGTATTATTATTATTATTATATAAACACACTGTCCTTATTTTTGTTATTTAGTGTAACAACCGACATCAGCTGTTGCGTTTTATAGATTTTGAGATAGTTTTACCGAAAAACTATTATATGTGTTATCCTTACCAATCCTGTATAATAAACTTTTATGAATTGTTTTCTATTGATCAAAAATAGACCTCAGAACGTACGGTTAAGTGATCTTTCTGTAAAACCACCTACTAAATAGAGGTTTTTGTCAACGTGCTGATTTACAGGTTAAATTATCAAGAAAGATGCAACAAAGTGACATGTGACAGTTTAGTTAATTGTCGAGAAAACAGGAAAACAACTGTCACGGTATTTACATCAAGAACGTCAAACCCATCAATGTTTAACGAGGTGATGACAGCAGCGGGTACCAACCGCATCTCTGACCGCAGCATTCACAAACGGACACCGCGGAAATTTGAATCTCCACAAGTCGCCTTTAGGCAATCTTAGGAGATTCAAATAGTTTTTATTGATTTCTAACCAACGGAGCAATTCAGATGAAATCATTTCGCAGAATGCACTACCATTACCATCGGTACAACAAAGTAGGCTTGCCCACAAAAATTACAGTATTTCGGGGTCGTACTAAAGAGAATAATAATTGACATTTTGATACTTAAATGAAACCTCAAAATGTTTTGACCTCGTTTATAGGTCGATAATCCAAAGTTTCAATAATCAGTACTTTTCATTGACTTAGAGATTGAACTTTAAAACGAGCTTAAAATTAAACCGTTTTGCAGTTATATAACCAGTTTGATTATACGATACAAACAGCAATAAACCCCGAAGTAACACGCGGTTGCCAGTAATTTGTAAATTCTTAATACTTGTATTTTAAGTGCAAGCTTTCCATTGGGTGATGGTAATCCATGCATGCAAACTGTTTTAAAACAACCATTTTTGAAACCAACATGTTTGAAATAATGGCACTTATATTCTCATGTAATTTATTTTATAACACACCCAAGAGTCGGCGCCAATGGCAAGATAAATAGGACACGGTGGAGAGTAGTTCAGTTTGAGATGTATAGGGGAAAAACCACGCTATAAAACCAATAACCAAGTTCACGTGCAAGGCTCCGGGTCCACAGCGGTGTTCAAACAGAGGTTCATGGGGCTGCACAAGCAGATAAAGAACTACCGATGGAGACCGTGGAGAGTAGTTAAGTTGTTGATGTGGGAGGAAAACCCACGCTATGCAGTTTTGGACTGAAAATCAAATTCAAATGCAAAGCTCCGGGTATCCAAACACGAGTCCATGAGGTCGAACCAGCAGATAAAGATTTACCGAAGGAGACAGTGAAGAATGAAATGTTCAATGTTAGATATGGAAGGACAAACACAAACTGTACAAACACACGCAACAGTAACGGACTGAAAACCCAATTTCGGACTGAAAACCCACGGCAATAACACCATAGGGTCCATAGGAGGTGAACAAGCATAATATATACAAATATACCGATGAGCAAACCCGATTCAATTGCTTTCGTTTATGGTTACCCAATTAGCATTACAAGATTGATCCTCAATTTAAAGAAGTATTTGTCCGCTGATCTGCTGAGCTCAACCAAGATCCTTCCCATAAGCCTCCCTCTGCGGAGATTCATCTACCCTGGGAAACTTCACTTGTAGATGGTATTTGATCTTCATCACGGGGGGAAGGGGGGAATTATCCGGGGGAATCTCTGAGTTTATCTAGAAAAGTCTTGGCAAAGACTGATCGCAGTAAAGTGGTACACGTACAAATAAAACAAGAGAGAGTTATAGTATTTATTATACTCAAGTGTTTATGTCAGTAGTGTGGATTGTTGGGGTGGGGTTAGGGGTTTGGGCAAGGAGCACCCCCAAGACGTCCTTGGAAACATTAGTGAGATCTCTTCTGTAACTTCGTCTTTCATTCGTATAATGAAGACAAAACATTGGGAGTCAAGATCTTGTTTATTCACTTATGAGAGTGCATCAATATTCCATCATGACTTAATTTTGATCTTAGTGTGTTGAACTTGCGTTCTTTATTAATGAGCATAAAAGTTTATACATACCCCCAAATGGGGGTATACACATCTTTGTAAATCAAATTTGAGTTATAGCGCACCTTTTCTGTTTTATTGATCTTTCAAAAAACACTGAACATCACCATTTTGCGTTCCTCAAAAAACTCACACCGAAAACAAAGGTACAGAAATGTGATAACATTTTGCAAGTGTAGTCATCACTTGTCCTTTCTGTAATAAAACCTCATTGGAATTGGAATAAATCCATTGAAATAACAATACTCCATATGACCATACAATATGAAGGTTAAACTATCAGATAAATGTCATCTCACTGGTCAATTCAGTTCCCTTCATTCTGACGAAGTGCAGCAACTCCAAAACTTGTTTTTCTCCTTCACATACCAGACAACCCTCGGTGCAATTTATCAAGTTGCCCCCTCAGCGTGCGACTGTTAAATAACAGTAACCATTTACAGTAATTTTCTGGCATTTGTAGGGTTACGCACTCTGAACTACCAAGGCACCATAAATAGCTGGCCTCACACTGGAGTGCAGACAGTCAAAGCTACGGTAGCTCCAACAAGAGGTGGGCTCCCAATGATTGCTAATCACTGCTCCCAGGTTAGTCTTTAAGATCAGGGGTGGGAGAGATTCAGCTCTGTCCTCGGGTGACCTGTTTATAAAGACCAGGTTCTTATCTCAAAGTCTCTTAGCGGGCAGCATCACTGACAATCCTAATAATAGGACCTTTCAACACATGTTCATAACTTTGTCTATTTCCCTGGAATAGATTAAGCTTGGTCATAAATTCCCCGATGAATAGATGTTCGTAGCACGTAGGTACTAATTTTTACTATCATAGATCAATCTGAGTAGAAAACCATACCTGGAGCTGGAAAGTTAAGAGTGTATAACTTATCTCACGATATTTTATAGGCCTATACACATACGTTCCACAATACCCCCAGGATAGCTTCAACTTAATCCTACCATCTGAATAAAGGAAACCGAAGAAGTATTTTATTTTAAGAGTAAGCTAAGTAGCTCATAAGACTTGATGGAAATTCAAGGGCTTTGAGGAAACATCTCCCATATTTTTCTGAAAGGTATTACAAACAATGTCATGGGCTAAGATTTTGAGAGGCTAGTCTGTTGTTACAATGCGTCAGCTTTTGTTATTAATATATAGCCGAGCTAAAAACTTACTAAGTTTGTGTAATGATGGCACCTTGGACTTGAGATCCAAAACGCTGTTATCTAAGAGAAAGGTGTTCTTGTACCTAATCTTGTTGCCTCAGAAAATATAAAGACAAGTTTGATGATGTCATGATGACGTCATCAGGTGTCGAATTACATTAAATCACAGTTTAATATTTGAAAAATCATGACTCCTGAACCACATGTTGGATATTGACAATCCACACATCATCGAAAAAGGTCTCTTTAAAAGATAAACAAACGCTATACACAATGTGACCCCATTACTCCATTAGTGTGCAGCACAAATTGTAAAGAGTATATTCATTTCATCCATCTATTTTTCAAACGACATATAATATCCAACCAAGTCAAAACACTGCACTGTCCACTTATAGTATACAATCCTATGTTTCATATTCATAAGCCAGCCCTACAGCGAAAACATGCAAACTATTTTTTCTTTTTTACTTTCAACAAGGACATGGAATGTGTGCATGTTAGTCTCGTCATGTGTCTTTTTGTTGATACAATGGAGTGTCTTTTTTAAGTGTTGATCCATTTTCGATCCTATTAAAGTTAATGTTCACACTCTATAGCCCCAAATAGTGACAAATAATTGAAGGCCTCCAATATACCGCATGCATTCCTGTCAGAATGAAGTATGTACGAAGCTGTCTAAGGGACATGGTGAAAAAAAATTCCTTCTTTCTGAAAACCCGTTGGTACGATCGACTTCTATCTCGTAGGCCTTCGTACGACTTCTATCTCGCCCGTACCACTTCTATCTCGCCCGTACCACTTCTATCTCGCCCGTACCACTTCTATCTTGCCCGTACCACTTCTATCTCGCACATGTCCCACTTCTATCTCGCCCGTACCACTTCCTTCTCGCCCGTACCACTTCCTTCTCGCCCGTACCACTTCTATCTCGCACATGTCCCACTTCTATCTCGCCCGTACCACTTCCTTCTCGCCCGTACCACTTCCTTCTCGCCCGTACCACTTCTATCTCGCCCGTACCACTTCTATCTCGCCCGTGCCACTTCTATCTCGCCCGTACCACTTCTATCCAGTACATGTCCCACTTCCTTCTCGCCCGTACCACTTCCTTCTCGCCCGTACCACTTTTATCTTGCCGGTACCACTTCCTTCTCGCCCGTACCACTTCTATCTCGCCCGTGCCACTTCTATCTCGCCCGTACCACTTCCTTCTCGCCCGTACCACTTCTATCTCGCCCGTACCACTTCTATCTCGTACATGTCCCACTTCCTTCTCGAAGTGGTACGGGCAAGATAGAAGTGGTACGGGCGAGATAGAAGTGGTACGGGCAAGATAGAAGTGGTACGGGCGAGATAGAAGTGGTACGGGCAAGATAGAAGTGGTACGGGCAAGATAGAAGTGGTACGGGCGAGATAGAAGTAGTACGGGCGAGATAGAAGTGCTACGGGCGAGAAGGAAGCGGTACGGGCAAGATAGAAGTGGTACGGGCAAGAAGGAAGTGGTACGGGCAAGAAGGAAGTGGTACGGGCGAGAAGGAAGTGGGATATGTACTGGATAGAAGTGGTACGGGCGAGATAGAAGTGGCACGGGCGAGATAGAAGTGGCACGGGCGAGATAGAAGTGGTACGGGCGAGATAGAAGTGGTACGGGCGAGATGGAAGTGGTACGGGCAAGAAGGAAGTGGTACGGGCGAGAAGGAAGTGGGACATGTACTGGATAGAAGTGGTACGGGCGAGATATAAGTGGCACGGGCGAGATAGAAGTGGCACGGGCGAGATAGAAGTGGCACGGGCGAGATAGAAGTGGTACGGGCGAGATAGAAGTGGTACGGGCGAGAAGGAAGTGGTACGGGCGAGATAGAAGTGGGACATGGGCGAGATAGAAGTGGTACGGGCAAGATAGAAGTGGTACGGGCGAGATAGAAGACGTACGAAGGCCTACGAGATAGAAGTCGATCGTACCAACGGGTTTTCAGAAAGAAGGAATATTTTTTTCACCATGTCCCTTAGACAGCTTCGTTAGTATGACACATCCGCCCAACAACAGTTGACACACACATGTAGGACTAAACTGGTCTTTTCTTTTAACCAAACAGACATCATAATGCAAAATGACATCACCTAAATTGGCACCATAGGTTTATCTAATTGCCTCAACTGTCTTTGACAAAATGTGACCTTGACACTGTTTTAGCTTGAGATATATGCATCAAAAATCATCTCAACTCCAGTGCACTGACGTCTGATGCTAGTCGTCAGCATGTATCTTCCATTTCTCATCACTTCTTCTAGTCAATTGTTCTTGGTTCAACCCAAAATCATTTATAATTTACCCAGTGAGTTGCCCTTGTGGTTTATTATTTGATAGAAGTCGCATCCCCTTTTAGGCAATCCCCTGGCTGCCGCTTCCCACGTTGTACCGTATATGTACCTGGGTGTGATCCCTGTACACGGCAGTTAACGGTTGTATGGCTTCTGACTGGCACCCCGAACAAATATATTGACAAATTACAAAATACGGAGACCGCCAACATATAGGGCTAGTTGGTTAGCTCAGTTGGTAGAGCGATGGCACGTTTCCGGAGGTCGTTGGTTCAAATCCTGCTCTAGTAAGTAAATGTTTCTTTGTTCAACCCAAAATCACTTCTTGTTTCGTAACACAATTATTTAACAGAACACAACCAATAATGTATGAAGACAAAGACCGGAAAAATATTCGAGTATGAAGGTTGTCCAAACAGCTTCTCGTAGGGAACAGCATGGGCATACAAGTACACCATGTGCATGAAAATACATGTACACAAGAGAAGAAGAAAAAACAAAGAGACAAAAGATAATGAAAAACAGCGAAGCAAAGTTTCTCATCCGCTGAGACTATTCAGTTCACAGTCATAAAAATACATCATTAGAGGCCAAGAGATCTAGAGACCAAGCAATTTCCAGACATTGGCCAAATTTTGTTCCTTCCATTCATGAGTTCGTATAGAGGTGAGCACAAAAGTTAGCTTAGCACTTAACAAATATGCTAACTATAGAAAAGGGTTACAAACTATAAGTTACATGTCAAGTGCACTGTTTGTGACAGAATAAGGTGAACTCCCCAAAGTTGCGTACTTGCCCAGTTTAACTGGTTTCCTGCAATGTGCTTAAAAGAAACTTGTTAAGCAGATTTTCCTGCTGAAAAGGTTCAATACAATTTGGCTCAGGTCTCAGTCTAAGTATTGGTTTTGAGACTATGGGGTTATTGTCTCAAAATGCCAAGGGCTCAAAATTTTACGGGAATCTCATCATAGTAATCATCACCCCCCCCCCCCCCCCCCCCCCCCCCCCCAAATCATCATCATCATCGTCCAGGTCTTGACACTTGTTCCTTAAGAAATACACTGAACCATTATTGCTTCGTTCTTCGGATGAGACGAAAAGCCATTGGTCCTTGTGTTGCAATGCACATAAGTTCCCAGTACTAGTTGTTGTGATATTATTCACTAATGATGTAACATGAACCAGTACCAGACCTAGATGTCTTTTCATTGGCTACACACACAGTTTCAAAATCTTTCCATTGGTCTCACACTCTCTCTCTCTCTCTCACACACTCTGATCTCGGTCTTGGTCTACCAGGTCAGGACGACGAGCCTGGTGAACCATAAATGCTACTAATTCTTGAACAAATAAAAAAACACCCAAAAAACACTTTGATTCAACTTGAGTCACTCTTTTATTATTGCAAACAAAACTGATACAAAATATACATAAATGCTAAAAAAATAAATCACATAATCACTGATGTCAAACTCGATTACATTTGATTTGACAAGATGGTCTCTCATCACCAGTCTTAAAAATACATCTCTTAGATAATGTGGATTACTCAGTAGAGAGTCACACACGCTAATGTGAAAGGTCACACAGATTGTCCTACAATAAGACATGATGCTTGTTGAGATGACAGTCGTCAATGTGTAGCCTTTACGGCATTTTCAGTAACATCAGCGTTTTCCCATAACAGTGGTCTGCTGGCCAAATGCCAGTTAAAATACCCGAGGACCAGTCAAAGTTCACTCCAAGGGGTCCGGCTGGCTAGTTCAGTGTTGAAAGGCATAACAATTTCATTTGAAAAATGGACTAGTGCAAAAGCTGGTGGACTAATGAAATGGCAAGCTAATTGGTCATGCTAGCCAGTCAATACAAAAGTTATGTGAAAACCTTGTGTGTCCAAAGCTAATGAAAATTTTGAAAGAAAACTTTAAAATATAAACCAGTGAAAAAGCTGGCAGACTACATGTAGTTACAAATACAAGCTAACTGGTCCTGCTGGCTGGTAACTAAAAAAATGTTAAGGGCAAACTCTGCACAGTTTTTATCCAACACAATTAGGTGACTTGCAATCACAAGGTTGTGGGTTCGAATCCAGCCAAGCCAACCGCTGTTTTCACAATGACTGGAATAAGTATTGTCGTCTAGTTACTGACAATTTCTTGATTTGTGCAACTCATAATCTAATGTTTGTATGAGAGAGTTTGGCTGTTGCCAGCTTGGCGTTTATATCCCTTTGTTGGAGTTTGCCGAGTTTCCTTGATGGGAAGATCATTCAAACAAACAAACTAAAGGAGAATCCAAGGAGCAAATTGGTCACAACTTGCTAACCAACAGCCTCGTGTCACTGGTTAAACAAACTGTGTCAAGTTTATGAACTGCTTTGGAATGACTCCTGCCTCTCACATGATGCACAAACACTCACACAGAGTCGTCCATCCATTGAAGTGCTAATGTCTGGTGAGGACATGACTTAGCTTGTGTCAGGATATTGGGACAGACAAGATGGAACAGATGAGCAAATCATTTCTAATAACTTCACAATCAATCAGTCTGCTAACTATTTCTTTCCCTCCCAGTGCTAGTATCCTCTCCGTCCGCAACAGCACTGCAAATCAATCTGTCTCTACAGGTTGATCAACTGCATGCAATCTTTTTTCCACAATGTCCACTGTAGAGACACTGAAATCATTGCTTATGCATCTCGGAGCTCTGTTTGATGCCAATCTTTCACTAAACAGTCATGTCAACAATGTTTTTTCGTGTTGCCTCAATTGCTCTTCATAGAATTGGATCCATCAGACATTATCTGGATATGAAATTCATTGAAAATTTGATTCATTCCTTGGTCATGTGCTGCCTAGATACTTGCAACAGTCGACTTTACGGGCTACCCAACACTAAAATTTGCAGCGTTTACAAAGTTCCGTTTACAAAATTCCGTTCCCACAGACGGGATTAACCCTGTCACAATGAAACAGTGACTAAACAAAGCATAGATGAAAAAGACTCGCACACAAAGCACCGGTACTCTTGCAGGAAAATATGAGATGCGTTTGACGTGAATCGCAGAACATTGGTCGTAAGCCATGGCCGATTGTGCATGGTAGGCTGAAATCTCAGAACACTCAGACTTACTTCCCCATGTGCTGAATACAATGATAAACAATGGTGGCAGCCAATCGATCTCTCGTAATCCTCGTTTGTACAACAAAAGGACAAAGGTATGGAATCGGAGATTACACAATGACCCTGGAAAAAGGGAGATTTCAAGCATGAATTCCAATACCCTCTGTCCCTCTTTGTACAGGGGAAACGGAGCGTTGTACTGTGAGTGCACCCACTGTGCACACTACACAATGGAATATCTAGGGATGTTAACCTTCTGGTATTCCGAGTTTATACCAAAGCGTGTCTTCCAATTTCTGGCACAGAAAATATTGGCGTGTATACACGTCTTCCCACGTTAACTGGTTAATCCAACACTTCCACAGATATCGCCCTCCTATAATCAGAATGTCTGTAAAGAAACAAGAACCTTTCATAAGTCATGAGGTTTGAAAGCTTGACCTAAGAAAACATAAACAAACAGAGAGACTACAGGATTAGAGGGTATAAAAAAGGCTGAAGTCTAATGTTGATGGTTTGTAATGTTGATGGTTTGTGGTGGTGTGGGTTCATGCTTTCTTTATGAACAAAATTATGAAAGTTGTAATGTTTTTTTCAACCGAATTGTGTAGGAGCCTATGATCTGTTTTTTACAAGTCACTTTAGGTCATTTATGTATTTGTTTGGGAGTGGGTTGCATTCGGGGGGAGGGGGCAATATAATTTTGTAGGGTGTCACCTCCCTCCACGGCCACCTCAAGCTACAACGCTGAAATCACAGTTCAGAGCAATATACCACCACTAATTACAAAGTTGGTAGACCAGTGAAACAACAAGCTAACTTGTCCTACTAACTAGTCACAGACAAATTTCAGAGTAAACCGTTGTATGGTCTGTTATTCGTTCCCTATAAGTCTCATTCAGTTATGTCAAGTGTGAACCTCCTAATGATAGTCAACTACAGTCAACCTGTTGAAGGTGCTAATTTGCTACCGAGTTGTTTCAACAAGACCGTCTTTGATTGGCAGTAACACTAACAGAAGTACAAGTCTTTTTAAAGGACAGAGATTCATCACATCCAGACAATGAGACTCACATCTGACCATAGAGAAACTCAGTCCTCTGTCCTTTCTCTATGATCTAACATGTCCCAGTTGATAGCAATCATACAGAGAAAGGGTGGGTATCAAGGCCCTGACACTGTGGCAAGTCCAGCCGATTGACCTTAGTTACCAGTCAGTTTCTTCTTCTGAACTCTTGGCATCTCGGACCTGTTTTGAGGAAAAACATGCTCAGGTGATCTGTCCTGAGCAAACCCGGGTAAAAACATCATTTTCAATCTTGTTATTGCACCTTCACAGCTGCACAAAGTTCTGCCTCGGGCCGTACACCTTATTCCAGACTTCCCCTTCTCCCATACAGTGCACAATTTTGTTCTTCTCCGTAACAAGAATGAATTGATTTCACAAGTTAAGTTGGCTTTAATTTCTGTCAAAACACTCACTGCCCTAAATGGTGGACACAATTATCATTCAATCAGACAAAAATGAACTGAATTGAGTGACAAATCATGTCACATAGTCTGTAACAACAACCATCAACACAATGCACACCATGGGATATAAGAATTTCTGCCCTTTCTAAATAAATACACATGAACATAGGAAGACTATAAGGAAGACCTATTTCTGCTTACCGCCAAATTCTGTGCTTACTGTGCAAGCGCTGAATTTCTGCGCTAGCTGTATAAGCGAAGATTGCCTAGTAACAAAGAGTACGCGCACTTGAGCAAAAATTTCCTGCTAACCTGTGATCTTCACTTAGCGTAAGTGCGGAATTACCTGCTTCCGTAAGCTCCGATTCTGTTCTTTATGATTAGCAGAGCCATGGTATCATGGGGCCCAGATGACAGCCCTCAGTACATATGTATGTATGCTTCTGTACAATGAATGGTTCTTTTTTCAAAGATTCTTGTTCATTGAATCTCTGCTCCTTTGGAGTACAGTTGAACTGAGCACCACTGATCTGATTTGATATTTCATATTTTAAATATTTTACATATTTGCTCCAAATGCCACAAACCCTTTGGGTACAAATAATGGGAACTATTTCTCTCCTGTTAATCACAAGTGGCTTAGGGTGTTGAGAAGTAGACAGTTAAGTGACCATGGGACTATTTGTTAATTGAGACGTGACAATAAAATGGCCTTTCGAAAAAGTCTCGCTACTATACAATGGTATTTTATAGCTATTTCAAAAAGACTCTGCTAGGGTCGAACTGCAGGTCAGTAACTATATTGTGCATTTATACCATAGGTCCCTTTGGTTGGTAAGCAGTTTGCAACAGCTAATTCTATTTTCTCATTATTATCCTACTTCATCACTTACACAGTATCAATAATTATCGTGTACATGTATAAGATAATATCAAGCGTGTCGCCTAGTTTCTGGCAGGCAAGATACCGCTCTGGTCAAAAAGGAAAGTTTACATACTCTGTCATAATCACCAAAGAAAGTTTGGAATAGTAAAGAGTAACCATTCTGAGATATGCCCCCTTTTATCCTATCAAAACTGTATGGTACATGTTCCATAATTTAAGAATGTATGTGTGTCATGTAGCCTTCGAGAAAGACTCTGCTAGGGTCGAAACGTCAGGCCATTAACCAAGTGTTAACTTTTTATTGAAAATATTTGTTTCTCTATTGAGATGAGTACAGTTTGTTCGCCTTCCCTGTAAGTGTAAGCCAGGGATTAATGTTTAACCCATAGAGACATTGCATGATACAGCAAAAAGCAGGTAATGTGTCAACACATTAGCGACATCATGTTTCTGTTTCTACCCCCCGCTGAACAAAAAAATGTGATTGTAGGAAAGCTACATGTACATCTAAAGGTACTTCTAAATAACAACTTTATCAATTTCCCGGCCTTTCATTAAATGAGGAGCAAGAATTGCAGATTTTTTGTTGTTGAACGGACTGTTTTAAGGGCAGACAGAATTAAGAGAAAGTCAATCAGTTTTCCAAGAGGACGTGTCGTGCCAGGTTTCATCGACAAATTTGTAACCAGACGATTTGCTTATTAGCAGATTCCTGAGCTCGTGTTAGCAAGACATTATTAAGGACTCAAGATATACCTTGTAAACCATTACATGGTGCTATGCAAAGGAATAGGTCTCATACTTCAACACGTAACTCCACATACCTTGTAGGAAAAATACTGAGCGCTTTGAGACACCCATCGGGAGTATAAAGCGCTATATAAGAACTGCGTATTATTATTATTATACAGGCAAGTAGTGCAAGATTTCACATGGTATTTAAGGCTAAGGCAATCTTCATCTAAAAGAGTAAATATATTTAGTAAGTAAAAGATTGTTTTTAACCCAGACTACTTGTATTTGAGTCCTCATCCTTGAGTCTGAGTCCTCTGATTTAGACTTTAACATACCTGCAGGTCATACACCTTTGGCAAATAACACTGAGGCCTTTAATTGCATGTACATGGAAGGCCAAAGAGGCCAAGGCATCTGTTGCCCCTGATCTTGGCTTTGGTGCCCCTTCAGAAGTTTCCCAGAGACCTTAAGATTTCCTCATGGCAGGAAGTGCCCTTTGCAAAGTGAAAGTGGCCTTGCCCTCCTAAAGATAAAATTCCATGCCAGAAATAACCAAAAACTAAAGCATTTCTACAGTAAAAGTTTACAAGATACCGCTGAATCCTGCCATCCATAGCTAATGAAAGTTGAATCTTTCCAATAATTGAACCATGAACTACGCTATCTAAACGGTTTGACTCAATGGACAGGGAGGTATAGGCCCTATACATACATGTACATGTATGTAAATCTCTTGTCTACCCCATTATTTGATTGGGTTTATCGAAGCATCAATCAAAGCACTGGAACATGACCATTACCAGGCACCAGCCTCCCCCCTCTCAATTGTATCCCTCGCTCGGTATTTTTAAGGGAAAATGACAGCGCTCTGATTCGGCAATCTTTGAAGAGCAGAATCAAACACCAGAATGCCAATTCACCCGTTACAAATACAGGACGAAGTTCACGCTTTTGCCAAGATGAAAACTTGAAACTCTCTCAGGAAAACTGCTATGTTACACAAGTTGACTGTGATGACTTTTTCGTTAACTCACACAGATAAAAATTTCCCGAGCCACAAAATAGGGTGTTTTAAAGCTGCAATAAGCGGAATATGGATTGAATTTGATGACAAACATCTGATAAGTTTGGCTGTACATGTACATGTGTAGCAGCCTTGAAGCTTACAATGGCAGCTGGTGTCGGTGCAGTCAGGTTGGTGTAGTGGTATCTTGCCTTGTATTCCACCTCTGGGACCCCGGTTCGAATCCCACCAGAGGCTCTATGGGGATTGGGTTTTCAGTCCCTGCCTGATTGCGTGTGTTTTCCTCCCATTATACAAAACTGAAACTTCCTTCTTTGTCTTCTCTCCATTGGGTTCTTGGCTAGTAGTAGAGTGATTAAGCTCACTTTTCTGAGAGTCCTTGGCTTCACAACCAGGATAAATAAATGGAAAACAAATTAAATGGTGTACTTTTTGATGTACATACAGACCACGTGATCAATTAACAAAGTGACTAAGTGACGCCTGTCTGTATGAAGTTCCCTCGGGCAGCTGGTGTCGGTGCAGTCAGGTTGGTGTAGTGGTATCTTGCCTTGTCTTCCACCTCTGGGACCCCGGTTCGAATCCCACCAGAGGCTCTATGGGGATTGGGTTTTCAGTCCCTGCCTGATTGCGTGGGTTTTCCCTGAAAAAATTCTCTTGGGTTTTCCTCCCATATACAAAACTGAAACTTCCTTCTTTGTCTTCTCTCCATTGGGTTCTTGGCTAGTAGAGTGATTAAGCTCACTTTTCTGAGAGTCCTTGGCTTCACAACCAGAATAAATAAATGGGAAACAAAATTAAATGGTGTACTTTTTGATGTACATACAGACCACGCGATCAATTAACAAAGTGACAAAGTGACTAAGTGACGCCTGTCTGTATGAAGTTCCCTCTGGCAGCTGGTGTCGGTGCAGTCAGGTTGGTGTAGTGGTATCTTGCCTTGTCTTCCACCTCTGGGACCCCGGTTTCAATCCCACCAGGGGCACTATGTGGATTGGGTTTTCAAGTCCCTGCCTGATTGCGTGGGTTTTCCCTGGAATAATTCTCTTGGGTTTTCCTCCCATATACAAAACTGTAACTTCCTTCTTTGTCTTCTCTCCATTGGGTTCTTGGCTAGTAGAGTGATTAAGCTCACTTTTCTGAGAGTCCTTGGCTTCACAACCAGAATAAATAAATGGGAAAAAAAATTAAATGGTGTACTTTTTGATGTACATACAGACCACACGATCAATTAACAAAGTGACTAAGTGACGCCTGTCTGTATGAAGTTCCCTCTGGCAGGGGCACCTTGACATACATTTATGGAGACAAATTTCTAGGTTAGTAGCAAACTTCGGTTGGGTAATACAAAATACCCCCAGAGTTGCATTCAAAAGAACTGAACTGTGTACGTTTACATCCTACACAATCCACAATAAATCATCTTGAAATATTGCACAGAATTGTTACATATGTTTATAAGAAATGAACAATTTACTCATTCAACGAGTGCAGTGGGATGTGGTATTAGGGATCGGTAACTCCAGAACTGGACTACGATTGAACCTTGTCAAGCTGCAGGCATTTTGTTGTATTATAATGTGTGGGGGGTAGACAAAAAAAGATGGCATGACTATATGAAAAACAGAAATACATGTAACAACATAACCCTATCCACCCCAAAAATACAATGAAACAACTTTATCAGTCTGAAAAAACTACACTTTCTATAACTCAAGCTGTAAAAATGTAATTTGGTAACCACTCAACTGCGGGCAATTACAGCAGGTTAGCAGAATCAATATTTTCATTTTGCTACTTTGCCAGTAATTAGATTACCTGGCTGTTCTACTGTGCTGAATGATCAAGTTAAACGCTCCCGAACGAACGCCTCAATTTTTGTCATGAGTTCCAAGTTTCCTCCACTGCTGCCACCACAATTGACTTACCACCACGACACCCCCCCCCCTCCCTGTCCAAGACTGGCTCTACCCCCCCCCCAATATTTATTACATGTAGCCCCAATAACATTAATTGCAAGTTTCCCCCACTGCTGCCACCACAGTGACTTACCACAGTGACTTACCACCACAACCCCCCCCCCCCCCCCAACAAGACTGGCTCACCTACACCCCCCCACAACAATCATTAGCTCTAATAACGTTAACTACAAGTT
Source organism: Leptasterias polaris (assembly GCA_037783415.1). Lineage (NCBI taxonomy): Eukaryota > Metazoa > Echinodermata > Asteroidea > Forcipulatida > Asteriidae > Leptasterias > Leptasterias polaris. Next base: position 866,341 of record JAZGTN010000038.1, read on the forward strand.
TCCTCCACTACTGCCACCACAATGAATTACCACCATGACCCCCCCCCCCCTGAACAAGACTGGCTGGTTACCCCCCCCCCCCCTAATAATAATTATGAGTTCTAATAACATACACATGTACATGTATCCTTAGGACACACTTGTCACAAATAAGCAATGAGATGTCACAAATCACTGTATCAATTTCTTTCCGGGTTTCGAGATGATGACAAATAAAGTCAACGGCAGAGAGGACTTCTCATCCAGGGAAAATGCGGAAGAAAAAACAGGATTTTTCTATGGTGGGGTATGTCACACAAAACATAGACGCACATTTTTAGGTGGCGGGGCATTAAGGTATCATTCGGAAATTTGTTATCTCAAAAACAGCATTCTCCCTTAACAGTGGTCCGCTGGCCAAATGCTAGTTAAAACACCAGAGGACCAGTCGAAACTCACTCCAAGTGGTCCAGCTGACTAGTTCAGTGTTGAAAAGCATCCCTATTTAATATGAATTATGGACCAATGAAAAAGCTGTTGGACTAGTGAAATGACAAGCTAACTGGTCATGCTGGCTAGTCAGGGCAAACCCTAAAAAGTCAAGATTTCAAAAGGGGGCGGGGGCACTGGGTGCCTCCTTGGTTACGCCACTGAGCACTTGTTCAGACAAACAAGCATCAAAACTGGATGTAGACCATTTTTGCAATAAACTTATTTGCCTTTTATTATTATTATTATTTTTTCCGAAAGCAGCATCCTCTCCGATTCGCTTTGATCGTTTTTGAAAACCTTCCGATTGCAATAGATTTAACATGTGTATTGACACACGGGATTCGGATCCGCCAGGTTACTAAACCCTACATTGAGTGTCTGGTGCCGACTAAATTGGCCCACCTTTCAAACTGTGTATTTTGGCATGGTCAATTAGGCCTATTCATTTGTATTGGTTACAAAACACCACAAAGACCTTTCAAAAGTTATGACCAAAATAAAGTTTGGGAAGTCAGCTTTGAACTTGTGTTCAACCTTGACCGCAGTTAACGTTTCTGGAATTTGTATTGGTAACTCCTAAAAAAAGTACAGCATAAAATGCAAGGCATCACAAGCACATGGTGTAAGTAATACAGGGCAACTTTAGTGTTAAGGAATTTGCTTTAAAAAAAGAAGAGAAAAAAGCAGAAATATCAAAGACTCTAGGTAGGACATTCTGGCTCATTCGAAGCAGTTTTGCAGCTGCTCAAGCAAAACCAGGACAACTATAGGAATTTAACAACAATCAAGTTATTAATATTATCAGATATTTCTGAACCATTAGCTTTCAAATAATGTGCCAGTCGGTTGGCCCATCCATACAAATGGATTTCATTACATTTAACAAAGCTCTGTCTATGTTATCTATACTGAAGGACGAGTTCCATCCAGCAGCAGATTATGTCCAATTCCTTCCATACAACCTCAGTAAGATGGCGTTTCACACTGAGTGTTTATCCTTAATACAGTTCATATTTATAATGGGACCTGGTTTGTTTTACAGTCAGGAATATGTCCACTAAAAGTAAACTCTTTGTGAACCTTGATCTCTGAAGGTATTTAACTTTTTAAACATTGAGCGCTTAAATAATTGTCTTATCTTATAACTCTTTTCTAAATTCACTTGATTTTGTAACATTGTCCTTGTTTTGTGCAGGCTGGGGCCAATTTCACAAAGAGTTAAGATCAACGATCTTAACTGTGTATCACTCTTAATTTCTAAGCAAAGTGTGATGTCACAATACAAATCACTATAGTAATGCCGACAACCCATCTTAAGATGAATCTTAGTGCTTTGTAAATTCAAGCCTAGGACATACATTTGTATATTGTAAGTCTTTCTTTCTGCGGTCTGCTAACAAAACAGCCTGAGCACAGTTGATACAATTACTGATATAACAGCAGTAAATTAGGTATCTCCTACCGTTCAATATCATCCACTGTGGAGTGGTTTTGAAACTATGCCAGCCTAGTCTGCAGTTATGATACCATGTGGTGATTGGTCAATGCATAGGTCTCCAAAGTACAGGCACACCAATGTCCTCAGTTTGTTCTATGCCATACACAACCAGTTGACTGGTTTCGAATGAATGGTCAACCCCTGGAAAATGTTTCCATTTATCTTGGACCCTGAGGCCAATTTCATAAAGCCGTTTAGCAGAAAATACTGCTTAGCAAATTTCTTTGATAAGCCAAAAACTGAGTGGGGCACCAGTCACAACAATGTATACTTTAAAGAATGTTGGCTGGTAACCTGTTTCTACCAAGCAAGATTTGTCAGTGCTTAGCAAGTTTCTGTGCTTACAGGCCTTATGAAGTTGGACCCCGATTATCACAGCTAATCTTTACAAAGAGTGTACTCACAAAATATCCGGATGAACCTTCGTCTCTTGATCACTATCACCTGTCACTGTACAGCCGAATCTTTCCATCCAAAGATGCCGTCACTAACTGCAAATACAAAAGTAGAAAATATATTACTGAAAAGGTACTCCGATTGGCTTTGGTTCTGATCCAGAAAAACAATTAAAAATGTACACCTTAGTTTTTCTAAACTACGAAGTAATCACAAATCTCCTGAGAAGTAATTCCGATTGAAAAAATATATATAAAATATATATAAAATATATATAAAATCCATATATAATCCAAAGATATGTTTCCACTTACAAGAAATATTTTTTATTTTTTTTTACCACTGAGCCACAGGCACGAGGCCAGTGATTTAGCGCCGGGCCATTAAATTCACATTTGGACAAGCCCAGTGTCTTGTGTTGAAAACTAATACTTTGGTTTGGGTCTGTTGAGCTAAAGCCAATGTGGTCTTGTGGATTTTCCCCATCAATTTGAACCCTGCCATTTAAATGGGACGTAAAGTAGTAGGTTTGAGTGTTGTGTTTTGCACGGATAACTTTCGCCAAGAGAAAGGGCTTGCCTCGGTGTTTTTGGCATTGTTGGCAGCAGGTTTTACCGCATCACCTTCTACACCTTTACAAGGTGTTACGGGTATCCTAAATCACTGAGTGATGCCCGTAGATAAAGCGCTACATGAATGTATGCATAGTGTTAGCCAGAGGGGTGTCTGGGTGTCTTTTGGACGCCCTGTTTTAAATTTGGACACCCTGTTTCATCTGTCATTTACATGTAAATGTACTGTAAGTGAACAATTTGGACACCCAGTTTTTAAATTTCCAGCAGATTTGGACACCCTTTTACCAAATCCTGGCTAAAACCTTGAATGTATGTAACAAACATAATTCTGTATAAACACGATAAAAGTACAGTAAAAATTCAATTTGAGTAGGAATATTTATTAGTAATAATAATAATAATAATAGTGACCGTTTGGAATACGCCATGTCTGTCTAAAAGACACTCCTGTCGCAGGAGAGATGCAGAAGCAAGTGGGCCTACATGTACAATGTGAATATATGAAATTTTAAGCACACAAAAATGTTCAAATGAGTTTTGAAGCTGGTATAAGTAGTGACTTGTCGGAGATTTGGAGGGAGTTCGTTCCATAGTGATGGGCAAGAGTGCGAGAAGGATCAAGTTCCCCATAAGCGGCGTGTACATGTACGTGAACATTTAAAAGTGGAACACGTAAGAGGCATACATGTAGTTAACCATGTGCACACATTTTTCAGACATGATTACAATTCAATAATACTGATCAAAAAGTTAATTTGAAAGTCATTCATTGTTCTATTTCTACTTTTCTTCAAGAATATTTTTGTTAGACTTTCAAAAAAAGTTGTCAAAAGCCAGAGAATAGCTGGGGTTGGGTTAACGTCATGGAGTTACACAGGGACCAGCTAACGTTTTAAGCCAAACTGCTTAAACAGACCTTTTCTAACATGTACTCTGCCATTGCTGTGTTTTCAACCATCATAAACTGGTTCGTGTGTACATGACCCATACAACTACCAACCAATGGGAGGTCTTCCATTGACTTCAGTGTGTACACTGTTTGAGCTTGTGACGTCATACATGTCATATGCAAAGGGTTGATTACATTTTAGTTTTTCATACAAAAATGAAAATATCAGCTTCAATTTTATTTTGTATTATCATTGTTTTTGGTGGAGGCTATTTGGCTGGCCGATGTAACTGAGGAAGTAAACACTCAAGAGCGGATACAGGTCTTAAAAAGGGGGGAAGAAATGTCCGCACACGATAAATTTCAAATTTTGTTTATCTTGGACGCGACACCAAACAGTCCAACCTCTCTTGCAGTAATGCCTCCCATTCTCATGCCCCTATCACTTTCAAGTAATACCGTGGGGTTTGGGGGGAAGTCATGCAAATTACTGGTCCCACTGTGCTGGCTGATTTCGACCACCCTCAGGATGCGAAGAGGAGGGCGAATGTCACAATCACTCCACCCATGGGGCTACTGCAACCTGCACGGTGCTCTAAAAATACACTATATTGTGGGCATGGGTTTCGTAAGACGTGGAAGGATACAAACACGCATGTTTACAGCTTTTTAGAGGGTTTGAAGTTCCTAAGTATGACAGCTCAAGTCATCACCTTGACAGCGCATGAACAGATAGAGGTGGGAGACTGCAGGTGTTCATTATGAATGGGAAACGTTGGGGAATACTACACTGAACATTGGTGGCAGCAGACTAATACATTGTTGTTATATGTGAGCATGCTCAGAACTGCCTAAACAAGGAAAGTTTACCTGGCACATCTAATGGCTGCCACTGGTGTAGTAAAGGGCCCAATGTCATAGAGCTGCTTAAGCACAACAAGTAGCTAAGCACAACAAAACTATATGCTTACCAGAATAAGGTTACCAGCCAAAATACAATGTCACATGTACAATTTGTGACAATAATCCTGCTCATTTCTTAGCAACAAATTGTTAACCAATATTTTCCGCTTAAAGGCACTGGACACGTTTGGTAATTACTCAAAATATATTAGCATAAAAACTTACTTGGTAACGAGCAACGGAGAGCTGTTGATAGTGAGAAACGACTCCCTCTGAAGTAACGTAAGTTTTAAGAAAGAGGTAATTTCTCACTAAAATATTTGAATCTGAAAAAGACTTCAGGCCTGAAGCCCTTTTCAGGCATCTGAAAGCACACAAATTTGTGCAACAAGGGTGTTTTTTCTTTCATTATTTTCTTGCAACTTCGATGACCAATTGAGCCCAAATTTTCACAGGTTTGTTACTTTATGCATATGTCGGGATACACCAAGTGAGAATACTGGTCTTTGACAATTACCAAAGGTGTCCAGTGCCTTTTTAAGCAGCTCTATGAAATTGGGCCCAGACCACAAAATTTGACTAAGACCGAGACCTCCCATTTGAGACCGAGACCGAGACCTCAATGTTCGAGATCATACCCAAGACAGAGACATTCCCAGCAGACATCATTCAAATCTATGTAACTCACAAATGGCTTATTTTGTCTATGAAATCCAATGGGTTATTGTTTTATGTCTTTAAAAACAAATTTCTTAAAATAACCAATGAATTATTGAGACTTGCCCAGCCATTTTAGTTTTGGGTCATTTCTCTATTAGCAGACCAAAGGATATAGGCCTAATAGTTTTCAAGACATTAAAGTATACATTATTGTGCCACACCCTATTGGAAAAATAATGCTGAGCCACACGTATTTTGTAGAATAATATTTGTCATACATAACAATGATAGTCTGGACAGGGCCATTAACCAAAATCCTGCCCTGCAATAAGTCTACCAGCTATGGCATGTACACCAAGGTCCACAAGAACTTTTTTTGCAGTTCCTGTTTACAATGACAAAAACAACCCCCAAATTATTGTTGTTTTTATACCCACCCAGAATCACAACAATATACAGTCTTGAGCCAACAGGTGCAAGCTGTGGACCATCATCTCCAGTCAAACAAGAATATTATGGGAAGTTAGGATATTGAATATAAATTATGTGGTCACTTAAACTTGGAGAACCTTTGGTAAAACTCAAGGTAATGACCCAGAAAAAAAGTTGTGTAATTTCCTAAAGCTTACGTGTCATAGTAATCTGGTAGTAAGTATCCTGTGAGGTTATTTGGGCCCAATTTCATGGCTCTGCTTACCGTAAGCAAAGAATTGGCGCTTACGGAAGCAGGGAATTCCGCGCTAACGTCAAGCGTATTTCACAGGTTAGCAGGGAATTTTTGCTTGTACTCGTGCGTAGTCCACGTTACTAGACATTCTACGCTTACACAGCTAGCGCAGAAATTTGGTGCTTGCTCGGTAAGCGGAGAATGATGATCGCAAGTGCAGAATTCGGCGGTAAGCAGAGCCATGAAATTGGGCCCTGGTCTGAAATGCCCACCACAATGATTAGAAATATTTAAAAAATTTAATCTAAGAAACAATTCCTGCATTCATAATTTCTCAGACTTCGTCAGGGTTCTGCCCAGGATTTGTTTAGTGCCGGAAATATATTTTTTTCCTAGTACAGTCAAGTCAATTTCCTTTCGATCGTGCACGGAGTGGTTACACACGTGCGCCCTGCAGCTAGCTGTGCCTTGAATGTAGGCCCTCAGTGCGCGCACACCTTTACCGCCATGGGAAAACAATTTACAGCATCTATAGCATGGTGCTTACTCTGCAGTTCATTTCCGTTGTATTAAACGCTGTAGAATAGGGTTCGCAACATGATGAAACTGGTATCATGTTATTCCAAGCGTAAAGCTATAATCAGCGTGACTGGAAACCATTGCAAAATCAATGCGGGTTTCGTGCGTTTGATATATTGTACATCGTACAGGCGGGAGGAATGCTCGATCCTGGATCATTAAAATAGACTCAAACCAAAGAAGTAGGCTACTCGAAACTTTGGATAAAACTGTTTACTGGTAAATAATTTGTTTTACACGTTGTTCAAAATATTTTGAAGGAAATGGGCAAAAAAAAGGGAAAATGTGTGGTGGTCAGAAAAAGAAAAAATTCTGCGAGTGCCGGTCGGGGAATCATGAGTGCCGGTCAGGTTTTCCGGCACCGACCACCGTGGGCAGAACCCTGCTTCGTTAGGTGTCCGTTAGGTTAATGAATGCTGCATCCGGAGGTGCAGTTGGTGTCACCTCGCTAAACATCGACGGATTCTACGTTCTTAAATGCAAATATGTGACAGTTTTGTTGCTGTGCGCCCTCAACAAGCAGAAACTGTATTCAGCTGAAACTTTCACATGTGACTTTTATTGTATCTTTCTTTGACAATTTTGCCAACAATTCAGCATTTTGTTGACAAAAACCATACTATGACCATACCTTTAACAATACCCACTTGTTTTTGTCAATAAATTATGAATTTGTTACGCCCCCTGCGATAACTGCCACTGACTTCCTCAATGTCAGAGTGAACGTCAACCATAAACAAATTATGGGTACCACATTACAGTGAGTAGGTTTAATGAAGGGTTAATTGCTTCCTGTGACTGGATATAAATTAAGCTCGATCACTGAGCTGTCTGCAAGTTATTAATGACCTGCCCACACAAAAGTATATCAAGGCATGCCAGGTGCTCCCAACCCGTAGGTTAAATTTGGGGGGAAAAATGTGTTTTGTCTTTTCCCGATCCTTTCTAAAGCTGTACACTAACAGATTCAATTTTGTTTAAATGTGAAAACTGTTAAAGTCAGAATATACATCATTTCTAAGGAGAAGGGTAAGCCGATGCATATTTACTAATAGTTTTCCATAGAAACAACCTTCAAACTTCATCAAAGCTGGCGGTTAAGTTGTAATGCAAACAACAAAGAGAATATTTCAGGGACTTTTATACATGTTTATAATCAAGCTTGTTTCGGCGGGCACGGCAATCAAAATAAACGACAGTGATATGCTATTTCCTCAACTTTGACAATATCTCAGATGGCGACATTTCTCTGGAGGATTGGTAACCCTACTTGGCATGAACTTTAAATAAGTAAGCTACGAGACTGACTTATTTTAAAAAAATCATAAACCAACCCTGAACTTTTTTATTAAACGGACAATAATATTCTAAAAGAGTATGTAATATGTTCCAGATTGTCCAATTCCACCACTGTCACCGGTGCTCCCATTGCAACCCTCACCAGCTAAACAGCTAATAATCAAGCTTATAATCAAGCTTATTTCGGGCCTGGCAATCAAAATAAACGACAGTGATATGCTATTTCCTCAACGTTGACAATATCTGAGATGGAGACATTTCTCTGGAGGATTGATAAGCCTACTGGCATGAACTTTAAATAAGTAAGCATTATGAGACTGACTTATTTTTTCTTCAAATCATAACCAACCCTGAACGTTTTCTTTAAACGGACAATACTATTCTAAAAGAGTATGTAATATGTTCCAGATTGTCCAATTCCACCACTGTCACCGGTGCTCCCATTGCAACCCTCACCAGGTAAATAGTTAAGTACTTCATTCAACACCTGGTAACACTTGGCTGGGATAAAGAATCAATGAAACAGGACCTTTAGAATCAAAACGGTAGCAAAAGGTTGTAAAAACAACGGAGCCCAGCCACAATTCATCTCCGACATTCCCTGTAGAGATTCCCAGCGGGTTCTGCCGAAGAATTATTCCATAATTTGGGTTTATTATTGGAACGGTCTGTCAAGAAGATAAACTGAGGTCATCAACTGTAAATTTAGAAATCCTAGTCTTTTTTTTTTTTAGTGGGGTACAAAAATAGAGATCATAAGAGCAAGTGTAACTTTAGGTAACCTGAACCTGTCGCCCACAGACAATTTGATTTCATTCCAAAATAACCTTCTGCGGCCACTAACTACTACAATCTCACCAACATGTACAAGTGAAGAAACTCTTATGTTACCCTACTGACTGCTCTTGTTACACTTGTATACATGTTTATGTGTGATGTGTTGTCATTCAGCCTTCAAGAAAGACTCTGCTAGGGTCAAACGTCAGGCCATTAACTAATTTTTGCATTTACACCACAGGTCCTTTCGGTCGGTAAGCAGTTTGCAACACTACAGCTAATTCTATTTTCTCTGTTACCCATCTAGATCACAGTTTTATCGATAAATTTTTAGGTTTTTAGTTTTGGTTGGCCACCTTTTGATGATGGGGGTGGGAGGGGGGGGGGGGTAAGGGTTAAATGTTACAGTCAGGTTGAGGTGAGATCCAATTGTAAGTTCATCTACATGTAATTTCTTGCGTATAAGACGTGTCTTATCTGACGTTTTTGACCACAAAATCATCACTGCGCCTTGTATTCCGGTGCGCCTTGTATGATGTCGCTTGAGATCAAAATGACCGCGGCCGACGTGCAAATAATCTAGGCCTTATTTAATGTAGCTGCGGTCAGGTTAATAATGCGGTCGCCAACCATCAACTCACCACGCATTGTTGACGTAGTACATTATCAGTGCTCAACTCTCCAGACAATGTCACCAGATTTTCATTCCGACAATGACGTGGTACTTTTAGGGTAACAAAATGACCCCTTTTTGGCGATGTACCGATACGGTCTGCTGTTTGCAGTCAAAGGTGCATGTAAGATCATGCGCCTTGTGCGGCAGTGCGCCTTGTCTGTTGACGCTTGAATTTTTTTGGGTAATTTCACAGCCCTGCGCCTTGTACGCCCCGCGTCTTATACGCAAGAAATTACGGTAATTGCTATCCATGTTGTATTCCATGTTGATAAAAGTACATACCTCTGAGAATCAGTTACTCATCAGTGAAAATGAGAGGAATCCCCCAAACAAACCCCCAAACCCAAATATTTACCCCTCTCCGACTGCATACATGTAGATTTTAGTGTTTTTGTTGTAGTTGTTATAATTGTACATAAATCTTGAATCACATTATACTTTTAGTCACTGATTTTATCACAGTGCCTGGAGCGCTTTTCTTGAAGGAAGGAGGTGGAATCCTACAAGTCGGTGTGTCAAGCAAGGCGTGGCACTGGCTGGAAACCGGGAAGACCACACCCCCTATCCAAAGTTCCCCATGTTTGCTCACACAACACTGAGGGTCTAATGGTACTACACGTATGTATGTCATCACCAATGGAGAGGGATGGGTAATGTCCGGATCATAGCGCTGCTTAATCGTAAGCACATTTTCGTGCTTACTGTAGCAGAAAAATTTGCTTTAGCGTGTTTCGATGTTTCAATTAAGCCTTGTGTCGATGTGTCACATTCGCCCCCACAATATAATAAACGAGTAAACAAGTTTTTATGTTTCAAATGAAAATACACCTCATACCTGCCTCATTACATAACAATAGCTGTCCCCAAATATGCAATAATATAAAGTTCACACTTTGTATATGTAGTATACATGTATCTAAGCATGTAGAAATTTGCTTGTTTAATACCGGTACTCCATTTGTTGAAGAATTTTCACACTGTCAATATCACCTTCCCTTTTACAAAACCTATGCCTACTGTGACCTCCATACAGCATTGAAAACAAAAACTTAACTGGAATGTCAAAGGTCAAAACAAAAATTCCAGAATTCCATGGTAATTATTTCATCCAGAAATCAAATCAAATGAGACATCTATTTTAAGTTGCAGTATCTACTGCCACCTAAACACACATTGTGAGAGGGCGTTTAATTGACTTTGCAGTTGGAATGGAAGAGCCAGCTCTACATGTATGTTGAGGTCAACCTGTACTGAGGCAAATTTACACTATTGGGAATGTAATAATTTTCTCCTGATGGAAGCTGACTCATAACATGAGTAAATTGTCCAGCAAGGTGAAGTAACATTCAACTATCACAAGGGACACACATGGGCCATGTTGCACTGTCAACACTACTGAGCAAGCCCCGATTCAACCCAGACAACACCTGTGTGTGTAATGTATAGTCTCTAGACTATCAGGCTGGATGGAGTCTTAGGGTACGTTCAGACGAGGAGTTAAACTAACCCTTAATCCGAGCACCGCGGGTGTCCAAAAGATAAAAATTACTTAGTCCAAATTTGGCTTGCGTTCACACGAGTAAGTTAGTCCTGTCCGCACGGGTTAAACTGACCCACACGTGGATTATCAGGTCATGCATAGCTGACCCAGACCGACCACTCTTCCGGTCCATCGCATTGCGCATGGGCCGGGTATTATGCGCGTGCGTGGCATCTTCGTTGACAACAACTGTTCAGTCCACAAGTATGGCGCCTGAAAGTAACAACGTCTTGTTGGAACACGTTTCTTTTTTTTTTGCTTCGTTATTGGCCTTCATCCGAATAGGTAACGATGATGAAGGAGAACATCGGGGAAATGGAAGGGTAGCGGCAAGACACGAGAGGCAGAGAATTGTTCGTCTCGAACGTCATGTTCGATGGCGATTTTGGCGGTACGTTAAGAGGAGACAACGGATGGCTGCCAGCTTCATCGTAGCCTTTAGTCAAGGTGCACCGCAGCACCCCAGCCCAGATACCACGCACGAAAAAAGACCAGCGCGAGCGGCGAAGCCGCGAAGTGCTTTTACCAACTCGTTTTGCTAAAGTTATTCATGACCATGAAATATTTATATATGCTATTTCTTGTAACCAATCACCGTCAGTTAGATATTGGACTCTTCTATATATTGAGATGGTAATACTGCTTCGCAATGTTTTTTTTTTTTTGACAATCGTTAACATAAAATAGTATGATTTGACAATTGTTTCCTTAATTTTCCAAGCAATTTTTGTCGTTATTTCCAACTAGAAATGCGAGTTTCGTTCCGTCGAAGTACGAAACAGCCTGTCGCCATATCAAAGTAAGCCCCCCAGGGTTAGTGCACTAGACCACCCGCATCCCAACGACAGCACGCTGTATTTGAGCCTGTACGTTGACTCTGAAGGCTCGAAGAGTTTCCACTGGCAATTTTCCCGTGCATGTTTCTTATAATTTTAGCAGTATGTTTCACAAAATACAATGTTTAACTGATAGAGTATTTATTTAGCCTTCATAATTACTTGGGTTTGGAATGATACAACCAAGTATAACCACGGGTGAGTAGTGGAACTTATGCGACGATGAGACAAACGTTCGTCGAAAAAAATTTCAACGAGAGTAGCGTGCGTGTAGACATGTATGTTATGATGATGTAACCTTCTGTGGAGAGGTCACATGGAATAAAATATACCGGATGTAGCAGGTCAGTTGCGTTCCAACGATGGTTTCTTGGGCCTCGCAGCGGGGGGTTGGTCGTAAAACCTGGGCTAAGTTACGCTAATCCAACATTTTTTGAGGTTTAGTTTAGCCCAGTTCTCTGGGTCAAATTGACCCTCGCGGACCGGATTTTTGCGTTCCAACGGAGGGTTATTTTAGCACTTTTGGATTAAGGGCTAGTTTAACTCCTCGTCTGAACGTACCCTTATGGGGTAACCAGATGATAACCCAATCATGTCCAGGTACTGGTTGTGCAGGTGTGCCCTGGACTCAAATGTTGCATGATTTCCGGTGATGAACAGTGTCAGAGCACGATGCTGCCAACACAAGGGATGAATCATGATTTTGAACTAAACATTGATGTTTTCAAGCTGAGTAAGATTTGTTGAAGCTTCTCATGGTTTCGAAAATGAGAAGTCTAGATTACTCAAGACAAACATGTAATAATCTCTCCTTGAGAGAGGTGGTGGCTCTGAGAAGAACCAGAGTCTGGATTGTGGAACAGTGTGCTCTGTTCATCTTCAGGAAGATGCTGTAGAACTCTCCTGAAGACAAAAAGAGCACACCAGTCCTTCTTTGGAAATCACAGGCGTGTGGAAAAAAGCACACCTGTTTTTTTCTTCGAAGGGATTCCTCAACATAGTTCATACTACCAACAACTGAAATGCTTCTCACCAAGTTTATATGGTCATTAATTTTTGAAGTATTTACCAATCTATGACCCTACCTTTACTGCTAAAGGCACTGGAATATTACCAGTCATTGAACTAAATGAAAAAAGGTCTACTGATCTAGATTAGTTTTTGAAACTTTCTATTATTTTTTAAAATGAGAGATTGCCTAGCATCAAAAGGCCACTTCAAGGTGAGGGCTACCCTTAACAGATTTGGGCTATGAACCAAATCAACTGTCACCAGGGGCACCTTGCCACCTACTCTTGGGGCTGAACTGAAACAGGGTTTACCCCCTTCACAGTCCGTAAGGATAGGCATGGGTATCATCCCCTAGGATTCTGGCTGGTAGAGCAGAATGCACTACCTTCCCAACTTTTTCCCAATTTTTAAAGAAGCAATTACGGTAAAGTGCCTTGCTCAAGGGCACAATTGTCATGACCGGGATTCGAACCCACACTCTGCTGCTGACAGCACCAGAGCTTGGATCTGATGAACTAGACTGCTCTGCCACGCCACAACATTCTCTCTGTTATGGGTCACAGGATGGGGTATACTTTATCATAGTCAATGTAACTTTAGGTGAGCAGTAACAGAATTCACAAGAATTGTGGCAAGCAGCATTTCTGCCTCCCTATCTAGTCTAGACTCTATTATAATGTAATGGCTGGTTAATAATGACCTTAAAATTGCACAAGCGCACAGCCATGATCATGGGTACACATTTTTTCCGTGTCCATTTTATGAACAACAGTTTGAAAACCACTGGTAGCAGTTATCCCAATGTTATTTATATATCAATTAGCAGTCGCTGTGTCAATGATGAATAAAAAGTGCTTGAGTTTGTCAAATACAAGATCTGCAAAAAGTTACTCAATATTTATATGTTGTTCATTTGGTGTCTTTGTAACAAAAAGTGTACCCATGATTGTGGCCCTGCACACAAGTAAACTTCACATGTATACATGTGCAACAATAAGATAACTTTACTAATAGAAAAGTATGGCTATTAATCGGAGATCTCAGGTTCAAATCCTGTTCTAGTCAATTTGTCTTTGTGCACCCTAAAAGTTGTATTACAATTTTATCCAGTCAGTTGCCCTTGTGGTTTAGTAATTCACAAAGTAATTTTGACATGGATTGTCCTTCTTGCTTCCATGCTATTACACATTCTCTCCAGAACCCCTTACCTCGGATATTCAAGTGGGTGTCTGCACATTGTACAATAAACTGCCTCAAAAACAGGCAGCACTGATTGTCAAAACTACACTTGCACTAATTGCATACAAGGAAGGCTTGTGAACTAAAGACCTTTCATAGAAGCCATCCATCAGCATAATAAAATACACTCCTTTTTTCAAAGGTCCGGGGACAGTCAAAAAAGGAATAACAAATATTAACTTAAAACACCACAGTATAAGGAAATAGCCACGGAACTAAAGTAGGCCGAGTGCATGTCTGCATGCCTGACCCTTCACCATGGGGTATTCAGCATCCCCTTTAAAATGAGCTCTTAATGTACAGTTTGAAGGGGGGGGGGGGGGGTGGCAGGGAAACAAACTGATTTCCCCTCTGATACACTCATATATTATGGAATTGTTGGAATCAGTTGGAATCGTTTAAATGTGAAGGTGTTTTGGATGAGCTTGCGTAATAAATGAATCCGGCTGGATTTGGGAGGGGAGGTGAGGGGGTAAAGTTATATCCCCTCCCTACAATGTACATGTACCTGTCCCGGTCTTACTTTAGAAGTGATTCATTTCAGGTTTTAATCAAATTAGCATTTGTAAGTGTGTGTTTTTTTAATTATTTAAATCTTGTTTCAGTCAAAATCAGACATACATGTAGACAGCATTGTTCCGAATAAAAAAAGGGCTTAGATAGCTCAGTTGGTAGAGTGCCGGCACATTAATCCGGAGGTAGTTGGTTCAAATCCTGCTCTAGGAATTTTTCTTTGTACAACCCCAAATCATTTAAAATTTAACCCAATCAGTTTCCCTTGAGGTTTATTGTTTGATGAATAAACAAAGTAAGCGTAAAAACTATGACGACACTGTGAGATTGCAGTAATTGGAAGAAGCTTGCAGCAACCTTATGCTGTAGCTGAAGGATGATGACACAGTTCTTGTTTTGATATGCAAAATAAAGCATTACCTACAATATATAAACATGCAAAAGATGAAATCCTAATTTAAAGAACTTTTCACTGGACAGTTCTATGGTTCTATTTATTGAAAATTAAGAATTGACGTTCCCAAAACCAATCATGCACAATGTGTAGATTTCGTAACATGAGCCTTCAGATATCCTTCTGTACAACTTAAACCGGGTTTGGATACTTTGCTATTGTAACCTACATTTCAATGCGCAACTTCTACTGTTCAAGATTACTGGCGAGGTCTTACTGGAATTTTCTCGTTGGTCCAGGGTAGCTTCATGCACAAGAATCCCAAGGGAACGTACACTGTACTGCAAACTAATGCCCAGCTTAAGGTCTGGCCTGAAGCCAATTGCTTGGTGACCTCATGCGAGATTGGCTGGTAACCGGATATTCAAATTAACGCAGGACCGTTTTGGCCAATGGGAGCTGCTCATGAGAACGAAGATAATGTTGAGGCATGAAACTTGGGTTTTGATTTAATGCAGCTTTGCTTGGCGGCATTAGTGTGACTTTATGCACTTGGCATGAAGATCTTGGGTGCTCCTGAGCGCACCTGTTTATAAGTAGCATCTACAAAGTGTATAATTTATTAAATAGTTATAGTTTGCATAGATCTAGATATGGTTGGTTAAAGGCAAAGTAAATTGGTTTTTGGAGTTGTTCGATTGTTTTAATCCGATATAATAGACCTTATGCATTGACGTCACCAAGCCGCCATCTTAGAGGTAAACTGATGATGAAACAATGGAAACGCGCTGATTTGTACGCGCGGCGCACAGGCCATGGCCAATGAACATCTTCCTTTTGACCTCTAGGCGAGGGCGCCCTACTCAAATGACGTCATAAGGTCTATAATGATATGCACAACAAAACACTAACCTGTGAACATTTCAAATCTGGAGCGGCTATAGATGTCCACGCAGGAAGTATAATCTAAGAAACATGAAACGTTTCTCAGACTGAAATTTTGTTGAATCCCTCTCTCTAAAACCACAATGCCTCAGAAGGGAATCATTTCCCAAAATGTTATACATTATCAACATCTGTAGTGCTTCTAATACCAAGTCTGTTTGCGTGGTCATGAAGTTGTGGAGTAATGACCTTTTGAAGCTAGGGTCATAGATTGGTAATTGTATTCCATAAACTAATGACCATAAAAACTTACTTGGTGAGAAGTACTACAGCTGTTGATAGTATGAACTATTTTGATTCCCTTTGAAGTAACATGGTTTGTAAACTGTTCACCCCAAAGCAATTTGAATCCGAGAAAAACAATTCATGCCCGAATCGTTTCTCAGATTTCTGAGGGTTGGTGTCCATTCGCGAATACACAGGCCAGAGATGTGGTTGGTAATCAGGTAATAGTAATATATATTAATAGTGGCTTCTTACATATAGCGCGCATATATCTGTCACTCAGTAACACTCAAGGCGCTTCAACAGTCAGTATTTTCCTGAAAGGTATGTGGAGCTACGTTTTGAATTATGAGACCTATTCCTTTACATAGCACCATGTTATGGTTTACAAGGTGCTGTGGCGCTATATGCAGCCAATCAAACCAGGAACACCGGGGCGAACCCCTTCTCTTTTCGATAAGTGTACTGGGTTCTTTTACGTGCATTACACAACACACGGGACCAACGTCTTTACGTCCCATCCGAAGGACGAAGCAATAATGGTTAAGTGTCTTGCTTAAGTCACAAGTGTCACGACCGGGACTCAAACCCACACTCTGCTGATCAGAAACACCAGAGCTTGAGTCTGATGCTCTTATCCGCTCGGCCACGACACGCCACGTGTACCCGATGTCACTTTGCTAAATGTGGATGGATCTGACATTCTTGTAAAGATACATGTACTGTGACAGTTTTTGGCTGTTTTCTCAGCACATAGACACTGTATTCGACTGAAACTTTCACATGTGACTTTGATTGTATCTGTCTTTATGATTTTGCCTATAAATGAGCTTTACGTTGACAAAATCTAGTCTATGACCCTCCCTCTCAGAGTTGTGTACATGTATGTGTCATGCTAATGAGTCACTTAATGGGCACTGAATGAGCACATACATGTACTGAGCTTGATGTCAATGAGTATTACACTGTCATAAATGAATGCTTTAAGAGTAACATTTGGGCTCATACAGTGAGACATACAATGTAAACAGTGCATTATTGGACACTTGACACTCGGGGCCCAATATTCCATTAGCCAACAGGAAGATTGTGCAAATGAAAGTGTTGTCGAGCTCTGTTGTGCATTTAAGGCAGTGTTGTAGTCGAGTCACCTGTGTCGAGTCCGAGTCCGAGTCACGAGTCACTTGGTCCGAGTCCGAGTCCCGAGTCACTTGGTCCGAGTCCGAGTCACGAGTCACTTGGTCCGAGTCCGAGTCACGAGTCACTTGGTCCGAGTCCGAGTCACGAGTCACTTGTTTAAATATTGATTGCAAACCAAATGTCGTAAAATAAGAATTGGAAATGACAAAATAAAACACATTTATTTTAAACAAAGTTCTGTTAAAGTTTTTGTTAAAGTTGGTATAACCAAAAGAAACAATACGGGGCGAACGGCAGATATGCCATGACTGAAAAAATGTTGTACTACTTTTTACTTGTGACGTGACCAAACTTGACGTCTTGTGTGTGTGTCGACCATGTGTAGAAAGAAACTGGTGCAAACAACACACAGCCATCACAGTGCAATATGCAGGCTGTGTTTTACAGGTACCAGACATGCCATTTCCCTGGTAATATGCATCAAGCACAAACAGTGGCTATGGTGTTAACGTTGACAGAATACCAGCATAATACAGTGTCGTGCATCCCAGTGTTATTATGCATATTGAACATACGAATCGAACATACACGCGCTGTACGTAGATGGCCATCTACACAATAATCACGAACACTATTACTTGCAACACCATACGACAGTGTACTTATTTATTGTGCTAGACGTTAACTCCATGTGCACTCCGGGAATGACGATCGGATCATCGGAATTGTTTTTATTATTTCAAAAAAGTTTTGTTTGTGAAAATACGTGACTCGAGTCACGAGTCCTCGGGGACAAGTCCGAGTCATGATAGTCGAGTCCGAGTCCGAGTCCGACTCAGTCCGAGTCTTTTGCAGACGTGACTCGAGTCAAGTCTGAGTCACCGAAATTGTGACTCGAGACGGACTCGAGTCCGAGTCCTGGACTCGAGTCATACAACACTGATTTAAGGTAACGGCATAAAATATGACTCAAGCCAAATGCATTCCAAATCATGTACAATATTCAGTTTGGTAACCCCTTAGACTTTTAAAGAGTCACTTTATTCCTGTTCTCTAAATTTTAATAAGATATTATTGCTGCATTTTTGGTTTGAGGTAACACCATAGTGTATATCTACTTGCTGGGGAAATTATGTTCTTTTGAGAACTTGTCTTGCTATTTATTCTACTGCCGCGGAGTAGATTCTTTGGAATTCGGGAGACTTCTCAGTTCTGAAAAGAACTGTCCTGCTTATTTTCTACTTCATGGGTGACAGGCAGGAAATCAGCCGGGACTACTACTTTCGCTTAGTGGATCAAGGCAACTTCTCGTTATTAGCTTCACTGCTGCGGAGTGAGTTCTTAATTGGTCTCAAAGTTTCGACTAGCTTGCTCAAGTCATCGTCAGAAGACATTATTGCTATTACTATTTTTACCCGACCAAAACAACACATAATGTACAGTGAACTAAAGGGTACACAAAGTACTCACCAGTTTGATTTTTAATTGCTTTGAGGTTTAAAAAACCTTTTCCTGTTGCTCATGTGTTTATTTTCATACAAAGAGCAATTTTTGTCTCTAGCCATTGATAACAGGTTGTTTGGGAGGTGTGTTTATTGAAAACAAGAAGATGAAGATGAATCAGCTGTTATACAAAACAAGGATGTAAATTGTGAAATTACATATGAACAATTCTGTGGCAGAGTGTCATCATTGTAATAAACCACAAGGGAAACTGACAGGATAAGTTTTTTTTTTAAATATGATTGAACAATATGTCAAATTGACTAGAGCGGGACTTGAACCCGTGACCTCCAGATTAACGTGCTGGTGCTCTACCACCTGAGCTATCTAGCCCTAATATTGACAATCTTCCTATTTTGTCAATGTCTTCGGCAATGTTTAAAAGGGAAGAGCTGTTATCTCTGTGATCTCTCCAAAAACTAAAATGAAAAAGGTCTTCTTCCCTCCCTTATTTTTTTAAGAAAATAGGTCAACTGTGATGCAAGCAGCACACTTGAGGGCTTACCCCCCAAGAGGCCAAGTATCCGTAAAAAATGTAGGGGAAAAATGTGAAAAACAACATGCGGAGCCTATTACGGTGTTCCAGTTCTGTTCCAGAAATTTTACAATTTCATGACAGCATGGGTGATCAATAGAATAACATAATTATATGGAAATCTCAAAAACTAGAATATGGTGTTTTCTAAGGAAGCTGATCTACAGCTAAGGGAGCTTGCGTGCATGTTGCACGTGGAAAGCTGCACGTACACCACACAAATGACAGCATACCCGATAATTTGTGGAACATATTGATAAACGCCCTCACTGATGCACAGTAATTTACCCAGAGGCGCGCGTGGGTCTCTTCACCTGTGTTTGAGATCACTGAGGAAGCTGGACTAGAAAGCTGTTAAGTGGTGGGGGTATACGTCACTTTGATTGGGTGGGAGGGGTACATAAAGACTGGTGTAGGGTGGAATGGTACTTTTCTAGTTAACCTTATTTGACTCAGGCATGATCTTTAGTTCTTAGGAAAAATAGTAGGAACATTGTATTGACCTACATGACCTTCATGCAAATATGGCTTTAATAGACCTATCAGGCTATTTAGAAAAAATTGTAGTGATTTTTCTGAGGGCAAAATGGCCGACCGTGTTAGTTCGCAAAGTAAAAGGAAAACCACGCAATTTCGAGGCATATTTGTGTGGATCATTGTATTCTACTTTTTAAACATCTTTCTAACCATATGCATTTTATAACAAACAGTTACAAACACTTTTTATAGACCAACTCGCCCAATCCAAGGCAACGTGTCCCTTTAACTGTTTCTAGCATTTACACCATACATGTAGGTCCTTTTGCTTTTGGTTTGGTAAGCAGTTTGCAACAGCTAATTCTATTTTCTCAATTTAAAAACAGAAGTTATATATGTTTTCTTTTATATTTTATACTATGATCAACTTTATTATCTAAAACGGCCTGCATTGTCAGTTGAATCCCTGTACATGAAAGGTTCCAGCCAGGATTTGGTAAAATTGTTTCAAAATTTGCTGGAAATTTAAAAACTGGGTGTCCAAATCACTTTACATATGATTTACATGTAAATGAGAGATCAAACAAGGTGTTCAAATTTAAAACAGGGTGCCCAAAAGACACCCGGCCCAAAAGACACCCCTCTGGCTAGGACTACATTGTATGTGTACATGTACATGTATGCCCAGTGTGATCACTCTACAAATAGTCCGCTGTACAACATAGCGAGTCTATTCCAAGAGCGTCTTGAATTGGGGGATGTTGGGGGACGGGGTGCTGATGCCAACTTATTTCTAGAAAAAGCACCAGAAAGTTGCAAGATCATGGACTGTGGGAAATGGGTTACACGGGAGAATGTCCAAGGGATTTGAAAATTCAAAGACGAGGGACACTTTTAAATGTCAAAGGACACCCCGGTTAACTGGGCGTGCTCCGACCCCGCACTACACCTGCCTCATCATGTGGGCTTCGCCATGCTACTTCCTTACTGAGTAACGTGATAACATCAGGCGTTGGACTTCAGACATTACTAACACTGGCTGGGAATAAGTAAGTCACGCGACCTTTTTTTACAAAAAAAATTTAAAACCTGTACTCCCAACAGACACACGTAGTGCACTCTCTTATCTCGATTGGTCACAATTTTCAGAACATAAAAGAACATACATACATGTACATGTCGCACACTTTTCCAATAATTGCTGGCACTTTTGGACGTGCGTAACAAAAACCTGATGATTTGATTTGTACCTGAAAATTGAACAACATGATCAGGCTTCCTGAACCATATCAGGAAATTTAATTTGCACTCTTTGTTGGCCCTATATGTAACGACAAACAAGTGCACTGGGTACAAACTGGGTGCACTAGGCAACGCAAAGAAGTGCTGTTTTGACGAAGGGGGACTGAAGTTTCTAAGAAAAATAACAAGAATTGGAACAGTGTGGAATATTTGTGGAAAGGAAGTTTATACTATGGATATCAGGAAGTGCATTGCATAAATACAGCTCTTCACATTCTTCTTGTGATTACAGACAAGTAAATCCACCCACTTCTAATGTCCATCATCTACCAGAGAGCGGTAGTCTCCAACCAAACATGTTTTCCTATGGGCTTTACCGCTAGACTAGACAGGAACACTTGGCAGGGGGGTAGAAGACCTTCAACAGACCCCTCATGGTCAGGGTCTGGGGTATCTTCAAACTATTACTGACTGAAATCTATTCAGGTTTATCAATTGTTTCCTGCTTTTACAGTAGGTTTGGTTGTTTGTCTTGGCAATTTTTCTGTCGGATTTGAACTATGAACCGATAGGTACACCACACTAAATAAACTTTCATTGACCCTAGTGTAATTTCACAATGAAAAAAACAAAACGTATCCAGGAGTCTTTGAGTTTTGTGACCATACTGTTGATATCAATCTTAATCAGTCAATATCTTTTTAGTTTTTGGCATGTGAGCCCTTAAGAATTGTTCCTCTTAACCCCCAGAAAGCAACAACCCCCAAAATGTGCATTTTCTTCTCTGATACTGACTCGCTGGCAGTTTTCAAAAAGCATCCCTCCACTTGCCAATCCAAATAGAACCAATTTGAAATCCAAAATGTATAAAGCTTCCTGCATTTTCAGCCTACTTGTTGGCAACAAATTATTCTTCAATCACCTTCGAAAATCTTTGTAGAAAAAACATGTATCGAGGATGTGGTAACTTATGGTACACAATCTAAAATTACATGACACCCCCCCCCCCCCCCCCACCCAAACAAAAAATAATAATAATATGTATAATATTAATAACAGAATAAAATAAAATAAATAAACACAGTATTTAAGAAAGTTGTGGTCTACAATTTATTATAATAAATTGTTGACTCAGTGTGGTGACTTTGCAAGTCTTGCGCATATTCAAAGGTTGGGACTCATTAAAATACACCCATTAAAGCAATATACGTGGGGCCAAAGTGGCCCCCAAAATGTTTGACTACACACCAGACATGCTCTATGGGTACCATACACTGCAAGTGCATACACACACACACAAAATGTAACAATTTCTCTCACTTTTTTTACAAGGGTAAGCTTAAGAGACACAGAGTCTGGGCAGAGCCTAGGGCGTCCATGCATAGTGCTCCCATCCCAATTATACTAAGTCTTGCGTGGGAAAATATCTTGGAGTACATTTATTTGGTGACAGATCTGAGCTGACCCAGCCCTAGTTTACATATTTATGCATACATCTTGCAATATTATGAACTCTCAGCATAAAGTTGAGAGGACTTAAAGATGCAACTTGGTAACGATCAAATAATTTTGAAAGGTAGACAAGATTATCAAGAAAGATAAAATAAAAGTCACCTGTGAAAGTTTCAGCAATGAATACAGTGTCTACCTGATCAGAAAACAGCACACAACTGTCACAAAATTTTGATAAAGAACGTTGAATCCATCCACATTAATACATGTAAGGAGTTCACAGCGGGGAACCAACAGAATCTCTGGCCGCAGCATTCACGAACGAACACCTTGGAAATTTGAATCTCCAAAACTCACAGGCCCTGTAGGTTTGTTTTGGAGATTCAAATTTGTTGACATACTTTTATTGATTGCTAACCAACTGGGGCATAATTTCGCAGTATGCTTACTACCATTAGCATCTTTATAGCAAGGAGGCTTTCGACTAGGAATTAATCAAATTTTTTTCTTTTTTTCGGGTCATTACCAGAGTATGACCCCCTGAAGTGACATTGTTCTGCACTTGATTCCTTGAAAAAAGAACACGATTTAAACAATCCGAAGTTATTATTTAATCAAAACTTCACCATTACACTGAAAGTATTTAAGATGTAGAAAAACCAGTCCATTATTAGCAAGGTGATGGCATATCTTACCTGGGTTTCACCAACATCAAACACAGCTCAACAATTTCTTAAAGGCAAAGTATACCATTGGGTTTTGTAACTGTTCAATTGTTTTAATCCTATATAAATGTAGATATAGACGATGTGACCTGTGTTTACAATCAAACCGCCCTCTGTTGACAAGTCTGTTGTCCAAGTCATGTTCCGCCGGGCAAAAAGACGCGTAGTCATGGTAATATTGCGTGTACTTTCTAGCTGGCTGTCAAGTACACAAAGGTTTTGCCCGGCGACATGCGCGCGCATCATGTTATGATTTTCAAATGACGTCAGAGGTCACATCGTCTATATACAATAAGACTAAACTGAGAATAGATATCGCCAAAAATCTGGAGCGAGAGTGTCCGCACAGGAAGAAAAAATCCCTTATAGGAATACACAATCTGAGAAATATTTCTGACAGAAACGTTTCTCAGATTCAAGTTTTGGGGCATAAAAACTGCTATCTACATAACCGCATTACTTCAAAGTGAAATTGTTCTCAAAATGCTTTATAGAAAGCTGCTGTTGGCTTCTAACCAATAAGTTTTTATAGCCATTCATTTTAAGAGTGATTACCTTTATATATATATATATATATAAAGCTGGTCAGATGGTTTTAGTGAACTGACTGATAGAGAAAACAAAAAAAGTGGCACTGTATGAATTAGTCTTGCTTTATACATGTACACGTATGTACAAGTACATGTACCTCACGGAAATTGCAAAATGACGCAGATTTCCATGTGTCACAGCGGGAAGAAAGGACATAAAGATTACGGATGTCAGGAAAATTCACTTCACATTCGCTTTGGTGTGAAGTATACAAATTGGGCTTCTTAGAGTTAGTGCAGACCACTTGCATATACACATGTACATGTAGGTCGTCATCGTTGGGGTCAAAGTAATGGAAATGTGAGCACAGGTGTATGGGCCACACGCAACTCTCAGCCAATAACAGCAGTGATGTCGCTGTTTAAGCTTGTGAGATCATACATGTATGCAATATGATTTATCTTACTGGTAAGGAAAGCAAAGAACTCTCAAAAAGTGACTACTGGGGACCACTAGAGTCTTAGAAGAGAAGGAATCGTGCATGTAAGTTCAGTTTTAGACTGTCAAGCCTTAGGAAAACTGGAAATCCTATCGACATATGTTGCTAAATACTGTAAAGATCAAGGCGAGATTGGTACCAGGGCCCATGAAGTTGAAAGACAAAGGGGAGTTAGTGCCAATACACAAACCTATAATACATGTAGATCCAAAAGAACTCTTCATGAAGTTCCATTTAAAACTGCTCTTCTTAGTAACAGTCTGGTCCCCTACTTCAACAGACTTATCAATAACTCTCTCAGTTCACTCCCTCCATCCTATGTAATTTTGTGTGCATTTTAGAATTGTTATGTGGTTGTTCATGTCCTCCTGGTTGAGTGTGCTTTTTACTGTGCAATATTCTTTACCTGCTTTGTGTGTTTCTTGATTTCCTAAATGCCTCTTTGTTTGATCCATTCTTCATTTTTAAACTGTTTACTTTAAATAAACTTTTTGTATTCATTTTATTTTTGAATGTATACTGTTTTGTAATTCAGCCGGTAGGCTGCAATGAGCAGTTTTTTAAATAAACCATAATAATAATAATAATAATAATAATAATAATAATAATAATAATATGCCAGGTGACATAAGGGTAGCTTCGAAGGAGTTAGACAAGATTCAAAAGTACCAAGACCTGGCCAGGGAACTTCGTAAGATTTGGCAGGTGAAAGTGAAAGCAGTCCCTGTGGTGGTTGGAGCACTTGGCACCATTCCGAAGGCACTGGGGAAACATCTAGATGAAATAGGTACAACTGTGAGGGTAGATCTGTTACAGAAGGCAGCACTTTTGGGAACAGCGAGAATCCTGAGAAAGACCCTTGAGATCTAAGGTTACGGGACGTAGCCCGACTCAAGGAGTTACCGGCACAAAAGAAAATGTGATCTTTCTTTTGTAGGCTGTGATGAAATGAAATAATAATAATACAAACTCATTGCACTGTTAACCGCAGAATTCTGCACTTACATGTACAGTCCATGCACAGACAGTTATGGTAATTATGACCCTTTTCAAAACCACAGCTTGGGCTTGGGCTTGGGATCTGTCAGTTTTGTAGAAAACGTGCGCTTTAATTCCTTACGATGTTTCAATCAGGCAGGTGGATCCCCAACCTAAGCTCAAGCCCAGGCCTTGGTTTCAAAAACTACCTAAGCAGCGCCACAATATTGGCCCAGATCCACTGTGCCACAACCTGGTACCTAAGTTTCTGTACATGGAGGAACAGCATCTTTCATTTCTCTTCAGTTGAACTTGGCACTGCTGCCAACAAATTGCAACTTTTATCACACGTGGTGTACTTGGTTAGCATGCGTTTGTCCCTCTGAACCAGTGAGTCCCACACTGAGCCCGATGTATCACACCGTTAAACATTTCTTCTTACCTTTAAAGTCTTAAATTGGCAGGATATTGTGTCTTTCCCTGTGAAACCACTAGATTTCACAGCAGTTAACTGTGTCGGTCTCTGCTTTGATTCAAACCACGTTGTAGTTGCATCTAAAGGAAATTGGCTGAATGGAACGAGTGGCAGGGCAAGGAAGATGCAATGTCTCCAACAGGCAGCAGCCACTCGGGTGGAAATCCTCCAAGACATGCTAAGGGGGTAGCAAGAATATATCACAGCAAAAGAGATTCTTCACACCATCTTTCCTCATTCAGCAACGTCTGCATTATGGGGGGACTTTTTTTAAAAACTGAAACACAAAGTTATTTTCAGTTGGAATTCTCTAAGTGGTCCTTTAGTACATAATGTTGTACCCAGTTGCACTCATCGTTAGGAGAATTGGTTTGCCTCTGTGTTTTCTAGTATACACGTGTAGTTAGCGGCAGCTTGTGCCACAGCACCTTGTAAACCGAAACATGATGTCGTGTCAATAAACGGTTCTAACTAGTCCAACCCATGCCTAAACCGCCCTCTACATGTATGACCACCAAGAAAGGGAACAAAAGGCAATTGAGCAATGGACATTGCTAGCAGTCTGAAGAAGCTCCTATCTTAGGAGTGAACTAAAATAATATGTTAGTAACATCTACATTATTTTTAGATTTAAAAAAACGAACCTCATAATCCAAAATGGATCTTATATCTCGAACATAGCTTCACATACATGTACCTTGTAGAAAAAGCAATGATCGTGAGCGCTTTGAGACACTCTCAAGTTTGATAAAGCGCTATATAAGAACTGCATATTACATATATCTACAGTAAACACAAGCATTTTACCACTGTAGCGCCCTGTTTGAAACATTGAGACTCAACTTCATTACATGCATACTCAACCCCGGTTATTATTATAGTATTGAAACCAAAGATGCCTCATAAGTGAACTTAATCACTGTAGCTCACAAGCCTGAGGAAACCTGTAAACAAGGGTACTTGCTATGTGAACCAGAAACACCAGGGTTGACCCCTACTCTTCCACAAGCCTTTGATCTCACCCCTCACACATGTCATACTCTCTGTGAAAATGTTGAAAACTATTAACGGTACCTAATTACTGCCCACTGATAATTTGTGTATACTTGCACCAGTGACAGCACAGTGACAGTCACCCTAACATCCAGGAGAAATTACTCCCAAAAAGTTCTTTGTTTTAAAGCTAGTTCTTTGTTTTAAAGCTTAATACACTGCCACTCTCCTATTAATTACTGAAGCATTAAAACCATCTGTTATTGTTTAGCCAAGAGCCATTTTTGTAACTGAGTATGGTAAAGCTATTAACAAAGGTCATACCTAGAAGGTACATGTAGCAATTCCATCACCATTATAAATCACAGATGAGTATGTATGTGATCAGAAGTCAAATGGAATGGAAAACCCATCCAATATCTCCCTCCATGTATACCGTAATTTCCGGAATATAAACCGCCCGGCGTATAAACCGCAATGCTCCAAAATATGGAAAAAATATTTAGGTGTCAGCGTATAAACCGCGCGGGCGTATAAACCGCGGGCAAAATGTTAAAAAAACTAACCTCAAAACACGGAAGTAAAGTTCGCAAAACTGCGTTTGGGGTGATTTTTTATCTCATGCTATCAGTCCTGAATTATACTTTTTCCATCAACAACCATTTTCAAGAATTCGTGATTTGATGATCGGTTGTGTTGACCATGTTTTGAGCTTCGTTGGCAACAAAATCTTCGTGAATCAACGATCGGTCGACAACGCACACCGAGAAATAGTTGAACTTTGCCCTGCATCGCATCGCATCGCCCTCTGTTGACAAAAGCTGTTCACGTTTGATTAGACTTATTAGACTGGCGCCAGATGTTCAGGCTATGTGTTGTACAATGTGCAGGCGCTATCTACTGGATCCGTCAGAAGTCTAGCCAAGATCTTATGAATGGAACTATCAACGGCCAATCATCATGCGGTCCTCTTTGTGGTGATGTGCAGTGACAGGCGGGCGGCACATCAGTCAGTCATTGTAGTTGCCACAGTGCGAGTTGTGTTGTAATTAAAGTCGAAATGTATTGAAGTTGACACTATTGAACGTAATTGAAATGATCTATTAGGATAGCATTACTTTTGTAAGCAGGTAGCACCCCCTTGGTGACAGGCGGGCGGCACATCAGTCAGTCATTGTAGTTGCCACAGTGACAGTGAAGACAGCGACTTTGAGGGCTTCGACTTGTAAGACGTCAAGAAATCAACAGCCAAGAAAATCAACAAAACCAACAGCTCTTTTCAGAGCTACCACTGCTTCCAAAAAGAGATATAACCATGCAAAGTGAAATAAAAAAATATTAATATAATTAAAAAATGAATACCCATGTACCCTTGCCCCTGAATGAATAATAAAATCCCTTTATTTAAGAACCCACAAGATTTAACAATTAAAAGAACCCTTTATTTAAAATCAATATAAACAGTATGCCAGACCCCCTTCCAAATATTCTGAAAAAAATACAAAAAGATCCCTTTAATCACGAACAAAGTCATCATGAATAATAAAATCCCTTTATTTAAAACCCCACATGATTTAATATTGAAAGAACCCTTTATTTAAAATCACGCCCAAATATTCTAAGACCAGTGATAAAAAGAAACACTGCCCTTCAGAGTTTACACAAGTGTCGCTACTTTGACGGCATAGTTCTTTGTGTACGTCCATTCACCACTCATCTGCCGTGGCAGTGACACGTGTATGTTGAGCTGATCAGTGGCTGACACGAGTGCAGCCTGAATGTCTGACGTCAGCATATGGAGATCGCTGGGATAAATAGACAGGGGACCAGTCTAGTCTAACTCGAGTTTCGCTGATTGTTCATCTCTGAGGGGGGACTGAACTCTAACAATAGGGCGGTTGATAAACGTTTTATAAAGGCAACACGGAATACAAATGAGGCGGGATTTTCAACAGGCATTTTCAACAGGATTTTGTCACCACACAGGCATGTTTTGCAGGATTTGTTATCGTTTAAGAACATTGTTTTTATTTAGAACATTTTACAAACAATCTTTCTTTATAAAAATGCTTTTTTTTTTCTCTTCCATATTTATACGTCGGCGTATAAGCCGCCCGGAGAATAAACCGCAGGAGTCAAAAAAAAGTCAAAATCAACGTATAAACCGCGGTTTATATTCCGGAAATTACGGTAGATAGTTCCCAGTAGACACCATCTTTACGGGCAAATCGCATTTTGGCTTGCAGGCGAATCAAGTGCTCAAATTATTAACGCAGCCGCGTCGTTTACTAACCAATCACGCAATGAGTTTTGTGAAATGTGCGCGTGCTGCACGCCGTTCTCACGCGTAACGCATGACTGTGTGTTCCAAATTGCCCGTAAAGATGGCCGACTTACGTCATACTGCAACCTATCTATACGTACTCGGGAAATACATACACCGTTTTAATTTGTCTGTTCTGTTATGGATTAATTGAGTGTATGAATTAGCAGTAATTAGATGATGTATTATTACATGTATGAGTGATTATCACCAATACCTCCCTATATCCTCTATCATGTCTGTGCAGGCGCGAATAGATTGTGCAAGTCTTGCTCGCGCACGTAGACCAGTTCTAGTGTGGGATTTGGTTTCCTTCAGCCATTAAAGCAATAGTCACCTTGTATATGGGGTCAAAAGCCCAAAACAGGTCAACGAATACCTACATGTATCATTGGCTGAGAGTTGTACGCAAACGCATGCCAATTTTCATTGTTTGACCTCAGCAATGGTGGCCAATGCAAGTGGGTCAATGAACAGTTCATGAAAGATGCCATCTTCATGTCCTTGCTCTATGCTTCAATAGATGCCAATTTCATAGAGCTGGTTAAGCACAAAAAGTAACTAAGCACAACAAAGTTATGCTTACCAGAATAAAGATACCAGCCAAAATACCATGTCCAATGCACCATTTGTGACTGGTAGCCTGCTCATTTATGCTTAGCAGAAAATTGTTAAGCAATATTTTCTGCTTAAGCAGCTCTATGAAATTGGGACCAGGTCTTTTACTACTACATTGTACATTGTACATGTAACTAAACAAGCTAAATGTTGACTTTGCTGTGTCTGAATTTATAGAAGCTGTGGCTTAATCACCATGTGAACATGCATTGAAGCATAGGGTGCCTAGAGAAACAACAACAGCCAAAGCCGTAGCTGCAGCCATCAATTTGAACAGAGCCTTATGTGTATGGATGATGATTATAATTGGTTCTTGTAGTCTCCTGACGATGACTAGAACAAGCTAGTCGAAATGTTGAGACCAATTAAGAACTCACTAGGCTGCAGTGAAGTTAATAACGAGAAGTCCCCTCGATCCACTAAGCGAAAGTAGTAGTCCCGGCCGATTTCCAACCTTCCGCAAAGGTAGTAGTTGATAAGCAGGACAGTTCTTTTCAGAACTGAGAAGTCTCCCGAAGTCCGGCAGTAGAATAAATAGCAAGACAAGTTCTTAAAGAACAAAATCTACCTAGCAAATATACACATGGTGTTACTGCAAACCAAATATATATTGATACCTCACCATGCAATGCCTCAAGTCCCATATGGTTCTTATATAGCGCACATATCCTGGTACTAGTAGCTAGATCAAGGGGCTTTACAAGACTGCACTATATATTACATGTACATGTATATCCCTGTTCATCATCGAGCATACATGTACTTTAAGACTATTACCTCAAGATTTCTCAACTCCCTGGGGAGCATACAACACCAAGCTCTAAGACATTAAACCAACACAATACTGTCTCAGGTTCCAATTTATACACCTGGGTTAAGAGAAGCAACTATGGTTAAGTGCCTTACTCATGAACACAAGTGTCATGACCCAGAATCGAACCCACAATCTGATGATTCAGTCATCATAATTTGAGCCCGATGCAACAGACCGCTCAGCCACAACACTACACACATGTATCTTCATCCATAGCCAACTCATGATTGATGTTGATTCTCAGATATCCATTGATTCTTCTCATTGCAGGAGTCAGCTTGGCTAAGTTTCCTGAATACGACGGGTTGCAAATGCATCAAAGCCTGTTTTTGGTACCCCGACTATTTTGTTTATTGTCAGGGGCAACCTCCATTGAAAATTCTAGTTAAGCAAACAAAAATAGCTGCATACATTCAGGGCTCGAATTTGGAGAAAAAATCCACAAGACCGCAGGGCTTGTTGCTCAGAATTTTTACTGGACCGGAACATTTTTTACAAGACAGAAGTCTTCTGAGAAGAAAAAAAATCAAAAACACAACAAAAATGTACCAAAAGTTAACATGTTTTTTCATACTTCTGCACCTGTGCAAATTTTTCCCTTGCAGATCGCTTAGTAGGAGGCAGTTTGGGCCTTGACAAATTTCCACATACCTTCTTTTTACAGTACGTTTTCTGCCACAGAAAAAATGAAATCAGTTTTGACAGGACAATATTATCAACAACGTTGCAAAAATTTAACATACGGCAAAGCAAGACGTTTGGAAACAAGACCTTACTTTTAATCCATGCAACACAGGGATGTGCTGTGTTGAAAGAATACAACCTAGACGACATTAATATGATTTCAACACTATACAATTCGCTGGTAAGGTATCAGACTTTAAAGTGACTACATCCAATGTGTTGCATCCACCACAGCATGACATGTACATAGTCAGTGGTAAACAAACTTAGCGCTGTACTGTCGTGTTCCGCCGGGCACCAACACAAGAATCATGCATGCAAAAGAATGGAGGGTGCTGTTCGCTCGTCCCCCTGGGAGCCTAAACCTATGGTTTTAGCCCAGTGCATTGGTGGTGGGCATGAGGATAGGGAAGTTGCAGCACGAAGAACAGTTGGCCGTGTTGGATGTAATTTGCTCGGAAATAATTTGACGACAACTAGTAAAACAAAAACTTTTCAAACTAAGATTTAAATACATTTATTTAATGAAAGATGCATTTCAGATTAATAAAAATATCACTACGTAAAAAAAACCACAAGACCGCCGGACTTGTTGGGTATAAAGTTTACTGGACCGACGCTAAAATCACTGGCCTCGGGCCTGCGGTCCAGTGTAAAATTCGAGCCCTGAGTCATTTCTGGATTCCTTACGATAGGCATGTCACACTATTGGACCCTTAGTTGAAAACATGCACACAGTAGTTTGAAAGTGAAACCCTGGATCAGTTTAACACTGAGAACAAACAATGAATGGCAATGTATTGTAAGAGGTCAAGTACGGTACCCGAAGCCAAGTCAAACCATCAATCTGATCAAATAGCTTCTTCCACAGCGTTACAAAGAGCTTTCTTCAACAGGTGACAACCGTTTGAAATGATTTTTTTTTAACAGGTTACCCTTGTGATTAATCAAAGACGGATTGAGCCCCATTTTCAAAAATGGTGACTGTGCATAAGGGACAACAGCTTCTCCTTTATTGATGTGTTTGACTGGTTTCATCTTTTTATGCAGCGTTGGAATTGATGAATGACCAGCGATGCAAGAATTGCAGTGATGACGTCACAGCCTGAATGCGCTCCTTTTAAACTCATATATAATCAATAACTGGTTCAATGCTTGTATACTAGTGCCCATTTCAATCGACTCTTTTGATTCCAAAGCAGGGGTGAGAGTCATTGCCAACAACAAAAAGGTCTAAAAATAGGATATTTTAGGAGTTGTGGCATTTCAACCCTTTTTGGTAGGTACCCAATTCAAGTTTTTTTTAGGAACAGTATCCTCAGCACTAGAGAAGTAATTCAAAGAGCATACTTTCTTCACCTGAAGAAAATGACAGCAACTTTTTTTTACCTGGCAGACAAGAAAGTCTGAACTCGGATAAGTCTGAAAATTTCTTATCCCTGCAAGTTTTTGCAAAACATATAAATAGTGTTGCCGTCTTCTAAGAAATTATCCAGGATTCAAACCTGGGTCCACTGAAGTGAAAGGCTGGCAAGAAGCCACTGAGGCAACCTAAAACCCCTAACAATTACTTCCTTTGTTCAAATACATATTAGACAGCATTTGAATTCTAAACAACCCCAGACAAAGGAAAACAAGAGGAAGCTTCAGTTCAGACAAAATGATAATAAATAAATAATCAGGTGAAAATAAATAAATAATCAGGTGAAAACAAATAATGAGATGTGAAACTTTATAGAAAACAATTGCCTCAGTAAAAGAAAAAAGTGGTTTATTATTTGGTATCAAAAAAAAAAGGATAACTTGTCAGAGTGGACATATTCTACATGTATGGTGTTCATTGAATCCTTTTAGGATCAATTTGAAAAAAGTTAACATTATTGTTTTTTTATAAAAAGGTAAACAAGTGCGCAATGGTTACATGTAATTGAGTAAAACTCAATAAAAATTGTTTAATAATGTTTTTTTTAAATATTTTTATCAGTGTCACACTGGGCAAAAATTGCAGAGTTTCTCTAAAGTGCCTAGAAATCAAAAAGGCACTGTGACGTCTCGCCACAGACTTGATCCAAATAAGACAATGGAAAATGCATAGCAACGAAAATAAACAACCTTCATCTAGCATGTGTTGTGAGGTATTTTACGTCACAACACAGACTGGTTTTCATTTTGTAAACTAGGCAAAGGGCACCTCCATTAAAGTCTGTGGAAAACTTTTGAAAGGGGCACCAAGGCCACGACCAGGGCAACGGAGACTATGTTCTCTGTAGACTTGCTACATATTAACAGATTCAATAGCCTGAAAGTGGCTATTTTTGTGCACTACTACAACAACTACAGCTTAAGATCAGGATGGGTAAACAGCACATTCAGTGCATCTGATTTCACTTGTTTCCTCTACACATCTTAAAACACTGAGTGCGGACTACCGATGAATCGACCCAGTAATCGTCATTGTCTTGTCCCGACAGGGAAACCAGTGTAAGATGTCCACAAGATGATTAGGCCGTTTTGTAATTGCTGCATGTGTTTCGCCTTTATCCGTGCTGATCTACTAACAGATCCCACAATGGGTTTTAACAAGACAGATATGTGTATGTCTGCAGGTGTGCAGCAACACTGCTGGATACACATCCATCTTATCAATGATATCACTGCCTCCTACTGAGATCCTGCCAGACAACCCAATTAAAGTACCGCTGACATTCAAAAAGATCTCACACCCGATTGGCTTGATCCGTCTTCTTCTCGTTAGCAAAAACCCAGACTGACTTACAGATTCCCCCCTTCCCGGCCACTTCCATGACTGCCCCCTTGAAACAATCAAAGATGACAGTGATGATATGCATCAGATCCAGGGACTTTATTAAAAGGGATTTAATAATGACCGGTTCCAAAGCTTTCTCAGAGCTCTTCTAAACCCCCCCCCCCCTTTCCCCTTCCCCTGAACATTAGCTTGTAAACTGGCATGCCACCCAACCAGCAACAACTTCACCTCCATCCATAACACATTCACACCCAGAGGGGACCCAAGTTGTTTTTCATGGGTGCTGATGAGTACTCAGTTAATTTGATGTGTCAGCGCAAGTGTCAAAAGAGCCATCGCCCGCCAAGTTCACCAGAATGTTTTCCATTTGGCAGGCATGGGGGAACAATTACACCGGCCAACACTTGGGGCATTCTTTCTGTCACTACACCATGCCAGGGACCACAGAGGATAAACTCGTGTTTGCCACTTAATTTATTAAACTTCCACTGTTTTCCATCACCGTAATAATAATATAATCTTCAATTACTGCCGATAACTATGTTAAGTGATTCTCGCTATAAGCTTTAAGCTTTACAGCGGGCTACAGTCTACATGGATTTTCCCGTCACGGTCTCCAAAGGCCGATGACAAAGCTTAGAAGAGGTACATGAAGAGTCACTCAACACAGAAACTTACAAAGAGCTTGGGGAGGTGGGGAAAAATGGTTTCATTACAATCACTACAATCGAAAAAGTAGTATGGCGGCTGGTCTATAATGTCCCTAATGTGAGCCAGGTCTATAATGTCCCTAATGTGAGCCAGGTCTATAATGTCCCTAATGTGAGACAGGTACGAAAGTGAAATATGAAACCCCGGCAGCTCCTGTGACCCAATCGACCTGGGAAGCGAAAATGACTTGCATTTCCAAAAGCTTGACTCCGAAAGTACAACCATTACAGACATCAGGAAACGCAAGTTATTTTAGTGATGTGTTTTCTTGTTGACAAGTTCAGGTGCTCTGCAATGCAGGTGAGTTCCCCCCCCCCCCCCCCCCCCCAAGGAAGAGAAAAAGAGAGAGAAAAGTCAGGAACTGAACAAGGGAGTCTGTACAGACATCAATTAGTTGTCAAAAAAAAAATGCCAAGTTTCACAAAGTTTGTGTCACTGATGTATAATCAAATACTTCCTTTTATCCATGTAAGTTTACTCTCCCAACATTTCAGCTAAACAGAAAATAAGAGGTACATGAATTATTAAATGCCCTATTCGAATCTGCAATAAAAAAAACAGCATTTTTTCTTTTTTAAATCTGTTGTAGCTGGAGCTTTAAGAAGTGTAATTTTCTTTCCATGAGCCTGCTTCTTGCAGCATACTTTCCAACCAAAACGTAAATATTGGACTTTTTGAAAAATGACATAAAAATAACCTACACTAATTAGTTTTGAAGGAAGTAGACACAATATGGATCTATGATGCATCACCACAAATATGTTGCTGTCAACCAAGTTTTTGACAAAGACGACCATTGTAAAAATAAAAATAAAGGATTTTTACAGGTTTGAAAAACTTAAATGACAAAACAGACTGAGCTGTTGCAAACTGCTTAACAACCAAAAGAACCTATGGTACTAATGCAAGAAATTTTTAATGGCCTGATATTTTGACCCTAGCAGAGTCTAAGCCTTTGAGGGAGACTCCGTTAGGGTCGAAATGTCAGGCCATTATCTTTTTCTTTTTCCATTTGGAAAAACTTAGACGAAGATTTTGACCCCCATTTCTAAATAGTGGTTGGAAGCCAGTTGTTCAAAGCAGAGTTTGCAAATCAATGAGCGTGAGAAAAAGCCAGAGATGCAACGTCATTTATAAATATAAATATTTTTAGAATAATGACATACATGTTCTTTAAAGTAAACTGGTACATCATTTTGCAGCACAGGCTGCATACTTCCCTCAGGGGAAGCTTTAGGTGGTTCTTAGCAATGAAATAAATGACCTACTGACAAGGTTAATATGAATGGCGCTGCGCTACATAAATGTCCACCATTATTATTATGAATTATGGGTTCTTTTGAGGTGGGATCATGATATAAACACAAGTTAACTTTGATCCAGTTTGCAGGATGGGAATTCTGGTGAAGTACCAAATGAGCAATCACAAAAGGAAGCTCTAGAGCAAAAAGGACTGAGGTATAAGGGTAAGAGGTTGGAAGTCGATCAATGCCAAGTTTTATGGCATCATTTTTTACAAACTTTTCACAGTCCCACTGGCATTGACAAACGGGTCCACCTGCGCATATTTGACGAATTTTTGTAGTGAGATATGTCAGTGATTGGGGGGGGGGGGGGGGGGGGGGGGTTCTGGTGGTTATATCTCTATTGGATGTACAGGTATGGAATTGAGGGTTGGCAATAGCATAGGGTAATGTATGAACTTTATATTCAAATAATAAGCCACAAGGGAAAAGTTGCATCCCATTAAGGTGATCCCCTGGCTGCCGCTTCCCAGGTTGTATCGTATACTTGGGTGTGATCCTTGGCTACACGGCAGTTTAGGGTTGACTGGCACCCCCTGAACAAAGATATTGACAAAATAGGGAGACCGCCAACATAGGGCTAGATACATAGCTCAGTTGGTAGAGCGCCAGCACGTTAATCCGGAGGTCGTTGGTTCAAATCCCACTCTAGTCAATTTTTCTTTGTTCAACCCAAAAATCAAGTTTATATTCAGTGAGCTTTCATATAGAAACTAAACAAAATTGCCAATCTTGTGCCTTGTCTGTAAATTTGTACCCTTCACTCCTAAGAAAACTGACAGGGTTCTCTCATGCTAGGGTATCAGCTGACACGAGGGAATTGCACGTGATTCGGCAAATTTGGGCTGTCAATCTTACAAAAAAACATCAAGAGAAAACCATAGAATGCTCCACATTGCACAGTAGGGCTTTTAAAACCAAGATATTAAAACACTGGGTAGAAAACATTTTGAAGACCTTGTATCAATTAAGTGTGCTTTAGCCAAACATCCATAAATTTTGCTCCAGAATGCCCTGCAATTATGAAAAAAAAAACTGGGGAGAATCCTGACCCTGTATTTGTTTACTTTGAAAAGTTATTATATTTGCACACACATACTGATCTTGTTTTGATTCAGCATGCATCGGCCAAACATCCACAAATTTGGGTCCATGATGCCACAAAGTTTTGAAAAAACCTGGGGAGAACCCCAAGACTGTTTCAGCTGAAGCCATCCGCAGTTGTTGACCATTTCCTACATTATTATTATTATTATTATTATTTATTCGGCCAAGATTCAAAGACAATAAAGATCACAAAAAATACAGTATGTACAAGTAAACAGAATCGAGCAAAATAGAAAATATAAGTCAAAATTATTTAAAAAAATAAATACGACAGTACAAAAACATTAATTACCCCATTCATTAACAGCCAATAAGAGGAGCCCAAGCTCAGGGTCAGAAGGTCAGAAGGTCAGAGGGTAAGCTGTTGGCTCATCAGACATGAATAGATGTACTCTACTCTTCCAATTGAATCCAGTGAGCTTTGACTTTGCCGCTAGATGCCAAGCATACGCATCTGGCCTAATTCAATCAATGCAAGAAACTCCTCTGAAAAGCCTACACAGCATTGGTTGAATTCCAAACAAATGTGCAGTAATCACCAAGATGGTTTTGAAAGGATATTGGCGGATACAGGAATGTTTCTTTTTCAATTACATAAATTGTTAGGCAGATGTTTTTTCCATTTTCCATTCTGGAAATTAGTTCTTTCCAACGAATGCTGTTGTTGTCAAATAGAATCTCACAAAACAAGCTTGTGAAGTTTCTTGTAGTTTTCAACAACAAAAATGATATATACATAAATGATTTTTTACTTGAGCAAAAAGCAAGTAATCACTTCCAAGTTTTTAGATGGTTTTTCATAATTTGTAAGGATCAAAATTAATTTTCATGATTGGTTTATAGAAATGAAACCAAAAAAAACCAGACAGAGATGCAGTTTGAACTTTAAAAAGAATTAAAAACATAAAAGTTCCAGTAACAAAACATAACATTACATATATTATACAGAAAACACTTAGGTTGGCAATGAGTGGATAGTGCATAAAATGCTCACCTCTCGCAGTGTAGCCCAGGTTCGATTCCCGGCCTGGCTGGTCAAAAATGCTTGTGCCCTGCAGTAAGATACTTTACCATAATTGCTGTGTCCTTCTGAAGGGTTTTAAAGCTTAAGTCATGTGTACCAGGATAGGTAGTGCACAAAAGAACCCAGAATCATGGAAGAGTGTGGGGCTAATTTCAGGTTTTGTCTGGTTCACTGCAAGCACCCTTGTCTACAGGTTTCCTCAGGCGTCCAGGCCTGAAATTTCATCTTTGGGGGGCAAGGCCATTTTCATTTTGAAAAGGGCACTTCCTTTGGAAAAAGACAATTGGGCAACAGAGGCAATGAAATTTGCGACCTCTGTGTAGGGTGTCAAGGCAGAGTGGTTTAGATCATTGGATTCAAGTTCTGGTGGTTTAGTCATCAGGGTGTGGGTTCAAGTCCCGGTCATAACGCTAGTGTCCTTGAGCAAGACACTTCGCTTTAATTGCTTCTCTTCACCCAGGGGTATAAATGGGTACCTGTGATGGTAGAGGGTGATATTGTGTTTGAAAAAGCCTTCTGAGCTCCAGGCAGCTCAGGGCTGTATACTCCCCAGGGAGCTGAGAAAGATTAAAGGAATGTTTATTGGCTCAATGACCAGGGCACTAATGTAAAGTGCATTGAGATGTTATTGTAAAAAGTGCTATATAAGAACTAGTTATTATTATTATTATTATGTGTAATTCCTAGCTTGAGCTTCCAATTTACAGTGATTTATTTTGCTTTCAATTCAAGGCATCCTAAGCTTAATTATCAGAAATTAAATTATAATAACACTAACAGTAAGGGTTTTACTAAATAATTCCAAACGTACCCGTCATTCTATTTAAATACAGAATCCAACCATAATAAGTATGGAACAAGTTTGAATGTACAAAAAAAATGTCGATGAACTTTACATTTCCACAATTTCACTTCAACTCAAAGTAGAAGTGTCTGTGTCTCCATAGACCAAGATGTGTAGAACAAGCACATCTGATTAGCGGCCATTTTGAAACTCAAGATGGCTCCTTAAACCAAATGACCCAATATTTTTTATTAACTTTTTATTGGGTTCATTGATCCTGAAAACATGGGTATAGACACCAACACCAAGTTTCTGTGAGGCTCATACATGTAGACCAAGATATACGGGCAAAAATGCATTTGATTGGCGGCCATTTTGAAATTCAAAATGGCCACCTTAACAAAATGATCAAATATTTTTTTATTTGGTCTTATTGGGTTCCTTGACCCTGAAAACATTAGTATAGACACCAAAACCAAGTCTCTATGAGTTTCACAGACCGAGATATAGGCAAAACCAATTTCAGAAAGCAGCCATTTTGAAAAAATGGCCGCCATCTTTATGCATCCCAACTTTTTTAATGGTAACATCAAAATAATCACTCAGATGGGTCTCTTGAACAAAAAGATACCACTCACGGAGGATCTGGGGGGGGGGGATGCATGGGGGGTTATTCTAGCTCACGGACTAGTCTGTGTTCTAGAAATATATAATGAAAATATAAAAAGAACAGAAAAACAAACCTTGAAGTTTGTTTTGGGGGCTGAAACAACCACAAATAATCTAATAATTAACTCATCCATCTCCTTCAAGTCTTTACGACTCTGTCTGATGACCTACGTTGATCTGAAAGTTCAAGGTCCTACAGAAAAATAACTTTCAACCAATTAGGTTGATGTTTAAGATATCTTACAAAAATTATTGCATATGAACCACACACACAACCCCACAACATTTAAGATTTAAACCTGTGGTTTTTAAGTTCGTGTGAGACCACGCCCCCTTGTCGTGCCATTTAAATGACAGGATCTTAACTTCCCATCTACAATGTACAACTCTTTCAAAACATCCCTGCAGTTGATCAAACCCTGTATTAGATTTTGACTTGGCAATAATAAAAAATGCAAACATCCCTATTGAGTTTTCCATAATCTAGGGAGCTTGGTATAGACCATGTTACACTGTACCTTTATTTACAGAGTAGTGACCTTGTACATTCTAATGCATTTCCTGACAGGCAAGATACTAAACCAGCCATATAGGAACATTTACATTTTGTGTCATAATATTCACATAAATTCAAGAGTTACAAAAGCAACAGCTGTACAGCTTTTGAGATGTCCCCCCTTTCTTCATATCAAAAGTTGAGAAAAATCAGACAGTGCAATCTCCTTAAAACATAAGATTTATTGTATTCTTCCATTGAGCTGTGTACAAATCATGCCTGCAGGAAGTCCAGGCTCTGTGGCTTTTTTGTAAACATGTGATGTCACAGGTCACATGGTCTATACAAGACAAGCATAGCTTCCTTTCAGGCAAATGACCCTCAATTAGAGACCTAACAGTAGGTTCATAGATTGTTTTTTGTCAAATGGTATTTTCACAAGAATGTCAAATCCATCCACGTTTAGTGCGATGACAGCGGATATCAACCACATCTCTGGTTGCATCATTCGTGAACAGACAGCAACCCTCAAATCTGAGAATCAAATGAATTGTTTCTCCCATTTAAATGTTTCCGAGTAAAACATTCTTTGGTCGCATCATTTTGAACAGACAGCAACCCTCAAATCTGAGAAACAAATAAATTGTTTCTCACATTGAAATGTTTCCGAGTAAAAAATTATCGAAACCATATTACTTCTAAGGGAATCCATTTTTCAAAATAGTTATTACCAACAGCTGCAGTGCTTCTTACAGAAGTAAGCTTTTATGGTAATTATTTTTTGGAGTATTTACCAATCGTTGACCTTACCTTTAAAGTGTCTGTATACATTTGGTAATGACTCTAAAAATTAATAGCAATAAAAACTTACTTGGTAAGAAGTACAGCAGCTTTGGATAGTATAATGCATTTTGAGAAACTTTTCACTTCGAAGTACTACGGTAATGGACAAATATATCACTTTTTATCCCCCAAAATTTGAATCTGAGAAGCGTTACGGCCATAACGCTTCTCAGATTGTGTATTCCTATGGGGAATATTCTTCCTGCGTGATTTCGGAGATAATCTCAAAAACGCTACCACCTTTTGAAGTGAAATTTTCACAGGTTAGTTTTATTGTACAGTATACCTACATTTATATAGGATTAACACAAATAGGCTCCAATTACCAAACGTATACTGCAGCACCTTTAAGTAAAGAATCCTTACACCTTCTTTTTGAAAGAAAAATGTATGGTCAGTCACGTATTAGGCATTTACTGTTATAGCCAATCCCTTGTGATTCCGTACTAAGAATAGTGATGGCTACAACAAGTGTATCCAACTACCAACAGGACAATAAATGCGGACGGTAAATTTGGCTGATTGCAGCTGAGCATCCAAACCCATTTGGACGTTAACTTTGATTGTATTAAATTGTTATGGAAGTGCTGGAGGCACTGTTTGTGTTTTGTACTTCTTTAGAGGAGATTGAGTAAGTGTACAATGTAATCTTGCAGTCACTTAGAATTACATGTACACATAGAGCAGATGTTCAGATTGGGAGTTTGGTTGAAATTTGACAGAGAGAATATTATCAGAAGGTTTTGAGTTATACACCAATCCTTCACCGATCTTGAACTCTTGGTGGCAGCAGATACGCCTCAATTACTGCAGTGGTACCTGAGCGGTACTGCGCTGCCTAGCGACAGGTTTAAGGGTTGGGCTACGATCGCCATATAGCCCAACCCTTAAACCCGTCGCTAGGCAGCGCAGTACCGCCCAGGTACCACCGCAGTAATTGAGGCGTATCTGCTGCCACCAAGAGTTCAAGATCGGTGAAGGATTGGTCTATAAGAATAGAATATTGACAAGGCACTAATTATTAATATAATTATTATAGAGATTTTAGAGACCATTCATTTCTGTATAATCATCACCATGTGCCCAGACATGGCAAATGTCGTTGGGTTTTTTTTCACTCTGGTTTTTTAAGAAAGAATGTCTGGAAAAACACTTAATTATCTGAGGTTGAACAAAGAAGCATTGACTAGAGCGGGATTTGAACCAACAGCCATCGGATTAATCTGCTGGCGTTCTACAAACTGAGCTACATGTATCTTTAATAAGCCACTAGGGAAACTGTGGTTTACTATTTGAAAAACAATAAAAGAAACAGACATGTATGGTTTTGTTTTTGAATTGTAGATTCTATGTCAACATAAGAATCATGGGGAAATGTCAGTTCAGGACATGACCTTTAGTTTGACCTTTAGTTTGACCTTTTTTTAGTTTGACCTTTTTTTAGTTTGACCTTTTTCGTTGGGTGAAAGGTGGTCAAATGTTGCGGCCTTTTATTGCCGCTTTGGGCATTTCGGTTCAAGCTGCTGACTGCTGTTAAAAATAATAATAATAATTTATTGAATTTGTATTGCGCTCTCTCCCAGACCAGCCTGTTTGAGGGCGCAAAACAATAACAATACATGTACCAGTAGGAAAATTACACAAGAAAAGTTTAAGCTAAAACACACCGGTTAAAATAAGCAACATTTAATTAAATCAAGATAACAGACCACCACAATGGTTTATAAGGGGTTAACAATGTATTGTAAAACACTTCTCCCAAAGATCGAAGCACTTCACATACAATTCAAAAACACTAACAAACATGCTAGAAAATACTGTACAATTCTTTTTCAGAATTGATTAAGTATAAGTGACAAATGAGGCAAAAAACTACAGGAAAGTTGTCCAGCATTTTGAAGCAGTGTGAGCACATCCTTTGTTTGCCTACAAACCTACGTGAATTAAAGCAAACAATTTTGCACAATTTCTATCATGAAACAAAGTCAAGTTGCCAACTGTTCCCTTGAAACTTTGTCATCCTTCATAACAACCAGTTTATTCAACAAGAGTGTCATAAAACTGACAGCAATTTTGAAAACAGTATTGAACTACATGTACCCGACCTACTTCCAAGCAGATGTAAATACATGTAGCTAGAGTGAAGCATGTAGAGGTGAAACCCAGCCCCCTCCCCCACCTGGAATATTACACGTCAACACATGTGATCGGCATTTTTCAACAATTCCCAAAAGCAATGACATACAAAACTTTAATTCACAGACACTAGTTTAAAATGTATTCACGTGGCTTAGGGTATGATTTTTCTACCAGTGTGGTTCATCATGACTGACTTTGAAACACTCTCAAAGTCATAAGCAGATGTAGGCCCCCCCCCCCCCAACCTTCTCCAAAAATGAGCAAAACACATGTCCAGGGCATCTGCACAATATAACGAGTCACATTTAAGACTTTCTAAGACCCTTTTAATGCTAATAACAAAATTTAAGACCAAAAGTAAGTGAATAAAGCAAGGAAAACAGCTACACCCTCTCACATTATGTTATTTTGTGTACATGCAGCGTAATTCGGTTCTTTATGAGCTGATAGGAACATTCGTTACATGCTTTATTCAGTTTTTTAAGACCTAAAAAACCCCGAATTCAATCCTTTTTAATGCGTTGAGGCCTTAAATTTGTATAGTTCAATTTCAGTCATTTTAATACATGTACTTGTTAAAAGTTTGTTAATTACTCTTAAAATTAATGGCAAGAACAAAACTTATTGTTTAGAAGTACAGTAGCTTCCTATAGACCATGTGACCTGTGACATCACATGTTTACAAAAGAGCCACAGAGCCTGGACTTCCTGCAGGCACATTTGTACACAGCTCAATGGAAGAAAACAACAAATCTTATGTTTTATGGAGATTGCACTGTCTGATTTTTCTCAACTTTTGATATGAAGAAAGGGGGGACATCTCAAAAGGTGTACAGCTGTTGCTTTTGTAAATTTTGAATTTATGTGAAAATTATGACACAAAATGTAAATTTTCCCATATAGCCTGTGTAGTATCTTGCCTGTCAGGAAATGCATTATAATGTGCAAGGTCACCACTCTGTAAACAAAGGTAACATGGTCTATAGTATAAAACATTTTGAGAAACATTTCACTTCGAAGATATGTGGTTATATACAAAGA
Organism: Leptasterias polaris; assembly: GCA_037783415.1. Lineage (NCBI taxonomy): Eukaryota > Metazoa > Echinodermata > Asteroidea > Forcipulatida > Asteriidae > Leptasterias > Leptasterias polaris. The sequence goes on from JAZGTN010000038.1 coordinate 910,308, forward strand.
TATCAGTTGTTATGCCCCAAAAATTGAATCTGAGAAACATTGCGGTTCGACACTTTTCTCAGATTGTGTATTCCTATTAGGGATTATTCTACCCACGTGGACACATTTGCTCTTGATTTTCGGCGATATTTCAAAAACGCGACCACCTTTTCAAATGACATTTTCACAGGTTAGTTTCATTGTATATGATCTTCATTTATGTAGGATTAAAAGAATCTAATGGTTTCAAAAACCAAACATATACTTTGCCTTTAAGGGTCTGCAGAAAACCTGATGTCAACACATGTGACCTGCCAACAATGATCTGGGGACACATTCATCTACATGTAGTTATAATGCAAGACTGGACCATTTGTTTCCCTAAGAATCACATTAAAAAAAATGCCTCCAGGTTTCCCTAAGAATCACATTAAAAAAATTGCCTCCAGGGTACATCTGTGCTCCCGTAAACTTGCATGGTACAAAAATATGAAAAATTATTAAGAGAGTCATGGGTGAGTAGAAGTGTTTATTTTGGGTTTAGTCAGTTGTCAATGATAAAGGTAGGCCTACAAGTAGAGTTTTGGAAGGAGGGGAGACTATATCCCCAGGGTGATTGAGGTAGACAGGGTGAGCCACAGGCAGGGGAAATGTGATGTCAAACTCAATGAGGGAGACAGGGAGTATTGTTATGATGACTCCAGTCGGCACACATGAGGAATGTGTTATGATGGGAGCAATAATGGTCGCTAATAGGATGGTTTGAACCTTTGGTGTGGTGACTGTTTCAACCCCCCTAAGTTTGACTACAAAGTCAGTCAGTTGGATCATAGCATCCCCATTTAGCGACACAAATATTCAAATGGAATTCTTTCCATGCAAAGGGTTAAGAAGAGTGCACGCACTTTTTACTCTTGTGAAATTTGATTTCCATCAGGGATGGACATAAACAAATAAGTAAAACAAATACTGTACACTTCAAAATGCTGGAAACATGAATCACCAAAGTATAGATCAAAGAGCAGGGTTTCTTCAAATCTGAAGCTAGAAACTACATTGTTTGTCACTAAGCAATAATAAATGGGAAACTGTGACCCCTGAGACAGTTTTGTGTCGGATTAACCCCTTAGTGTTAATATAAGCAGCTTGAGGTTGTACATGTACATTCGTTATACCATGCTGTCCTGTCTGGGAAATTCTGTAAATTGTTGAGCAAGACACCTTAATCACATAAACCATTTAAAAGACTAGGTTTTTCTCATGTCTTTGTGCATAAAATCTTGTGCTGCTACTGCTAGCATCACACCAATGGCCGCATGGAGTGCGGCACTTGCGGGTATGGATGTGTCTAGGCCTATAGGAACCATGCTTCAATATATCTTTGGGGTCACAATGCGAGTTACCCTAGAACTGCCAAAAGGAACATAAGTTTAAGACTAGCAGCTGGGTTATAATCAGCTGGCTATATAGAAAGTCACAAACAGGAAGAACATTCTATGATAAACAGGAAGATAATTTTATTACGAACATTGATTTTCGGATTCCCCTGATAAATGTTGACGACTTGCAGTCGTGTTTCTTGACTGATACGTGCACATTCCTTGATATGATTTGTCAAATTGACAAACTACAATTTAGTGGGATGAACTTTGTATTAATATTGAACATCCTGTAATGTTAAACATTGCCTTGTATGTTGTCGTTTCCAATTAAAGTGAAATGGATGCCAACTCATCAATATAAATTACAAATGAAAAAAAAAAAAGGGAAAATATTATGAATGAATTTTTGCCTTTCACCTACAAAAGGGGCGAAACAAGCTGAAATGTTTCGAATTTTGGAATTTCATTTAATTTCATTCAATTAGTTTCAACACAAAAACTAAAACAGAAAATCTAAATTTTGTCTTTGATTCATTGACTCATACAATCCATTTACCCATTGAAATAACAAGATATTTGGAGGGAATTGTGAGTTGTACTAAAACTACATTCCATGAACACGAAATAACTATTTGAGAGAAAAATAATATTTGAAAACGACACCCAATGATTAAAATAACTTCTCCGAATAAAAAATAACGAAAAGTCTACTTTTTTTTCTTTTTTTAGTAAAACACAACAGACAGACTTCAATTAAAACACACAAAGTAATAATATACCATAGTTAGAAGGAGTTTTCTCAAACACATCCTTGTACAAGACAAACGCTATTTTTACAAAATCCTCCCATAAAGAACTTGACAATTTACAGACAGTTCCTTTGGTCCTCCCATTGTTACTCCTTTCCTAAACAATTCCTCTCCAGGGTACAGCATGAAAAGAGAAAACCTTGTAAGAAAGAAACGTCCAAGTGTTTAAAGGCACCCCCCCCCACACACAAGTGCTGTTGTGTAAGACACGCCCCCCCTCCCCCAATGCAATTATCAAACCAGTAAGTTGAGGACTTCTCTTTGATCTCCCATTGTTTGGACTTTCGTTTAGCGAAGTGTACACAAAGTCAATCCAAGGAGCTCCTTGGATTGTCAAACAACAATGTATCTGGATCTCTTATGTATACTATTCTCAGTGTTAATAGGTGGACACAGCCAAAAACTCCAAACAACAGAGGGCAGCAGATAGGGTTCATAGCCTTCAAAAGCAGAAAGAAAGAAAGAAAAACAGAAAAAAAAAAGAGAAACCCAAAACCAAAACGTATCCGCCGGGCAGCCCCATTTAAAGCCAATAAAACAAGGAGGAACTGAAAAATTTACTTGGGTATCACGCAATGTGGATGCCAGAGGGTTGGCTTTCAAAACCGGAGTGAAACGATCATAAACAGGACTCCAATTTAACTTGTTACCATGAATTAATTCTTTAATTGAAGTGGCAACTCTAATCACTCCCACCTCGATTCCACCCACACACTTTAAAATGTTCACAACATGACGGCGGATGAATAAAGTAACACTCGAATGTGACTCAAGTTTCACTACAGATTAACATCACTGGCATGAATAATGTTTATTATTTGCACAAATCTAATACGCCATCAATTCCACTTGAGCTTATCTAGCACCACATCTGTTGGTCCCTCTACAGGAGAATGTTTTATTAAGAGGGACTTCCCCAAGGTTATATACAACTTTGTGATGCACTAACCTTCCACTGGATAGAGTCTTTATGATATGGGGAAAAAATTATAAGTCCATAACCCTAAAGTTCAAATGGTGTAAAATGCCAATGCATTTGATACTCTTCGAGTGCAAAATTTTTCAACATCCAATGACCACACATTTCAAATACATGTAAATGGGTTCGTCTTTAGGAAGTTTGTTGTACTTTTAATGTTGTGAAGATCCATGGGATCGGATCAGAGCAGTGCACTCAATAAAGCTTTTTTCGTCTTATACAATTAGGCTACGACTGCTGGTAAGATTGTTGCTAAGGATGTCCGGTAGTTCAACGCAAGATGATGCCGCAATCCAGCCGTAGGTGTAAGCTGTAGCCACCAATTAAAACACAGCCTTTTATTCCACCAATTTTATCACAAGCATCCGATACAATTCCAACACTATTCTTAAGCAATACTTCACGATGAAACCAGTAGTTCTTATTAATATCCCCCCCCCCCCCCCCCCCACAACAACCCACTCAAGTTTGGCAGTGGTGCCAAGGAGCGCCAGAGTGGGATATGAGTCACCCTAGCCAGGTCAGGTACCTACACACACACACCTTTCCGGAGCTAAGGCTCTTTCCCCACCAACAAACTTGGCCAAACCTCCTCCTTGCATCAGGAGGTGCATGTGCCACTGACAGGGGTTTCATTTCCCCTTGCATATTTCACTGTGGTCTTACAACCTAAGAATAACCAGCGCTGAGCGACAGGGAAATCAATTCCACTTGTAATTTGGTCAATAAATAGTAAGGCTTCCTCTATCCTGTTCCTGACACAAAATACTAAGTGAGTTATAATTTGTTTTCAATGGCAGTCAAAACCAACAATATATCAAATACCTTATTTTGCCCCTAAAAAGGGCTGTTCTTTTGTTTTCCTCTGTGATTGGAAAAATGCTACACCCGTTTCAGAAATACATGTTGTTAAGGATCATGATCGTTTGTCTATCAATTTATAATGTAGGACCTACATGTTTAGTCTAGTCATGGAGGTACAACTATGGTCTATATCTTGTTTATTACCATTACACCAATGTGTGTTAAGCACTGTATACTCAGTACTTTCCCGAGTTCTGTGAAAAAAAAAATTAAAAAAAAATCCTCAGGCAAATCACTCGAGTGGGATTCGAACCCACGAGGACCTACATGTCCACCTAGATGGTCTAGTTGACAGGGGCAAGTTGTGTTAGGACTTTTCCCATAGGATAGAAAGTTAATAAAGCTCATTTCTTTATTAACAGCTTCCTTACAAACGCTTTTCTTTAAAGCAGTTGTCAGTTGCAATCACAGTAGCCAAAATGCAACAAATACCATGCACGTGAGATTATGAAAGTAGAGCACATCATAAGTAGTATCTACACTGAAAAATCTGTTTTTTCAAACAATGTTGGGATTTGTAAATTACAGTTATTTTTTGAAGAATAACACAGTAGCACCCCACATATTGTCATGTCAGTGCAACAGTGTCATATCTCATTTTTGCAGTAATATTGTAGCGTATCGCACAAGAGGTGCCCCAATTCAAAAACATTGTATCTTGATTTTGTATTATCGTTGTATCTGGAATGAGAGAGCTTCGTGTGAAAATGCGTACATCCGGGATATTTTCAGTGAGATACAACATGTTGGCACTATGAAAAGTGTCCAGAGCTGTGGATTGGAAGAGTTGCAACATACAGGAACCCGTTTTCATTGGTCACATGGTTATTAATGGATGCCGTTTTCTGTTCCCAAAAATGATAACCCGATGTGCAGTCTCGTCTGGCACCCTGTGTACAAACATGCATTTTTAGATATATGCAACTTAGCATCCACGCAAAAGATAGTATAGACCTTTCTTTTGCAACGTCACAGCCCGAGTTTTTGCCAACCCAGGTTGGAAAAGTATGGAAAGCCAGAACTGCAAATCAAAAACAGATGTTTGTAGCAGTGTTACACAAATATTCAAAAATAGTGTTGAATTTGTTGGAAACAAATCAACCAATCATGGAAGGTATTTCCGTTCATGAATCTTTACAGGTAAATGTTGAATTTGGTCACAACATTTTTTAACACGATTGAATGTTTTGCTAACATTCGGCCGTCCATGCCAACCGGCGCACTTTGTTTATCAACAAAAGAAAGGTCTATAGTAAGACTGCTTAGTTTCCTGACTTCTAATTGCAAGATGTCGCATCTCTTTCAATACACAGCTCTGAGCGTGTCCATTTAATCGTTTCATTGACATCACCATCCTCAATTTAATTTTAATGCCACTACGATCAACGTTTCCATAAATACAGTTGAACGGGATCAATCAAGTTTTGAACCATGACCTACTTTCTCCAGGCCCAAAGAAGGCGTGACTAATGGTTAGGACTTACCTCTGGGTACAAGGGATGGAATGCAACATCAGAGACGACATCCGTGTGGCCTGACAGCTTCTGAATATAAGTACCAGCTCTGACATCAAATATATACGCCTAAACACAGAGAGCAAACAGGAGATTGTCATTTTAGTTAGGCAGTGAATTAGTTTGGAGCAAAGCTAAATTAATTTTCACTTTGCATGACAAGTTTAAAAATAAAAAGTAAATGCTAGATGAAACTCTAGACAATTTTGTGTTGAACACAGACAAATTGACAAGAAGGGGACTCGAACCTACAACCTCCAAGATTAATGTGCCGACACTCTACCAACTAAGCTATGTAGCCCTAATGTTGGCGGTTCGCCATTTTTGAACAAATTTTTTGACTTCATAAAATTGCAAACCCTTTTAGTTAACGAAGTAAAGGAAAACCACACAAACCACAAAAATCGTAAACTTGGGTGTGATCCCTAGCTACACAGCAGTTAACAGTTGTATGACTTCTGCTTGGCACCCCGAACAAAGAACTTGACAAAATAGGGAGACTAGCTGCCAACATAGGCCTACATGTAGATAGCTCAGTTGGTAGAGCGCCGGCACGTTAAACGGGAGCTTGTTGGTTCAAATCCCGCTCTAGTCAATTTTTATTTGTTCAACCCCCAATTATTTACCAGTTTTTCAAGAGGCAGGTTTGAGCAACCAGCAAGAGCCTCACAATCTCCCAGGGCTCCAAATCAACACTAGGCTGCAGGCCTGAGGTCAGTTATCTTAGTGTTCGGCCAGTAAAATCTTGACATCACTCTCTGCCTCTATTAAACACATACTCAAACAGGAAGTGCAGATTCCACCACAACAAACTCATCACAATCAACGACAGCTTTCTCCAATATAAACCCAATCCAAAATATGATACTCGCTAAATCCCTAATGCACAGATGAGTCTTGCCTTACTTGAGTCTTGCCTTACTAATTGAGGTCGACCCTCCCGGCATTACTCCAATGCCAATTCTACACATATGTTGCCCATAGGTATTGTTGTGATGCTTTGGGTTATTTTTTTCAGAATACAGAGGGAGTACAATATGGCTGTGATTTTAAACAGTTGTGAACAATTCAGATGGGGGGAAATAATACTCTTCGATTGGAGAGCCGCGCGGAATGCAACCCACCTGTTATAAGATTTGTTCCATAGACAAACACATCAAAAACATCACTCCTACTTGCTCCTAATTTTGATAGTGTAAAATGGATTTTGGATGTTTCTGATATTAAAGGGTTGGTGGAAGTAGAGAAGATGCACGTTGGTATTTTTAATGTTCCAATACAACATTCTGGTCTGGTAGTCATACAGACTTGTTCATGTACACCTACAATGTATGAGAAAACTGGTACTTGAGCGAATTTATTTTTATGGGAATGCTATTAATAAACTTGTTTTAAATGTGCTTGTATAATTTAAACAAAATTTTGATATTTTCACACTTCTGAATTTTTCGTAGTTACATGTATCAATAAAAAAATTAGGCCCCAACCTCCAGGTTTTGAAAAACTAGAAACACTTCTGCTGTTGACGGCATGTGCCAAAATGGCATGCGCCAAAATGACAATACTTAGTTTAGTTTGATTTGTAGAACAGAATTCCAACAACTTCAGAAAAAAGGCAATACGTTTGTCTCACAGGGTTTTTGGTTTCACAGGCCTGAAATTGTATATTATTTCCACACTGTGTATGGCATAACTAAACCAATTCAAGTCATTGAGGATACTTTCTTCGACGAATCCCCAATGTTGGCCACAGCCTTAAAGTTGTCTGCTTATCTCCTAACTTCTTTTCCTCATTATCATGTGAAATTTTTTAGTTTGATTTGTGGAACTGAATTCCAACAACTTCAGAAAAAAGGCAAATACGTTTGTCTCACAGGGTTTATGGTTTCACAGGCCTGAAATTACATGGTGGCCATGTTCTCTGTTGCCTCGGTCTTGGCCTCGGTGCCCATTCGACAGTTTGCCAGAGACTTTAAGATTCTTCCAATGGAGGAGCCCTCTTAAAGAAGAAATTCCAGGAATGCATACAACATGGTAAACATAGATTTTGTTCCTTAAGATTCCTCAGTTTGGCTTGCTACAAAACACCGCTAATAAACCCTTCTAAATGTCCCACATTTCATACATTCTATAAGACTTTTGGACGTTAAGATTTTCCTTGCCCTTTCAAACAACTCCAGGTCTGGTTTCATAGCGGCCTATCAGTAAATTGGCATGCAACATCGATACGAGGGGAAAACAGTTTCATAGAGTTTTAAAAGTTTGTGAAATGTCGACTCATACACAAAATGTAAGACCACTACAGGATACAACAACACATGTACTTCCTTGATCAAAAAAGGCGATTTCATCCCAGAAACTCTCCAGGAAAAAAATCAAGGGTATTCCTGAGTTTTAGGAAAGAGCCGGTGTAATGGTCGGAACCCCATAGGGACTGATGAATCATCACTAAATTAGTATCAATCCAATGTAAGGGTCTGTGATGACTGGGGGCCAAGTCATGGCTTTATTTGGGGATGTGGTATTTGGGTATTGCAGGTCGTTATGAAACTCTTGTTTCAGTCGGTCAGTGACTTGCCTTGGGTTCTGGCACCCCCGAAACAAAGTTTTGTCAAAATAAAAAGACTGCCAACCCAAGCTAGCTCTACCAATTGAAACCAATTGAAATCAATTGGTAGAGCATCGGCACGTTAATCTGGAAGTTGCAGTTTCAAGCCCTGCTCTAGTCAATTTTCTTCATCCCCAAAGTTCTTTATTTTTAAAACACACAAAAAGTAGACAGCACTAAAAGTAGAAGTATGTTCATGTATAGAACATGAATCTGAAATCATCCATAATTCATCCAATGGTTTTATTTGAACTTGATGAATTTGTCATGTCACATGTATCTTGTTAGTACTAACGACCCAAAATCCCCCATGATCCAATGCATCATTTCAGCAACATTGCCAGACTCTAGAAAAAAAAAAAGTCTCGTCTTTTTATTGATGTTGGACGGGGGCAAGTTATAGGGGCAACAATATGCATTAGAATCGTCAAGAACTTAGCTCAATTGAAGTACCCATCTCTTAGGACAGACTGGGCAGTTTGTCGAGCGTGCGGGTGGCCTAAACCCTCCAATATCCTCTATTCCTATGCTATGTCACTCAACACCAAATGGAGGGACTTATTGGGACGGTACATGTAGGTGGCAGCAGACCTACCAGGGAAATACATTGTTCTCGGTAATGTGCGCATGCTCAAAAACTATGTAAACAATGGAAATTCACCTCGTACATGTAAGTCTACTCTTCCAAAGTCTCTTATTGTTTGGACTTCCATATGATTGGAATTCCTGACCCTATGACAAGCCATTCTTATTTAAGTCTTACATTTATTTCAAAGCTGCCATACACCACTAAACTGGCCCTAGTCCTTCTGAATCCTTCACTTTGGCAATTGGATATACAGCAATCCTTCACCGCAATGCCTCCATTACTGCGGTGGTACCTGGGTGGTACTGCGCTGCCTAGCGACTGGTATAAGGTTTGGGCTACACGGCGATCATTTGATCAGTCACGGGTTATTGGACTTTTACGTTGCAAATCGCTTAAACCCGTCGCTAGGCAGCGCAGTACCACCCAGGTACCACCGCAATAATGGCGGTATCTGCTGCCACCAAGAGTTCAAGATCGGTGAAGGATTGCTGTATAGACAGATTTAGGACTGTAAGAGTTAGTAGCTCGCATGAGAGAAAAAGCTGTCACAAATCTGTTCACTTATAAGAACCCTTGTTACATAGATCTGAGATGGCAAAGACATTCATGGAAACTATAGCATGTCTACTGGGACATCTGTCATAAACATTTCCAGCATATGACTCGTTTTCTTTCTTGCTTTTGTTCTTGTTGCCAATCAAAACAAAGTACTCGCAACCGCACAGTTTGTAAGAGTCTACGTGCGGCACTATACCACCTCTAGGGAAATGACGCACTTTCCCCCATCGCACTCCCAAAATTGCTTCAAGATAAAGATACCAAAGTTAGGATCCAAAAGTTGGAGTTACTTATCTACAAGGGGGAGGGGGGTTGATTTGTCAAGTAATCGCGACAAATAGAACTTGTATAAAATTGTCTGACTGCTAATGTATTTGCCACCAATTATCACGTTTAGGAAATCAACACTGACATTCGACTCCACTTCAGTGGAAGAAAGACATCAACTCCAGACGAAGCTCCCGATGTACGAGCCTTTCTATTGTATTGGGTAGATTTGTCACTGAATTCCCTTGAAATTAGCCTTTTTTACAAGAAGTGACAATCACTTTAGGAGAAGGGTGCCAACCATGTCTAAGGTGACTAAAGTTTACATAGTTCACACTTTGCACATGCACTTTTACTGCTTGGTAGCTTAATAATGAATTCTAGTACAAAAAATGTGTCACCAACGATTATAGCCGCAAATGGTGAATATCTCAATACTGTCGATCTAAATGTCATGAAGTTCTAATCTATTAGGGAGATAAAGGCATGTGTGGCACACCCAATAACAGACCATTATCATGCTGCCACCATTTTGGTCATGTTCCTTGTACCCAAAAACAGTAATGGATGTTAGTATTCATTTGTAAAGAAAGGAACCAGACTCTGTTTCTTTTTCCAGCCTCGGTTTGGTTACATTGATTTGAATGGGAGAAAATCAAGATGGTCGCACCATGACAAAGGTGTATTTTTATAAATCAGCAAAATTGATGCTTTGACATAATTGTATACAGTGGAGCGCTGTGCTACCTGGGTGTGCTATTCTTTTGACATAGTGGAGGATATTGGTAGTCGGCAAGTCAGTTGGCAAAGTGGCTTCCGTAAATCCACCCATAACCCCACCTCCAAAGGAAAGGGCAAATTGACTGCCACAAAAAAGGGCCCTTGCCACACCCCTGAATGTTTGAATAACTGAACTATCATGATTACTTTGAATATTTGAATATACTGAATATGATTATGAGAATATTTTTCAATAATGTAAAAATGTACCAGTTTTGCTTTGAAATGCAGTACAGTACCTCCGACAGATATGCTGGTTGATTCTCTTAACAACAGAACCCACAGTATGCGACTCATTATGCAACTAGATATATGGTCCCTAAATACAGGACTAACTGATTAAGCAACAGCTCAATCCCATTCCTTTGTAAACTCTTGAATCAAGAGTCTTAGATTTGTTGCTTCTATTTGCTTCATGTCTACTGTGTGTAGGGGTGAGTAGGTAACCACATTCAAACCGGGGACCTATAACAAAAGAGGACAATAGGTCCACGGTTGCTATCACAAAGGAAAGCATTGTGGTCCACAGTTGCTATCACAAAGAGTTGAACAAAGGAGGGTCCACGATTGCAGGCTGTTACACACTGGGGTGTGTGTGTACAGTTTTTTTGTTATTGTAAAGGGTTCTTATGTCTAGGGTTTTTTAATTTCATAGGGTGTTTTCAATGCACAAGAGGGTTCTTACGATACTCTGTGCATTTTGTTAATGTCGTTTTGACAAATTTATATTTTTGTTTTTGTAATATTTTTACATTGTATTTATGTGTATGTACCCTGCATTTCATTGTTGCTATTTTAAAGTTTCTTTTTAAGGTTTTTTTCTTCAATTTTTAACTGATTTATCTTTCCTTGTAATGCCACATAATTCAGCTTTGTGCTTCCAGTTGTATTTTTAATAAAAACAACGAATGAATGAATGACTGAATATCTTGACTGTTTGAATAACTGAATATCTTGACTGTTTGAATAACTGAATATTATGAATATCTTGACTGTTTGAATAACTGAATATTATGAATATCTTGACTGTTTGAATAACTGAATGTCATGAATATATTGACTGTTTAAATAACTGAATATCATGAATATCTTGACTGATTGAATAACTGAATATCATGATACCTTGACTGTTTGAATAACTGAATATCTTGACTGATTGAATAACTGATCATGATATCTTGACTGTTTGAATAACTGAATTTGATGAAAAAATTGACGGTTTGAATAACTGAATCATGATTATCTTGACTTTTTGAATAAATGACTATCATGAACATTTTTCTGTTTGAATAACTGAATATCATGAATATCTTGACTGTTTGAATAACTAAATATCATGAATATTGACTGATGATCTCAAATGTTTGAATAACTTAATTTCTGAATGTTTGAAATGAAAATGACCTTTGGGCCCTTCTCAAAGATAAAAATTATTATTATTATTATTATTATGCTTTATTAGTCCATAAAAGGAAAATTGTTTCATTACATGCAACAAGATAAAAGATTGATATACAAAAATATACAATAAACCATATATACAAAAATAGGCAATGTTAAGTACAATAAAAATATCTGATTTAAAACAACTACCAAAGACACAGTCTTAACGAGATGAGAATGGCGAGAGAGGCGATAAAAATCCAAGCCTAAATACACACGGTAAACCTAAATTATTGTTCCCTAAATAAATTCTGATGTTCCTTAGTGGGTTTGGCTCAAACACTGTTACTGATGAACCCTTCTGAATGTCCCACATTTAAAACATTCTACGTGCGAGCGTTTAAGCAGGAAACAACATTAACTCAAGGCAGGAAGGCACCACGACAACTGTGATTGCAAAATCCCTCCACAAAAATACGCGCTCAACCTTGTTTCCTTAAACACTTCAAAATATCCGTCTCAGTTTTTCTGCAGTGCCAGCGCAGACTCTCCGTCTCCAGCCGAAGGTTAAACGCAATCACATTAGTTAATGTGACAACATTTGCTGTGTTCCTGTCATTGCCTCTCATGAGGGCACCAACAAGCTGTTGATGCACTAAATAACCGAACGCATCGTCAATCTTTCAAATTGGGGGGTTGAAACGCTTCGTTGAGAAAATACACATTAGTGTGACAACAGGGTACATGGCATTAAGGAAGAAATGTCAACCCGAGGAATGAAAAGAGGTTTTGTACATCTGGGATTGTCAATCTTACTCAAACGTGTCTCCTCAATTATAGAGGAGAATCTGTCAAGATGTTCCAACCCCCTCACCTATCAGACATGCCGACTCCAGACAAATATTGTAACATGATCTTGCGTTGAATGTGACATTATTCGCGGGGGATTGCTCTAAAAACGGAGGAAAACAGAAACCCCAACGAAATAATCTGTTATGTCTTTACATGCCCAGCAATCGGGAATGCGATCTGACCACAGTGAGATATCACAAGTAAAATCAAACAAACACCGTGCTGAAATCAAGGAATTGACATGTCTGAATGTTACTCACTGATTTATCTTCCGAGCCAGATGCAATGTACTTGGCACAGGGGCTGACTGTCAGCCTACAGCGATGTGCTCTATTCATGTGGCCTTCAAACCGTCTGACACACCTAAAAAGTTAACAAGATCTAATAAATCAATTTATTTAACAAGGACACATGCTTAACCTATCCCTGTGATTAGCCACTTCGTTTAAAATTGTATGGTACAAATTTTAAACAAAGATAACAATAATAATAGCAACTAGTTTTGATATAGCGGATTTTATAATAACGTAGCAATGCACTTTACATTAGTGCCCTGGTTATTGGGCCAATAACATTGCTTCAATCTTTCTCAGCTCCCTGGGGAGTAAACAGCCGAGCTGCCGTGCCGGAGTCTTTTTCATACACAATATCAACCTCTACCCTCACAGGTACCCATTTATACTCCTGGGTGAAGAGAGGCAATTTTAGTAAAGCATCTTGATCAAGGACACAAGCGTCATGACCGGGACTTGAACCCACACTCCGATGACCTAACCACCAGAACTTGAATTCGATGCTCTAAACCGCTCGGCCATGACACCGTTCCCCCTTACCTTACATAATCATATAATCACTTCAACCTTCCTAACCACTCCATTTCTGACATGAATTTACAGGGCATTGAGGTACTAGGTAACTGCAGAGAGACTGTCCGTCTGAGTAGGGAAAAACTTTGGATAAGGCGCATAAAGACCACTCAGCCCCATGGTTTGAATATCCAAGAAGGAAATGACTAATAACCTTTTGTTTTTGCCTTCTCCTTTTCCCACACAGTTATCCACTTTATTAGTCTGCCCTTCATTGTATTAACTAATTATTTACCTCTCTTCTAACCTTCCATTTTGTCCTTTGTGTTCCCAACTTCTTGTGGTCAAGCTATCCCCTTCCCTTCATAACCCCCCCCCCCCTCCTTTGTCTTCATAATCCCTGCTTACCCCCTGCCTTCTCTGAATGCTTTCTGCTTTTCTCCCTCCACTCTCTCTATTCATGTATTTCCACTTGACTACTCTTGCCTGTTTGTATATGTTTGTTGTGTTGTCATTTAGCCTTCGAGAAAGACTCTGCTAGGGTCGAAACGTCAGGCCACTAACTTATTTTTTGCATTTATACTACAGGTCCTTTTGGTTGGTAAGCAGTTTGCAACAGCTAATTCTATTTTCTCATAATCATATAACCTATAAATGGACTCGCTGTTCAGAATGTGCTGTTACAATTGTGAAACAATTCTCAAAACAAAACTTTAGGATGCTTGAATAATGGAGAACTTAAACGAAAGAGAGTGAACAAACTAATCAGTTTCTTCCATACATGTACTCAAAGTCATAGTCAATAGAGCAACTGGTCCCCTCTCATTCTTCATTGATCTCGTAGTTCAGTTTAGGGTGACCGTGTAAACACAGGATTCATTTGAAGAGGTTTGAATCAAAATACTTGCATTTTGACACACGCTTAATAATTGTGCCCTACAATCGCTTGAATTTTTTTTTTTTTAAAGCATGGGTGCAGAGCAATCCCTTTTGGTAGCAATCAGCACTGTTTTTCAGTGTATCCCTTCCAGGGGTTAGTGACGAAAGGTATATATTAAGCGTGTTGCCCATGGTAAGTGAGGCTGGACCTTAACGGAGACACATTGCCTTCGGATTTGGCACTTTGGGCTACGAAAAGCATTTGTTGTGAAATGAATATGGTTGGAAAGATGTTTTAACAGTAGAATTTAATGATTCACAAAAATATCCCTCAAAATTGTGTGGTTTTCCTTTTACTTCGTAAACTAACACGGCCCACTGTTACAATGTATGTAGAACCAAAGTTTGACTCCACAAATTTATGAACCGTGTTAGAAATTAGACGAAACTATTGACATTCAACCATGTAAAGTTCTTTGGTACAAAATGTAACAGTGACATTTTCAAGTAAAACGTCTCTCAAATTTAAAGCGGAACTCTGGCTAGTGATTCACATCAAGATACAACAGTTTACAAACAAATCTGAGTACATTTTTCTGTTTTCTCCAAAAAGCGATAAAATGTGGTAATTTTCAACTTCCCGAGATTAAAATCTTCGGTAACACAGTTCCTAATGGACAAAGTACGTGTACACTAAAAAGATGTGCTCAATCACTTCCAACAGAAGATTACAGCATATCTTAAACACAGCCATATAACTTTACCTTAAAGGTATTACACAGGATTGGTACACGGTAAGAATAATAACAATAACTAGTTCTTATATAGCTCATTTTGGAATAACGTATCACCACGCTTTATGTTAGTGCCCTGGTCATTAGGCCAATAACATTCCTTTATTCTTTCTCAGCTCCCTGGGGAGTATACAGCCCCGAGCTGCTGTTGTGCCCTGAAGCTTTTTCATACACAATATCAATCAATACCCTCACAGGTACCCATTTAAACCCCCGGGTGAAGAGAAGCAATTATAGCAAGCATCTTGCTCAAGGACACAAGTTTCATGACCGGAATTCGAACATGATTGTTTCATTTTAGTCTGAAAGATTACTGATTATGAAGTTCATACTGAAACAATTTTTTTATGTGAAAAAAAGTTTCCGGCGGTCGTGTGTTTTTGTTCCGCGTTGACTTTCAGTCTGGCAAATCTCTTTCAGTTCTGTCGGAGTACTGAAGAATTCTTACTCATAACACAAATGAGATCAATCTTCTCTTGGAACTCATTCAAATTAAAACAGTTCAAATGTGTAGGTGTGTCGTGGCCGAGCGGATAAGAACACCAGACTCAAGCTCTGGTGTTTCTGTTCAGCAGAGTCTGGGTTTGAGCCCTAGTCGTGACACTTGTGTCCTTAAGCAAGACACTAAACCATTATTGCTTCATCTTTCGGATGAGACGTAAAGCCATTGGTCCCGTGTTTTCTACAATGCACGTAAAAGAACCCAGTGCACTTATTGAAAAGAGAAGGGGTTCGCCCGGTGTTCCTGGTTTGATTGGCTGCATATTACGCCACAGCACCTTGTAAACCATTACATGGTGCTATGTAAAGGAATAGGTCTCAAACTTCAAAACGTAGCTCCACACACATTGTACCTTGCAGGAAAATACTGACTGCTGAAGCGCCTTGAGCGTCACTGAGTGACGGATATGACTGTATGTACATGTAAGAAGCCACTATTATTATATTATTATAGTTATTTTTTCTCATTTCAGTTCTGGTCTTGCAAACAAACCTCTGATCCAGTAAACATTTTGAGCTACAAGCCCTGAGGTCTTGTGTACATGTACATGTATGTTGTCCTCCAAATTTGAGCACTGAGGTCTACAATGCGTTGGGTTTACATGTATACAGCAGTGTGTTACTTTCAAAGTTAAGAAATATAAATAATGAAGGAAACAAATTACAGTCTTTTATAAATTTCACACTTCCGTCTTTACGAAGAATCTTTACGACATGCGCATTACTGGAAAGAATCATCCAATGAAAATGGGAAAACAAAGAATGTTACTTTACAGTGTAAATTGTTGTATTAAAATATAGTGGTAAAAACTGAAGCAGACTGGACAGTAATGTTCAGAATAGAAGTATGATGAACATATTGCATACATTTTCGTAATTGTAGCTTTAAGTTGAAGTGTTTTTACCAAACTTGATAATTGTGTTATCTTTTTTATCTAATTGCTTATGTTTCCGTCTTAGGGAAACAACATTTAGAGAGGTTCTGCAATCTTCTTCAAGCGCTCTGTTTTTTATTGAGTGTTTTGTGCTATCATTTAAAACATCTCATATCAGTGGGAGTCAATCAACAGGTGCACAATCACCATGGTTATAATGAAGGTCATCTACACAGAAGGATGACACCCTGTGCAGTCAGTAACCTACATTTAAAGGGAATGTATACGCTTGGTATCACTCTTAACCCTTTCAATACCATTGTCGAGTTTACTCGACAGTGCGCCGTGTAGTGCTTCCGTACAAATGTCGAGTTTACTCGACACAAAAAGCAGCGGCGTTTGAGAGCCTGTAATTATTTTGTTTGGCGCCCTCTGCTGTTGACCTTTATATAGACGGGTAGCTTGTTTATCGAGCTTCACAATGGTGTGTATTGTATAGGGGGTCGCCATTACGATATTCCGAGAAAAATTACATTGCATGCAGCAGTACTTCCAGATTTCACGCTGTTGATAGTATAACACATTGTGAGAAACGACTCCCTCTGAAGTAACGTAGTTTATGAAAAAGAGGTAATTTCTCACTTAAATATTTGAATCTGAAAAAGACTTCAGGCCTGAAGCCTTTTTTCAGGCATCTGAAAGCACACACATTTGTGCAACAAGGGTGTTTTTTCTTTCATTATTTTCTTGCAACTTCAATGACCAATTGAGCCCAAATTTTCACAGGCTTGTTATTTTATGCATACATTGTACATGTACATGTTGGGATACACCAAGTGAGAATACTGGTCTGCGACAATTACAAAACGTGTCCAGTGCCTTTAAGGACAGGCATGTTGTTTTGCATGTGCTTTACCTGTTTGTGCGAACATCCCACAGCTTAATGCTATCTGTCACAGCTGCCGTTGTGAACAGGTCGTAGGCCGAGGGTGGATGACTGACGTAGGCGGAGCCCTGTGAGAGAGAAGCAGAGGGAGTTGAGATGGTTGGGAAGCAAAGGGGAGCTCTAATGGGATTTAATACCACATGTACATGTATGTGGGTTCAGCAGTTTGGAGTGGTGGGCGAGGGTAAAGAATGTATAGAAAGTGTGGGTAGATAATGGTGTGGAGACTGATCAAATCCACCTGCCTCACCAAGACATTTCATATTTCTCAACGTTCTCCCTTAACGACTGTGGACATCCATCCTAACACAAACAGTAAATTAGCTTTTTGTCTTATGCTACATGTATAGACCTCTCGATGGTAACTCTGAACAATTTATTCAAAATTTAAATTTACCCAGTCAGTTTCCCTTGTGGTTTATTATTTGATATCTGATATAAAAAGTCGCATCCCCTTATGGTGATCCCCTGGCTGCCGCTTCCCAGGTTGTATCGTATACTTGGGTGTGATCCTTGGCTACACGGCAGTTTACGGTTGAATGGCTTCAGACTGGCACCCACCGAACAAGGATAGACAAAATAGGGAGACCGCCATCATAGGGCTAGATAGCTCAGTTGGTAGAGCGCCGGCACGTCAATCCGGAGGTCGTTGGTTCAAATCCCGCTCTAGTCAATTTTTCCTTGTTCAACCCAAAATCATTTAAAATTTACCCAGTCAGTTTCCCTTGTGGTTTATTATTTGAAATTTAAATTTGTCTAAAATAGCTACCATTTATAATCATGTTATAGTGCTGGGAAACTTCAGTTTTCCCCAGAGTCAAGGGTTGTATTGATTCTGTAATGCATAATATCAATGAGTCTGAACAAGCCTTTTGTGATATGGTCAACGATCAAGGATAACCATGTTAGTTCCAGGGATAACTGTGACTTGGTTTTTTTCTTTTAAAAACAGTGGTCCCCCGCTGGCCAAATGCTAATTACAACACCACAGAACCAGTCAATATTCTCTCAAAGTGGTCCGGTCCCGCTGGCTTGTTCAGTGTTGAAAAGCATCCCTATTCAATATGATTTATGGACATAGTGAAATAGCTAACTGAAATGAAAAGCTAACTGGTCCTGCTGGCCAGTCAATGAAAAAGTGAAGGGCAGTCCCTGTTTCTATGCTTTTGGTTTTTACAACTGACAAAAACATAGACAAGAAACTTTGTAATAAAAACATGTAGACTGTGCAAATCTCAGCATATTCAAACATTGGGATCTGTTAAAGGCCCTGTACACTATTGGTAAGATCGAAAAACACAAATGTTCACAGATTCACACATAACCTACATGATTTAAAGTAAGTAATGGTAGAAAGGGTTCCTTAAAATATTTCTGCCTAAAATGCTATCGTTTCTGAGAAATGAGTAAAACAATAGTTTTTATCACGCGTGATAATAAACTCGATGTTTGAAAAACAGAAAACACATAAGGTCTCTTTTCACTATTTTCTCGTGACCTCGATGACCAAATTGAGCTCAAACTTTCACAGGTTTGTTTGTTCATGCATATGTTGAATCAGACAAAATGTGGACACTGATTTTGAGCTGTTACCAAAAGTATACAATGCCTTTAAAGTGCGCGAGTTTGTTTCCTTCACATGTCAAAAATGTTTGAATATGAGACTTGCATGGTCTATTGAGATGAAAAGAGCAAATTGCCAACCACATTTAACTTTGTGGGTTGCTAAATTGTTCTATGGCACAATTATTAAGGTTAAAAGAGGAAATCTGCCAATTAGATTTTGTGCATGCCTGTTAGCAAAGACTCTTCAAAGAGGATTGCAACTTTGTAAATGCAAGTGGAAAGAGAAAATTGCCACGCAAACAATTTTGAACCTTGTTGAAACTTTTTTTATATTTTTTTTAAATTTCTTCTTCTTGTTTTCACTTTTGTTTTATAAAGGCATACAGGAGTACCAGTTCATAAGAATTTGAATGTCTGCTTTTATGAGATATTGTAGTGTTAGCAAAAGCATGACTTCCCTTTTTGTGATGAGAATTTTAAAAAACCCCAGCAAATCGTATAAAAAAACGCTATTTCATTACTCCTCAAAAAATACTGTCATACAAAATATCCTATAAAATATGTTAGAAAATGATTGACACCATTTTTGCTTGTTATTGACAACCTCCGTACATGTATTCCTTAGGTGAAGTGAATCCTTCACCTTGATTGCTTGTTCCCTGTCATGCCAATTTGCAATCTTGTTTTGATCAGTTTGTCAGTTGAAGCTCGTTCACCGTGACAAAGCAGAGCTTGCTTTCCTACTTTCAAGTACCGGTATTTTGCTCGTGTGTATGGCTTCTCAATCCAAGTACATATTCTGGTCCAAAGGCGTCATTATAACTACCTTAATTTGGGGAACATAAGCCGCAGCTAAACATTATTCAAATTTGTTTATAATGGGACACCTCTGAAAGTTTCAATCTATAAATTCAGGAGTACAATTTAGTCTGTAATTACTTGGGTTTTTTTTACAGTGAAAAAAAAAACCCAGAAGAAAAATGAATATATTCCAGGCTTGCAATATACTGTACATAGACTGCAAGTCTCGCGCGTAAGCGAACTTCCGGGACCATCGTGGTCCCAACCATATGGAGTTTTACGTTGGCAAGATTTTGTTTCGTCTATAATTTTAGTTTAACGTACTTTATGACCATGAAAATTAAATATGTTGTTGGGAATGTAGTACTAAGTGATAAAAAATATGAAAGCAAAATCAATTCAACAATGCAACGAAGAAAACCCAAGAATTAAACTTGACCTCTGCTTCCGGTTACTTACAAAAAATTAAGAATTTGTGCCCACCTCCGATCACCAAATTTGTTTTGGTCGCGCGATGATAATCACCAGACGCTGTAATTGCCAGACGCTAAGCCTTTTCATTGCAGTCTACGGTTGTCCAGGCGTCAGCGTCCTCTTTAGACTGCGTCACGCGTTAATTCTACGCCCGTGCGATCATCGCGCGTCTGCGTTTAAACCTGCTTTTAGTGGTTGCACGTACTCAGGCGTGGATTTACAAAAGGGGTTTCCTAAAAAGTTCAGATCAAATAAGCATCCTTGTCCCAGAGTTTTTAGTTTGTTTCAACAAAAACTAACAAATGATTTGTGTGTTTATTATGAAAGCTAAAACTCATTTTATGCAAATTGTAATGAGTATTTTTGTTGGTCAGATTGTTTCATAGATCTAATTTAAAAACAATGATTTGATTTCAGAAAAAAATATGTTCTTCACTTGACGTGTTTTCTCGCTCCGATACGCACGAGACTTGCACAGTCTATTGGAACACAAACCAAAGGTCAGTGTATAAGGTCAACCTAGTAAAATCACGACTATTCACGACTGGAAAGGTTCATCGGTCTTGTGTTTTTCAATTGATTAATACCTCACTGTGTCATATAATTTAAAAAAAAATAACAAAAAGGTTTTCAAATGTTGACTCTGAACTTTTACTTACTGAGAAATAAAACAGTTATATAAGAGTATTATTTGGTTTTACTCATGTGCACCGATGTCTAAAAAGCACTGTATACTCAATACTT
This sequence comes from Leptasterias polaris, assembly GCA_037783415.1. NCBI lineage: Eukaryota > Metazoa > Echinodermata > Asteroidea > Forcipulatida > Asteriidae > Leptasterias > Leptasterias polaris. The sequence continues at coordinate 931,258 of JAZGTN010000038.1, forward strand.
TCCTGAGTCCTGTGAAAAACAATCCACAGGCATATTACTTGGGTGGGATTCGAACCCGTGACCTCTGCCATTTAACACTTATTAATTTATAAGAGATTCCCAACTCTGAACACTTTCAAACCTAGGTTAAAAACTTATTCAACTTCATGATTGCTTTCTTTGATGTTTATAAGCTATTGTATATTTGTTTCTTTTTGTAAAGCACTATGAACCACTTCGTTTGAAGCGCTATATAAATGTTTTTTATTATTTTCTATTATTATAAGAGTATCACAAACTAAACTATAAATTCTGAAACTCATGTACGATGAACCACCCAAGTAAATCTGCAGCTTAAAGGCCCCGTACACTATTGGTAAGATCGAAAAACACAAATGTTCACAGATTCACACATAACTTACATGATTTAAAGTAAGTAATGGTAGAAGGGGTTCCTTAAAATATTTCTGCCTAAAATGCTATCGTTTCTGAGAAATGAGTAAAACAATAGTTTTTATCGCGCGCGATAATAAACTCGATGTTTGAAAAACAGAAAACACATAAGGTCTCTTTTCACTATTTTCTCGTGACCTCGATGACCAATTGAGCTCAAATTTTCACAGGTTTGTTATTTCATGTATGTGGTTGATTACACAAAACATGAACACTGTCTGTGATTATTTTGTCAGCTCTGCCAATCCTGTATAATACCTTTAACTGAGAGGTATGCTCCGAATTCTTAAATAAAGACTCTTACTTCATTCTGGCATATGCAATGCACCGGTCTAGTGTGGGCGTTGGGGAATATCCGTACGCTGCGTCCAACATTCATGTCGAACATTTCCAGAGACTTGTCGGATCCAGCACACATCACAACATCTGTAGTAAGAGCTATTAAGGAAGTCTATAAATATAATATTCGCATCAAGGGACTGGGCTCATAATAGAAACCAAAGTGGCCCTTCACGTGAGAACATTTTTAACAGAAGACCTTGACTAAAATCACATTGATGTGAACCCAAAAAATAATAGCACAATCCAGTTGTGTGGAAGCTATCCTTCTAATAAATGATAATGAAGGACCCTTGTTATTTGTAACAGAGATCTAGACCTCCAAAAATAGCAACCATGTTAAAATCACCACAATATGTAGTGTGAAACGATTACTGTTCCATAACCAAGGACCCTTGCTATGGCAACATCATTATTCTCACGAACGGAACATTTCTCCTGTAGAAGAAAGTATTAAGTGAATGAACGATCATGACCTTTACCCACCCCCCCCCCCCCTTGTTAAATAAATCGAACAGATTCGTTGCTGATGCTCATTTGAAAGGGACTTTATACAGTGGTTGAACCATTTGGGGTGGGGGTGGGTGGGGGGGGGGGGGGGGGGAGGCAGGAGGATCCCCCTGCTCACAACCCATGCCTCCATCCAGCCCTCACAAGTAAGATTGTGAAACACAAATACCAGCTGACCTACATGCCTGCCAAATTGTGATACAAAATGTACTTTGAGTTTTGTACTTTGAATGTTTGGGATAAACATCTCTTTCATGAAAAATGTAAAATACAGTCACAGATGATCACCCATTTATCAATTAATAACATTCAAAAATTAAGCATAATTTTGTTCAAGCGGCAAGTCAGGATGGTTTACAATCATGATTTAAGGCAGGGAAGAAGCTGAAAACCATACAAAACATGATTTATGACATGTCTGTATCTTCGCCAAAAAAAAAACCCCCAGAACAAACAAACAAACAAACAACCCCAACAAACAAACAAACAAAACTGATGACATAACGGGTAAACTACGTGGGAACTTCGTTGGTAAACTTTCAACAAGAACTCTTTATAGTGAATTCTCAAATTAGCAACTATACAGTCATACCAAATACAATGTTGATACCTGTCAATTTTCTGAAGATAACCAAGCTATACCCGCCATGAAATGCAGAAATGCTTGGCACTTATGAAAGAGTACAGCATCTTGACAAGGTGTCAGTGCAATTAATACAATGTAGTAGCTCCAGTGAGATGTGGAAGTGGTGTGGTGTGGTATGTACCAACAACCTCATAAAACCCCTAACAGGACCTGACATGTTGTCTACATTGTGAAAACTTCACCTAACATGGATTACGCATCCTCAAGTTGAACAAGTTGTGGGTTGGTTGGCTTTGAAACAGAACAGGTTGTTCACTTATTTTTGTTTTTAAAGCACAAACAAACTTGCTAAACACAAATCAAACACCCACTTCACACAGGTGCTCCAGAGTCGCGCCGAACCAAATAGATTAGGAGCGACTCTAGGTTGATCAAATGAATTTCAGTTTCAGACATGCAACCTTAATGTATTGGCTGGAGATAAGGTCGTGTTCAGTGCACTTTAGAGTATTTCCTGTCGTAAATTTAACAAACAGTTCTTTAAACTACTGCATCGGATACAACATAATAAGATATCGCTTTCCATGACTGAAGAGTTGAAGAAAAATCATAAGAATTCCATCAACCTCGAAAGTTTTCAATTCCTTTAGTAAATAGCAGTGTTCTGTCCAAAATCAATTGTCTTCAATCACTGTACATGAAGATGAACTTGGTGATTGTTATTAATTACAGATATGCAAATGTACCAATGACAGAGAGGTGCACAAACAATGGCGTGTTGTGGCCGAGCGGTCTAGGTCACCGGACCTAAGCTCTGGTGTTTTCAGCAGCAGAGTGTGGGTTCGATACCCGGTCATGACACTTGTGCCCCTGAGCAAGGCACTTAACCATAATTGCTTCGAAAAAGTTTGCAAGGTAGTGCATTCTGCTCTACCAGCCAGGCTCCTAGTGGATGATACCCATGCCTACATCCTTAAGGTCTGTGAAGGGGGTAACCCTGTTTCAGCTCCAGGAGTAGGAGGCAACTGATTAGGGTCGAAAGCCCAAATCAGTTATGTGTAGCCCTCACCTTGAAGTGGCCGTCCGTGGCCTTGTGATGTTAGGCGATATCTCGTTAAAAAAAATTAAAAAAAAAAAAAAAAAATTAAAAGGCACCTTTCAAAGGTAAGTTTCTGACAGAAAGGGGTATACTATGAGAATTATTGTGTAACAATCATGCTGGTGCCTTTTGGTGGTGTGTCGTGGCCGAGTGGTCAAGAGCACTGGACTCAAGCTCTGGTGTTTCTGATCAGCAGATTGTGGGTGCCGGTCCCGGTTTTGACACAACTGTCTCCTTGAGCAAGATACTTCACCATACATGTACTTGTTTTGTCCTTCAGATGGGACATTAAGCCACAGGTCCTGTGTACTAGGATTGGTAGTGCACATAAAAGACCCCAGAATGCCTTTGGAGGAGTAGAGGTTCACCAGGTGTTTCTGGTTTACAGGTCAAGCACCCTCATTTACAGGTCTCCTAAGTTCACTTATGAGGCATCCTTGGTTTTTAACTAACAAGACCATCAGTTTTACACTTACATGTAGTCATTGTTAATCTAACTTTTGATTTCTTTTCATCAGCAATGATACTACGCATCTTGACATAAAACAAAATCCAAGGTAGATGTTGATTCAATTAAAAATTGAGATATCGATCAAACCCAACACAAAACAAAACTTTTGATGCATGATTCTTCGACGGAAATTACAAAAACTGTAAAAAGCTCTGGAATAAATTGGATTGCGGTTGTTCAACTAACTCGCCGGCATTATTTCTAATTAACAACATTAAACAGGTTGCCTTGGAACACGTCCTATGACCTTCTGAAGTGACCATTTCAATTATCGGATCTAAGATTGTGATCTCAGGAAGTACGAGTGCAAATCCAAGAGCTCCCTGGAGAGTCGCCTTCCTCAGGTACATTTCCCCTGAAACGACTACAGCATGGGGGCAACAAATCATAGCTGGAAACGTCTGATTATGCTGATTCATACAACAATCTTGTTATTCAATTACTTGGTTCCCCTGCCGGCAGCGATGACAGAAAAGCTATATTACATCCTTTTCGTATATTCTTTCTGCGTGTTTTCATTTACTCATTAATTTAATCAAGTGGTCGGGTTTTTATCGCTACACGGACTGCCGCCGAATGGAGACAGACTTCTGAGATTTGTCGGTGATTGGGTTTTGCCGTGAACTTTTTTGTTGGTGTTTTGTCTCGCTGCAAAACAAAGTTGTGACCTTTCACCTACAATTGCCATTGGATCAACAATGTACTGGAATAACCTTCCCATACCTACATACATATTATGATCTCTGAATGTTAACACAATCATGGTCACTTCACGCCAAAAGAGGGCGCCACGCAACAAACATGGACAGCACTTCAGTTTATCAAGGCATCATCTCAAACAAGACCTGAGGCCAATGTCATGAAACATAGTTAGCAGACATTTTCTGCTCACAGAACGCTCCTTAGCAGAATTAATATATTACAGCCAATGCTTACTGTTGTTTTGCTCAACCTGAACATGTAATACACGTTACGGGTCAGCGCACGCACATGTCTCTAGAAGGCTTTGTAGCAACCTAGTGGCAGTATAATTTGATATTCCGCCATTCCTATGTTTTGAGAAATCTATGTCCTGAAAACCTCGTAATTTACACACTAGGGTTAGGGCTACAGTTAAGGTTAGGTTAGGATTAGGGTTAAGAAAACACACAAGGGGTGTCAGAACATAGAGGTGTCAGAACATGTGCCGGAACGTAGGGCCGTATGAGCATATAACCCTGTACATGCATAGTTTAAGTAAGTGAATACAAATACTAGTGCAGCCAGAGATACCAAGTACTACATGCATGATCACCGACTTCCTAATAGAACATGGCGCAAGCATGTAGACTAGCGATCAAACAGCAATATTACATAGAAAAACACACCTTGTTGCAAAGCATTGTGGGCTTTCATACAATGAGAGAGCCATAGAAAAAGGATACAGGAATGGAATCCATTGACGGCTGAAAGAGCCGTTATTTGCTGGCCATGCGTCAGTTGGAAGGACTTGACCAACTTGTAACGTGAACTACTCTGGTATCTGTAAACAACATGGCAACAAAATAAAATGAAGGAAAGGTTATTCATCAATTCTATAGACTTTTCTTTTGTTGATAAACAAAGTGCGCCGGTTGGCATGGACGGCCGAATGTTAGCAAAACATTCAATCGTGTTAAAAAATGTTGTGACCAAATTCAACATTTACCTGTAAAGATTCATGAACGGAAATACCTTCCACGATTGGTTGATTTGTTTCCAACAAATTCAACACTATTTTTGAATATTTGTGTAACACTGCTACAAACTGTGGCAATCTGTTTTTGATTTGCAGTTATGGCTTTCCATACTTTTCCAACCTGGGTTGGCAAAAACTCGGGCTGTGACGTTGAAAAAGAAGGGTCTATAACATCATCCAAGTTATTATGTCAATCGTGTAAGTTGAAGTTATGTTTTAAGCCCACATGCCGTAACATTATGTATGGGCCACCTTTATGGTGCTGCCGAATTAAAAAAATGCAATACTAGACATAGCACGCAGTTCTTAGAGATAGTTTCAAAAGTCCAAAGGGTAGGAACATTCTGAATGGATTGGTTAATCTTGTGGAAAATTACCTTAAAAAATTTAAACCATCTCACCCCACTTGGGCAATATTTTGCAGCACGCTGTTTTGATCTAAACCTTATGTTATATTCCCTCTTTGGGAAAATTCAGGATCTGCTTGTAACATGGCATGACCAACAAGTTTAGATGTCAAAGTGTGACATACATATCTTGTACATCTATACATAATGTCAAGGATTTGGACTTGACCATCGGAGTGTGATCCGACACAAATCCAGATACAAATGAAAACAAACAGAAGATACAAATATCAATGAGATAAATAAACTGTTTACATAAACACACACACACTGGCTCTTCTTTTTCACACTACTGAACAGTAAAACAGTTAAATAAGATAACACTGAAGTGTTAAAGAAGTTTTATAACATCAACTCCAAAAGATTTCAGTTGCTTGAGAAAATACAGGCGATGTTGATATGTATTTTACTGTGTTCTGTCCAAGATCAATTGCCTTCAATCATTGAACATGAATATGTACTTGGCAGTCAATAGGGAGGTTTCGCATACGAACGGATACGGTTAATGCGACGGATACGTCATCATTATGACGTCATACGCTACTCGCTATCCGCTATACGTGCAGACGACACTGATATCCCGATTGCTACACGTAAGTAAAAAACACGTAGGAAAACTCGAACTTCTAGTAATTCTCCTGTATTTGTTTCCAAATATGTATGAATAGTATCAAAATAAATGAATCACTGAACATGTACGTGTCATTTTGTTGATTTCTAAAGACTTTGAAATACGAAAAAATGCACTGTTTCTTCGTCATTTTCCTCTAAAGCTATGAACATAAGCTCATCTATGGAGGATGCCATGTTGAACAGCGCTACCAAGTGCTGTGCCGGAACAGCGAACAGTGCCACCAAAACGCTGGGATTGCAAAAACAACAGAAAGGCTGCTAACGGTTACGGATAGCTAAACGTATGCGTATGCGTATCCGTTCGCGTGCGAAACCTCCCTATTATTAAAGACGTCCTTGGTATAGAGTAGAGCAAGCCCCCTTCAACATCGTTGCCTTGCTCACTCATAACACCTAAAATTAAAATGTGCTAGAATCTGGCACATTTCAATTAGGCCTGCCGTCAGCCCATTCTACGCGCATGCAAGTATGGTAGCCTGCAAACCATCGGCATCAAGTCAGAGTGCAACTGGTGGTACCCTCCCATTCTTCTTTGATCTATGGACATGTCTAACTGTATGCAGTTTAGGGTGACCGTGTAAAAACAAGTTTCATTTGAAATTGAATCGTGTCAAAGTACTTGCATTTTCACCCGCGCATACTAAGCGTCCTTCAAGCGCCATGCAAGCGCTCAAATGTTTTCAACACGCGTGGAAGCAAAGTATTCACTTTAGATAGCCAATCAGCGTTGTTTTTCAGCACATCCCTACTAGGGGTTAGTGACGAGAGGTATCGATACGGCGCCATAATAATAATAATAATAATAATAATAGTGGCTTCTTATATAGCACTCAGGTCCGTCACTCAGTGACGCTCATGGCGCTTCAACATTATTACCCCTGGTCACTGGGCCATTTTTGTGTCATTCCTTTAACCATCTCAGCTCCCTGGGGAGTATACAGCCTGTGCTGCCAAATATGTAGCGCATCAAGCTAAATCAATCACAAGGACCATCTCTGCCCTCATAGGTACCCATTTACCCCTGGGTGATGAGAAGCAATTATAGTTAAGTGTCTTGCTCAAGGACACAAGTGTCACGACCGGGACTCGAACCCACACTCTGCTGATCAGAAACACCAGAGCTTGGATCCGGTGCTCTTATCCGCTCGGCCACGACATGCCCATGGTAGCGAGGCTGATCCCCCTGCTCTTCCCCGATAAATGTCCAAGGTGTTTTGTGTGTAACGCAGAGGGCCTTCATGTCTACGTCCCATCTGAAAGACAGAGGCTTGAGGATTCCTATCGCGTCCCTGACAAGCCATCAACCATGACAATACATGAAATAGTCTCCACTCCATCTACTGACCAGACTGCATAGTGCTTTATACATGTAGGGAGGGCATACCTTTGGTAATTACTCTGAAAATTAATGATCATAAAAAACTTACTTTGTACAGAGCACTGGAGAGCTGTTGATATTATAACAAAACATTTCTATAACCGACTCCCTTTGAAGGAATGTAGTTTTAGAGAAAAATTGTAATTTTCCACCAACAAATTTGAATATGAGAAATCTCAGTCAACTGAAAACAAACGATTCTATGCAACGAGAGTGTTTTATTTTCTTTCATTAGTTTCTTGCAACTTTGATGACTAAATAAGCCCAAATCTTCACAGGTTTGTTACTATTTTATGTATTTGTTGGGATACACCAAGTGAGGGTACTGGTCTTTGACAATTACCAAAAGTATACCATGCCTTTTGTAGCAGTTAGGCCAATACTATAATAATAATATTAGAGTCGTGTATACATGAATATTTTACTATAAACACATTTTGTCACACCCTGGCGCAACAATAGGTCATTCAGCGCATGTACAGTGTATTAATAAATAATGTGCTAAGGCGCTAAAGCATAGAGAAACACATTTTAAGACAGGACAGGTTTTGAAGTTTATGAATTATGGTAACCATTAGCACCTTATAGGGGTTTACAAGGTGCTGCGTCCCACTCGGCAGCCACTGCCAGAAACACCAGGGAAAACCCCTACTCTCAGTGATAAGTTCAGGCCTGTGAGTCGGGACCCTAAAAAAAAGAGCTGAAACACTACATGATGTAAGAATGATCGTGGAACGTCAAGTGAGCGCGCGTAACGCATTTACGCTGGTCTAATTGGGGCACCCCATTGATCCAGTAACTAGGCTTATTTCACATTATTGTAGTTGTACATTATTGTTGCCAAACATATATACATGATATAAGGCCAAAAAGCGGAGATCTCACAGGCCTGTAAGTTTGACTGGGTTCTTTTACATGCATTACACAATACACGGGACTGACAGCTTCACGTCCCATCCGAAGGACGAAGCAATAATGGTTAAAAAGTGCCTTGACAGGGAACCAACACTCTGCTGATCAGAAACACCAGAGCTCGAGTCCAGTGCGTCCAGTGCACTAGACCGCTCAGCCATGACAAGCTCTTCAATTGAGCTAACTATCTGTTACCCACTCGGGACTGGCCTTGGCCATGTTGTCCTGGCACACCCTTGAAGTAGCCATCCCTTGCAGGTAGATCATGGCTCTCTCCGAGTCAAGTGAATTTGACAGATTGGATGAATCATGATCTTTTGATTGCACAGTTTTATAAGTGATGGAGACAGGAATGGCAGGATATTCAGATGTGTATTTCATCAAGCAGAGGATGTGTGAATTACGGGGCTGTGTGAATTTAGATGCCTCCAACGTCAATGAGAAGATGATCTGTTGACAAACTTGTAAATCCGATCAAGATGTTCCACAATACAGATAGGTATATCAATTAAGAGGGAGGGTGAAATAACCTTGACTGTATCCAAATAAAATTATGTTCCACTCAGCTAACTTTAAAAAGTAATCAGGGCAGGAAGTCATTCTATTACACGGGCTGATTGGTATTAGACATCTGTTTGACTGAATTGAATACCCAATTGGACATATAATGTGTCTATCTGAGGCATTGTTCATCCACAGTACAGCGAAAGTCTTTATAAGCCCTCTAAATAATAATTAGCTTATTTATTAGCCCGCCTTAAAGGTATTATACAGGATTGGCAGAGCTGACAAAATAATCACAGACAGTGTTCATGTTTTGTGTAATCAACCACATGCATGAAATAACAAACCTGTGAAAATTTGAGCTCAATTGGTCATCGAGGTCACAAGAAAATAGTGAAAAGTGACCTTATGTGTTTTCTGTTTTTCAAACATCGAGTTTATTATCGCGCGCGATAAAAACTATTGTTTTACTCATTTCTCAGAAACGATAGCATTTTAGGCAGAAATATTTTAAGAAACCCTTTCTACCATTACTTACTTTAAATCATGTAAGTTATGTGTGAATCTGTGAACATTTGTGTTTTTCGATCTTACCAATAGTGTACAGGGCCTTTAAGGCTCAATGCGCTTATCAATATTTAGAGGTTTTTGAATTATGAGAATCATTTATGTAACACAGTTAAAGGGTTTACATAGCCTTGATCAGATTGTGTGATATTACTGTGTGCGCGTGAAAATTTTCCTGCAAAAAATTAGTTAGTGGCCTGACGTTTCGACCCTAGCAGAGTCTTTCTCGAAGGCTAAATGACAACACAACACACATACAAGCAGACAAGATTTGCAAGAGTAGTCAAGTGGAAATACATGAATAGAGAGAGTGGAGGGAGAAAAGCAGAAAGCATTCAGAGAAGGCAGGGGGTAAGCAGGGATTTTGAAGACAAAGGGGGGGGGGGGGTTATGAAGGGAAGGGGATAGCTTGACCACAAGAAGTTGGGAACACAAAGGACAAAATGGAAGGTTAGAAGAGAGGTAAATAATTAGTTAATACAATGTAGGGCAGACTAATAAAGTGGATATCTGTGTGGGAAAAGGAGAAGGCAAAGACAAAAGGTTATTAGTCATTCCCTTCTCGGATATTCAAACCATGGGGCTGAGTGGTCTTAATGCGCCTTATCCAAAGTTTTTCCCTACTCAGACGGACAGTCTCTCTGCAGTTACCTAGTGCCTCAATGCCCTGTAAATTCATGTCAGAAATGGAGTGGTTAGTAATGAAAATTTTCCTGTGAGTGTATGCAACTGTGTATCATCCCTACGGACTCCATGCATACCAGGCAAAAGAGACAGCCTGCAAGACAGACAACCTTGATCAAGGCTTGTTGGGATTACAAGGTGCTGGGCGCATTCAGCATCCACTGCCAGAAAAACCAGGCAAACCCCCTTCTCTTAGCGATAAGTGTAATATTGGGTTCTTTTACGTGCATTATAGAACGCACAGGCCCAACTGCTTTACATCTTATCCAAAGGACGAAGCAATAATGGTTAAGTGTCTTGCTTAAGGACACAAGTGTCACGACCGGGACTCGAACCCACACTCAGCTGCTCAGAAACACCAGAGCTTGAGTCCAGTGCGCTTGACCACTCAGCCACGACACAATCATTCTGCTTACTCCATGTTGCTTTTATTCCTTTGCCAACCTTGTCCAGGTCACCCTGGCCAGCTTGTCTTAGGACTGTCTCTTCATTTTGTTTTTTCCTATTCTGGGTTGCCACTATGTGTTTCTTACAGACCTTTGTTTTGAAGACTGAAAACCATTTTGTATGGGAAGCCAAAGTATCACAACATTTATAACTGGGTTGGCACAAATCTGCAAAGATTTTGTATAGAAGCAATCCCCTCACTGATCTTTTGGTTTTTTAGAAAACAAATTACCAATTTTCAATAAATTGTGTGCAACCCAAATAAAACAAATAGTTAATGGCCTGATGTTTCAACCCTACAATGTAGCAGAGTCTTTCTCGAAGGCTTAATGACATCACAACACACATAAACATGTATACAAGTGTAACAAGAGCAGTCAAGTGGAAATACATGAATAGAGAGAGTGAGAGAGATGCAGAAAGCATACAGAAAAAGCAAGGAGTATTAAACAAAGAGTAAAGAGCCAAATTAATGCACACATGAACTTGGCCCTTGGTAATGGCCAATATTGTGTCTTTCCTTTCAACACTATGGAAAGGGTCAGCAAAAATGGTCATGCTATCAATATTCATTTTCATTCAGTAACATTTATTTCAATGCTGTCATTGATTACAATAATGCACATTTATGTTGAAATTACACAAGTAATACATTAGCATGAGATATGATTTATATTTAGTACACAATGATTCAATAATAATCAGCAAATTAATGACAACATTTAGGTGTAAGGTTAAGCAAAATGCTTTTGTGCCCTAACCTATGGACAGACAAACATACAACCAAGGAACCGTAACAGGACAAAGGACAAATGAAGCAGACAAGACAGTGTGAGACAAGGCCAACACAACTTACAAGTTACACCTTATTAGTTTATGAGTCAAGAGTCAAGGAACTGAGCTCTTAGGTTATTAACAAACACAGATAGGGAGGTTGAAGATTTAAGAGAGTCATCTAAACTATTCCGGTATGAGATGCCTCGATGGACATCACAGACCAATCACTTAACGGGACCAGACTACTCAGCTTGACAATGGATTAACCCTTGGGGCATGGTTTCCTTAACAGTCAAAAAGAGTCCAAACTAAGATGGGTATGACCCTGTGGGCAAAATCAAAGAGCATGCCAGCTGACAATGACGCTTGACCACAAGTGGGTATCATCCAAGCCTAGGGGTTAAACTTGTGGTAAACTTGTGGTGGATACCTCTTGCACTTACATCACTGGCGGCTACTGTCTGACCATGGTTTTCAACTCTGGCCGCAGCATTCGCGAACGAACACCAAGCCTCAGAAATCTGAAAAACAACAGTGACTGCTCTGCATACACGCTTGTTTAAAACTTTGAACGCATGTAAAAATGCAAGTATTTTGACGCGATTACATTTCAAATGAATAATATTTTTTAATTGTCACTCTAAACTGCAAACAGTTAGAAATGTCACAATGATCAAAGAATAACATGAATAATGAGAGGGGACCAGTTGCTCTATGACTTGATGCCTCATTTGCAGGTTACCATACTTGAGGTCGCCCGTAGAGTGGATCGGCCACAGGCCTAATTAACATGTGCCACTTTAATTAACCAATATCAGGGGTTATGATAGAGCAGCGCATGCAGGAAAAAAAAATATGAAACGACGAGATCGATCGCCCCTGGGAACGAGGTTGTACAGGCACCTCGCAAACCATGAGATTTGCATTGCAATTATTGCTTTACACCCAGGGAGCCAGACCTACATGGCCACAGAGTGACACTCTCCACCAATCACCTTTTAATATCGTCCACTGATGTATCCAAATGGTAGGTATACATGAACAGAGTGCTTCCGGAGATCAACAGAAGAAACTGATCCACATAGTAGAACTGGGCGGCTTTGACTTCCTTCAGCAAGACATTACTTCCCTGTGGGGAGGGTAGGGGGTTGGAAGGAGACAACAGTATTAGACACGGATTCTTCACACTACAGACGTGATGACTGCTAGAGTGTTTGACCTCGGGGAGATTGTCTGGCAGGAAGTGGGAGGGGGAACACTTTTTCATTTGGGCCGTGAATAAAAACACAACTCTCAACTGGATAGTCTTTTTTGAAATGCCACAGAGAAAAAAAGTCATATTATTGTATTTTGTATGCAAGTTCGCCGCAAATAAGGCTAAAAAGCCACTCTTGGTAAGGGCTACAAGAAGAAAATATCTAAGATGAAATATAAACAAACTCAGAGGAGCAACAGTCTAGATTGTAGGATGGAGGGAAACATGCACCAGGCAAGGAGTTCCGAAGAGATGCAGTACGTGGAATAAAGCTGTTGGAATGACTCTTTGTTCTTCATCTCAGCAAAGCAAGAGTGTATGGGTGAGAAGAAGCAGAGAGCCTGGTTTCACGCTCAAGCACCCTGACAGGAGGATCTTAGGGACATATTTGTATTCATCTTTTTGTGACTCTACAAAATGTTCTGGACTGCAAGTGACTGCCGGATACCATGAACATATCTGTAGAAAAGGCAGAGATTGGCTACAGACCTATTTACCATGCAAGGAGTTCAAATAATATCAAATACGATAGAATACTGGGCCTTCAGTAGACAAATAATAAACTAGCTCTAGTCAATTTTTCTTTGTTCAACCCAAAATCATTTAAAACATTTACCCAGTCAGTTTCCCTTGTGGTTTATTATTTGATATCTGATATAAAAAGTCGCATCCCCTTAAGGTGATCCCCTGGCTGCCGCTTCCCAGGTTGTATCGTATACTTGGGTGTGATCCCTGGCTACACGGCAGTTTGCGGTTGAATGGCTTCTGACTGGCACCCCCCGAATAAAGATATTGACAAAGAGGGAGACCGCCAACATAGGGCTAGATAGCTCAGTTGGTAGAGCGCCGGCACGTTAAACCGGAGGTCGTTGGTTCAAATCCCGCTCTAGTCAATTTTTCTTTGTTCAACCCAAAATCAAATAATAAACTATTTAGCATATGTGTACAAAGGCAAACACTGATAGTAAACTGTAAAAAAATAAAAATAAACAATTTGGCCAATAATCAGTTCCATTTAAAACTTAAAACCAAAAAAAGGAAAATCTGTAGCATGCAAGTAATATTAAATAGAAGCTTTTAAGAACATTTCCAGTCAAGAAATCTTGACGAATAAGAAATGCACACATGTACTACATGTCCTTCTAAAAACAAAATTAATTCTTTTTTTAAAACTCACTCACATGTTTTTCAAAAAAGGTCTCAAAGTTGTTTTTTTTACTTTCAGAACAGAAGGAGGAGATTATTTTGACCTGGGTGCCAGAATTCCTAAATAAGGATATCCATTCATCAGCAGAGCTTAGCTCAACAGTCGTATTAAGTGAATTATTTACTTGAAAATCAACATCCCTAGTCCTCACTAGAGAAAAACTACCCCTCAGCTCTGGGGATCTCATCGATCAGACAGGTTTGATCTTAGGCTGTTACCTTATTGGCTGTTTTATCCGAGACGGTAGTGCTCAGGTCTCTGTGAGTCAGAGTCAGGATGGGCTCGGAGGCAGACTTCGACCAGATGCGAGCCGTCTTGTCGTCTGAAGCTGTGAGTAGCCACTGGTTGTCGTGGCTCCAGTGAACCGAGTTCACAGCAGCATTATGCCCTACATGATCAACAAAATAATGCAAGTTGAATACATAAAAGTCCGGTCACACAATGTAGGTCATTAATTTTGTTGTATTGGCTGTGATTGAGCAAAGTCATCTCGTGCAAAAAAACTGAGGGAATGCACTTTACAGGGATGAGAGTCATTGCTGGCAAAAAAGTCTGAAACTACATGTTGGATCCAAAGTTTAGGATGGAGGGCCTACATGTTGAACTGATGGCATTTTTACCTTTTGGTAACCCCTAGGGAGGGTTTGGAATTCAAAAAGCTTTTAGGAACAGTGTCCTAAGCACTAGTGAAGTAGATCAAAGGGCAGTCTTTCTTTTATGTGGAAAAATTAAAGGCTTTTTTATTCACCAGGCTGACATAAAAAGTCTGCTTTGTTGTTGGCCTCCTTGATTTTAAAATATTTCATAATAATAACTGGTTGATATATAACACACATGTTCTCGTAGCTAAATCATAGCTAAATCAAGGCGCTTTTTAACATTATTATCCCTGTTCATCAGGCATAATTTAAATTCCTCAAACTTTCTCAACTCCCTTGGGAGCATACAACCCCAAGCTGCTTCAATTAGCACTAAGGGGTTAATCCAACACAATACTGTCTCAGCCCTCTCAGGTTCCCATTTATACACCTGGGGAGCATACAACCCCAAGCTGATTCAATTGGCACTAAGGGGTTAATCCAACACAATACTGTCTCAGCCCTCTCAGGTTCCCATTTATACACCTGGGTCAAGACAAGCTTTTATGGCTAAGTGCTTTGCTCAAGAACACAAGGGTCATGACCGGGATTCAAACCTACACTCTGATTGTGATTCAACCATCAGAACTTGAGTCTGATGCAGTATAACGCTCGACCGCCACATGCCCCTTTCATACATTTACTTCTGAGAAAGATTTTTTTTGGCCGAGTATAGCTCTGTGAGCTACTTTGCAGACCTTTCCCAGGCAGTGCAGTTACCATCTTAGTCTAGTTCCCTTTAGACACAATGATGATAAGGGTTTAAAAGCCTTTTCTTCAGAAGGAAGCAGACTATTTATTATCCTTCCGGCCTCATCAGTTCAGTGACATTGTATTAAACATATTATTAAATGGAAGAGATTTCATTTAATTTTCATTTCACTTCTTCTGGTTATGAAACCAAGGACCTCTCAAAAAGCGAACTTAATCACTATTATAGCCAAGAATCCACTGGAGAGAAGACAAGTTTTTCCCTCTACCTTTCTTGTATTTTATCTTAAGTGCTTATTTGTAGATTTTTATGCAAGCTGGAATCCATGGGAGATCAGTGCAGGGTTCTGCCCAGGATTTGTTTAGTGCCGGAAATTTGTTGTCCTAGTACGGTCAAGTCAATTTCCTTTCGATCGTGCACGAAGTGGTTACACACGTGCGCCCTGCAGCTGTGCCTTGAATGTAGGCCCTCAGCGCGCGCATGCCTTTACCGCCATGGGAAAACAATTTACAGCATCTATAGCATGTTGCTTACTCTGCAGTTCATTTCCGTTGTATTAAACGCTATAGAATAGGGTACGCACCGTGATGAAACTGGTATCATGTTTTTTCAAGCGTAAAGCGATAATCAGCGTGACTGGAAACCATTGCAAAATCAATGCGGGTTTCGTACGTTGGATATAGTGTACATCGTACAGGCGGGAGTGATGCTTGATCCTGGATCATTAAAATAGACTCAAACCAAAGAAGTAGGCTACTCGAAACTTTGAATAAAACTTTTTAATGGTAAATAATTTGTTTTACACGTTGTTCAAAATATTTTGAAGAAAATTGGGGGAAAAAAAGGGAAAATGTGTGGTGGTCGGAAAACGAAAATATTCTGCCAGTGGTGGTCGGGGAATCATGAATGCCGGTCGGGTTTTCCGGCACCGACCACCGTGGGCAGAACCCTGTCAGTGAGTGTTTCTTACTGAATGGATTACCCAGGATAAAACAAAAATTAAGAAGTTTTTATGTGGAAGGAAAAGCACAGAGGGTTATTCTAGGGAAAACAAACGCAATTAGGTAGAAACTGAAAACCCAATCCACATAGTGCCCCCGACAAGATTTGAACCGGGGTCCTAGAGGTGGAAGGCGAGGAAAGAAACCACTACCCAAACCTGACTGCCAAGATAGCTGGTTGTAAGATTCAACACTGACCTGTGAAACTTGTTCCTTTGCCAGTCAAGGGCATCTTGAACAGCAGGGCCGATCTGTTGGCCAGAGCACACGCCAAATTCTGACCATCATCTATAATTTTAAACATTCAGGAAACAAAATAAAAACTAATTAAAGGTTCATTAAGACACTCCTTTCCTAAACATTATTACATTTCAAACCAAAATGTGACACTCCATTTTTGTTTATTTTGAAAAGTTATTATATACCACACACAAAGATCCTTGTCAAGTGGTTCAAGGAACACGCATCATTTACATGTCATCCATTATTTTACTATGTAAATAATGCTGTGACACTCCAAAATTTAATATTGGATAGACCCATCCAATATGGATGCTTAAATATTGGATGCTTCATAGAGGAGTGGACAGGTTTCTGTGTCTATTTTGCGTTTATTGTTAGACAAGTTCAAATGACAAGGATCGATGTGTGAGTTTTATAAAAAAAATTTTGGATGCATTTTGTTTATTGTTGCAGAATATAATCACTCAATGAGATCTGGTTTTTCCATTTCCCCAAGCTTCACCTCATGAAATGAAATAGTCCAGATTACACCAATGTTATTATCTTCTGTGACAATGCACTCATATTATACATTGAATATTTGTATGCTGTTTTTGTTTATATATAAGTTACAGTAAGTTACTATTTTCATTTAGTAATCGTTCTTACAAGTAGATATGCGGCAGCGATCTAAAAGGACCACAGTAATTACTCTGTTTGTTGCTCCAAGCACATCTGGAAATATTGTTTGTATTGTTGTTCTCGTTTTGCGCCGTCAATCCTTGTCACATTGACCTATCATGGCTGATGTTTCAATTGTCTTCTGACAAATATTACTTTAAAAATAAAAAATAAATAAAAAAATATATTGAGCTTCTGAAATGAAAAAAAACAACAAACAGATCATGACATTCACCAGCAACAGAGCAATTTCAAATTCTGCAGTTTGGTTGGCATGGGCAACCGAATGTTACCAAGGAATCCGAGTCCAAGCAACACCGGCAACCATCATTGCGTGCTGATTTTGAAGCAATGTGGTACCAGACTAAAAAGCCTGGCATAATTACAATGTACATGTACATGTAAACTACACCATGGCGTCCATCTTGGAAGCTTGATTAAAATTTTATAGACCTTTCTATTCTTCATAAACAAACTGCACTCGTTGTTATGGACAGCCGAATGTTACCAAGAAAGATTTGAAACTGTCACAGGTTGTTGCAAAATTCTTTTGATTCTTCCTTAATGATACATCGAAAGATATTTAAACATGTTTTTCAGAATAATTGTGTCTTCTCTCTGTTATTCTTTCAGCTTGTGATGGCGGAACCAGTAAGATTTCCTCCCATGGGGGTGTGAATCCAGAGATTCCTGGGGGGAATCCAACTAGCTATAATCACATTCAAGGATATTGCCACATCCCTTCCGACCTCAAACAGGATACCAATGTGTTCCTTTTTTTAAACGCATGATGGACGACTGTCCCGTCAACTGACTCTTTGTCATCCTGTCTGAGGCAATGTGACAGCGTAACCCAGTTTCAGAGTGATGATGTGCCACGACGAGATGCACTCCAAAATGGTCGAGGTGATTGGTGACCCACTTTCTCCTTGACCAAATACGAGTAAAACAATTTATGGGGCACTAGTGAGATGATGTTCCTGTTGTGGGATCATAATTAACAGTTTTAAGAGCTGATATGTCACTTTTATTTGACATGCTTAAATTTTCAAAAGATCGAGCAGTGGAAAGGAGCCATCTATTATATCAGGCTTCAGCATCCACTCCAATGTCTGTCTATTTATCAATCTAGAGTTGAAATAACCAATCGAGTCCAGTAATTTTTGTAGAGTTTGCCACCAATGGTGTGTGATTTGAATTGAAGTGAGGATAATCTTATAAAACGCTTCCCTACATCTTCTCAAGTTTTATCTTTACTTAATAATGTACACAATCTAGAAACTAAATAAATTTGCATTAATAATAATAATAATAATACGCAGTTCTTATATAGCGCTTTATACTCCCGATGGGTGTCTCAAAGCGCTCAGTATTTTTCCTACAAGGTATCTGGGGTTACGTGTTGAAGTATGAGACCTATTCCTTTGCATAGCACCATGTAATGGTTTACAAGGTGCTGTGGCGCAATATGCAGGCAATCAAACTAGGAACACCGGGGCGAACCCCTTCTCTTTACGATAAGTGCACTGGGTTCTTTTACGTGCATTACACAACACACGGGACCTACGGCTTTACGTCCCATCCGAAGGACGAAGCATGTGGTTAAGTGTCTTGCTTAAGGACACACGTGTCACGACTGGGATTCGAACCCACACTCTGCTGATCAGAAACACCAAAGCTTGAGTTCGGTGCTCTTATCCACTCGGCCACGACACGCCACATCCATTATGAGCTGATAGGCCAGAAGTACATGAACTCGAACACTATTGAGAGTGTAAATTTTGCGGTGTGCGGCGACACCACCTGACAATGGACAAATCTCTTTAGTGAGTAATGACAGCCCTGAGAAGAGTGGGTTTGTTACTTGCATTGCTCCTTAAAGGCACTGTACACGTTTGGTAATTACTCAAAATATATACTAGCTTAAAAACTTACTTGGCAACGAGCATCGGAGAGCTGTTGATAGTATAAAACATTGTGAGAAACCACTCCCTCTGAAGTAACGTAGTTTTTGAGAAAGAGGTAATTTCTCACTAAAATATTTGAATCTGAAAAAGACTTCAGGCCTTGAAGCCTTTTTCAGGCACCTGAAAGCACACACATTTGTGCAACAAGGGTGTTTTTTTTCTTTCATTATTTTCTTGCAACTTCGATGACCAATTGAGCCCAAATTTTCACAGGTTTGTTATTTTATGCATACTATGTTGAGATATACTGAGCACAGTCTTTGGCATTTTCATTGAATTTAGCTAGGTCTCCAGCCTCGCATTACTGCTCAGGTAGACAACAAATTAGTTGGTGATCCATTGTTTGTGGTTCAGAACAATTAAAACACCTTGGCGGTTATTTGGTATTACCAAAAATAGTCAATACCAAACAATACAGAGAGCTGTTTTAGAAATACTAACATACCGACGTGCAGTATTTTGGCAATGGCACACCGTGGATCCCAAAAACAAAGACTTCCCAAGCTTACTGAGGACCAGTTAAAATTATCTGCAAGTAGCCCGGCTGGCTAGTTCAGTGTAGAGAAGCATCATTAAAAGCACTTTTTAATATGGACCATGACTAAATAAAAAAGCTGGTGGACTAATAATAATAATATAATAATATGGATTTATATCGCGCTTTATCACACCCTAAGGCGTCTCAAAGCGCTTCGAACATTATTACCCCTGGTCACTGGGCCATTTATTTCATTCCTTAAACCATCTCAGCTCCCTGGGGAGTATACAGCCTGTGCTGCAATATATGCGCTACTAAGCTAAATCAATCACAAGAACCATCTCTGCCCTCACAGGTACCCATTTTACCCCTGGGTGGAGAGAAGCAATTATAGTTAAGTGTCTTGCTCAGGGACACAAGTGTCACGACCGGGACTCGAACCCACACTCTGCTGAACAGAAACACCAGAGCTTGAGTTCGGTGCTCTTAACCGCTCGGCCACGACACGACACGACTAGTGGAATGACAAGCAAACTGGTCCTGCTTGCCAGTCACTGAAAAGCTTAAGAGCAAACCCTGCTTGTGTGTCTGTGATTTTTAGGTCAACCCTATTCATTTAATAACAGCACACACGCACAAAGGATGCATAAATGACTTGGTGATCTGGAAACTGTTGAAAACAACTGTCTTAATCTATTCCTGTTGATGCACTTTTCGCCCACGTACACATTTATTTCCTTTCTCCCAAAATAAAGACACAAACCACGATGGGTTGGCTGTTACTTCTGGTACAACAAAAACTTTAACTAAACGCTTAAAACAGGCCTAGAATAACCTCTTAACCCCCTCTCAAAAGAAAAGGGGGCGGAACACCCATGAGCCTGAGATGCACAATAAGTGCATGTTAGTGGAGAAACGTGACCGACTTCTTGCAATTCATCATCCTTATTTGGAGGCAAACCGTGCCCTTTTCTGGAGCAGCTGCGCATGATTTAAGCACAGCTTCATCATGTTCCAACACATTGTTGGAATCAAGCCAGCTAATGTTCCATGCCGGAGCATTCTTGTGGTTGTTGTTCTGTGTTTTTAAAAATGATGCCGCCTCGTAACGCTGTAGCCAAAACAAATTGGGCGTCGAACTACATGTAGCTCTCAAAATTTATTATAATGTTATGGTTTAAACAGTATTGACACTAATGTTTGCGATGACACCGTCTCTTTTTTACTCTTGGAAACACAATAAAGGAGACCACTTTGCATCCATCACTTTAAGCAGCTCCAATAGTCGGGTTTTAGGGGATTTTAGTACCACTGGAACTACCCAAATAGTGTTCCAACATGTGAATGAGAAACGCAAGCTAACTTTAAGCTGATTTTTGTTGATTTAATAAAAAATCTTACAGTTGTCCTCAAATTTCAATAAAAAAATTGACAACAAAAGTTACTTAATTTGTCATCCCCTTCCCTCCAACCCCCCCCCCACCTTTGTCTCCATAATCCCTGCTTATCCCCTGCTTTTTCTGAATGCTTTCTGCTTTTCTCTCTCCACTCTCCCTATTCATGTATTCCCACTTGACTATACATGTATACTCTTGTTACTCCTGTATGTATGTGTCTTGTCTTGTCTTGTCTTGTCTTGTCTTGTCTTGTCATTTTAACCTTCGAGAAAGACTCTGCTAGAGTCGAAACATCAGGCCACTAACTAATTTTTTAATTTTCATGTCTATTAATTTATTGCGCCATTTTGATTCAGGTCCTGTACCAAAATTTCTAGTCCAGTAAACATTTTGAGATACAAGCCCCTACCATGCCTACGGTCTTGTGGATTTTTTCTCACAAATGTAAGTCCTGACAAATGTTCTCTTTCAAGACTGTTTTGTGTGGGGCGCCTTGAGCGCCATTTTAGGCGGATTCTGCGCTATATAAGAACTTTTCAGTTTATTGAGACTGTCTCCCATGCAAGATGGTTGTTAGTTTGATCAGAAGTCTGCCATGCCATTTCAGCCCCCTTGAATCAAACTTTAATAAATCTTCCCCTCCACTTCACTTCTAAAGTGTTCCAAATGATGCCTTAGACATCACAACGTGTCAGCCTGCCTGGAGCAGTGGGTCTACAGAGTCACGCGTTTCACAAGCTCTATATTACAGGCACGCGTTAGCCTTGCCGATGTTTTGACGGATGTCAGGAGGGGTGGGGAGTTTGGTGCAAAACGATAAGAGCAGCTGTTAATCTACATCTCTAAGAACGCCTCCAACTGCCTCGAGGAAGAGCATGTTAATCTGGAGGGGTGGGGAGGAACATGGGGGGGGGGGGGAGGAGGGTCCAGATGGAGGTATCTTAAGGGTAAATGGTAGCAGCCAAGCCTTCTGGGCTTCTCTTAGGATGCTATGGTGACCAAAATACCAAACCTGATCGACTCAATTAAGCATCCATGTGTCATGGGATAGGGAATCAATCAAAATGCCCCAAGACGATTGATGGTGATGAGATGTCACCGTGACAGGAAATGTTGGTGAGGGGGGGTTTGGTCAGCCGGTGGGAACAAGATCAATTGAAAGGAAGGGAAGACATGATTCTTTCGATCACGCTAGGCAAAAATGTTTACATACTTTTCATGTCATTTTAAAGGGGAAAATACAGCACTCCGAATCTGCAAATTCCAACAGCACTCCGAATGTGCGATTTTCAAATTAAGTAAGGAGTATTGCTAGAGCTTTGAAACAGCTTTACTTTGGAGGCTCACCGTTCCATTTTTCAGACAAGATACTGACAAAATAGGATGCCAGCCAATATAAGGGGTGTATAACTCAGTTAGTGGAGCGCCAGAAAAATAATTTGGAGGTCGCAGGTTCAAATCCGGCTCTATTAATTTTTTCTTAGTTCAACCCCCAAAAATACAAGAGAATTGTAATCATTTTTGGTTTTCACTATACAACCATGTCAGCGTATAAAGCACTTTATACTTGAGAGCTTTCCCCGAGTCCTATGGGGAAAGAAATATATAGGTAAACTTCTCAGGTTGGATTCGAACCTCTGACCCCCGCATTCTACAGCAGAAAGATTTCAATCAAGACTACTCTGTTCCCCACAACGTAGGAAGCATTGGCATAAATTAAAAGGATTTGCTATTGAAAACAAATGGTACAAGTATCTTCTGCTGTAAATTCCATTGTAAAAGCTGCACTGAAAACAATCAGCAAATTACAACTTTGTTCGAAACAATTGTGAGAAACAAAATCTTTGGGTGATTACAACACTTCAGGCAGCATAACTTTCTAAGGGAGATTAGCTCCGGACTCAAGTTTCCGTGGCTGATTCACCAGTTAGTTTCAATTCCACTGTGACCGGTCAGACATCTGACTTTAGTTGCTTCTCCTCACCCAGGAGTAAATAGATACACGTGAGGGTAGCGATGGTTGCGATAGATTTAGGTACAGGTGTTGCAATTTAATTGTGACCGGTCAGACATCTGACTTTAATTGCTTCTCCTCACCCAGGAGTAAATAGATACATGTACACGTGAGGGTGGAGATGGTTGCGATAGATTAGGTACAGGTGTTGCAATTTGGTTGCTAGTGTCGTAAACTCCTGAAGGAGTTCAGATGGGTTTCAACTTTAATACTAGGTATAGTTAAAGTGTATCTAGACCTTTTCTGGCCGAACATACCCAAACGTGAGCGAGCAGTCCCGAAGTTAGTTATTTGATTGGCATCTGGAATTCTACCAAAGATTTAACGCAATATGTAACAGGGATTTGAAGTCAGTGGCTGTACATGTATGTCATCGCCCAATTATCACCAATTGCACGTTCACCACCAAAAACCTTGAAATTAGTCTTGCATAAACACAAAATTCTGGCAAAATGTTTGGCTGCAAAAGCCATTAAACTTTTAAATACAATCCCACAGATGGGACTCTACTTCATGGCTGAAGTCACTCATACTGGTTGAATTTGATCAAATAAACTAGAATTCTGGCTTCTACCAGTTTGAAAACTTAACGTATTTTACGTGACTACATTTTTTTTTCTACCAGTGTGCCATGTAACACTTGATCAATATGCATATTAGGTCTCTAATGTTTAGCGAGTGCTGTGCCTAACGTCATTTTGTTCGGATCTTATAAACCAGCAACTTATTAAATAGGGAATAACATTGCGATGAACAGATTTTTATTGCATGGTTATAACCGGGCTAGGGGTTGGCCAATATTAATGAATCAACCTGTGGTACATGTACATGTGTGCAGTAATGCATGTCTGTGGCACCAATGCTATGCTTTAAACCAAAAGCTTCTTGAACACTTTTTGAGTGCGTTCCGGTCCTACAGTACAGCCCTTAAATTGCCATCGAGGCACGCGGGGACCGAGACGAGCGGGACGTGTAACGGGTACTCGTACTCGCAACCCGCGCTCGCTTGTTAGTAAAACAAACGAGGGCGCCCTTCGAGACGAGGGACCCCACGTTCAGTTTGGGAAGCAGCCATACGAGACAAACGAGCGAGGACCCGCGAAACTATCGAGTGCCCGCGAAACGAAACGAGCGCTGCACGTGCAAGGACAATTTCAGGGATCGTGCATCATGAGCAACTTAAACAACTTTTTAATAATATATTCGCTGTATTGCAAAGATTTGTAGTTATATGACTGGTTACAAAGTAATATAATGTCAATAGTGAATATTGTTCATTTAGATTAAGTTTAGGACGTTATAAAACGAAGAAAGACATTAAAAAAACGGTAAACATTCGTTTCCAAATTTCCGTCACTTTTGAGTCAATTGAGTGACGATCGTTGACAACACTCCCACACAAAAACATAGCGTACATGTACTATTTTCTTTGAGTGTCCTTCACTTAAATTTGTCTACATGATGCACACATCGAATACCATCAAAATGTTTTTTTGTGGTCAAATTTAGTCTAATCTCATGGTTTGCTTGCACACGGCTACATGTATGATTTCTCTCTTCCCCTTACACACAAGGAAACAAATATAATACACACAGAGAAATGAAGTGATTTGATAGTACCCACACAGTGCAAACAGAACTTCACACAAAAGTATGTTGGTTTTGGCGCCAATTAATTGCTAGCTTCAAAAACAAGTGTTTACGTCGCAATCCAATTTTAAAGAGCTCCTAAATTAAGCACAAAAAAGTAGCTAAGCACAACAAAATTAATAGCAGAATGAACAGAAAATATGTACATGTACCATATATGTGACTGGTATCTTCTTCACTTTTGCTTAGCACAAACCGATGATAAGCACTGTTTACTGCTTAAAGGCACTGGACATGTTTTGTAATTGTCAAAGACCAGTATTCTCACTTGGTGTATCCCAACATATGCATAAAATAACAAACCTGTGAAAATTAGGGCTCAATTGATCATCGAAGAATAATGAAAGAAAAAACACCCTTGTTGCACAAATTTGTGTGCTTTCAGATGCCTGAAAAAGGCTTCAGGCCTGGAGTCTTTTTCAAATTCAAATATTTTAGTGAGAAATTACCTCTTTCTCAAAAACTACGTTACTTCAGAGGGAGTTGTTTCTCACAATGTTTTATACTATCAACAGCTCTCCGTTGCTCGTTACCAAGTTAGTTTTTATGCTAATATATATTTTGAGTAATTACCAAACGTGTACAGTGCCTTTAAGCAGCTCTATGAAAACACCACCAATGTTACCAGGGCCCAATGTCATACAGCTGCTTAAGCAGAAAATGTTGCTTAACAATTTTCTGCTTTGCAGAAAAAGCATGATGCCAGTCACCATTGGTGCATATGAAGTGGTAGTTTAGCTGGTAACCTTATTCCGGTAGGCATCATTTTGTTGTGCTTAGCATCGTTTTGTACTTTTATAAGCAGCTTTATGAACTTGGGCCCTAGTTTTACTAACACAATCAATGGTTAATCAAAGGCTTACCTGAGAAACAAACAGCATTTATAGGAGTACTTTGTGCTGCTACATCTATCTTTGCTTTGACTGTGGTTGGTGGTACGGCATCCATCGGATATTCTTTCATCAAGGACCTGCATGGACAAGACTTTAAGCTTGTAACAAATCTTCAATGTTTTTTAAATAATATAATCAATAGTCACATATACAGCGCTTAAAATTGGCATTTCTAAGCACTGAAACCGTATAGGGAGGGTCACCTTTTGTTTTGTTTTGAAAATTTCAGTTGAATACTTGTTGAGAAAAAGGAAGAGGAACAAAATTGTCACAAAACTTTCATCTGTTGAGTCCGTCCACGTTAGTGAGTTAACAGCGGGTACCAATCACATCTCTGGCTGTATTGCGGGCAGCATTCAGGGGTGTGTCCCCCCCCCCTAAAAAAATTAACTCAACGAGTGCTAATTAACTGTACACTGGATTGATGGCCAGCCTAGCAAATGACCATCAGTCCCCTTGGTAAACCACTCTCTGGAGCACAATTCAATTCAATTCATCTTTATTATATCCCCAAATGGGTAATTCAAATGCTCGCATACAGTAAAAACATTGAAATATTAAAAACATTAAAATCAGTTTTAGGGATATATACAATTACAAGAAATCTCACAAAAAAGCGATAAGTATATAAGAAAAGAAAAAACCTGGGGACTGGACGATACAATTAAAACGTTTGAAATTTAGATTGTGATGTGTTATTGCACGAGAGATAAAGGAGGTTGGGTACTGATTTGTCGCAGCATATGGCACTCGCATAAGACCAGACCTTGGGATCAGCTGGCTGGCAAGCGCATCATGAAGTTGATGGTTTGTGTCATTCAGTAGCATAGTTAGCTTGCCAGCCAGCAGATCCTCATATGCTGTGTCTACTAGCGGCCGCGACTCCCCAAGAATCCTTCCTGCTGCTTTTATAATTCTATCTATGCGATCCTTGTCACTCCTCCCAACATTTCCACCCCAACAGATCAAGCAGTAACCCCAAACACCCCCTTGCAGTTGCAGTTGAAACAATAAATAGGTACCATAAATTTAATGTGACTTGAGCAAACAATGGCATGTATGTAGGGTAGCTTGTGGCGTGTCATGGCCGAGCGGTCTAGTTCACCCGACCCAAGCTCTGATGTAGTCAGCAGCAGAGTGTGGGTTCGAATCCCGTTCATGACACTTCTGGCAAGGCACTTAACCATAATTGCTTCGTCAAAAGTTGGGAAGGTAGTGCATGCTGCTCCACCAGCCAGGCTCCTAGTTAAGAGGGTAACCCTGTTTCAGCTCCAGGAGTAGGTGGCAAAGTGCCCCCGGTGACCATTGATTTGGGTCTATAGCCCAAATCAGTTAAGTGTAGCCCTCACCTTGAACTGGCCGTCCGGCCTTGTGATGTTAGGCGATTTCTCATAAAATTATTTTTTCAAAGCTACATGTACATGTACAAGGTTGGCAAGCTATCAATGTGGATACCATTTGGAAAAGCAGGGGTATATCTACAAACGTGATGCTGCGACTACTGAGGGCATCTGTGTTCTCAATCGCTACATATGGATCAGAATCATGGACTATGACACAGAAAGACAAGAAAAGGGTGGACGCATTAGAAATGCGGTGCTATCGGAGGCTGTTGAGGATATCGTGGAAAGACAAGAAAACAAACAAATGGGTTTTGCAAAAGATGTGTAAAGAGATGGAAGTCAGAAAGGGAATTGCATTGAGGAAGATGAGATTCTTTGGACATATTGTTAGAAGAGACGGTTTGGAGAAGACGATAGTACAGGGAAGAATGGAGGGGAAGAATGGAGGGGAAGAGAAGCAGGGGCAGACCAGCAATGAGATGGACAGATGACATAAAGCAGTGGACCGGATCAGTAGAGACGCCAGTTACCACCATGGCGAATAGCAGAGATGGTTGGAGGGCTATGATGAAGGCCACAGCAGCACAACTGACCAAGAAGAAGACAAGGTTGGTCCACTAAGGGATTACATCCTACCAAACCTCTTTTATCTAGAATAGTAGCTTAGGGCCTTGTCAAACAGGGCAATTTTGAATGGCAACTTACAGGCAACTAACTACACCGCATGTGGAAGGAACACTTTGGTAGCACATGATTTGTCTTTCTAATGATGTCTTACAATCCTAAAAAAAATGTAAAAATTGAAATGGCTTTTCTTCTTGAAGGTTGCTTGAATTTGGTTGCCTGTAAACTTTCCCTGTATGACATGGCCCTTACATTTCGCGAGAACCAAATCACCCCGTTTTAAGTTTTTCTTCTAAGAATTTATTTTGATCTTTCATAGAAAAATACAACAAGTTGTAGTGCAGAGATTTTTTAGGAAAACAAAATGAATATCTGGCAAGAGTAAGACCTACCTTACTGCAACAGAGCCACCTTTCTCCTTCTTCGCTGAGCTTGTTTTAGTTGTGCTGGTCTTTGGAGAAAACATCGTGGCCCTGTAATAAAAAGACAAAATGAAAAACAGATGCCAAGGGTATAAGGTTTCACATGATTTATGGTTATCTTTTTGAGTGGGTGTCCATGAGTGAATCTGCAAAACAAAAAGGTCAACAATAAAATTTGGATGGGAACCAGAACAACCTAATAAAATGGTTCTCATCAATCTACTTTTTTTTTCCCCCCTATCTTTTTCTGGCACTTTTTATTATCATACCTTTCTGGTAATGAAACCAAAGATTTTTCAAACTAATGGTAGTGTAACTTAGATTTCTGACAACATTTCTTTACATGGGTGCACAGTTAACCCTCCTACCATAGTGTTAGCCAGAGGGGTGTCTGGGTGTCTTTTGGACACCCTGTTTTAAATTTGGACACCCTGTTTCATCCGTCATTTACATGTAAATGTATTGTAAGTGAACAATTTGGACACCCAGTTTTAAAATTTCCAGCAGATTTGGACACCCTTTTACCAAATCCTGGCTAAAACCTTGCCTCCTACCATGCTTCTTCTGACAACCTCTCAATATCATCCACAGGTTGTATGATAATTAAACTGCATGTACATGAAATATGATATAATTAGTGAATGCACACAAAACATGTGTACATGTACACAGTCAACCCTCTTGAATGTCTGACCATCAATATATTCCACTGTGGTTTTGAATAACAGATAAACTATGTCAGCCTGCAATCTGACATCCTTTGCTGAATACATATACACATTGCACAGTCAACCCTCCTACTATTTGACCATTCAATGTCATCTTCTGCAGTTTTGAATAGTAGATAAGTTGTTCAAGCCTGAAAACGGTACACACATTCATTAGCAATTACTTCCGAGTGTAGTTGTACCACCATACACAACCTGTGAGGTTGACTGGTTTGCAATGTCTGGTCAGCTTGCAGGAAAATGTTAACAAGAGTACATGTAGGAGGGTTTATAAAAAGTAAAACAGTACACAGTCAACCCTCTTACTGTCTGACCATTCAATGTCATCCACTGCGGTTTTGAATAATAAATAGATCAATTGTTCAAGCCTGCAAACGGTATACACATACAATGAATTAGTTTTGAGCATAGTTGTGCCACCATACACAACCTGTGAGGTTGACTGGTTTGCAATGGCTGGTCAGCTTGCAGGAAAATGTATTGCCTCCTTGTTAACAAGAGTACATGTAGGAGGGTCTACATAAACTAAATTAGTACACAGTCAACCCTCTTACTGTCTGACCATTCCATGTCATCCACTGCAGTTTTGAATAACAGACCAATTATCCATGCCTGCAAACAGTACACACATACAATTGGTTCTGAGCGTAGTTGTGCCACCACACAAGACCTGTGTTATTAACCCGTTTTCAATGGCTGGTCAACTTGTAGGAAAGTGATAACAAGAGTACATGTAGGAGGGTTAAAAATAAAGCTACACAATCTCACCTTGGTGCTGCAGTGTAACCCGATGATTTGACCTTAGTCTTGAAGGTCAAAGCTTGGTCTTGGATCCCTGATGAACTGGACGGTTTCTTGGTTACCTTGCCTCCTTGTTTTGCCTTGGGGACTTCCTTTGGTTTCACTTTTATCTCAGTCCGTAAGATGGACTTCTCACTTAGTGGCACACTGAAAAGTAAAAGTTGTTACGATTTAAAACTAATGCAGAAGGTTTGGGAAATACAAACGCGTTGTAGTGATATGGTTTTATCAGTAGATTAAAAATTGTAATTAAACTCATTGACTGCATGACTAAACATCTTGTGTTTCTCCAATTAAAATCGAAGTAACAAAATTAATGTAAGAAGGGCAAACTAGTCCGACCGTTTCTTGGTGTGTATACTTAGAATCAGAATTTAGCTAAAGGCTATTACAGCCCTCAACATCACGGAACAGGAATGAGGGGTCACCAAAATCAGCTACCAAAACTGCAGGTATTAAGCACTACATGTATTATTTAACAGACAGTTGAAGTCAATGACCTTATAACGTCTACAACTATCACAAACTACAAGTTTACTAATTGAACCACATAAAACATCCTCACATAAAATTTCCTTGAGGAATAACTTACTAATATAATTAATTGATCAACAGCTTTGTGGCCTCAAACTCAGAAAACATTAAGTTTAAGCATTTCCAAAATGTGTACAACGTACCCTTGTCCACCCCCCCCCCCCCCCCCCATCCCCCATGGCATGCCTGTGGTACCAAACAAATACCTGGATATAACTGTAATGATTTCAGAATCACCATCTTCTCCACCAGTAGACAAATCTTCATTGCTTGAAGGTTCAATGGTCAGACGATCCACTAACGCTGGGAGAGCTGAGGTAGACTTGGAGAGTGGCGTCTTCAATCGGATCAGGTCTACTGCATTCTCAAATAAACTTCCGATCATACACCATGTCTATTAGGGAATAAGTATGCAGTGGAACAAAACAGTTAGACAACATCTATATAGACACCCTTGTCTGCTGTGACACAACCTTGCCTCGTTTAAAAAAAAGGGCAAGGAATGATACTTTTTAAACCAACATTGCGAAGCATCCAAACTGTCAAACAATTATCCATATAGGACTCCTAAATTAAATAAATGGGCAAGGATTGATAATTTTGAAACCAACACTGCAAAGCATCCAAACTGTCAAACAATTATCCATATAGGACTCCTAAATTAAACAAATGGGCAAGGAATGATAATTTTTAAACCAACATTGTGAAGCATCCAAAGTGTCCTACAATTATCCATATAGGACTCCTAAATTAAACAAATGGGCAAGGAATGATAATTTTGAAACCAACATTGTGAAGCATCCAAAGTGTCCTACAATTATCCATATAGGACTCCTAAGAACAAAAGGGCAAGGATTGATAATTTTGAAACCAACACAGCGAAGCATCCAAAGTGTCCTACAATTATCCATATAGGACTCCTAAATTAAACAAATGGGCAAGGAATGATAATTTTTAAACCAACATTGTGAAGCATCCAAGGTGTCCTACAATTATCCATATAGGACTCCTAAATTAAACAAATGGGCAAGGAATGATAATTTTTAAACCAACATTGTGAAGCATCCAAAGTGTCCTACAATTATCCATATAGGACTCCTAAGAACAAAAGGGCAAGGATTGATAATTTTCAAAACCAACACTGCGAAGCATCCAAAGTGTCCTACAATTATCCATATAGGACTCCTAAATTAAACAAATGGGCAAGGATTGATAATTTTGAAACCAACATTGTGAAGCATCCAAAGTGTCCTACAATTATCCATATAGGACTCCTAAGAACAAAAGGGCAAGGATTGATAATTTTCAAAACCAACACTGCGAAGCATCCAAAGTGTCCTACAATTATCCATATAGGACTCCTAAATTGAACAAAAGGGCAAGGATTGATAATTTTGAAACCAACACTGCGAAGCATCCAAAGTGTCCTACAATTATCCATATAGGACTCCTAAATTAAACAAATGGGCAAGGAATGATAATTTTTAAACCAACATTGTGAAGCATCCAAGGTGTCCTACAATTATCCATATAGGACTCCTAAATTAAACAAATGGGCAAGGAATGATAATTTTTAAACCAACATTGTGAAGCATCCAAAGTGTCCTACAATTATCCATATAGGACTCCTAAGAACAAAAGGGCAAGGATTGATAATTTTGAAACCAACATTGTGAAGCATCAAAAGTGTCCTACAATTATCCATATAGGACTACTTAATACATGTAAAACAGATAGGGAGGAATGACAATTTTGAAACCAACACTTCGAAGCATCCAAAGTGTCCTATAGTTATCCATATTAATATTGGAGTATCGTGGCAATACACATGGCAAAAGAAGGATGACACTTGACGCATGTTCTGCCAACCAAATAATATCAATCAATCATAATAATAAATTTAACACTTTTGGAGACACAACGTGGCACAAGACCAACCAGAACAAAATTGCTCTTAGAAGTGTATACATGCCCAGAATTACGCAAACAATGGAAATTACCTGTTATGAGTGCTGCCAAATAGTGTTCAAAAGTCCCCTATTGCAGTTGACCACAAGCCAAAATGCGTGATTAGAAAAGAAATGACTATTTGTAAAAGTTATCTTTTAAAAAGCAAACTTTGATGCCTACCTGGTGGACATCATCTGGTGTTTGGGCAAAGGAATACGAGCCAGAAACAGCGATGTAATGTCGGTCCTCTCCAGTAGATGGAATAGAGTCTGTAAGTTATTCAAAAGTAAAACAAAAACTACAATAACAAACCAATGTTGAGACAAACTGAAACAATACATGCAAGTACTCCTTTCTTTGAAGCGTGATGGTTATATGGCAGTTTCCCATTTCTTTAAACAGTCCTTTGGATTGTTATTGAACACTGCAAGGTCTTTTTGAGCTGCAAGGGTTGGGTAGTAGAGGGCAGACAAGGCAGTGCTCCATAATATGGTCTACTTCTCCACATTCACAGGTGGTTGGGCCAGTGTAAGTACCGTCAATCACCAAGTTTGTGCAAATCTCGCAATGAAAATTACGACCAATTAATTACCCAATATCCGCCTGCAAAGTTTCTTCTACGTACCTTGAAAGTCAAGAAATGAAGCCAACTCGTAGTTGTGCACGTTAACATGCATCAATGCACCTGGAGATCCAATAATAAGCATTGGGGATTCATCTAGGAGTTCCCTGAAAGACAATAAGAACCAATTATTGACTCGATCCACCTGCGGCATTATCTCAAAAATCTTCGCTGAGCCATTTTAGGAGTCATTGTCTCTGTGTGTTACATAGTGCACCGAGTATGTTTAGGCAATGCAAATTCAAGGCTTACCGTAATGTTTGCGTTCAATGTTGAGGGGGGGGGACACGGTAGCTGTGTGTGCGTTGGCGCAAGGGGTCAATAGATATTACTTCAGTCACAACAGTAGTGGTTTAAAAACAAAACAAACATTTTTTTATATATATATTTTTTTTTTCCCAAAAAGCATCGTTGGTTAGTGTTGTTTTTATTTATTGCCGCAATCACAGGGCTCGAATTTTGGGGAAAAACCCACAAGACCGCAGGGCTTGTAGCTCAAAATATTTACTGGACCGGACTTTTGTGTACAAGACAAGAATTGAAGTGAGAAGAAAAAATGCCTACACAGGTAAATAATTGGAACTATTTGAATTTGAAAAGGCACAAAGAGAAGATTTATCTCATTTGTTTATTATGGGTAAGTAGTCTTCGATAATCATTAGAATTACATATATCAGACTGAAAGTCAACATTTGAACACAAACACAAAAGACCATAAGCCTGGACGTATATAGAAAACTAAGTAAAGTCTGTCCCAAACCAATATGGCCCTTCAGGCCGGTGTTTATATCCGGTTTCATTGGTATTAAACGACCAAGAATATTTAAATTCCCCCAAACAGTCCGATGTTTTACTTGTTTCTCAAAATTTATAGCATTTCAGGCAAAAACATTTTAGGAGAAGTTTTCCCACCATGACCATCTTCATGCCATGTACATATGTACATGTACATGTACATTATGTGCAAATCTGTGAGCATCAAGTTTGTCAACCTTACCAATGTTGTAAACACTCTTTAACCCTTTAGAGACCATAGCGGCCAAAAGCGGCTTGTACAAATACGCCCATATATAGCGGCCGCAAACGGCTGCAAAGTTTAACCTACTTCTATTCACATAAAGAGGTCAAAGTAAAGGTCATGGCCACATATGAAATTTTCCAATGTAGTACGTTGACATAGTATCTCAATTTCTAAAACAAGAAACTAAATTTTCCCTTTCATTTTATTTATGTTGACCTTTTTACTGACAAAATTTCAATAAAGAAACTAAATATTCCAGCAATGTCTGGGCTTTTTGTGATAATTAAACGGAAATGAATGGTCTCTAAAGGGTTAATAACAGAAAGCAGATGGAAATTAATTTACTTTTCCCCAAAACAATGATGTATTATCCCTCAGAAGTCTCCCATTGAGTTGACTTACTCCATGAGTGAATCATCCGGAATGAGAGATGGCTTCTTGCGCTCGTTGTGGCCTTCCTCCTCAAGCTGCACTGATGAGGCATTGATGGTGCAATACATCCCTAAGATGGACTCTCCTGCCTCCGATGTGAAGTCAGTGTCCTCCAGCTCCTCTCCATCATTCAGAGGCTGGTCAATGGGTTTCTTCCATGCAGGATGACTGCTGATAGTGCGAGGACCTTTAGGGCAGAAAAAACGGTAGAAATACATAAACAAAGATGGTTTTATGGATTTATTAATATTTATACCGCACTTTATACTACATTTCTAAGCGCTACAGTATTTTTCCTGCAAGGTATGTGGAGCTACGTTTTGAAGTATGAGACCTATTCCTTTGCATAGCACCATGTAATGGTTTACAAGGTGATGTGGCGCAATATGCAGCCAATCAAACCAGGAACACAGAGGCGAACCCATACAACACTATTACTTTAAAAAAAACACAAAATGATTTTGAATAAATAATGATAATAAAAATTAGTTCTTATATTATAGCACATTTTAAAATGTGTCAATGAGATTTACATTAGAGCCCTGGTCATTGGGCCTATAACGATTTTGTAATCTTTCTCAGCTCCCTGTACAGCCTTGGTGTGCCGCGGCACTCTGAAGGCTTTCTAAAACACAATATCAAACTCTACTCTCGCAGGTACCCATTTACACCCCTGGATGAAGAGATAGTAAATCATCTTGCTCAAGGACACAAGTGTCATGACCGGGATTCGCACCCACAGCCCGCTCGGCCATGACACGCTACATCAGGCCTCAAAATTACCGACGGTACCTATGCCATTGCCGCGATGCCCTCGAAATCACCGACAATTCACGGCAATATTGCCATGCCCTTTTTACCAAACTGCCGTCGGTGCCCTTAGTAAAATTGTAAGATGCATACTAAATATCCGGTTATGCGTTTTAAATTTTACGGTTCTGATAAGCGTTGTGTAAACATTTTCTCAAACTTAGTTTTTTCACCTGTCTTGTTAATTTTTTGTAAAATTTTGTATTTGCCATGATACACCCCAAATTCGTCAAAAATGCTGTGGTGACCTTTTTAACTTTTGAAATTGCTGCGATGCCCTTCAAATAAAATAAAAAAAGCACGGCAATTATTGTTGTGCCCTTTTGAACACAAAGTTCGAGACCCTTTAGAAACCATTGCAGATCGGCACTGTGCACATGGTGCATGGGGAGAACCCTGACATCGTTACCTTTTTCATCAGTAGCGTTTCGTTCCACTTCTTTGTTTTTCCTTTGAGTTTGCAGCATCTTAGCAATGTCTAACTGATGAAGACAGCGGAATCCATTGCCTTCCCGCAAGTCATACACTCTGACCTGATAGTCAAACAACGTACATAAGATGCTTTTTACAAGGAATGGCATTTTACATACATGTGTTTCAATACTCAACATTGGTTTTCACTAAAAGGACCATGTGATACAATATACAAGATTAACCCTCCTACTGTCTGACCATACAATTATCACCAACTGTGGTTTTGAATGATGATAAGTTATGCCTGTATCTGTATCTTTAATGTACAACACCCATATGGGTTGTCGCCGTACATGGTCGGGGATGGGTGTGCGGCAGTTAATTTTTAGGGTGGGCCTTTGCGATCAGATTTTCAACGTTTAGGGAGTCTAAAGCTAGCTTGAAAGTCTTAATGTCCCGTGCAGATCCAGTGTCAGGATGAAGTTGATTCCATTCAGGTATGGTCTTGGGATAAAGTGAGTGGTGATAACAGTCTTTGTTTGTTGTGATGACTTTGTACGAATAGGGTCCGGATCGACGTGTTGAAACCTAACTTGCTGAGTATTGGATATTAACTTGGTCTTTGATGTTGTTTGGTGTAATCCCGTGTGTCTCCTTGTAAAGCGTTATTGGCCTCAGTTTAGTCCTACGGTCTTGAAGTGTTTCCCATCCTAGTTTATTGAGAATTTCAGTGATGCTTGATTCCCGACTGTAATCGTGAACCGTAAATCTGGCAGCCCTGTGTTGAATTCTTTCAAGCTTCTTTTTGTCTGTAGTGTGCTGTGGATCCCAGATGGCTGAACAGTATTCTAGGCCGGGTCCGATTAATGATTTATATGCAATTGATTTGGTGCTGCTGTTGCAAGAGTAGATATTTCTTTTTAGTAAGCCGAGCATCCTGTTAGCTTTGGAGGTAACTTGGTCAATGTGTGTTGACCATCTGAGATCATTACTGAGTTCAGGTAGGGATGGTGCTTAACCTCTTCTAGATTGGCGTTGCCCATGGAGTATTTGGAATTAATGAACTTCTTTTTGTGCGCGACACGCATGGCCTTAAACTTAGATGTGTTAAAAGACATTTGCCCATGTACATGTATAAGCGAGTGTGTCAATGTCTTTCTGAAGACAATCTTAATCAGTTTGGTTTTTAATTTCACGGTAAAGGATGCAGTCATCTGCAAAGAGCCTACTGCAAAGAGCCTAATACTTGAGAGGATGTATGATATGTAGTGAATGTATATTTACACAGTCAACCCTCATACTGTTTGACCATTACAAAATAATCAAGTGGTTTTGAAAGATAAACTATGCCAGCAGCCAGCAATATGAAATTGCAAGGTTAATGTATCTACACATGAGTACAATTAATGCCAACCCTCCAACTGCCAGTCCATTCAATATCTTCCACTGTGGTTTTGAATGTTACATAAACTATGCAAGTCTGCAATATGATATCATGCAGTGAACACACCTACACATACAGTCAACCCTCCTACTGTCCGACCATTCAATATCGTCTGTGGTTTTCAATGATAGATAAAATACGCCAGGCAGCAATATGATATCATGTGGTGAGTGTGTATACTCACACAAGTACACAGTCAACCCTCCTACTGTCTGACCAATCCATCTCAACCCCTGTGGATTTGTATGACCAGATGGCAGATTAACTATGCCAGCCTGGATATCACGTGGTGAATGCATCCACACAGATTTTGCATTAAAAAGTTTAACACTGTGTAGATTCTCTGTTGAATCTTTGTCTAATGATTTGTGTTAGTAACGAATACCTGGCCATCAGATGTTCCCACAGCAAAGTGTTCGCAGTTTGGGTTCATTACCAAGCTGAGGAAAGGTGATGCTGTAATTGGAAAGAACATAAACAAAAAATACTTATAAACATTTAGGGATTATGCTTTGTGTCTCGCTGATTTCTTTCCACGAAAAATTATCTTTTAAAAGATACACAATCAGCAATTTGTTTATTGTATATTATTTGCACTTCTTTAGTTCTGACGTCAAGCTAAGTCGTCTCCCAAATTCCAAAATCTACTCTGCGGCAGTAGAATAAATAGCAAGACAAGTTCTCAAAGGACAAATCTACAGAGCAAAGTAAATATTATTATACACATTATAGTGTTACCACAAACTGAATCAACATGTGCTGTACATCGATACCTCACCGTGCAATGCCTTAAAACCCATAATTTGTTTATTGCTATTAAAATTACAGTATTTCTATTCTAGCAACAAGTCAGGAAATGAAGTACACAAGAAAGCAATGGTTTACCTGATATGATACTGGACTGGTAGACTAGGCAGCATTTTGTGATGTCCCATACCTAGTGAAAGATTGACGATACAAATTTGAAATTCACTTGAAGGTAAATACAAACATATCAGCATAGAGTTTTGAAAAGCCTGACACAATAAACAGATAGCTGGAATGGTTCTACTTTATCAAAGAATTGGAATTATGTTGGCAGTGTGGATCCGATATAACCCTAACGCTTAGTCATGTTGCAGATTTTGTACACAGGTTTTATGAAAGGATGTATGCATTGGTGCTCTCCACAAAATAGAATCAGGAATGAAGGCAATTCTGGGAACTGAGCATTCATGCATTGGTGCTCTTCACAAAATAGAATCAGGAATGAAGGTAATTCTGGGAACTGAGCATTCATGCGTTGGTGCTTTCCACAAAATAGAATCAGGAATGAAGGCAACTCTGGGAACAGAGCATTTACGCGTTGGTGCTCTCCACAAAATAGAATCAGGAATGACTTGCACTCACCTTAAAGGTACGGTCTTCGGACACCGAAACCACACACGACAGATTGTGTGGTGCAAACTCGGCACAGGTCACTCTGGCAGTGTGGCCCTCTAGAGTTGTATCTAGCCTCTCACACTGTGTAATAACAAACCAATGCATTTCCAAAAAAAAAAACTGATTGAGACTGTGTCCGAACTGGCGGCTATGGCTTCGACTAAAGCTGGATTGCCGTGTCACTATAGTATAGGAGGTCCTTAGCAACACTCTTAGCAACAGTCGTAGTTCGTAGCCGGCAATCCGGATACAGCCTTATACTTTATCTGGATGAGGGTAGGAATTGAAGCAAACTTAGAAGTTGGTATGAAAGGTTTCAGCCAGAACTTGTGATCTCTGGTCGTTATAGTTTATTCTAGTTCTGTTGCGCTAGTATTCAATATAAATTACACGTAAACAGTGGATGAGTTTGGGTTGAACACGTAAACTTTCTCACTCGTAAAACTTTCCGTATGAGTATGGTGGCCAGATGACTAGACCTATCACTGACCAATTCTTTGTGCGACAACTCGTCCGTAAACAAACTTGACAAACTGTTTTCTGATTCCAACAATAAATGGTCATTTGAGACAAGTCACTTTTCAGAACAGGCGTCCATTGTAGTAGGCACATTGCTACATTTTTATTTTTTTTCAGATAGTTACCTACCCCTGAGTCCAGAATGAGCACTTCACAGCCAGTGCACACAGCTACCATAGAATCATCAGCGCTGAAGCTACAATACTGAATATCATGCAGACATTGGCTGATGACCTGACCCCTGATCTGTTGACCTATGAACCCATCAATGTAAAGATTTACTCATGTGATAAATGTAGCTTGCAAAAGGCACTCATAAAAGAGCCCAACTTTGAGCAAGTCGAGAGTGTGTCACAGTTTAACTAAAAGTCGAATATTTTGACTGGAACCCATGCTGGTCGACCATTGGTTGAATAATGTGGTTGACCATTATTTTGGAACCAGCCTCGGGACCATATTTTTGTTTTCCTGGTCCCAATAGCCTTATTTCATGCTCAATGACCCATGTAAAGCACAGTAGGGAACCAGTGACACTACATCAAAATGGCAGAAGGCAATGAAAGTGTTGAATAACATACCGATGGCTGAATGGACTTTCATTCAGTTGAGTACGTCACTACGCATGTACCGGTACATTGCTAGTCAGCGGTCGACCACTGGTCAACTAATGTGCTCACTCGAACTTGCTCTTTGCTGTCATACTTTTGCAAAAGCATTGTTTATGAAGAAGGGTAAAGTTAGTATTGTAATGAAATGAAAGCGACCCAGAAAAGAATATTAATTTGGTTTTACCCCCAACACACTACTGTATCAAAGAAAACCACAAAAGTAATATTCATCCCCAATGCAACTTTTGTTTGTGGTCATGGTGGTACCCACCACTAAATTTTACAGGATTCAAACTGGCATCTCGCCATCTGGCACACTTGGTGGTTTAGAACTTATGACATCTGCTTTAGAATGGCAGTGGTTATGGGTGGGAATCCCACTAGAGACGCTTTTGGTGTTTGTTTTTTCCCACAAGACTCGGGAAGCATTGAGTATACAGTGTTTTAATCACAATTTGGTGTAAAGGTAAAACCTAAATATTATTAGTCATCCTAAACACAATACCAGCCCTGGAATTTCACCTTGGAGAGGTCAAGGCCATTTTCATTTTGCAAAGGACACTTTCATTGGAAATCTTTTGAAGCATATCTGACACAATAAAACAGTAATTGGACCATAAGGTTTATGAGTACACAGATAGCAATGCAAGAAGTCGTCGGAGTATAGCTTATTTAAAACAATGTACAAAAATCATTGTATCCCATAAGAAAATCTCAACTGTCCAAAGCAAGTGGCACCTTCTTTTGCCATAACTTTTTGGTCAGTCTCTTGGTCAGAAATAGTAATGTTCTGATTTTTATTTTGCGGCCTACAATCTCAAACAGTTGGCAGGTTTGTTGTAGGGGCATCAAGGCCAAGACAAGGGGCAACAAAGGTGATAGCCTCTGTGACATTCCAGGCCTGCATTTACAACAATATTAACACACAAAAGATTACGCCGTTGGAGTAGGCCTAGTGTTTTCACTTCGGGAAAATGATTCCATTGAACATTTTTAACCAATTTATCAAGCAATTATGCACACCTTGATCATAGGATGCCCGGGCCCTCTGTACGTTCCATACGATGACATAATCATCAGCAGCTGAACAGAGTAGGGTCGGGTTGTGTTGATGACCAAACTGAAGACAGTGTAATCGTTTCTTGTGCGCTTCCAATATCAGAGGCTAAGACAATGAAAGACACAAATAAATAGATTCATGAACTGCATGTTACACTTGAGCTTAATCGTAAACCTAACAACTGTTGGTCTTATTGAAGGGTGTGTAATGCATTGGCAATTGCCAAAGACCAGCATCCACACTTGATGTATATCCTACATTGTATGAAAGTTTTAGCTTAATTGGTATTCAAGTCGTGAGAAAACAGTGAAAAAACCCATGATATGTTTTAACTTTTTTTCAAACATCAATTTTATCCTGCAGGATAAAGACTTTTGTTTTACTCAATTCCTAAAAACTATGGCATTTTAAGCAAAACTATTGCAAGGGAAGTTTTCCACCATGACCATCTTTATACCATGTCAAGTCATGTGGAAATCTGTGAACATAATTTTTTATTTTCGATCTTACCAATGCTGTACACACCGTTTAAACTACTTTTGGAAGGATCGAGGGTTATACCATTATCGTAACTAATTAAACTTGAGTTTTGATACAATTTGTTTAAAGATTAAGATTTTGATGAAATAGTTTGTGGAAAATCTAATTTCAGACACACTTAATTACACCTTTTTTACCGGGGTCATTTCCAAAGTATGACTTCACATTTAAAGCAAAAAATAAGTAAAAATTGTGCATTGACATGCAGGGCATGTTCTTAGTCTTACCCAAACCACCAGTTAAAAAGGAAGCCCCTTATATATTTAACTTGAAGATTTATTTAGATTTGTCTGTGTGTAATAATTAGTTTTTGAAAGATGAGCACACATTCCTAAAGACACCTTGGTTGACGAACACCATACATGTAGAGTTGTGCACTAGGGAGACGCACAAGCGTCACGCCACCATCAGCCGATACAAAAAGTTGTGATCTTCCCTCATTTCGCCTCCGTGTCTGTGCGTACGGATGATGTGCAATTAACATATTTCATGCAAAGGGTCTATTCCCAGATTTTGTTTTATCCTACCCTACCCCTTCATTCTACCTCCCCCCATTGACATTCAATTGTACCTTGGAGGCTAAACTCTGTAGGGACCAGATCCCCAGAGATTTTTCAACAGGCAAGGCCAGGAAGACGCCATTGCATCCCAGCTGTAGATGCGAAGGAGCAAATGGTGTGAATAGTGTAGTCTGGTGTGCTGCCATCGTTCCTAATCATCCTGTAGCCATGACGAGTGTGGGCTGTATGGTTTTTCCCTGGGATAAGGGACAACAAAAATATGTTGGAACTCACTGCAAAACAGCATTCACAACATCATTTCAAAAGAAGAAAACTATAAAAATGGAGTACAAGGGCTGAACTTAACATTAATGGTATAGGATTTTATAGACTTTTTATGTTATTCAATAGGGCCTAATAATTGTTTATGATTTATGTTGGAGGAGTGTTGTGAATGTCAGACAACTCGACAGTTCGACAACTCAACAGTTCAACAACTCGACGGGTCAGACAACCCGTCCGGTCGGACAACTCGACAGCTTTACAACTCGCCAGTGAGACAACTCGACGGAGTGACAAGACAAGTCGACGGGTGAAGTCGACGGGTGAAATGGGGTGCATTTTCGCGGTCGTTAACCAAAACTGTTTCGATTCAGCTTGCCAAACAGTTATTAATGGTTACGTCTGCGAAAACGGAACGCACCCCAGATCTCCACTGACAAAATGACATACTGCATGAACTTTAAACAAGTATTCAATCCGTTGGCCTTCTTCCTTTTATGAATGACAGGAATGTCCCAAAGATTTATTTATATTTTCTTTATAAATACACACTTCTTCACTGGCACAACACTACAAAAAGAAAACTACTGGGTAATAAAGAGCCAAATATATTTAAATTTGAAATAGGCCTACACATTCTTTAAACAGACGTCCATATTAAATTCAATTAGTCTGCCAATCGATTGAACCATAGAGCAAGTCCTTGCTCTATGATTGAACAAAACATATTATTTGAGTCATGCTTTTCCAAATCTCCGCAGAAACATAATACCCTGCCTCCGGCCGCCAGTGAAAGAAGTCCCCTTCACTTCAGCGTTCTCATTTTGTCAAAATTTTCCATTTTTATATAGTCCTATTGATGTAATATTATAAGCTACCGTAAAGGCAAAAAACAGAGCCAGAACAAATACACCGTGTCCACACACCCAGCCCCGGAGGCGCCTGTGTCGTCCACCATGCCATGCGGTCATCTGCACTCGCAGCGCGCAATCCGTCGAGTTGTCTGATCAAAAGACGACTTGTCTGACAATTTAACAAACCAGCCGTCGATTTGTCCGACCGGACGAGTTGTCTGACCCGTCGAGTTGTCAGACCGTCGAGTTGTCTGAACACTAGCCCCAATTTAGGGCCAATGGATTGGCCCTCAATTGGGGCTATCTGAACACCAGTGTTGTTCACCACTGTCCACTCTCTGACACTGATTGATGCGACA
This sequence comes from Leptasterias polaris, assembly GCA_037783415.1. Lineage (NCBI taxonomy): Eukaryota > Metazoa > Echinodermata > Asteroidea > Forcipulatida > Asteriidae > Leptasterias > Leptasterias polaris. The sequence continues at coordinate 974,165 of JAZGTN010000038.1, forward strand.
GTGATGTTTACAAACCAAATTACTTAGTGCATTCGCAAATTGTCACTTACATGTCAATTGTCACATTAATACAAAACTTTACACGCACAGGTCAAGGACAGAAAGGTTCTGTTCAAAACACACAAAGTTGTAAGAAAATTAACGTTAAACAGAAAACGTTGTTTGGTTTGACAACACACGACTCACCTCCATAATTAAAAATAGTCCGTACTCAAAATGTGTGGCGCCCTCAACTGGCAAGGAGTCGTACGGAATAACTAAATTTGATGTCACCCGTATTTTGTTGTTGACTTTCAGAGATGAAAGTTGCTATTGTGGTCATGCCAGTTATGATTTAGGAGCAATTGGTTTTATTATTGAGCGTTTACGTACCAGGAAATACGGTTATCACCGAAACCTAAAGTAATTTTACGTTGAAATTTAGACGCCTAATAATATTAAAAACAACAATGGTGATGATGTTAAACTACAGAGGGCGCACTTCCACTTTAACAGCGAGAAGGCGCGCTGTTACAAAATTGCAAGGGTGTAAAAAGGCATAACTTTAGATATTATTTTATTTTGAAGAGGAGGTTAATCTAAAATTTATTATCACGGTTGATATGTAAATTGATTGCAAAAAATTATCAAATGTTATTTTCAATCTTTAGATTTCCATGGGTATTGGTAATTGATTCACGATATTGATAAAGCGTATTTATAAAGATTAGGTGGTGTTAGAAGGCCGGATCTATTTTTTGTTGCCTTCTCTGTACACAATTATTTTTGTCAATTAATTTTTCGGCAGGTGTTAATGGCGACATTGACAAGATAAATACAGCTATTTGGGGATGCCGAGAGTGACCAGGATCCCAGCTCAACAAAGTATTATGGTTATAGAAGTAATGGGTGAGTACATGACTTTTGAATCTAAGGCTAAATTTGTGATAACATTAAAAAATTAAATAATTTAATTGGTGCAGACTTCATATGGGTCCAACAGAAAGACAATAGTCTGTCTTCCACTTCAAACAAACAAGTTACCTTGAAGAAGGCATACTTACTTAGCCGCTTTATAATAAAATCTCTAGCCCATCGAAGTCAATATAGCAAACGAATCACACTGTCTTCTTACGTATAGGATATAAGACTGATAGAGCGAGACTAATTCTCGATCCTGAAGAAATTGGACTTAATAATAATTATTTTCCTTGTTATGTTAGTCCCTGTTTAAGTTTTACTGAGTGTTGGTGGTGTGGTTATGTGGTACCATACCATTAGGTGCTCGATAATTACGGAGGGAATTGTAACACACACTCCCCCCACCCCTCCTCCCCTCACCCCTCCTCCCCTCCATTGTGTCTTTGTGTGGTTGAAATCCGAGGAATTCTTCAAAGGCTTTACTAGGTGGTACTTCTGTACAAGAGGTACAGTATTGTGTGTAGTTTGTATAGTATCGTAGGACGCCCTGTAATCAGGGCGTCCCTGAAATCGAGGCAAATCTTTTACCTCTCTGCGCGCGATGTAAACAGTCCCTAGATACAATGTTTGTGGTTTGACTTCCCAAGCAAAGAGTCTCCTCTCATTTGACCAAAACTTAGAAACATAAGGCTCCACTGGTTAGTTGCACTTGTAAATGCAAAAAGTTGTGGTATTTTAGGCATTTCTGCAAGGTACAAAAATATGTCATACTGTTGGGGCCATACCAAAAACAATTCCCACCGAAAAAGTTTCATCAAACACTTTTTCAATTCACAATTCACGATGATCAAATCATGTGACTGAACATTCTGCTGAGCATTCTGGGGAAAAAAATACAGAGGCTTAAAGAAGCCACGTGCCTTATATCATTTTCTAATAGTCTGGATAATTTTTTTTTGTAACACTCTATCATTTTTATTATTAATATTAAAATTTAAACATCAGCTTTGTGATTCGATTATCACTGTTTATTTGCTTTATTATAAATGTTAAGAAACATAAAAAGACACAAAACTAAATAAAAATAAGTTTTGAAAGCTAAGAATTATTTACTTTTTTCCATTTTTTTTTTTCCAAGTTTTTGAAAAATACCATGGTTATTTTTAAAACTAAATAAAAAATATGTTAAATAAAATGAAGAAAACTGCTGGCTGATGAGTCATACACTAAGTCTCACAGAACACTTGTAGTCACTGCAGATGTTTCTTCCACGTATGGCTTCACCCGGACACCATACTTTCTTGTTTGCATCGAAAACAGGTCAAACTCAAAACAAATGGGACGCCATTGAAGTCATCGAAGATCGGTGCGTGGTGTTAAAGTTTCAATGTCCATCATGTTTTAATATATGTTTGCACATTTCTTATAAACAAAAGAAGGTAATTAGGGCATCAGTTGATTACGGAATATTTTTTATTTTTTTTCAATTCAAAGAAAAAGGCATACTACATCGAAAACCGGACAGGGAAGGATATATGGACATGGGGGGGGGGGGGGGGGGGGGGGTAGGCTACCGTCTGCCTAGCTGCGGCCCCATATCAGGCATGGTATATAATACTAATAGTCATGATGACTACATAGAATATAGTTTGGTAACCATATAACAAAATTATCATTTAAATACATTCAGAAATTTCTTTGTCATCGTCAATTAATTGTTTCTTGAACAAAGTCAATCAGTGTTTCTTGAACAGAGTCAGAGGGGTTGCTTTTTCTCTGACTTGCATTGAGTACTATCTAATGATTTATGTATTTACATTCCAAATTCCCATGCTTGATATTGCCTTTTTCCTGGTTAAATCTTGTTACAAAAACTATACTTGTACTCATACATGTCATAGGCTGATTAGAATACATAGATGTACGCTGTGAGGCTGCACTCTCATGTGCTCTGTAAAACTTAACAATTTTACAAGCACCAGGCCACTACACACTTGAATAAATTTGTCATCATGTTGATTGTTCAAGTTTTACTCAAGTACCACTCTGACTCATACTCATACTCCAGCAAATACGTACTCTTACTCAAAGTCTTTACTAAAAACTTGACTGAAAAATTACCTGTGCTTTTAAATCATTGACACTCACTGCAAAAAATGTACTCAGACTTGATTTTAAGTACTACTCGTCAAGCTACATAACAGTTGTCTAAGTAGGCCTAATATTTATGCCATTACAATCTATTTAGCTAGGATAGAGGAATAAAAAGTAAGATTGAAAAAGTGAAGTTGTCTTTGATGTGTTCATAATAACATTGTTATAGGCCCTTAGCACATTATTGTCTCATATACGTTCAAAATTCAATGCTATGAATCTCATTTTGTAATATTTGTCTGTATATAAAGCACTGGTATTTGTACTCGTACTACTAGGAGACCCACTCGGTACTCGGATATCAGAATGTACTTGTATTGGGCACTGGTACTCGATGGACCATGTACTGGTACTCGAGTACAACTCGTCCCGCCTAAATCTTGGCAGTACACTTTTACCTGTACTCCACTGAAAAGCAGTGAAAAGTACTAATTGAAGACAACTGTGTTAAAGTAATTTGTAATTATTTTTTGTAATGTGATATAAGAATTTATGAGAGTTATTAATTTATTTGTGTAATCAGAAGGGGGAAGGGAGTACCCCCCCTCCCCAAATATGTGTGATTGTGCAAAGAGCTGCTTTGAATGGCTAAATAAGTTAGTGCAGAGTAATTGAGCCCGTTGATGACCTAAAACAGGGTTCCATGCTGAGTGAGTATTTGTTTTACATAGATCTCATGTGCAAAGGTCATGGGCTTGCATTACACCTGAGTACCATGCCAGTAGGTTTTTCTAACTCAGGAAAGTACTGAATATACAGTGCTTTAATACACTTTTGGTGAGAGGGCAAAACAAAAAATTATATACAATTTAAACAATATTATTTATCCCTGATGTAAGTTTAACATCTAAATATGTTTCCACTCTGGTGGGTATCTGCTACACTATGATGCCATGCTCATATTATGTTGGTGGTGGGGGGGGGGGGGGGGGGGGGGTATTGTTGTTGAGACTTATTGGGATGTTTGTTATTTAAGCAAAATGAGCTGATAAGAATAACAATCATTTGTTCATCAGGTGGGACCGAAGAAGTCAAACGAGTCAACTGTGTCTTGGTATAACTATGGCCTGCCCCTGGCTAAATGGTGGATATTTGATTAGATGGTCATGATCCACATCAAATCATCAGGTCCTGCAGGAATCCACCAAAATCCACTGCTAGGTTTTTGTCCACCCCACCCACCCAATCCAAACAACTGACATCCACCTCCATCAATCAATCACCCGATCACTTGAAAATCTGAAAATTACCACAAGTGTGGAAGCTGGATTCCTACATGGGTTGTGTTGCAGGTACTGTTGGACCTGGCAGTGCCTGGCTGAGTGGGTGCACATGTTACAATAATTGTTAACTCAAACTTTAATATTTGTTAAAATAATGTATGACTTACTTTTAAAATGCATTCGGATAAGTTTGGGGCTTTTCCGTTAGCGGCGGAAACAGAACCTCCCCCCCCAAAAAAATAAAAAAATAAAAACCAACAACAACAATAACACATACACGACAAAATACACCCCCCCCCCCCCCCCCCAAAAAAAAACACACACCAAAAAACAAACACCAAAAAACAAACAAACAAAACCCCAAAACCAGCAAACAAACAAACAAACAACCCAACAAACAAACATTGTGTCTATGAATGATACTGAATTCCAACAACAAAATTGAAGGATGTGCATTTTAAATGTCATGGCATTTCCCCGCTTTCCTGCAAAAAGATTTTTAATTTCTCGTGAAGAATGGAGAATTTCACATGTTCATTACTTTTGTGACACGTAGAAAAAAAAACCACATAATTATTTTATTTGTTCAAATTCTCCCAACATTTCAAATAAAAAATTACATAGTTTGACATATACTTGTAAGCTATAGTGTGTTTTTAAGGTTTGATTTACTCTGCACAATTTTGATGATTCTGTTCTATGATGTGGTCAGAAACGCATTCGTTTACATAGTGACGTTTTTTCTCCCAGACTATACAAAATAAAAGTGGCGTGTCGTGGCCGAGCGGCTTAGTACATTGGACTCAAATTTTGGTTGCTGAGTCATCAGGGTGTGGGTTTGAATCCCGGTCATGACACTTGTGTCCATGAGCAAGACATTTAAAATTGCTTCTTATGACCTAGGGGTAAATGGGTACCTGTAAGGGCAGAGATGGTTCTTGGGATTAAATATTTGGGACAAAGCTGTTGAGTGCCACTTGAATTACAGTCTGTGTAGGTTGATTTCTCTCATTGCTTTCATTCGTCAACAATTAATCACCGATACATTTTGTATATGATTATAAATCGCCATTATTACAATGCCTGGGTTGTTATGCATTAACCTTACTTGTCAAAAATGGCAATAACAACACCACTTAATTTAACTCATATGCATAAAGTTTGGTAAACAATAAGCTGCTTTGTAGATAATATCCCAATTTTAACCGCGTGTTATGTCAATACACTTGTACACACAAAAATGCCATCGGACTGATAGACCAAACGTGGAGTCCAAAATATGGTTCTACAACAACATGGCGGACCGTGTTAGTTCACGAAGTAAAAAGGAAAACCACTCAATTTCGAGGTATTATATTTGTGTGGATCATTAGGATATTATACTTTTAAACATTCTTTCCAACTATATTCATGTAATAACAAACGCTTTTTATATCCCCAAATCGCCCAATCAAGGCAAAGTGTCCTGATTTAAATATACAGCGCACACTGAACCCATGCTGTTCTGGCGTAAAGTATTATAAAAAATCCTCACTAAAACCACATAATGGAAAGAACTACATAAACTTCACCATTCTAGCTAAACCAGATGATGTGAGCCCAATCCAAGGTCATCTCGTGTCAAAAACTGACAAGAAAAACTTTTCCATGTTCCTTCACATACCCCGAGTAGAGAGAGATCGAATATTTTTATCATGGCGCCCAGTATGTCCCATTACCACGCATCATTATTTACATTATTTTTATTTACATAAGAATACCACCTGAATAACGTAGATTATAACTGGAACATACTTTAAATCTTTAATTTAATTAATTAAATTTATGCTGGAGCACAAAAAGTAGCTAAAGCACAACATAATTATGCTTACCAGAATATATTTCAGGCGCGGATCGGGGGGGGGGGGGGCCCAGGGGGCACGTGCCCCCCGGGTTTTTTTTTTTTACTATCTGCCTGCTAAGTGTGTGTGGTGTCTTTTCCCCAAGCGGCAGGATGGATTTCTTTTTCATCCTATGCCTATCAAATTTGTTTCTTTCTGCCAAAATGAATTTTTCATGATATGTCACTTGTAATTGCTTAGATTTGCACGATAACATAAGCGTTTGAAACCTGACGTGCCAATTTGTCCTGGATAAATATATTCATGTCGTTCTGGCATTCAAGTGTAAAGACTACACTAAGCTTGACTAACTATATTTTTTGAATGAATATGCATCAAACCAGATATTGCAGAGACAAGATCCAAACGCGAGATTTGTGGGATTACAATTTTCTTTGAGTGAAATAAGATTGGTATGGATCAGAAGAGCTTCAAAAGTGTGTCTAGTCTCGGTTTCAGGCACACAGAGGCCTGATTTTTCACCCCTCAAAATGCCAAAAGCTCAGAGCTTCCGGGGGCTTCGCCCCCTGGACCCCCACCGGGGCCTCACCCCTTGACACCACCATCAGTGTTACAGAAATGTTTCCAGTAAACTTAGAAGATTTATATGGATCTGATTTCCAAAAAGAGTGTGTCTATTTCTCTGTTTTAGGCGATGGAGGCTTGGTTTTTCACCCCTCAACATGCCAAAAGCTCGGAGCTTCCGGGGGCTCTCCCCCGGACCCCACCAGGGCTTCGCCCCTGAACCCCCACCATCGATGTTACAGAAATGTTTCCAGTAAATTTAGAAGATTTATATGGATCTGATTTCCTATAAAAGTGTGTCTATTTCTCTGTTTTAGGCACATGGAGGCTTGATTTTTCACCCCATCCCCCCACAGAACGCCAAAGGCTCGGAGCCCCTGGACCCCACCCATTTTGGGTTTACCCTCTAATACAAAAAAATCCTGGTTGCGCCGTTGTGCCCCCGGTCTAAAAAAATCCTGGATCCGCCCCTGTATAGGGTTTAATTCATGGAAAAATACAACAAGTTATAATTTTGCAATAACTATCGGTCAGCCATTTAAAACCAACTACATAATCTATGAGAAAAAGAGTACAAAACAAATAAGAATTGGTCACTTCCCTTCCCCTTTGCTTGGAACTACGGCTGGACACAAAATACCAAAGTGCAATTTATAGGCTAATCATTGCGTAATGTTATTGTAAATAAACCAACTATTTACGCTCTAAAAACTCCTGGGTCTTTGGTGTGGGTCAAACTCGAATCTGTGTCAAAATTCTTCTTTTGACCCTTTCCGGGTCAGCCTGACCCAGAAATGGTAAGTCTCCCTGGGACCCTAAATCCGGGTTAATTTTGACACTGGACTTTAAGAGTGCTATGTACATGTATTTTAAAATAATAAACTGATTGCAGACCAAACCTCTTCTAAAATGTTAGGTTAGAAAAATCATTACAAATGAACGGTTTCGATGTTGAAAAGCTGAAATTTTCTAGCAGTGAATAACTTTCATGAAAACTCACTTTTTTCTTCTTCTTGTTTAACTCAAATATAATTCTGTTGTGAATCAATGTATACCTTTTTATTGTAATTTTGTGTTTGTTTCTATCCTCTGTTTGGGTTTGCATCCAAATTTGTTGTTTGAATTGATCGGGCTGTTTGCCGCCATTTACTCCATATTATTAGCGGCCTGCTGGTTCCACTCGGGGTCCTGAAATCTTGGGTCAGCTTCCGGTGGAAGGTCAGGCCACTCTTGTTCTTCTTCAGGATTTTGGTTTATCCTCCTGATGGGGGAAAAACAATTAGAGTATATTAAAATTACCGGTCAGTCAGCTTGTGTCTTTTGACCGCGTACACAAAGTCATCGGACTGTTATTTAGACCAAACAGTCAACAAGTTGGTTCTACAAAGTAAGGGTCCGTGCTTAGTTGACAAAGTAAAAGAAAAACCATACAACTTCAAGGCATTGTGCAGATCATTATATTCTACTTTACTTTTAAAACTTATTTCCAAAGTCGTTTCATAACAAACGCTTGTATGGCCCAACTCGCCCGATCCAAGGCAACGCGTTTCTATTAAAACTATCGATGCTTATTAGTGTACCCATGCTGTTAATAATAATAAAAAAGAAGACTTATAATGCGCCATGTCTGTCACAAAAAGATACCTATAGCTAAACTGAAATTTTTGAGAACCAAATAAACAGAAGATGAAACAACTCATGAAAGAAATGGGTTTTGAGTTCGTTCTTGAATGTGAGGTAGGAAATCTCCCTTCTCAGTTTGAGAGTTCCAATGGGAAGGACCGGACCGAGAGAATAACTCGTTTCCCCCACCCTCGGAGTGATGTGAGCGGAAACTGGAAGACGATTTGAGCTCTGGCGTTAAGTATTAAAAATTCTCAGCAAATCCACATAATTGCAAGAAATACATAAAATTCACCATTCAGGCCTCCGCCAGGTTCAGCTAAATCAGATGGTTAAATAAATGGTTAAATCACATTGTACACGTACAGTTCTTTGAGTATAGAGAGAGATTGAGAAACTTTCTCGTGTTACCCAATTTGTCCCATTATTACGTTTCATTATACTATTTTGAATTACATAATAATATCACCAGAATAACATAGATCATACTTGAACACACTTCAAGTAAATTATTCATGACTATGAGTGGCAATTTACCGATTGTCATTCCACTCATCATCACCGTTCTGAAAAGCTATGTTAACTTCTGGAAGACCAGGCGGCACTTGTTGCTGTTGTAACTCTCCACGATTTCGGTTGCCCCTATTGGATATCCTAAAAAAAACAATTAGAGTATAATGTTAAAAGTACCGGTCAGTCGACTTGTATCCTTGGGCTCTTGATTATCATTGGTCGACCGAGTATACTTTCTGGTGTGCCTTACAAGGATTTGAGAAGCGCTTCCAGTAGATAATTTGAGGTTTAGTGGGGGTTTTTCTGCTTACTGTACTGGGGGTTGCAAACTGCTTACCAACCAAAAGGACCTGTGGTACAAATGCAAAAAATAAGTTAGTGGCCTGACGTTTCGACCCTAGCAGAGTCTTTCTCGAAGGCTAAATGACAACACACAACACACATACAAGCAGACAAGAGTTGCGAGAGTAGTCAAGTGGAAATACATGAATAGTATTTCAACTTGACTACTCTTGCAACTCTTGTCTGCTTGTATGTGTGTTGTGTGTTGTCATTTAGCCTTCGAGAAAGACTCTGCTAGGGTCGAAACGTCAGGCCACTAACTTATTTTTTGCTTTCAGTTGATTGTTATTTAATTGTGGTTTTTGATTTATCTATTGGTTCACTCATCTATTCTAATCAATTACTTAACTAATTGTTTGCTTCACTATAATCTGTTTTCCCCAGAGGGACTTATCCTCTTGTTCACTTTCGAAAAAATAACAAAAGTACTTTGTTACTTTTACGAAGTACATTTATTATGAATCACATTTCACTTTATATACAGTCAATGTAGAGTCAAATGGAAAAAGTTGTATTAAACACGTAATTAATAGTTTTGAAAACACAATAACACTGTGTGCATGAATAAAATGGGGGAAAAGAGAACTATTGAAGCAGTATTGTGTGGAAAAGAAAGACAATCTCTTTACAAAACCAAGCTTCATTTCTTTATTATAATTGTTTAACCCCAGTAAAACATGCACGACTGAAAAAGTTTCTTCAATACAAACCATTTTATGGCAATGCCGATAAGTAGCGAGACCACAATTACTGCTCCTACCACGCCAATAATGATGGAAATGTATCCTGCACGGAGCAAAAACAAAACAAACCGAAATAAGTCGAATCTCACATCAAGAAAACTAACAGTTATGCCCAAGTAAAAGAGTTTTGTGACACACAAACAGGCCCATATAAACGGCCATTGTTGGGCATAGTCAAGTGGCTTGATACCGGTGGACGCAAACATCCTTGTTTTACTGTTGTAAATAACGTTAGAAAAACCGTGGATATAATCGGATCTCTCTATAAGTGCCTCATTTCAGTACTTCGAACTATAGCACCCCCCCCCCCCCCCCCCCCCAACAATTTTGATTAAAAGTCAGATAGACCCGTACAAAATATATTTTAGCGAGCGATTTACATATTAACAATTGTATAACCTTTCCCTTTTGGGTGGGCTCTTTAGACGTGTGGACAAGTCATTAATGTATGTCGCTTACCAAGATGACAAAGGTTTCCTCCGTAACCAAGAGGACATTGGCAAGTGAATCCAGTCGTCAGTTGAGAGCAGGTACCTCCGTTCATACATGGAGTGCTGTCACATTCTGGACCAGTAAAAAATAAAAAATAAATATATATATACGTTTAAAGACACTCTATTATTGTAATGGCCGAGAGGAAATTGGGGAGTGGCTGATATGTCTCACTATTGTTATAACGTCAACTTAAACCGGAAACACGTATAGGAAATAAGTAAACGCAAACTCAGCAATTAATTAGCAACGACAAACTAACACCATTTTATTGAAGTTCTATGGTTACACTCGTCCGGTCCAACGCCCCCGATGCCAACTGAGTCGAACCAACTGGGCGTGACCACTTATAAAGATGTAGGCGATACCAACATTTACTAAGAGGGGTGTTACAACATTTACATATCAATGAACTCCACAACACTATGTTTTACTTGCAGTCTTTACCATACCATAACATTTCAAAAAGCATTCGTAAGGTTGCGAATACCAAGTATAGTCAAGTTTCATGTTATCGCGGTATGCTTACTACCGCGGCATGAAACGTTTAACTTTTTTGCGTAGCTATAATACACTATCAAATCAACAAATTCCATACAGTGGACCGGTAACCCTCCTCATCAGCGGCACCATTTCCAGATCGCATTCTCGAAATGATGACGCCTGATATTTATTAAGTTTTTAAAACTTGCATGGAAGTTTTGAAATTGCGCAGGTTTCTATTTGGTGCTTAATGTGTAATTCTCCTCCGTAATTGGACCAGTCTAAAATTCAGCACAGGGTGTCTAAAGAAATTTGTATACATACATGCGTGAAACGTGCTAAGTACAGTGATAATAGGGGAACCCGCCCTACCTAACTGGATCATGCACTCTGCTTGGTTTTCAGTCCAGGTGTAGTCACGTTGACAAAACCACTCTGCAGACCCTCGGAACTCATAGCCGTCAGGGCAGCCGAGGATGACCCTCTCACCCGGAAGATAAACAGGCTGGTTTGGGTTCACGGTGAAAAAATCCGATGCATCATGGGTAAGTTCGCATCCTGAAACTGTCCAAGAAAAAACAGGTTTGAAATTTTCAAATAGGCTGTACCTTTGTGTTTAGTTTTTAGATACTGATGAAAATAATGCCACCTCACAAAAGAGTTACTTTTTGCACTCCAGTGCATGTCTTCCCTTGTCATTCGTTCATATTTTGTATTCTATTAGAATTTTACCAAACCGAAACAAGAATTTTATATATATATATATATATAAATAAAATTAATAAAAACAATAAAAACAACAAAGTTTTGCCCCTATATTCATATCAAACCACTTAAACAATTATACGTTGATGTTTCTATTTCTACATTGAAGATTAAAATATATTTGTCAATTACATGGAACATTAATATAGATATATTGTTCCCTTCCTTATGCAAATAATTATGACTGCAGGTAGTTCAGTCTTAAAACTAATTTTTTGAATATTTGATTTAATTGTAAACATAAGGTAGAACATACTGCAAACGTTATCAATTTTGTCTATGTGTTATAGCTTACCAATATGACAAAGACTTCCCCCGTGACCAGGAGTACATTGGCAAAAGAAGCCAGTCGTCGTTGGAGTACAGGTACCTCCGTTCACACATGGAGAGCTACCACATGGATCTGAACATGCAGGTACAAACATGTAAAGGTTACACGAACGCATTAGGAGAGGGGCTAATGTGTGTTAACTTATATGCTATTTGTCTGTTCTTTTAGGCTCACTAGCAAATTAGCACCAAATATTGATAATTAGAGTCCGTTTTAACTGACAGCAAGTGCCAACTGTGGTAACGGGGGAACCCATCCTACCTAACTGGATGCACTCCGCTTGGTTTTCAGTCCAGGTGTAGTCGGTTTGACAAAACCACTCTGTAGACCCTTGAAACTCATAGCCGTCAGGACAGCCGAGGATGACCCCCTGACCCGGAAGATAAACAGGCTGGTACGGATCCACGGTGACAATATCCGATGCATCTTGGGTAAGTTCGCATCCTGAAACTGTCCAAGAAAAAACAGGTTTGAAATTTTCAAATAGGCTGTACCTTTGTGTTTAGTTTTTAGATACTGATGAAAATAATGCCACCTCACAAAAGAGTTACTTTTTGCACTCCAGTGCATGTCTTCCCTTGTAATTCGTTCATATTTTGTATTCTATTAGAATTTTACCAAACCGAAACAAGAATTTTATATATATATATAAATAATATAAACAATAAAAACAACAAAGTTTTGAGGTGTGCCCCTATATTCATATCAAACAAATATTGATAATTAGAGTCCGTTTTAACTGACAGCAAGTGCCAACTGTGGTAACGGGGGAACCCATCCTACCTAACTGGATACACTCTGCTTGGTTTTCAGTCCAGGTGTAGTCGGTTTGACAAAACCACTCTGTAGACCCTTGAAACTCATAGCCGTCAGGACAGCCGAGGATGACCCCCTGACCCGGAAGATAAACAGGCTGGTACGGATCCACGGTGACAATATCCGATGCATCTTGGGTAAGTTCGCATCCTGAAACTGTCCAAGAAAAAACAGGTTTGAAATTTTCAAATAGGCTGTACCTTTGTGTTTAGTTTTTAGATACTGATGAAAATAATGCCACCTCACAAAAGAGTTACTTTTTGCACTCCAGTGCATGTCTTCCCTTGTCATTCGTTCATATTTTGTATTCTATTAGAATTTTACCAAACCGAAACAAGAATTTTATATATATATATAAATAAAATTAATAAAAACAATAAAAACAACAAAGTTTTGAGGTGTGCCCCTATATTCATATCAAACAAATATTGATAATTAGAGTCCGTTTTAACTGACAGCAAGTGCCAACTGTGGTAACGGGGGAACCCATCCTACCTAACTGGATACACTCTGCTTGGTTTTCAGTCCAGGTGTAGTCGGTTTGACAAAACCACTCTGTAGACCCTTGAAACTCATAGCCGTCAGGACAGCCGAGGATGACCCCCTGACCCGGAAGATAAACAGGCTGGTACGGATCCACGGTGACAATATCCGATGCATCTTGGGTAAGTTCGCATCCTGAAACTGTCCAAGAAAAAACAGGTTTGAAATTTTCAAATAGGCTGTACCTTTGTGTTTAGTTTTTAGATACTGATGAAAATAATGCCACCTCACAAAAGAGTTACTTTTTGCACTCCAGTGCATGTCTTCCCTTGTCATTCGTTCATATTTTGTATTCTATTAGAATTTTACCAAACCGAAACAAGAATTTTATATATATATATAAATAAAATTAATAAAAACAATAAAAACAACAAAGTTTTGAGGTGTGCCCCTATATTCATATCAAACCACTTAAACAATTATACGTTGATGTTTCTATTTCTACATTGAAGATTAAAATATATTTGTCAATTACATGGAACATTAATATAGATATATTGTTCCCTTCCTTATGCAAATATGACTGCAGGTAGTTCAGTCTTAAAACTAATTTTTTGAATATTTGATTTAATTGTAAACATAAGGTAGAACATACTGCAAACGTTATCAATTTTGTCTATGTGTTATAGCTTACCAATATGACAAAGACTTCCCCCGTGACCAGGAGTACATTGGCAAAAGAAGCCAGTCGTCGTTGGAGTACAGGTACCTCCGTTCACACATGGAGAGCTACCACATGGATCTGAACATGCAGGTACAAACATGTAAAGGTTACACGAACGCATTAGGAGAGGGGCTAATGTGTGTTAACTTATATGCTATTTGTCTGTTCTTTTAGGCTCACTAGCAAATTAGCACCAAATATTGATAATTAGAGTCCGTTTTAACTGACAGCAAGTGCCAACTGTGGTAACGGGGGAACCCATCCTACCTAACTGGATGCACTCCGCTTGGTTTTCAGTCCAGGTGTAGTCGGTTTGACAAAACCACTCTGTAGACCCTTGAAACTCATAGCCGTCAGGACAGCCGAGGATGACCCCCTGACCCGGAAGATAAACAGGCTGGTACGGATCCACGGTGACAATATCCGATGCATGTTGGGTAAGTTCGCATCCTAAAACTGTCCAATAAAAAACCAGGTGTGACAATTTCATTTTCATCATTGTGTCTAGTGTAAAGAATAAGGCTCGACGTTGGTCGGATACAGACTCTGCATAATTGTGTATACAGAGTGACTTTGTGCGTTCCAGGGCGTTTTCCCCCCACTGATTACAAGAGTGTTACCATAGTAACCATAAACTTAAACATAATAAAGCACAACCAGTTTTTAGATCCGTCAGCTTTATATTTTTAATAAAATTATATAAAATTGTACCCTGCGGTCTCCATACTATTGTTATCCATACGCAATTTATCGCTGCGGGAGGTCGAGGTTCTTCGGCTGTGTGTATAACATTGTGTAAACTTGTGACGTCAAAAGCGACGTCTTGGTCTTAGACCATTTTTGTGACGTCAGAGCCAAAAAATGCGTTAACCAGTTAGCAACAATATGGGTGGCTGACACTCGTACATACAAAATGTTCATAATGTATTGGTCGGATACAGACTCTGCATCATTGTGTATATTACAGAGTGACTTTGTGCTTTCCAGGACGTTTTTCCCCCACTGAGTACAATTTAACACTGAATGCATTTCGCTAATACAACAATTTGCCCTACCTCAAAATATCTAAATAGTACAACAGCTCTTATAAAAAAAATGTTGCTGTTTGTTTTGTGTTCTTTTTTCTTAGGGACGAAATGGTAGATTTGTTATAGGTCTATCAGTTACATAAATTGTTGTATATTTTGAGATACTCAATGCCACCCTTACAGTGTTTGTAACCAAAGGAGATTTTTATAATAAAGACAATCTGCAAAAACTACCAACGATGGATACTAACACAAATAACTTACCAAGATGGCAAGTGTTTCCTCCGTAACCAGGAGCACATTGGCAAGCCGAGGAAGTACATGTACCTCCATTCCTACAGGGAGAGCTGTCACAAAAATCTGAAAGCGGACAAACAGTAAGGAGATGGGTTGAATACATTGGTTATTCGCGTCAGCTTTCTGATAAATAAAGTAGGCCTATATACAACTATTTCACACCACATAATGGTATATAACGAGTAACGAATGATAATTATAGTTGTCCAATATTTAATACTAATTCACATCACTTAAGTGTTGTATAAATGAGTAATGAATAATAATGATTTATGCCCAGCTTACTGAATTGGCATACGTGACCACTGTAGCCGAGAGCACATTGGCAAGTAAAGCTAGTGGTCCAGGAAGTACAGGTTCCTCCGTTCATACAGGGAGTGTTGTCACAAAAATCTGGACAAGGACAAAACATTTCATTACATTTGTAAAAATACCATTATCACCATGAGCAGGAGTATCCTAAAGTGACGTTAAGGGAGGCTTCGTTGCACCGGATTCTACGAGCGACAGTCACGTCAAAGAAAACTGAATTGATAAACTAAAACACCTCATGCGAAAAAAATTTGTTTGAATGACTAAAAGGCCTTTTACATTTTGTGTTGAAAACCAGACACCTTGTTGTAGCCACAAGCTGTTGACATGATAAGCAGACACACGATAAACAGACGGTTCCGCCTATGAAAGGGTTTTATCTTGGTAGGTCTGCTCTTGATCTATGGTATTTGACACGTGATATTTTTATGGTAAGTACATGGGTGCAAAAAAGTTTTCGGCCCCTGAAAAAAAGAAAAAATCTGGGACCTGACCCCCCCCCCCCCCTCTTAGATATGTGGAATGGTTCAGATGAGGCTATCACTGAATTTCACTCCCCCAGGTCATTGAACTTTGGAGGTATGGCTTAATTAATGATTGTGTGGTACAGTCTAATACCCATTTCCCTCATTTAAGGGTTAATTAATTAATGCGGCAACGCCCTCTACTTTACTGTAATGCTGGAAATGGGAATTAGATGGTACCACACCATCAAAGAGATATTGAACACGTTTTCTGTGCATTTCTGGTGATGTTTTACATTTACTGCTTTTCGTGCCCAGCTATTTTCTAAGATTATTGTTAAATTAATTGTTTAATTAATTTTGTTTTAATTGATTATGTATATGTAATACAGGGAAATACAATAATAACATAATATACCAAATGGTAGACTTTTCCTTCTTATACAGCAATCCTTCACCGATCTTGAACTCTTGGTGGCAGCAGATACCGCCATTATTGCGGTGGTACCTGGGTGGTACTGCGCTGCCTAGCGACGGGTTTAAGCGATTTGCAAAGTGAAAGTCCAATAACCCGCGACTGATCAAATGATCGCCGTGTAGCCCAAACCTTATACCAGTCGCTAGGCAGCGCAGTACCACCCAGGTACACCGCAGTAATGGAGGCATATCTGCTGCCACCAAGAGTTCAAGATCGGTGAAGGATTGCTGTATAGGCGTGGTAAATTTTAAAGTTATTTAATGGCATCAGAACGCATAGTAATCCCGTCGGCCTTTCCAAGCTGGTATAGTTTCGTTATTTAGTTAATACAAATTCCTCTTTCGAAAAAAAAAATCTTAGAAATATTTTTGAATTCTGTCTGCTTGTGTTTATATTTTCCGTAAAAGTATACCTTGTATGTATTTTAAAGAACCCTACACTCTAAAAACTTTCGGGTCAGAAACTACCCGGATCTGGGCTCCGTGGGCCTGACCCAATTCTGCGTCAATAGACTGTGCAAGTCTCGCGCGCATTCGAACTTCCGGGACCATAGTGGTCCCAACCATATGGAGTTTTACGTGGGCGAGATTTTGTTTCGTCAATTATTTTAGTTTAACGTAGGTTATGACCTAGAAAATTATACATGTTGTTGGGAATGTAATACTAAGTGATAACAAAATGTGAAAGTAAAACCAATTCAAAAATATAACGAAGAAAACCCAAGAATTAAACTTGACCTCAGCTTCCGGTTATTGCAAACAATTAAGAATTTTGTGCTAGCCTCCGATCATAAAACTTATGTAAAAGCTTGTTTGGATGCGCGGTTTTAATCGCCAGATGCTATAATTGCAAAGCGAACCCTTTTTATTGCAGTAAATGGTTGTTGAAGCGTCAGCATCCTCTAATTTGCGATACGGGTCAATTTAAAACCCGTTTGACCATCACGAATCCGCGTTAGGGGTTTCTAAAAAGTTAACATCAAATAAGCATCCTTGTCCCAGAGTTTTAATTTCTTTAAAAAAAAAAATTAACACACTGTTGTGTATTTTTTTCAAAAGCTAAAACTGTTCATAAAATTGTAATGATTTATTTTTGTTGTTCAGATTTTGTCATGAGATATAAATTAAAACAAAGATTTAATTTCAGAAATAAAAATGTTCTTTGTGTGACGTGTTTTCTCGTTCGGATACGCGCGAGGCTTGCACAGTCTATAGACCCGGAATTTGTGTCAAAATGACCCAGAAATTGGTCAAACTGACGCAGAATCCAACTTGTGCCCTTGAGCAGGGAAATTAACCACAACTGTTTCGTACAAAGTTGGGAAGGTAGTGCATTCTGCTCTACCAGCCAGGCTCCTATGTGGTTGATATACATGCCTACATCCTTACATACTCTGAAGGGGGTAACACTATTTCAGCCCAAGGAGTAAGTGGCAACGTGCCCCTGGTGAGAGCTGATTTTATGTCGATAGCCCTAACCCTGGAGTAGCTGTCCGGCCTTGTGATGTAAGGCAATAATTATTTCATTAACAAACAATATATATACATATTAAAGCTAGTAAAACACCAACCTTCGTATATGTGAATTCCCCCGGCTTTTTGGAACACTGCCGGACCGTAATTGTGCGCCCCTGCACCACTCTTAGACGCTCGGAGAAGCGTATCAGAACCCCAGTCGGACCAATAGAGGTTGTCGTTGTATAAGACTAAATCAAATGGTTGAAATCGGCCAGAATGGGGAGCTAAGTTTGTCACAACTTCCCGAAGGTGGCTGGAGAGGTCAATTCGCTCAATTGTTTCCAATGTTCTGTCGCACCAGTACAATTGGTTTTCTAAAATAAATAAATAAATGAATAAGTATATTATTAATTTGTTTAATTCCCATAATACATTCACACATATAAATTCAACTCAATTTTTTTTCACTACAACGTAAAAGAAAATGTATAAAAATTACTTAACTTTACTCATGCCTACCTGTCGAACAAAATAGTGACGAGCTTGTCGGGCGTAAAAGGAGCTTTAACAGAAATGCGAGTAAGGTTCTTTTTATTATTATTAACTCGCGATATTATTGTTCCTCAAACCCAGCTGAAAAGAGGAGGGGATAGAATTGTCTATCCCCTGTTCCTCAAACCAATCAGAAAAGAGGAGGGGATAGAATTGTCTATCCCTTGTTCCTCAAACCCAGCCGAAATGAGGAGGGGATAACATTTTCCATCCCATGTTCCTCAAACATAGCCGAAAAGTGGACAGGATATATTTTGTTATCCTTTGCTGCTCAAACCAAGCGAAAAAGAGGAGGGGATAGATTTTGTTTATCCCTTGGACCTCAAACATGACGAAATGTGCGTTATATTGCTTACAAATAACTGGGATTTATCCATTTATAAATTGTTAGCTTAGAAAAATTAGATTGATTTGTAAAATCTGAAGCATGTTTTTCACAATTGTGAGGAAAAAATTGTAAAAGAAAAATTTGTTGCTTTAAAATCCTGTTTCGATTACAATTTTCGGACTATAATGACAATTTTAAGCTGTAAATTTGAAAAATAACCATAGGTGGAAAAAGCGCAGTTAAAATAATATGAACCTGTTAGATCCAGACGTCAATCAGAACGTTGAGGGGGTGGGGTGGGGGGGGGGGGGCTGTCACAATGTGCCGTCACAATGTGCCCCAACAATGTGCCCCAACCATATTTTGGCAGTATAACTTGCTAACGCTGCTTCCAATCACCACCAAATATTCTGACGTTTCTCAATTTTTATATAGGGTCATATCGTGAAAAAGGAGCGGTTTTTTCGTGGTTGTTTGAGGACATTTGGGGACAAAATACATTCACTACAACCTGTTGATGATGTTTACCTTGATGATCTACAGCCAGACCACTTGGAAACACCATGTGTTCTTGAACAATGGTTTGTTTGTTAGCTCCATCAAGATTTGCTCTCTCTATTTCCCCATTATTCGCAGAGTCTGCCCAGTAGATATGCCTAAAAGAAGGGGAAAAAACAAAAAACACAACAAGAAGTTGTTTGTGTTTCTAGAAAACATGGCTTTTCAAATGTTCATTATTTTTTTTCAAGAAAGTTTAAACAAGCACATTTGATCAACATGTCAATAGAGGGCGAATTAGGAGTATTGACTACGTGTAGTGATCAAATGCCAAACAGAGCACTAACTACTGTTGGTGGGCTTTGACTTTGGACCTGTGGTACTGTAGTGTGAACTGTATTGTGGTGGCATGAATATAGATAATTATCAACAGCGTGGGTTACAGACATCTAAAATATACTTTGAATTGCTGTTATTCTGACGCTAGAGGGCGCTCGGGCAATTAATGGCGACCTGGGTATCTCCTTATTTATTATTAAAATTAGACCCTCGTCGGAATAATGTTTTAAAGAAGGAAACATAGTAAAACAAAAATAGCAATTTTAAATTATATACTTCCGGTTTCAACCAGAAGGAGAGGTCACCTAAATTAAAGACATATAAATAATAGTGGCTTCGTATATAGCGCTCATATCCGTCACCCAGTGACGCTCAAGGCGCTTCAACAGTCAATATTTTCCTGCAAGGTATGTGGAGCTACTTTTTATGAGACCTATTCCTTTACATAGCACCATGTAATGGTTTACAAGGTGCTGTGGCGCAATATGCAGCCAATCAAACCAGGAACACCGGGGCGAACCCCTTCTCTTTTCGATAAGTGCACTGTTTTTTTTTTTACGTGCATTACACAACACACGGGACCAACGGCTTTACGTCCCATCCGAAGGACGAAGCAATAATGGTTAAGTGTCTTGCTTAAGGACACAAGTGTCACGACCCTCGAACCCACACTCTGCTGATCAGAAACATCATATCTTGAGTCTGGTGCTCTTATCCGCACGGCCACGGGTTTTCGGGGATATGTCAAAAACGCGACCTTTTGAAATTTTCACAGGTTATTGTTCTTGTATATATCTACATTTACAAAGGTTTAAAACAATCGAACGGTTCCAAATAACTAAAGGTATACTTTGCCTTTAACTCTATCAATTCCTGCAAAAAGCGTTGATTTTACACCTGATTTTCAATGATTGAAAAAAGGAGAGGATAAAACCTTGTAAATTCAATACAAATGACGCCATCTTGTTAGCTAATCTTTTTGGTTCAAGATCGGTACAAATCCTACTTATTAGTTCAAGTCCGCTAAAAGTTGTATACAGTGTACTTCCGGAAATAGAAGGTCACTTGAAATCATTTCAAACCAGATTTCCCAAATAAAAGATCTCGTGTGTTAGACGTGCCACAAAACTAATGACAAACCAGTAAAACAACCTATTACCCTGTCCAAAGATCCAAGATCTTAACTTACCCATACTCTCGAAAGACAATAATGCCCCTTGGGCGGACGATGTCCTCAACAATAACTTCCTTTCTCCTTGAGCCATCCATGGGGATCCGGGCAATGTGACCCACTTCGTCTGTCCAATACACCATCCTTGCTACAATGTCTAGCGCCAGTCCGGCTGGAACTGTTTGGATAAAAAAATACAAACAAACAAACACTCAACAACAAAAAAGAAAACATGTGGAAAATAGGAAAATATTGTGCATAATATTGGTAAGAGTAAAATATATATACGTTCACAGATTTGCACACAATGACATGTTTTAAAGATATCATCGAGAGAAACCCCCTTTGAAATATTTTGGATTGAAATGCAATAGTTTATGACAAAATGAGTAATAAAACAATTGGTTTTGATCTTGCATGTCCAAAACACAATTTTGAAAACCGTCAAAACATTAGGATATTTTTTACTCGTGACTTCATAATGAACAATTGAGCTTTATTTTTCACAGGTTTGTACATGTTTGGTAACATCCAATGGGCACCCGTACCCCCATTGAATGTGTTAACCCAAACCTAAGCATGTGGCCACTTTGTGATTTTTACTTTGTTCGGTATGTGGCAGGGGGTACTCCCCAAATGTTTCCATACCCTTTTCCTCTTAGACAGATTAGTAATAATACAAATATTAATAATAATAATAATAATAAAAAATATCAAACGAACAAACAAACACGAAAAAATACCCTAAAAATCAAACACCCTTACAAACAAAGAAACAAGAAAACAACTCTAAAGAATTCCTGAAGATACAATAGGGGGACGGGACACACACGAAACTACAATGTTGTGATTAAGCAATTCAAGTTGGAAATACCAAAGTAGTTTTAGGGGCATTTCGCGTTCAGTGGTTATTATTTAACAGCCTTTACGGCAAATAAATCACTCCCACGCTTGAATTGACAGGTTTAATGTGTAATTTGTGTAGTGTCGTGTTAACTATTCAAGGCCATAAACATACCAAATGTAAAACCTGATAAATATGGAAAATGTCGCCTTAAAGTGACAGTGCAGACTTGCTGTTTCCCCAGATCACATTACTATTCCTCGGTCTTAGTGGTAAACAATGCCGTCATTGTTTTGTTTTGACCTTGATCGCATTTAATTTGACTTGAAATTAGCGATAACTGTCCAAAGTTGCTGTGTAGTTTTCTTCATGGCTCTGCTTACCGTAAGCAAAAAATCGGCGCTTACAGAAGCAGAGAATTCCGCGCTTACGCGTATTTCACGGGTTAGCATGGAATATTTGCTTGTGCGCTCGCGTAGTCCCCGTTAGCATTCTTCGCTTACACAGCTAGCGCAGAAATTCGGCGGTTGCTCGGCAAGCGGAGAATTGTGATCGCAAGGGCAGAATTCGGTAGTAAGTAGAGCCATGAAATTGGGCCCTGGTCGCTTTATGGCTGGGACTCCGAACGGGCCTAAATGTGTAAATAATTATGCGGAAGTTTTAATTAAAGTCAAAGTTTGCACTTAATGGGTCAAAGTCGTGAATGTTAATAACAACATTTGCTACGTTTGGCTTTTAAGTCTTTAAAGAAAAAAAAAAGTATAAGTGCAGAATACTATTTTTTTTTAAATGATATAAAATTCAAACATGACTTACTATGGAGTTCAATAATAAGGGTCACTTGGTCACTGCCATCAAGATGAGCTTTAGAGATTTTTGGAGATGGTAGGCCGACATCGGTCCAGTAAACCATCTCCCCAACCGGGTCATAATCCACAGCCACTGGGCGGATGAGACCATCGAGTGGTAGCGGAGCTAGATCGGCCAGACCTTGCAAGATGCTTCCCTTGTAAATTGTCCCATTGTCGAGGTCCGCAACCAGCACAAAAGCATCTAGTAATTTTCATTTCAGATATTGTTTTCTTTTTGTTTATTATTATTTATTTATTTATTTATTTATTATCATATTGTTGTACTTAATATTTCTGTATGTTCAATCCATGCAAACCATTTCGATATGTTAAACATTCGTTTTCAAAATGAACAGTAAAAACCCCAAAAACAATCTGAGCTTCAATTTTCCTATACAATTGAGTTGGTCCGAACATCCACATACATCACAAGTTTTATTTACAAACAACACCAGAGGAGCAAATTTCATGTAAACCACAAGGGTGTTAATTGGAGATTCACAATATATTGTGCAACATAGAGCTATATCCAAAACAGAGCAAATGTTTAGTAGAATAATATTAGCAAAGAAACAAAAATGCCATTCCTCGAACACAGTTTACCACATCGCATATTATGTTACACACTAAATTAGGACACATTATTACCTGCATCAACCAATCTGATATCATTGGAAAGAAAGCACATCATTAGGACCAAGAATGGCATTCCTTTGGTGTATTCCATGACGAGGTTCACCTATAAGGCTAAACAAATCATAATTTATTTGGTAACAATTTTAAACACACATAAAAGTTGCCTAAAAACGTGGGTACCCAATGGAACAAAGGTCCCCACAACGTTTTTTTCTTTGTTAAACTGGGTCCCCACAACGTGATTCTTTAGAAAAGGGAATAATAGAACAGTAGGAAGTCCCCACAACGGTGTTTGCAAAAGTATGTGTGATCACTTGGCTGCCACTACCCGGCTTGTATCATACACTTTGGTGTGACCCCTTGTTAATTAAACAGCAATTAAAACATGTATGGCTTCTGACTGGCACCCCATACAAAGATAGGGCTAGATAGCTCAGTTGGTGGAGCGCCGGCACAATAATCCGGAGGGCGTTGGTTCAAATCCCGCTCTAGTAATTTTGCCTCTGTCCAACCCCAAATTGTAATAATTTTTTCTAGACCAGAGGCACCGTAAACCTTTGCATTTTTAAAGTGGGGCTCCAAGGTCGAGTTCGGCTTAAACATTTTTCAGCAGCCCATATGGGAATGCACTGAGTATATTTTGAAGGGTTTTACTCGGACCAAATTGAGGACTTTACTTCAATAATGATGAACTGTGGTTCTACACAGACTCAATGGATCAGTTGAAATGTAAGCTTCGTTCGCTAGAATTCATGTTTAGACGGTAAAACGATGGAACAGTAGAGGGCTTTGTCACACAAGGCAAACGTTAGAGGCAATTCAGAAACAAATAACGGCACTGAAAGCTTTTGTCTTGTTAAATAAAAATCAGTCTTCAGTTGACATGAATTTTCCTCAAGGTTTGTTAGGATTTCATAATTTCGGCAATATCTCAAAAAGGCACAATTTTCACAAATTAGTTTGTTGTATATATCTACATTTATATAGGATTAAAATAATCGAACGGTTCCAAAAACCAAAGGTATAAAATTGCCTTTAAAACACACGTGTCACATTGATAATTGTCAAAGACCAGTATCTACATGTACACTTGATGTGACCCAAATACATGATGAAAGTTTAGTCTCAGTCGGTTCTTGGATTATGGAGAACAAAGTTTGGGAAATAACTTAAATGTTTTCATTGCTTTCAAACTTTTGGACTTGCAAGTGCAAAACTAATTAATAGTTATTAGTTATTTCTCAAAAAAATTGTTGCATTTCAAGCAAAAATATTTCAAGGAAGTTTCCCACCATAACAAACTTTATACCACGTCATTGTGTGGAAATCTGTGAACAATTATATATTTCACCCTTACCAATGTTATGCACACATTTGGGCTGACAGTGTGCGATGACGACAATATAAAATGTTAATAATTGAATCATGGCACATATCTTTAAGGGTATGGGCCAAACACAAGGCACCACGTTTCCTGGTCCCAATTTCATAGAGCTGCTACTTCAGCATAAACTGTTGCCCCACAATTTTCTGCCGAATAAAACAGAAAACGAGGCAAAGACGGTGTGGTGTGTGAGACATATTAATTTGGCTGGTAACCTTTTCTGGTATGCAAGATCTTTTTTCCTTGGCTACTTTTGATTTTTAACTTAGGCTGCTCTTTTAAATTGGGCCATGGTGCAAATTGACATTAAAGTGAAAACCTGACCGTTTTCACTGCTAATTTCTTTGTTTAACGTACAATTTAACTTTGTCAGAATTAATATAAGAAAAGAAATGTGATAATTACCGAGTTTTGCGCCGTTGATCTCAAAATCTATCAAACTTATTTTGCGTATACACTGACCTGGCACTGAAAGTAGTTTAGGTAGGCTGGTTGGTAGGAATGGTTGTGTTCAAGTTGAGTTACTCTCAAATAATAAAAGGTTTCTCGTCCTCACTCTTAATGTGTGCGAATTACCATTTCGAAATCATACGCGAAAACCAGGGACTTTCCATTTAGCCTATACTCTATTGTGCCCGCCAAATTTAGAAACTGGCTAATCCTGGTATTATCAGATGTTAACCCACACTTGTGACGTCATGCTAATGTTCCAGCGCTCCATTATTTCGCACGAATGGCGCGATGGGTAGGCCTACATTTCACCCATTGTGCAAACGGGTCGAAATCATAGAACAATTTTCTTATAACTAAATTCAATTCAATTCAATCAAACATTTATTTCCATACTCACAAAAAGAAAATACAAAATCATGTGGACAAATTTAAAGTAGTACAATGCAAACAAAAAGTAAACACGACGACCAATGAAAATGCTACTGCAAAAAATTAAACAATCTAGGCTGTGAGTAAGGAGGCTGTTCAAATAAGCCGATGCTTGTGGGGAACAGCCCTTTACATGATACAAAAACAAGAAACAAAAACAAAGCAAAATCAACGGACAGAAGAGAATGCAAAATGAACCGGTAAGGAGCTATCTATGCAGATAAGCCCAATAAATATTGACAGCAAATTAGGACCAGCTATAATAAGCATAAACAAAAGTGAAGCTGAAGACGAGCGGTGGACTCGGGAGAGAAAGCTACGTTACATAATGCGCGAGTAGGGCTCTTTTGAACGAGGCTTTAAAATGACCAACAGAAGGCTGTTTTTGTATTTGTTCGTCAATGGCGTTCCACAGACGAGGGCCATAGAACCGTTTTCGACAACGGTTAGAGCTACGCATTTTTTTACAAAATGGTCGTAAGTCTCTCGGGCCATTCCTACCCACGAATGACGAGCACCTCGGGTATTATCCTTTACAGAGAGGGAGTTCAGTGAAGGAACACAAAAGGAATTGTGGTGTCCTCACACTGGAATCCTTTGTATTTTTGTGTCCAAACTTTTTTTTCGTTTCTATGGAGAGTGTTAATTTAGTGGAACGAAGGAAAGTCGTCCTATTGATAGCATGCAATACATTGATACATGTATGTATGTACGTATGTGTGCATGTGTAGAGGTACGGGAAGGAAGCCAGCCCTCTAATTAAAAACAAACAAGCACGATTCACTACAAATAATACTACAGCAAAATACGATGGCGAACAAAATATTAAAGAATCTCCAGCTCTTGATTTGATTTTAATCCTCCAATCAATTGCACACAATACTTATAGCACAACACAGTCACTTATGGTAACTCAATATTTGAATGGACTCTAAAACTTGACATGTACTTGAAACTCAACATTGAGACGGCGCTTATGTCGTCATGATGACGTCATCAGGTGTTAAGTTACAAGGGTTTTTAAACAATTTTGAAATCTTTGAAAAACCGTATCGAATCAATAATAATATACATTCTTGCGGAGTTAAACAAAGGTAATGCAGGTCTATTCATTGTTCATTGTGTGCATGACATTAAATGACCATTATTTTCCGGTCGAAACTGAAAATGTCTTGTAATTCAGAAGTGGCGAAATGTGGGGCTAGTCTTGATTGGTGACGCCTTTTATTGTATGAGTAACCGGTAGAGGGTGCAAAATCGACTGGCTCAGAGGTTGGTGCAGATGGACTTGGCAAGTCAACGAATCTGGATCAAGAGCCAGATGTTTGTGTGATGCATAATTATAATATTCTCCAGTGACTCGTGTTGCGTTATCGGCGATAACGTTAACACAATGAACGATCACTAATCAATACTACGTAGGGGCCTGATCTGGGTCAGTATGACCCGGCATTTGTGTCAAAGTGAGCCAGAAATGGGTCAAACTGACACATAATCTTAGTTGAAAATCCATATTTTAACTAGTTCCTGGATCACCTTCTGATACAGGCCCCCAACCTTGAATTCGGGTCAATTCTGACCCGGTAGTTTTAATAGTGTGTGTATAATCATAGGCCGACAATTACTGCTTTGGGACTTTAAAAAAACCAAAACAAAACATTTAAACTGCGATAATGTGTTACCAGAGTTCTTCACTGGTTGGTAGTTTCATTTTATTGCAAAAAGCAGGCACATGTATAATGCATAAGTATAACAATTTGTTGCTGTGCAAAAATATGCAGGGAAACAGTTGCAAAGTGATGTCTGACGTAGTAATTTCGCTCATAACCCTTTTCTTGTAAGCACAAGTATTTTGTGCTTACTTTATTCTTATGCTTAGGCAGCTCAATAATGAAACTTGACCATGGCATAAACAAAATCTGCAGAAAAAAATAAAAATTACTGAATAGATTTCCAGCCAAAATGCATATTGGCGTTAGTTTGCTTTAAATGTGTTAATGGTCCTAATTTATATTTCCTGTATTTGGAAATTGTATGGGTTTTTTAAGGGGTCCCCGATTCGAGCTTTATACCCAACATGGTACCAGCAGCCATTGTTGAACAAACAGCCAAAACCAGACAGTCATGTCACGGGACGATAAAAGGGAAAGTCCCTTCTACACACCACAAAATGTGGGTTTAGAAACGGCATTATTTGCTCGCAGTATGGAAAATATTGTCAATAATACATTTTGTTTGCTTTGAAAATCACTCAACTATAAAAGCCATTGATTTCAACCTACCTAAAATAGGCTATTATATATTTGTCCATTGCATGATTACACCAAGAAACTGTACAGTCAGTGTAGGCCCTATGCGCTTCATCAGTTGGATGTAAATTTGGATGTCGACAGAGAGTCAAACTTGGTAAATATCACCCTTTTTTCGTGTACATGTATTGTGTTTTTACCCTGAATACGACATGTAGGCCTGCTGCGTTTGTCACCGTTTTCACGCCAGAGACAATTTAGCCCCATCAATAGAAGCCATTCACTTCAGCCTACCTGAAGTAGGCTATATATTATATAGTTACTATATATGTCCATTACGTGACTACACCAAGGAACTGTACAGTCAGTGTATGTCCTATGCGCTTCAGTTGGAATTTGGATGTCAACAGAGAGTCAAACTTGGTAAATATCACCCTTTTTAAGCTGTTCCCAGCAAGCGCAGCTTGGCTGGGAACAGCTATTGTTTTCATTAAAGTTTGTTTTTCTATTTATTATTATTATTATTATTATTATTTGTTTTTCTTCTCGCCAATTCTTTCTCCACGCCTAAATGCAAACTTCCTAACATTGCATTAACTTCATATGTCTATCATGTTAAGACCTTGATTAGACCTAGTGCATATTACAATGACGTCATCGGGTGTCAAATTACACGGCATTTAAGTTGAAAAAATGAACTTTTGCTAATCGCTGTATCTCATTGAATGTTACGGCTATGATGTTCATAATTGGGCATCTGATAGATTGAGACTGGGGCAACATTTGAAAAGTTAACGCCAAAATCGTATGACCTTTACGTCCGGTCATACCGGAAGGTCAAAGTTTGCCCTTTTTCATTCTTTTGAAAAAAATGCATTTCTGGGGCCAAATCTCAACTTCTGTGCATTGGATTAACTTCAAATCTGCACCATGTTAAGACTCTGATGAGGCCTTGTTCATATTACAAAAACGTCATCATGACCACATCAAGCATCACATGACGTCATCTTAAATTAATTCCAAGTAAACACAAATTGCATTTTCTCGTAACTTACTTTGGGATAGTGTACAACTTATTTGTTTGCAATGTCGAAGTGTTCCTTTCGCAATAGCAGATGAAAATTTCATAGCATATTTCCTTCCCTATTAACTCGACCCTATGTAAAATCGGTCACCCGTGACCGAAAAAATAAATAAAATATGAAATCTAAAAATGGCCACAACTTTTTTCCAAAACCTCGTGGTAGGTAACTAGATAGAAATGTAGATTTATGTGTCGGCTTTATAGTGGTGTATAATGTTAACCAGTTTACGAGAAGTAAACCAGTCATTTTAACAAAATAGCCTGAGCAAATGTTGCAAAATTGACCAAAAAAGGTCGAGTTATTGTAATGTTTCCATTTGAACGTTTATTGCAGTTGGTTACTCCTTGGACTTTTGTGATCAATTCAGTTGATCTGCTTTAAAATAAAATAAAAGTTACGGCGGACTATGCTCTAGTGAGTGTTTAAACATTTTAGACAATACAACTAAAAATTGTTTTGCCTCAGGTAGCCTCATCATGGAACATTCAAAGATTTGGATCCTGGTGTGCCTTCTTGCCACGCAGGTCAGATGGGTTGATGCAGGTAGGCTTCAATGTTTGTATTTAACATGTAACATAATGCTTAATATGCGAATATCTTCGAGTGGTGGTGACTTTTTTCAAAATAATAATATAAAAACTGTCATCTCTGTGGAAAAACTCTTGGAGGCGCTCTATATTGTTATCCCTGGAGTTACTTAAATCATTGTTTTACAAACTTTTTGCTCCGGGTATTGTTTGTAAATTATCGTTAACTATCGAACATGAAGTTACGGTTTGGTATAACTTAGTGCAGATGAATATCCCGTACATGGATTTCAAGCTCGAGTGTTGAAAGGCATACAATTAATAAATGATTTTGATGGATTCGTAATTTCTAGGGATGATCGTACTCTGCCATTTACTGGCAAGCAGTTCAAGGCAGTCACTAGGTAGAAAACACCCAGCTTTAAAGGCACTGGACACTTTTGGTAATTACTCAAAATAATTGTTAGCATAAAAACTTACTTGGTAACGAGCAATGGAGAGCTGTTGATAGTATGAAACATTGTGAGAAACGACTCCCTCTGAAGTAACATAGTTTTTGAGAAAGAGGTAATTTCTCACTCAAATAATAAAAAAATATTCTTGCTGAAGCCTTTTATTATGCATCTGAAAGCACACAAAGTAATGCAACAAGGGTATTTTTTCTTTCATTATTCTCTTGCAAATTCGATGACCAATTGAACCCAAATGTTCACAGGTTTGTTATTTTATGCATATGTTGGGATACACCAAGTGCGAATACTGGTCTTCGACAATTACCAAACGTGTCCAGTGCCTTTAATGTTCAACTTTCACACATCTGTTTGTTTTTCATTTATTTATTGCTCTTGCATCAAGATACTGTTACACAAATATCTGTCGTGTGTCTGAATTTTTCATTTGGAATGCATCAGATTTTGTTACTTCCTCATTGCATTTAGAATTTTCCCCTTATGACAAATACCTATTTTATGACATGATGTAAAATGATAACAATGAGGGGGAATGAGCATTGTAAATGTTTGGCCCAGTGTACAATCATTTTCAATCAAAAGATTTATTTTTAGTTCATAACGAATAACGTGTAATTTTGATGAGATGTAAATACAAATTATTAGATGCCTACATGCTGGTTGCGGACAATGTCAATGGGACAATTTACAAGGGAAGCATCTTGCAAGGTCTGGCCGATCTAGCTCCGCTACCACTCAATGGTCTCAACCGCCCAGTGGCCGTGGATTATGACCCGGTTGAGGAAATGGTTTACTGGACTGATGCCGGGAAACCATCTCCAAAAATCTCCAAAGCTCGTCTTGATGGCAGTGGCCAAACGACGCTCATTTATGAACTCCACGGTAGGTATTTTTTGTTGTTGTAAATTTTGGACATTGTTGGAAAATGTGTACCATTTATAGGCTTATCTATCTGTACCAGGTTTTAATTTTTTATTTTTTTTAAATATATATATTATTTTATTTATTTATTAATTTATTAATTTATTAATTTATTAATTTATTATTATATTTTGGGGGGGGGGGGGGGGGGGGGGATTTTTTGGGGGGCGGGGGGGGGGGGGGGTGAACACTGCAAAAGTTTTCTTATTACATTTTGCGACCTTGGACCTAAAACGAAAACACTGCAGCGGTGAACTTAATAATGACATACATATAAGTTTCATGAACATTGGCCGTTGCAAAAAAAAAATAATAATAACTGTAAATGTGTGGTCGGACCTGGCCAAAGACGTAAAGATTGACGTCAGCGTCAAGATTTGGAGCTAAATAACATGCTGGGCAATAATTGCAACTTTTAAGACATCGAAGTTAAAGGTGAAGTGGGGAAATGGCAAGTCTGGAATGTCTCTTTAAGGCCACCGTATTTTCCTGTTTATTTAGCGGCTCATCTTGGCAGCCCCCCCCCCCCCCCCCCCCAACAAAAATCACATAGTAAACCTTGCTGAACGTGGTTGTGTTATTTAACAGCATTATAAAAACCTATTGAAGTACACCAACCCCTTTATGTAGGCCTATGTTTGGGAATTTCCAACTTCTTCACAATTTGGGGCTGCTTGGGTCGGGGTCTCTCAGCGAATCACACTCGGAATGAATTAAGGCAGGACAGTTTGTCCTCGCGTTGGTCATATTATAACCTTGACGGTCATAACAGCACGGGTTGTTTTTCAGTTTGACCATTAATACGGTCGCCAATCGAAACATTAGAGACATTGTTATTTGAATTAAGTAGGTCTTTTGTAAGTGAATGGGTTCGGCAGCGTCAGACCGCAGAAATAACATATTTTCCAGATTGAATCTTGTATACATTTTCACTTCTTTCACATTGTATAGTTTAACATTGGTCAGATTGCGGAAATTACCTCTTTTCCACGTATATCTTATGGCTCTTTAACATTATAGTTTAATTAACATTGCTTTTTCCATATAATTTAATGTTTATAAAAAAGGTCGTTTATCGGTTGCAATGGTCGCCTAATTCGGACATGCCCGAATACTACTATTAAACACACCAATCATCCTATTGGACTTTATGTACGAGAATGAATCCACTGGATGCCAAATTCATATAGATACTTCAATAATGGCGATTTTAATGTTGTGTTTTGTTTTTTTGACCGTCTCTCAAACAGCGCCACTCGGTTTGGCATTAGATGTTACATCAAGGATGGTGTATTG
Source organism: Leptasterias polaris (assembly GCA_037783415.1). NCBI lineage: Eukaryota > Metazoa > Echinodermata > Asteroidea > Forcipulatida > Asteriidae > Leptasterias > Leptasterias polaris. The sequence goes on from JAZGTN010000038.1 coordinate 1,006,231, forward strand.
GACAGACGAAACCCTGGGTCACGTTGCACGGATCCCTATGGACGGCTCACGGAGTAAAGAAGTTATTGTTGAGAACATCATCCGGCCAAGGGGCATTATAACTGACCAATACAACGGGTAAGTATAATACGCACTTGATGGGAATGTTATTGTCTTTGATGTGAATGGTTGTTCATTTGGCTCCAGTACCGTAGTGTCCTGTGGCAAGTCTCTACCAAACGAGATCTGTTTAAGGACATTCAGGTCCTCGATTGAAAAATTATATTTTGTTGTGCTCTAAGAACATTTTATAGTGGGCTGAGTTATTAGTGTTTAATTTGTTTCAATGTTGCATAGTACTTGGTTCTTTCACATGGTTCTTTCATGCGTGCTATATAAGAAGCCGTTATTATTATTATGTTACTATCAAAAAATCTCCAAACTATCCGTGAATATAAACCACTCAAAAAGCCTGAACTTTCTCAGATGCAACAACGAGATCAAACAAGAGGACACTGATGTAAAGAACACAGAATCATAGTGATTTGATGATGAAACTATCAACCATTTCAAACACCGATTGGGTTTAACAAACGTACAATGATTAAGTTAAACAAGTGTACATTTAGAACAGTCCTTATAAAAATCAAGTATTATCTAGGCTGAAAGGCTGAAAGAACATAAAGCCCATGGCCGCAGAGGGGAATATGACAAATCTGCAATTGTGAAACATTCCACAGATCTAGACCATGTCGTAGATTGGGATCAGGCTCACATCATAGCTCCTGAGAGACATTGGTATACACGTCGCATCAGGGAAGCTATTGAAATTCACAAGCACAACACTGTGCCACAAGATATCGGTTATTTCATTAGTAGTATTTGGCATACTATCCTACCACCCTACTCCACTGGCATCCCACAGTCTACTGACACGCCCCACTACACAGGGCTTTCCCCCAGCCAACCACAGTTCTCCTTTGAGAAGAACCAATCAGAGCATTGACTGACTCTACACTGAAACCTCTGAACCCCTATAAATTGACAAACATGTATTACACTCTTCAGTCTCCTGACGATGACTAAGGCAAGCTAGTCGAAACGTTGAGACATATTAAGACATCACTCCGCGGCAGTGTACTTTTTTGAACATTACTCATGCAATGATATAGGGAAGCTGTGTACAAAGTATAGGCCTATTATCCACACACAAAAAGAGCAAGGTCACTTTTGTACTTTTCGAACAGTTGTTTTCGAACAGTTGTTTTTCATCAATTGTGTTTTTAAATCTGTTAAGTGTTTTAATTTGACCTGTTAATCCCAAAACAAGCACAACATTCCGAACTGTCGAACATTATGTTCCTTTGACTTTCGTCATTGTCTTTATGCTTTGTGTTGTAAAATAACTTTAATGAACTCTCTTAAATTCGCTTTCTAGGCACATCTACTGGGCCGATTCGGGAAACAATGGAACCATAGAGAGAGCAAATCTTGACGGAACTGACAGAACCGTCATTGTCGAAGATGATATGCTGTTTCCAAGTGGTCTGGCTATAGATCATCGAGGTTAATAAGATAAAAACTAAAATTAAGGGTTTTTCTTAAATCCAAGGCCTTGTAATGAATTTCGGTAATCATACGGTATATTATTATAGGTTTTCTCGGTCAAATGAGCAGCCGATTTAATTTTCGTGCGTTCGAATTAAAGCTTTTTTGCCTCTCCAGTTTTTACTGCGTTTCAAATTCAGAATTCGGGCATTCAATTTCGTTTTGAGGCATTCAAATTCCTTTAGCACTGTGTTCAATTTAGCATTGTCATTCTTTTTCGTGACACACAATCATCATTTAATTTAGCAAAGCTGGTTCGACTGGACATTTTTACTGATTTTTTTTTCAAATTTCGTAAAGAGGCAATCAATTTCGCTAAATGAGAATTCAAATTAAAAGAAATACGAATAAACAGATAAACTGTATTAGGCAACTGTTTCGTATCTTCATTTTAATTCAGACAAACATTATTTTCGTTATTTATGTTTCCAGTAAATTTTACATGGGACCCGTTAGGTTTTTTCTTCTTCTTGTTTTCTGCTTTATTCTTTTCTTTACTTTTTTGGGGGGGGGATTTTATTGGACTGACCGAGACCTAATTTTGTATTGTGTTTGAATGGGGTGTTTTTATGTTTTTACTGCTTTCTCATTGTTGATGTTGTTTCTTCCTCAACCATCAATCTGTTGGCAAACTCAAGGTAGTCTTGCTCGTTTCCCTCGAATGCATCAATCAACCCTTCTCGATCTACCTTGGATACATCGGCAAAGTGCATCGGCAAATTAGTGACTCAAGTGCCAATAAGTGAACCGTATTTATGCCCTTAACATTCGAAAGGAAACAAAAGTTTAACAAATTACAGAAATGACTGCCCAAAAAAGAATTTGAATGACTAAACACACGCCTCAAAAAGCTCCTGCGAATTTGAATGCTGCTTTGATGAATCGTAAAATTGAATGATTATTTTGTTAAATCGAATGACGCAACAGTACATTTGACTAGTCAAAAAAGGAAATCGAATGACCCTTTTTAGCAGCATTCGATTTCGCGTGAAATAGAATGGCGTGGTAGTTAAATTGGCTGCTCATTTGCCGGTATCGGGCTTGAGACAAATGGAAATAGCTTTTACTGACCCGGGTTTATTAAGATTTCCCTAGCTACTGTAGAAAACAGTCATGCAGGGTGGTACAGGAAAAGGACAAAAAGGGTTAAACGAACGGCAGGGTGAATGCATAATAATCTTCTAAACAATCGGTACAGCTGTAGTAGTTTGCGGTGAAAACGTTGGTACTATATCTTTCAAATGTCATTATGATTTTTTTTATATTATCATTTATTCGGCATACTTTACAGGAAAATAAAACAAAACTGTGTGTACTTGTGTTTGATTTGTTTATTAACAAATTTGTTTATATAGTGATGTGTGTACCTGGGTGTCGCACTGCTGTTGCCCCTGTTGTCGTATGTGATTGTCTGTTTAGCCTGAACGCGTTTGTTTGTTTTTTTATTTTATTTTTTTTAGTGGGCGGGGTACTTGTTGACAATTTTTGTGGAAGGACGGCCTTGTAGAGGTGCTGGTCACCTGTTCCTCCTTGCCACTCACTGGCTCGGTTTTTATACAATTTTAAATATTTGTACCTATTTTTATATTCTCAGTCATAGTTTTATTTTTAGGATTATATCTATTCATTCCTTTTAGTGTTTTGCCAGTGTGAAGTGTAATAAAATAAATAAAAAAATAACATAATATATTTGCTTTATTGTTTTATAGAAAACAAATTGTTCTGGTGTGACACCGAGTTGGAAACAATTGAGCAAAGCGACCTCTTCGGCAACATCCGGACAGTTGTGTTAGACCTTTCTCCCATTAATGGCACATTCTACCCGTTTGATTTGTCCATGTTTAACGATTACTTGTATTGGACCGATGGGGGAAGTCGCACTGTTCTTCGCGTATCAAAGAGAGGCGTAGGGGCGCAACATTACGGTCCAGCAATATTCCAACGAGCCGGGGGAATTCACATATACGAAGGTTTGTATTATTATGTTACTTACTTTACCAAAAAGGTGAATAATAGCCAAATTACAGAATACAGTTCTCGAAAACAGTTTCAAAAATAGTACTTGAAATGAATTTTTTTATTATTTAGTTTTAATGCTGTTGACGGTCACGCTTTGTAAACAACCCAATCATTGAAGATGAGTTGATTACTGAGAGCCTATGTGGAGACGCTGGTGGCAGCAGAGTGTGTGTGCAGGCAGAGCTGTTTATTAAGAGAGTTGTGACAAATTGCGATTATAGACCTTTCCTTTGCAACGTCACAGCCCGAGTTTTTGCCAACCCAGGTTGAAAAAGTATGGAAAGCCATAACTGCAAATCAAAAACAGATTGCCACAGTTTGTAGCAGTTTTTTTACACAAATATTCAAAAATAGTGTTGAATTTGTTGGAAACAAATCAACCAATCATGGAAGGTATTTCCGTTCATGAATCTTTACAGAAAATGTTGAATTTGGTCACAACATTTTTTAACACGATTGAATGTTTTGCTAACATTCGGCCGTCCATGCCAACCGGCGCACTTTGTTTATCAACAATGGAAAGGTTTATAAGCCATTTTGTATCCAAAAAGCATTGACGAATACACAGGGTGCCAGACTAGTCTGCTCTTTTGGTTGTGCTGGATTTGGACACTCAGAAAATGGCGTCCAGCAACCACGTGACCGAAGAAAACTGGTCCCTGTTTGTCGCAACTCTCTCAATACACAGCTCTTTGTGCAGGGTGCACCCACAACATACACTCTAACAACTCTTAGGTTAAAATTGACCCGGATTTAGGGGTCCGTACTGGGTCAGGCTGACCCTTAAAGTGGTAAAAAAAAAACTCCGTCCGTTCCGCCTATTTTGTGGTCATTTTGACACAGATCCTGGGTGAGCCTGATCAGAAAACAGTCAGGTCCCCTGGGACCCGGAATCCGGGTAATTTTTTATGTTATATATTTTTTGTTTTTTGGGGGGAGACGACGAACCTACTTGACGGTCAAATTGAGCAAGGTTCAACCTTTAGGGTGGTTGAAGCACTTGTCTCTAAACAACTATGTCATTCGAGGAGGGAGCAAACTAAACAAGTTTCCTTTAACTGTTAGGCATCATTTGTCACTTTGTGTTAAGACTGCCCATGCATGCTAGTAAATATGGATATTGTTACAAAATGAAGTTCACATTCTTACTTATTTGTACTTGTGCAGATTTTTGTGACAGCACGGAGGAACCTGTTCTTCCTTGACGGTTGGCTTTACTTGCCAATGTACTCTTGGCTTCGGAGGTGACGTTTGTCAGTTTGGTAAGAAGGGCATATGTCAACCATTGACTTCTTACATGCTTGGTAAATCTATACCATTCCCAATAGGGGGCAGAGGGTACCCCTCCCCCAATGTTCCCAGACTTTAGCACACCATCTCCCCCTTATACAGAAGTAACCCCCCCCCTAAATTCATCGGAGATTCCAATCACACAAAAAGACACAATGGGGGTACCACCATGCCCCATATCGAGCACCAAATGGATGAGTCTTTGAGATTGAATGCCAATGTGTTTGGTAACACTTTCTATATCTCTCCCTTGAGTTTGGTGGTTCTGAAAAAAATAATAAAACAAAGAAAATTGGAGTGTCGAACAATTTCGATCAGTATAATATTGTTTTCATGAAAAATACTAGAAAGCAGAATGCACCATAGAAGAAACCGAGAATAAGAAAGTCAACGTGTTTAATAAACAATATTATCCCATTAGTGACACTCTGTGAAATCTAAATAAGCCTGAGTACCTAGACAAGCACAAATTTTAAATATATTAATTTTGAAAAGATAAACATTTGTTCTGTTGACAGAACCGTTGCTTCTAAAAATTGTATTTTCTTTTCAAACAATATTGTCTGCATTCAGCACGACATCAAATCGATCAGAGAAAATTGCAGGAGAACAAAAATTGATAAGTTAATTTTTGAGTTTTTCCGTAATGGTTCCCCAAGACAATAAACTTACCTAGCCTAACTTCATCAACGAGTTGACCCTCTTATGGTACAAGAAAAGGCACTGAGTAAGTAATTAAAATGTTATAAGTAAGCTGCGCGAATGACCAGTTTAATCTATGTTTTTCCACTCCAGCTTTTTGCGACAGCTATCCCTGTAGGAATGGCGGTTCATGCACTTCCTCGGCTTGCCAATGTGCTCCTGGTTACGGAGGTAACCTTTGCCATCTTGGTAAGCTAATTGTTCCAGTATCCATCGTTGGTAGTTTTTGCTGATTGTCTTTATTATAAAATCTCCTTTGTTTACAAAAACATACTACCATTGTAAGGGCGGCCTCCCGTGTCACAAAATTATATATTTATAACATCACATCACACATAAACAGGTAGAGACAAGAAGCAGTCAAGATTCTGTTACACTTATATACCTGTTTATGTGTCTTGTGTTGTGTTGTCATTAAGCCTTTGAGAAAGGCCTTGCTAGGGTCAAAACTTAGCGGAGTGCATCCTTATAATGTATAACTGAAACGTATCCTCTGCAATCGCCGTAGTCATTACGATTTTCTGTAGGGTGCTTTTAAAACTCGTTTATTGTTTATTTGATTGTTTTTATCAGTTCTGGATTTCTGTGAAAGCTCTCCATGTATGAACGGAGGTACGTGCACTTCCCTGACGAACGACTTCACTTGTCAATGTGCTCCTGGCTACGAAGGAAACCTGTGTGATCTTGGTAAGCTTACACCATCACTAAACTATTCATACACAATATGAGTCCAGTGTGTAGTGCGCCTAACAGCAGCCTGCACCATTCTCTCCTCAGTCTTTTGCTACTTTCCGGAGATACAGTCTGATTTACTGGATAACCTTTATATACTAGTCTAATATGGATGTCTTCCTGATCCTACTAGACAAATTTTGAGGCATTTTGCTTACTTGTGGATACGTTCTGTAAGCATTGACTTTTTCAAGTTTCAGCTCATAATTGGAACACAGGAGGCCATATTCCCTGTACAGTCATTGCATTGCCTATTGATATTCGTTCAAGCATGGTACTGGATTGACACCATTGGAACTTAACAATGATGGCAACTTGGAAGATTAAATTCCCTGCACTGATTCTTTTGTGCTGCTCTGTCACCTTCAATGGGGACTGCTTGAATGGACCAGGACCCATTCTAGTCAAGAAAGGGTCTACCAAAGACTGCACCAGTGTATACATCGGGAGAAGAGTCTTGTATTACACCAATGGTACAAGCAGTTTCCGCATAGAACTAATACAACATGGCGACATCCATCCTAATCCAGGCCCTGTGCAGCAGAGTTCTTCAACTGACAATCTTGAGCATAAAGACCCACCATCTGTTCTGACACTGCATAGTTCATCGAAAATAAAAGTTAGATACGACATAACTGAATTATTAAAACTGCGGCCCTTTTTGGCCACTTTAGTGGATGTGAGGTTGTGGAAAACGCTAAAGTCACTCGGAATATCTTCAAAGCGTACCACTCATAGGGGAGTTAAAGGAGGATGCCGAATTCAAAAGCGAAGCAGAATCAACCAGGCACCATTTTACCAGAGTGTAAGAAATGTGGAGGATCAGCTAGAAGAGTCGCATCTTTCTCATTTTGCACTTTGGAACGCAAGATCTATTAAGAACAAGTCTCATATGATCTCTGATTTGGTAGTTTCCCACCATGTAGATATTCTGGCTATAACGGAAACTTGGCTCACTGGTGATGCCCGTGACAATCGTTCTTTGGCAGATTTGAGTATGTCCCTGCCTTCTCATCAATTTCTTCATTCACCTCGAACTGACAGATCTGGGGGCGGCATTGGTGTTTGTCTCCATAAGAACTTTAGCGTACGAGAAGAGAAGCGCGAAACTCAAGAATCCTTTGAGTACCTGAACATTCTCCTCTGTGGTAAGGAACAGAAGCCACTTCGTCTAGTGATCGTGTACCGGCCACAGAGGAGAAAAGATGGAAGAGCTACAGCTCCAATATTCTTCCAAGAGTTTTCCATTCTTCTTGAAAGATTGATGACAGAACCGAATTGTCTTGTTATAGCAGGCGATTTTAATTTTCATTTTGATGATCAGAATGATCACAATGCATCTATGTTTTTGGACATGATTGCATCGGCAAATCTTAAGCAGCTTGTAAACTTTCCAACTCATGTGAAAGGACACACACTTGATTTGATTCTGACTCGGGCTTCAGATGACATAATCTCTCAGATGTCATGCACTAGTTATTTACCATCTGATCATGCTGCCATTATCTGTAAACTCTCAATTAGCAAACCAGAACCTCTGAAAACTAAAATCCAGTTTCGGAAGTTGAAGGACATTGATATTGATTCGTTCCGCAGAGACATCCTGCAGTCTGAATTACAAACCTGTCTCTCAGGTGATGTGGATGGACAATCACATCTCGACCGCGATCACTGTGGTTCAACGAAGAATGTCATGAGGCCAAACAAAACCTCAGAAGGTTAGAAAGACGCTGGCGAAGTTCGAGGCTGGAAATTGATCATCAAATATTTGTTCATGAAGCTGCAAAGTATCATAAAACTTTACTGCGGGCCAGGAAGGAATACTATTCACTGGAACTGGATGACTGTGGCCCTCGGGAGTTTTTTCTTAAAGTTGATAGACTGTGTCGGGCCACATCTTCTAAAACGTTACCTAGAGATGATAATTCAAGTCCATCCTTAGCTGACCGCTTTTGTACTTTCTTTTCAAATAAAACTGACAATATAGTAACCTCCCTTCGTGAAACCTCGTATCGAGAGTTGACTGAGATCGTGTTTCCGACAACTGATCATAGATTTGAGAACTTTCGTGTTGTCACCCAAAGTCAAGTTCAGGGAGTACTGTCTGGTTCTAAGTCAACCACTTGTGGACTAGACCCTTTTCCAAGTGATCTTCTGAAGAAGTGTGCTGCAGAGCTGACTCCAATTATCACCAGAGTCGTGAATTTATGCTTGACCAGTGGACATTTTCCAGAAACATTAAAATATGCGCACATCACTCCTCTGTTAAAATCAAACAAGCTTGATCCAGAGGACTTGAACAGTTACCGACCTATCGCTCACTTGAAGTTCCTTGGAAAATTGCTTGAACGGCTTTTGGTCTCTCAGCTTCAGGAATATCTAACGACTAATAACTTGTTTGCCAGTGCTCAATCTGCGTACAGACCAAATCATAGCTGTGAAACTGCTATCGTTAGAGTCGTTAATGACATTTTGTTGGCTCTTGATAGCGGTAATGAAGCCATTTTGCTGCTTCTTGACTATTCAGGTGCATTTGACACGATCAGCCAGCCAATATTATTATCACGTTTGGAAGAAAGATATGGGATAAGGGGAAATGCACTGAAACTTCTTACTTTAAAAACAGAAGTCATTGCGTAGTTATTGGTAGCTCTAAATCTTATACTTATTCATCCACCCATGGGGTCCCTCAGGGGTCCGTTATAGGTCCTTTGGCATTCACTTTGTATTCAGCAGTGGCTGCTTTGTATTCAGCAGTTATTGCAGTGGCTGATTCTGCTAGAAATCTAGGTGTCAAACTTGATAATCATCTTACAATGCATGCTCATGTAAATGATACCTGTAGAGCTGCTTCATTTGCACTCCATAAAATTGGGACAATACGACCTTTCTTAAACAAGAAATCAACAGAAAGACTCGTCCATGCACATGTAATGTCACGCATTGATTTTTGTAATAGCATTTTGTATGGACTTCCCGATGTACAAATTAACAAGCTTCAGAGAATCCAAAACTCAGCTGCTAGATTGGTGACACGTGCTCAAAAGCGTGACCACATTTCTCCTATTTTGCATGATTTACATTGGCTTCCGATAAAATACCGTATTCAGTATAAAATACTTTCATTAACTTTCTTATGTTTGCAAGGTTTGGGCCCTACTTATCTCCAAGACATCATCCAAAAATATCATCCAGTTCGTAATCTTCGCTCAAAATTCAAGTCTCTCTTAGTATGTCCCTCGAATTTCACTAAATTTTATGGGGCCAGAGCTTTTGCAGTAGCAGCAGCAGAATTATGGAATAGTCTTCCTGACAACATAAAACAAGTGCAAACAGTGAATTCTTTTAAGACGAAGCTAAAAACACATTTATTTTTGCAATAGCCTCCAGTATGTCTTACTGTGTCAACTAGTTTTTTCATTCATGTACTTACTTGTCTTTTTTGTCTTACTTTAATTTCTCTTCTATTTTTCATCTCAAAGCGCATAGAGACTTCCCTGTGAATGTGATATGCGCTATACAAGAATGGTTCATTATTATTATTATTAATAGCCCTTTAATGCAGGAGCGCATACTTGGGTGCACTCAGTCGTTGAACTGAGAAATAAGTTGCATCCTCTTATGATGATCACTCTGCTGCCGCTTTTTCCCATGTTGTATCGTAAACTTGGATGTGATCATTGCACGTCAGTTACATGTTGTATGGCTTCTGACTTGGCAATGATATTGACAATAGCTAGGTAGACCGCCAACATCGGTGCTAGAAAGCTCAGTCCGTAGAGTGCTGGCACGTTAATCCGAATGTCACAGGTTCGAGTCCCTATCCAGTAAATATTCCCTAGTCAGTTTCCCTCGTGGTTTATTATTTAAAAACAAATATAACAAATAGTTTAAGCCGTGTTTTGGTATTTTTTCCAACAGCAAAGCGAGGATGTTCACGTCCAACGCCATCAAATCATATGACTGTGTCTGAGACGGAGTCATTCTTCCAACCAGGAGAGGAGATGCTGTTTACCTGTGATAACGGTTATGTGATCGAAGGATCGAATGATCATTCAATGCGGCGTGTGTGCAGTGAGGATGGATCATGGTCCGCTGGTGACACCCAGTGTGTAATCGACAACGAAGGCAAGTTGAAAACACGAGACAAGAGTAAAATCTTCTTTTTTAGTAATGAAAAATAAAGAATTTAAGGATGAACAATGAAGACGTTAACACTGAGTCAAATAAAACAAACATTAACAAATATAATAGTTGACAGATAAAAACAGACATTAAGTTTTAAAAGGGAAAGAGGACAAATAATAACATGAAGGAGTTAAACGTTGAAACTAAACTTTATGTTTTTGATAAATCTTCTTTTTTTCCATTGGTCTGCATCTTACTAATTTAATGTTTGTATATTACAAAGCACCTAGGGATAATTTCTGAACCACGGAATGATAAATTAATGCATACAATTTAATGAAACGGCGACAAACTATACTCATGGAACGTGAATGAGAAAAGAAATTCGACAAACATGTTGGGAAAGTATGAGAAAGTGAAATAGCAAAATGGCAAAGAGGACAACATTGAAAATTGGGGTTTGATAATCATCCACAAAAAATTTAATTGTAAACAAAACTAGTGTTAAATTTTAGGGGGCACAAGGGGTGCACAATTTTGTTCTGGGGGTTTAGTGGCCAATTACAACTGAAGTTTCCAGTTGTGTTTCTTTAAAAAGGGGCCCTTGTCAGCGCTCTTATTTTTCTAATTACTATTTTGTATACGATAATCTTGCGTAACGGCCAAAACAAATGCATTGTCTCTGTGTTTTTACTTTACAGCAAGATAGTTTTAACAAAATTGAAATTATCGGATTGAAGCTTATAAAATGTTTTACTTTGTAATTGTTAAATCTCAAAAGTCAAGATTTCAAGGGGGGGTTCGAATTGCGCCGTGCCGTGCCCAGTTTTGGACTCATCGTGTAAAACCCGCACCATTCGGTCAGGCAGTTGTAACTTTTCTCTTTATGAATAGTCATCTTTTTTCTTCATGTCTTTTAGAGGCTGACAATTCATACGCCCTCATCATTGGTGGCCCGGTAGGTGCAGTAGCGTTGATTGTTGTCGTGCTGCTCGTCGTCCTCATCGTCATTAAGAGGTTTGTATTAAAGAGCTACTTGAACGAAGACGGCAACAATAGATTTTTGCCGAAAGTCAATGTTTTCAATCGATAAGGAAAGTGAGTTCGCATGAGATTAAACAAATTTTCATTGTGAAAAATACACTAATTCTGAATACCCTTCTCCGGTGCTTTTAAGAAAGATTCGCGAAAAGCCCTGTAACGTCAACAGTAATGCTACATCGTGTGTGGGAGTTCCGTTTTGTATGGCCGCTTTGTTGCCGTATTGAGGTATAACAATTGGCAAACTCCCACACATGACGTCAAAGTATTGTCATTTTGACGCACGCCGTCAACGGCAGAAGTGTTTCAAGTTTTTCTAAACCTTGAAGTTGGGGCCGCTTCCCAGGTTGTATCGTAAATTTGGGTGTGAGCCCTGGCTATACGGCAGTTAACGGTTGTATGGCTTCTGACTGGCACCCCGAAAAAAAGATAATGACTAATAGTGAGACCGGCAACATAGGGCTGGATAGCTCAATTGGTAGAGCGCCGGCACGTTATCCGGAGGTCGGTGGTTCATGTCCCGCTCCAGTCAATTTTTCTTTGTTCAAACCCAAACGATTTGAGATATACGCGGTAAGTTTCCCTTGTGGCTTCTTACTTAACAGTTTTAATTAAAGAAACACATAAATACATCAACATATCATGACAAGTTATCAGCCAAGGTTGACCAAGGGATCAATAATCAGAGTTCAGTAAATGGTAGGCCTGGCTTACTTGGAAGCTCTACACCATGCCCGATATGGGGCAAAGGGTATCCCCCAATCTGACTTTAACACACTGGTACAGAAGTACCACCATGTCCAAAATCGACCTCCTACATAAGAAAATCGTACATATATGGGATTTGAGGCATTGCATGGTGAGGTACCAATGTATATTTGGTTTGCGGTAACACCATGTGTATATCTACTTGCTAGGTAGATTTTGTTCTTTGAGAACTTGTCTTGCTATTTCTACTGCCGCGATTATTCGGAATTCGGGAGACTTCTCAGTTCTGAAAAGAACTGTCCTGCTTATTAACTACTACCTGGGTGGGAGGTAGGAAATCGGCCGGGACTACTACTTTCGCTATGTGGATCGAGGGAACTTCTCGTTATTAACTACACTGCCTCTTATTACTATTTTTGTTATTTTTGTATAAATATTTTGTTTTTTATAGGAAGAAAACAAGAAGAACCGAAGAGAGGGTGATTCAAATGCCAGACATGCAGACAATCTACCAAGGGGGGCAAACTAACACCCGATACCAGGCCGATACCCCTCCACCGTACAATCAAGGTATTCAGCATGTCTATCAAGATGTCCTCTTTGCTGACCTGAACGAAGGGGCTCAATACCAAGGGACCAACTATTTGAATGCGAACATGACTAATAAAGAGAAAATGTAAATTGTATCTTGTTTCTGAACAAGCTTACAAATTGTCACTGTTTCAAAGAAAAGTGACTAGTTTTTCTCGGCCCTCCATTTGTCCGACTTTTTTATTTTGCTTTTTCTTGAAGCATTCACCTTTGCGTGTCCTTGTGTGGCGGGTGACTTCCATGAAATAAAATAAAAACAATAATATTTGTTTTTCTTTGTTTTTAATCGTATTAAGTAAACAATGATGTTTATCTTGAAGCATTCACCTTTGTGTGTCCTTGTGGCGGGTGACTTCCATGAAAAAAAATATATATATAATAATTTTTTGTTCTTTGTTTTTAATCGTATTAAAGGCACCTGGCAGTGGTATTTTGTCAAAATAAAGGTTTGTGTCATTAATATAATATACATTTTTATGAGTGGAATGTGAATAAACAATTAACTAAGGTTAAACAATTGTATTTTTATTTTAATTACAAATTAACAAATAGGCCCCCCTTTACATGGCGCTGTTCGTGACGTCATCGAGACAGGAGAAAATGTGTAGTCTGGCCCCGTACATTACGTCTGGGTACCTGATCAGTATGATGCGTTTTCGTATTCGGACGTCACCACCAAATGCAATCCTAGGACAGTGTACAGTCGACTAATACGAGACGCCAGTTTATACGAGGTTTTTCACCGGTCCCGAACTGTCCCATGCGCGTTTCTATGTCTTAAAAACGGAAGATACGAGCATGGTCATAACAAGAACACGGGTAATACGAGGTATTGTTTTTCCTACTTTGCCAAACTATTTATCGGATCGGCGTGCCGCGGCGTCGTGGCATACAGCTCAAGTCGATCCGAACACCAGAAACATTTCGCTGGTAACCTAAGCTTCACTGCAACTTCCCTTGCACACTACTAACCAACGAAAAAATCCCCGGTATCCAAGCACGACGGGGTATCCAAGTGTTCGCTGCATAGCGCTGAAAACGACGTCGGACCGGACCACTTTGCCCTCGTTAGCCTGACTTTCGATGCCCGTAACTGCCTATATTTGGGATCTGCAGGAAAAAAATGCTGGCTGACCCCATCTTTAGTCGTTTTGCTGCATCCAGCAGCAATTTTTGCCGGAAAAATGCAAGAAAAATCCCCTTTTTGGATAACCAAACGAAACGTACAATCTCACTACTTGCACGTGTATATACAACGTAAATGCAGGCAAGTTCAAGGGGGTCGGTGTTCGATCGAGGCGAAGTCTTCCTCGATTGACGTCACAAAAAGGGATGGGTGGAGTCGCCCCCAAACAAATTTTTCTATTTTTTTTACATATAAATACTGACAAACAATTACTCAAAAAATTGTTTTATTGTTAATAAACATATACTCTTATATAAAAAAATAAAAAAAATCTATTTCCAGGTGACTTTAAGTAAACAAGGATGTGTATCTTGAAGCATTCACCTTTGTGTGTCCTTGTGGCGGGTGACTTCCATGAAATAAAATAAAAATTATAATATATTTTTTTCTTTGTTTTTAATCGTATTAAGTAAACAAGGATGTGCGTGAATTTATAAATTTATTATAGCAGAGTAAAAAATTACTTTATTTTAATGCAGATATAATTCAATGTAGGCCTATATTAATACTATTCAAACGTTAAACGATTACACTTTCAAACTCGGGTCAGAATTGACCCGCATTCCAGGTCAATATGGGACCTGACCCATCCGGGTCAGGTTGACCCCAAAAAGTGGTTCAAATCGGAATTCAACTCAGATTCTGCATCACTTTGACCCATGTCTGGGTCATTCTGACACCGAATCCGAGTTACACTGACCCTGAAAATGGGTCAGGCCCCACGGGACCTATATACGGGTCAAGTCTGAGCTGGAGGTTTTTAGAATGTGCAACTCAATTCTAACTTTCTTTGTTAACACGGAATTGTTCTCAAATAACATTTTTCGAAAAAAATGAAAAAATGAAGAAAAAAAAAATACTAAAAACAAAACACGCAGTTGAGCAATTAGTGCATCCGAACCAATTTGTGGAATCTGGTTTACAATAGACTTAAATAACAGAATAACAATTAGATTTAAAGAAATGTATTACATTTTATATCAAAAGTTAGCAGTCTGGCTTAAATATGCATATGTTTTTGCAAGCGTGTACTGGAGTTTGCCGACAAATCATGTGCTGCTTTTGCTATTATTTTTTTATACGGATAGCTTGCCATTTTTTAATCAAGATTATATCCTTATGAAAAAAAGAAAAAGAAACTGAAATAGTTTTCCTTCAAAATTAAATTGTGTCAAATTTATACATTATGTGAAATTTTGGATGTTTTTCGTTACAGCGTTATGGTCAAAATTTGAAATGTTTCACATGAAAGTACATGTGAACTTATTCATGCATATTCATTTATTGTATTCCCTTTTTTCAATATTCATCAACCAGGGCCATGGATTTCTTTGTCGACATGTAAAATAACTAACTATTTTGTTTAACAATACAGAGTAGCTGAGCAATAGGTTCCACCCTTTCTTTGTGTGACACATACCTGGGGGATTTATCCTTTTGTATTCCAATTACAGTGCTCACCCAACAGATTCTAGTCTTTGTATGAATGTTCCCTCAGGTTGTTATGAATGAAGTAAGGTGTGGCATAACAATGGTTGTTTCGCATGAAAAGGGATTGTTGCGAGGTATAAGAGTGATTTTTGGGTGTGCCCGTGTAGTGCATTTTGAGCATGGTCGTGATGACATGAGTGAGAGGCAGATAGAGAGATTGTTTGATCTCCAGAGCCGCCAGCGTAGATATTTCTAGGCTGCCACTTTTGCTGTACCAGAAGCAGATTATGACAGACTGCTTGTAGGCAATTGTGTTGAGCAGGCGAATAGCGGTTTGGTCGACAATCCAGGATTTGAAACGGCAAGAGAAACCGTAAGTTTATCTGTGATTTATTATCCAGTTGTATGAACTGTTTAAGACTGCGTCGAAGAGACGACCTTGGGCACTGCAGAGGAGTGGGCAAGGCCGAACCCCGAGCCTTTAAATCACTATCAATGATACAACTTTAATTGAGCACCGCTGGATTGACCAATGTCAGGGTGAACTATATATAAATAGATATTTAAGGCTTTCCACACGCTTGTAACCAGTAGTTGAAGTACCGGATTTGGTTTTGCGTACTTGTGCAACCATATCAACGAGTGTGATCAAACTTCGTGTAATACACTCTATTATGAGTTTGGCTATACTTGTAGATGTGTGATCGAGAGATTTGATAATAATATAAATACTATCCAGAATTAATTGCTTGTTGGTGTTATCGTATGTGACACTGAAGTATCCATGGCATACAATTATTCTTTTGTGATCTAGTGTGATCAACTCACTCCTATAAGTTTATTGTGGTTAATTTTAATACCAAAAGGAGGTTTTACTTTTAGAAAACTAACTAAAAATCCTCGAAGAGTTTATTGTACTTAAGTAATTCCCATATATAAGTTCCACTCCAAATTGGTATATATATTTGGGACTAATTTAATCATATTCATTCTGGCAAGAAGTTGTGAAAGAAGCCGACTGGTGAATTAAATTGTATATAATTCTTGTAAATATTACATTAGTTGTAATTATTTTGTGTTTTGAGATCTAATCTTTATTATCTTTCCGGTCGCAGTACAAACTGTAGTAGGGAAAACTGTGACAGTGGCATCTTCGATGACTTCGCAACAAAGGGACCTTTTTCACCTGGTGCTTTGGCTTGCGGCTGCAGGCTTACCATAACTACCACGAGAGCGCTGTTTGTACTTTTAAGGATACAGCTGTGTTGAATTTTCGAAAGTAGGGAGTCGATAAATCAAACATCTTTGATGTACGTATAATTCGGGTCAATTCTGACTTTGGGACTTAAAAAAAACAAAAAACAAGAGAAACATTTAAACTGCGATAATGTGTTGACAAAATCTGCAGAAAAAAACTAAAATTACTGAATAGATTTCCAGCCAAAATGCATATTGGCGTTAGTTTGCTTTAAATGTGTTAATGGTCCTAATTTATATTTCCTGTATTTGGAAATTGTATGGGTTTTTTAAGGGGTCCCCGATTCGAGCTTTATACCCAACATGGTACCAGCAGCCATTGTTGAACAAACAGCCAAAACCAGACAGTCATGTCACGGGACGATAAAAGGGAAAGTCCCTTCTATTATACACCACAGAAAGTTGGTTTAGAAACGTCACTATACGCACACAAAATGGATAATATTGTCAATAATACATTTTCTTTTGCTTTGAAAATCACTCAACTATAAAAGCCATTGATTTCAACCTACCTAAAATAGGCTATTATATATTGTCCATTGCATGATTACACCAAGAAACTGTACAGTCACTGTAGGCCCTATGCGCTTCAGTTGGATATAAATTTGGATGTCGACAGAGAGTCAAACTTGGTAAATATCACCCTTTTTTTCGTATACATGTGTTTTTACCCTGAATACGACATGTAGGCCTGCTACATTCGTCACCGTTTTCACGCCAGAGACAATTTAGCCCCAGCAGCTAAACGTTCATGTTTAGAAGAACATTGCGTTTGATCGAAGTTAAAAACTATTTTTGAAATCGTTGTTTCGAAAAAAACTGTTTGCCAATTAATACTCAGTTTGTTACCAACAATTAAAATAGCGACCATGAAAAGTTTAATGAATGAGTAATTAAGTGTTTAATACAATTGAAGCACCGCGTCGTGTACCAAACCAATGTTAAACAACGTTTAGCCCTGTCCTTGCTCTATGGTTTAGCTGTTCTAAATGCGTCTAGTATATTGTGTTTTCGTGAAAACGCACCACGCAGAGTACTCGGAACCTTGCCAGTGGCCAGCGCCGTGAACTTCAATGTAAACAATTGCAAAAACATAAATGGGCTGTTTGTGAAACCCCACAAAGATAAATATGTTGATATTGTCGTAGCTCTAATAAGTGTAATTATACAACTTTAAGCTTGTATTTTTTGAAACTTGTAAAAAAGAAAATGATATCGATAGTAACATCCAAAATGTATAAATACACCGATTTGCCAAAATGTGTTATTTTGTAAGAATTGGCCGTTCGTGAAGACGAAGGTAAGACAATCCTTAGGCACCCTTTCAAAACTATTTCATGATAAATTGCGGAGACTTTTCCAAAGTGGATTTTCCAACCCTCCCCAAGCAGTCTATTTATATTGTGGATAGTTTGAGAGGAAAGTGTTGCAACAAGACCAGTAATTCATTACGTCATGCGCTTGCGCACTTGTCGCACTACACATTTTTGTTGCTACTTCCGGCTACTTGCAAGGCTTTACCTTAAGGGCCATTAGAAGCAAATGAATTATTAATTTAAAGTAAATACAAATTGCATTTTCTCGTAACTTACTTTGGGATAGTGTGCCACTTATTTGTTTGTAATGTCGAAGTGTTCTTTACCCAATAATAAATGAAAAAATCATAGCATAATTCCAGTTAGTTGCCCAATGGACTTCTGGAACTGTTTCAGCAGATCTGCTTTAAAATAAAATAAAAATTACGGCGGACTATGCTCTAGTGAGTGTTTAAACATTTTAGACATAACAACTACATGTTTTGCCTCAGGTAGCCTCATCATGGAACATTCAAAGATTTGGATCCTGGTGTGCCTTTTTGTCACGCGGGTCAGATGGGTTGATGCAGGTAGGCTTCAATGTAATGCATAAATGCGAATACCTTCGAGTGGTGGCGACTTTTTTCAAAATATATCAAAACAGTTCTCTCTGTGGGAAAACTCTTGGAGGCGCACTGTATTGCTATCTCTGGAGTTATTTAAATCATATGCATTGTTTTACATACTTTTTGCTCCGGGTAATGTTTGTAAATTATCGTTAACTATCGAACATGAAGTTACGGTTTTGGTATAACTTAGTGCAGATGAATATCCAGTACATGGTTTTCAAGCTCGAGTGTTGAAATGCATACAATTAATCAATGATTTTGATGGATTCGTAATTAGGGCCGTTTCATACTTTGCCAAGCAGTTCAAGGCAATCACAAGGTAGAAAACGCACCAAGCTGTAATTTTAAACTTTCACACATTTGTTTTATTTTTTGGGGCTGCGGCATTAAGATACTGTTACAAAAATATATCTTGTGTATCGGAAGTTTTAATTTAGAATGAAGCAGATTGTGTTACCTCCTCATTGCCTATATATATAAAATGACTTGATATCAAATAATAACAATCGGGTGGAATGAGCATTGAAAATGTTTGGCGCAATGTCCAATCATTTTCAATTAAATGTTATGTTAGTTCATCGAAGTAACATGTAGGCCTAATTTTAATGAGACAATGGGACAATTTACAAGGGAAGCATCTTGCAAGGTTTGACCGATCTAGCTCCGCTACCACTCGATGGTCTCATCCAGCCAGTAGTTATTTGCACTGGGTGAGTTCATTCACCTTGAACAAATACCTTGTTTGAGAACAATCATCAATCATCCTTATCCAGGGCAGCTTGTAGCTGTCGGGAAGCCTGTGGAGTAATTGCAGAATGCCCCGCCACTAGCTCTGAGGTACCCTTTTTTTGCCGGGGCTACAGGTGAAGATTCTTTTGTGGGCGGGGATTGGAATATGTAAAAAGGGGTTGCAATGAAAGCGATCATGAACGCATGCTGCACTAATGGTGCAGTTAAATATGGACGTGTACTTTAGTATAGGGGAGGGTTCAAAAATGTTTAAGTCCAAAGGGTGTACCGGTTTATGGCTACAGCGGCTACAAGAACGAGGCTCCATTGAAGCATGTAATAAAATATGTAGCTGTAGCCGGCTACAACAAGGGAATTTGAGTGGCAGGGTATTCTGCAATTGTGCCAATCTGTGAGATTTGTTTGACAGGTGGAGGTTGTACTAAAACACGATCAGGTCTGTGTGCCGTGTGTATTCTAGGTCATGGGTTTGTGAGCTAGAAGGCGGGGCTTCACTGTAATCCTGCTGGTCATCAACCCATTCATAAAAAACAGGTTGAGGGGATATAGACCACTTTTAGGAATACCCATCTCTAGCCCCTCTGAGTGGTTTTAGGCTTGATAATAATGTGAAACAAGCTTCAAAACCCGGGTGTAATACGATTTCCAAGACTGCATGAAAAATTAGTAGGGCTGCCGCAGAATGATAAGTATGACGTCACATGCATTAGAGAGAGTGGTCATTTTGACACGGATCCTGAGTGAGCCTGATCAGAAATCAGTCAGGTCCCATGTGACCCGGAATCCGGGTCAATATAGAAGCAATATTTGAGAGCCAAACAAAAGGGGTACAGTGTAAAGTTTGTAGGCCATACAATATAATTATTATACAAGCCAGATTTGAGAGCCAAACAAAAGGGGTATAGCGTAAAACAAAATACACAATGTTGTGACCTTGTGTTGTGACCTAGACAAAATTGTAACTGTTACTAAAAGGTGAAGTTGATTTGTTTAAGATTGATGCTAAGATGTCCGAAAATTTACCCTCATATTAGTGAAAGTTTGTTGTTTTTGGGGGTTTTTTTTAAGGGGGGGGGGTTAGGATTAGGAATGGCGGTTCATGCACTTCCTCAGCTTGCCAATGTGCTCCTGGTAACGGAGGTAACATTTGCCATCTTGGTAAGCTAATTGTTTAGTATCTATTGTTGGTAGTTTTTGCAGATTGTCTTTATTATAAAATCTCCTTTGTTTACAAAAACTTACTACCATTGTAAGGGCGACCTCCCGTGTCACAAAATTATATAACTATAACATCACAACACACATAAACAGGTAGAGACAATAAGCAGTCAAGTTTCTGTTACACTTGTATACCTGTTTATGTGTGTTGTGTTGTCATTAAGCCTTTGAGAAACACTTTGCTATAGGGTCAAAACCTAGCGGAGTGCATCTTTATACGTATAACTGAAATGTTTATTTGATTGTTTTTATCTGTTCAAGGTATCTGTGGAGGCTCTCCATGTATGAACGGAGGTACGTGTACGGACGACTTCACTTGTCAATGTGCTCCTGGCTACGAAGGAAACCATTGCGATCTTGGTAAGCTTAACACTGTCAATAAACTATACACAATAGCCTTGTAAAGCCGGAGCCCACCTGCTTTGAGAAAAAAGTTGCATCCCCTTAGGATGTTCACACTGCTGCCGCTTCCCATGTTGTATCGTAAACATGGGTGTGATCCCTGCACAGCAGTTACAGGTTGTATGGCTTCTGACTGTTACCCGAACAATGATATTGACAATAGGTAGACCGCCAACATCGGTGCTAGATAGCTCAGTCTGTAGAGTGCTGGCACGCTAATCCGGATATCGCAGGTTCAAGTCCTTCTCCAGTAAATGTCACCTTCTTCATCCCCGAATAAAAAAAAATACCCCAAATCAGTTTCACTCGTGGTTTATTATATGAAAAAATAAATAACAAATAGTTTAAGCTGTGTTTTGGTATTTTTTTCTAACAGCAAAGCGAGGATGTTTTCGTCCACCGGTATCACGCTACTTGACTATTTCTGAGACGGAGTCATTCTTCCAACCAAGAAAGTGGATGCTGTTTACCTGTGATAACGGTTATGTGATCGAAGGATCGAATGATCATTCAATGCGGCGTGTGTGCAGTGAGGATGGATCATGGTCCGCTGGTGACACCCAGTGTGTAATCGAAAACGAAGGCAAGTTGAAAACACGACACAAGAGTAAAATCTTCTTTTTTAGTGATGAAAAATAAAGAATTTAAGGATGAACAATGAAGACGTTAACACTGAGTCAAATAAAACAAACATTAACAAATATAATAGTTGACAGATAAAAACGGAAAATAAGTTTTAAAAGGGAAAGAGGGCAAAATAATGGAGTTAAACGTTGAAACTAAACTTTCTGTTTTTGATTTTAAAAAATTCTCCATTGGCCTGCATCTTAGTGATTTAATGTTTGTATAGAGAAAAATTTTGAACCACGGAATGATAAATGAATGCATAAAATTTAATGAAACGGAGACAAATTAAAAACTCATGGAAAGTTGGGAGAGTATGAGAAAGTGAAATAAAGAATGAACACATTCTCTGTGGCAGTTTGGACCAGTGGAAAAACCAGGGTTAAGTTTTAGGGGGCACAAGGGGTGCACAATTTTGTTCTAGGGGCATTAGTGGCCAACTACAGCTGTAGTTTCCGTTTGCATTTCTTTAAAAAGGGGCCATTGTTAGCCCTCTTGTTTTGCTATTAACTATTTGCATCGCTGCCAACGTAGAGGGCGACTGATGAAATATCAGTCGCGATTCTGGCAGGACCGCAGCTGGACGTCCTGTAGACTCGTCTCAGTGTGAAACAAGAACCGCGGGAATTTGAAATTGTGGCACTGTTAGCCTGAACTCAACACGTTGGTAAGATAATCGTTTGGTATTTTGAGCTCACAACGAATGAACTTTGGGGTATATTCGTGCTTTTATTTTTGCTACTGTACCCCAAGTTGGGGGAAACGTGTGGAACACGGAAGGCATAGTTGTCAATTATTGCTCACGGCAGCAGGGCGGACCGCTGAGAAATTTCGAACGCATACCAAGAACACGCTCCTGATTTGCGGTCTAGATATTAAGGTTTTAGATTCGATATTCTACTGCATGTATTTGACAAGAAATGTTGCACTGGCAACTCCAGGTTGCAGATAGCGTGATCCACTAGTACGTTTACGTTTACGTTGGTTGACTCAGCAGGATCCATAAGTTTGGACGTAATGCTAAGGGTGGTTGATTGGTGCTCAAGCAGTAGAAATACAAGTGCCTCCAGGCTAACAAAAAGGGCCGGAAGAAAAAAAGTGCTATACGTGTAATAAACGAACAGTGGCAATACAACTGTGCAGGACTTCAGACAGTGGTGCAAGTAAAAACAGCCTTCACTGCTCAAAGATTAGCAGTAGCTACTCCTTCCCGGAAAGCCATCACAGATGGAGCAGTGAGGACAATCCCAGGGAGGGTGTTCCACCCACATTGAGAGTCCGGGGGAAGGAGGATCCGTAAAGCTGGGTGCGACTTGTAATGAGTTGGAACTTGTTTGGGTGGTATGATCTTGTGCTGCTGGGAGGCATTTGTGTGAGGTAAACTGCTGGATCGATGGCGACTATGTTATAGTGGATATTGTAGAGTAAGGTTAGGCTTGCAGTTTTTCGTCTCCATTCTATGGTTTCCATTGTAGATCTTTTAACATGTTGGATACACTTTCCATTCGGTGGTGAGGTCATACCCGAATGATCGCGGTCAAAAGCTAAAAAGACCGGCTTTCAATTATCCTTAAGTACCCTCTTTCATATCCTTTTAGGCCTTAAGCTTTCTTACAGTTGTGCAATCCCGGTATGGGAACCGGTATGAAGCGGAAGGCAATTCAGGCTATATTTGTCCTTGGTACAAATCTCGTACGATGAGTGACCAAATTCATGAAATCATTGTAGTATGGGGCTTACATTGTAGCGTGTCGTGGTCGAGCGGATAAGAGCACCGGATCCAAGCTCTGGTGTTTCTGATCAGCAGAGTGTGGGTTCGAGTCCCGGTCGTGACACTTGTGTCCTTGAGCAAGACACTTAACTATAATTGCTTCTCATCACCCAGGAGTAAATGGGTACCTGTGAGGGCAGAGATGGTTCTTGTGATTGATTTAGCTTGATGCGCTACACATTTGGCAGCACAGGCTGTATACTCCCCAGGGAGCTGAGATGGTTAAAGGAATGACACAAAAATGGCCCAGTGACCAGGGGTAATAATGTTGAAGCGCCATGAGCGTCACCGAGTGACGGACCTGAGCGCTATATATAAGAAGCCACTATTATTATTATTATTATTATTATTACGGCGCCGTTGGGGAATCATCCTCAAAGGTTTTCCGGGCCCCTGCACTTCATACAAGATTTCCAATAGTTTACTATTTTGTTATACGATAATCTCGCGTAAAGGCAAATGCATTGTCTCCGTATAAATGTACAGTTGTATAGCTTTGAAATATTGAAATTATCGGATTGAAGCTTATAAAATGTAACATTTTACTATGTAACTTTTAAATCTCAAAAAGTCAAAATTTCAAGGGGGGCACGGGGGGGGGGGGGGGGTATGAATTGTGCCGTGCCGTACTCATCGTGTAAAACCCGCACCATTCAGTCAGGCAGTTGTAACTTTTCTCTTTATGAATAGTCATCTTTTTTCTTCATGTCTTTTAGAGGCTGACAATTCAAAAACCCTCGGAATCGTATTACCGTTGACTGTTGTCATGCTGATCGTCGTCCTCCTCGCCATTAAGAGGTTTGTATTAAAGAGCTTTTTGAACGAAAACGGCAACAATGGATTTGTGCCGAAAGTCATTTAAAAAAATGTTTTCAATCGATAAGGGAAGTGATTAAAATTGTGTAAAATACACAAATTTTGAATACCCTTCTCCGGTGCTTTTTAGAAAGATTTGCGAAAAGCCCAGTTACGTCAACAGTAATGCTACATATTATGTGAGAGCTCCGTTTTATACGGCTGCTTTGTTGCAGCATTGAGGTATAACAAAGCAAACTCCCACACATGACGTCAACGTAATGTCATTTTGACGCACGCCGTCAACGGCAGAAGTGTTTCAAGTTTTTCAAAACCTTGAAGTTGGGGCCTTACTTTTTGATCGATAATTACGAAAAACTCAGGAGCTTAAACATCAAAATTACGATGATAAACAAACACATAATAAACAAGTAAGTTTAAATAGCATTCCCTTTCAAAACAAATCGCTAAAGTATCTGTTTAAGGGAGCCGTCAGACCTTCAGGGAATTTGCCACTCGGAAAAGATGTGTTGATGATGCTGGCTGCCGCTTCCCAGGTTGTATCGTAAACTTGGGTGTGATCCCTGGCTATAACGGTTATATGGCTTCTGACCGGCACCCCGAGCAAAGATAATGACTAATAGTGAGACCGCCAACATAGGGCTGGATAGCTCAGTTGGTAGATCGCCGGTACGTTAATCCGGAGGTGGTTGGTTCAAGTCCCGCTCCAGTAACTTTTTCTTTGTTCAAACCCAAACTATTTTAATATAGGCTATGCGGTAAGTTTCCCTTGTAGCTTCTTACGTAACAGTTTAAGTTAAAGAAACGCATAAATACATCAACTTAACAACGTGACCAAGGGCTCAAGAATCCAAATTCAGTAAATGGTAGGCCTACTTTGAAATCTCTATACCATGCTCGATATGGGTCAATGTCCCAGTATACTTTAACACACTCCTCTGGTACAGAAGTACCACCATGCCCCACATCGACCACCTAGTGAGAAAATAATACCTATTATTTTTATTTTTATTTCTTATTTTTTTAATAGGAAGACAACCAGAAGAACCAGAAGAACCGAAGAGAGGGTGATTCAAATACCAGTTATGCGTATTTACCAAGTGAGGCAAACTAACACCCGATGCCAGGCCAATGCCCCTCCACCGCACAACCAATGCTTTGAGCACGCCTATCGAAATGCCATCTTTGCTGACCTGAACGAAGTAGCCCAATGCCAAGGAACCAACAATTTGAAAGCGAACATGACTAAAGAAGAGAAAATGTAAGATGTATCTTGTTTCCGCACAAGATTACAAACTATCACTGTTTCAAAGAAAAGTGAATCGGTTTTTTCGGCCCTCCATTTGTCCAACTTTTTTATTTTGCCTTTTCTTGAAGCATTCACCTTTGTGTGTCCTTGTGGCGGGTGACTTCCATGAAATAAAATAAAAATGATAATAATTTGTGTTTCTTTGTTTTTAATCGTATTAATCGCATTGTTTTTAATCGTATTAAGTAAACAAGCATGGGCATGAAATTAAATATTATAGCAGAGTATAAATTTACTTTATTTTAATGCAGATATAATTAAATTAGGCCTATACTAATACTATTCAAACGTTAAACGATTACACTTTCAAACTTCCCTGGTCAGAATTGACCCGGATTCCGGGTCCAAAGGAGGCCTGACCCATCTGGGTCAGGTTGATCCCGAAAAGTGGTTTAAATGGGAATTCAACTCAGATTCTGCATCACTTTGACCCAATTCTGGGTCATTCTGACACAGATTCCGAGTTACACTGGCACAGAAATTAGGTCAGGCCCCTCGGGATCCATATCCGGGCCAATGTTCTCAAATAACTTGGGGGGAAAAAGCAAAAAACCCAAAACCCAAAACACACCAAGTAGAGCAATTAGTGCATCCAAACTACTTTTTGTGTGGTTGGCTGTTAGGGTGTTTTATTTCGTCCATTTGTCCTTTTATGTTAGGCCAATTGTTCATAGGCCTATTTAGTTATTTATTTTCCTTTTTAAGCTCCTTCTGCCAAGTCTTGTCGCTTTTTGTATTTTATCTTTGATGTATTTTTATAGAATGTGGGGGCCCCAATTGATCAGCTGTGCTGGATGGGTCACCCTCTCGTTAAATATGGTTTTAAATAAATAAAATAAAATACCAAAACAAAAACAAAACAAACCACCGAGTAGAGCAATAAGTGCATCCTCACCAATTTGTGAAATCTGGTTTACAATAACTTAAATAACAGAATAGCATTTAGATTTAAAGAAAAGAATAACATTTTATAGAAATAGTTAGCTGTTTTACTTAATATACATTGTTTTTGCAAGCGTGTACTGGATTTTGCCGACAAATCATGCGCTGCTTTTGCTATTAATTTTGTATACGGATTTTAATGAAGCTTGCCATTTTTTAATCAAGATTATATCCTAATGAAAAAGAGAAAAAGAAACTGAAATAGGTTTCCTTCAAAATTAAATTGTGTCAAATTTATTCATTATGTGACATTTTGGATGTTTTTCGTTACAGCGTCATCTGTAAAAATTCGCTCAAAGAAAACAAATATCTAAAATGGTCCTGAAAAAGGAAAAACAAACTCGGTCGACAAAATTTAATCCATGCGACTTGAATGATTTCCATTAAAGTGAAAGGTTGGTTATAATGTTATGTAACTTTAATCATAATATTATTACAATAGTCATCTAGATTATTATGAGACCTAATTGTGTGAATAATTACAGAGCTAATGCAATAAATAAAATTAAGGAAACTGCATTTCAAGGTGTCGTTAAATTTAGTAGTAAAGGTCTATTTATCTGTTCATTCGCAACACTAAACAGTTAGCAGTAAGGCAGGTAAGGCAGTGTTTTGTTTTCGTGTTTTGTTTTTGTGGTTTTTTTCGTTTGAAATTATTTTTAATTGAATTTTAATAATACAGCTGTCGTTGCAGGGGGTCTTACAAATCTCATGAAGGGTTTAGAATTACCAATTTTATTTATTTCCGCAAATAAAAATTCCGCGCAATTTATTACAAAGGATTCCGTGGCATCTTCGAAGACTTCGCAACAAAGGGACCCTTTTCACCTGGTGCTTTGGCTTGCGGCTGCGGGCTTACCATAACTACCACGAGGGCGCTGTTTGTACTTTAAGGATACAGCTGTGTTGAATTTTCGAATCTAGGGAGTCGATAAATCAAACATCTTTGATGTACGTATAATACATGGACTTGGAGTTGAGGTCAACCAGCATGCCCATCTTAAAGGTAGGCTAATGGTGATTGGTATATAAGTAGAAAATTATTTTGTTAAAGCCATTTTCGTAGTTGCACATTAAAAGGAACGAACATGATTCACACACAAAACACTAAAGCAAAAGCCTTACGATGGCGACAAAATATTATTTAATCACGATGACGTCATCATGTGTCGAGTTACAAGGTTTTTAAACAATATTTAAATCTTTGAAAATCCGTACCGAATCAATAATAAGATACCATTCTTGCGGAGTTAAACAAAGGTAATGCAGGTCTAATCATTGTTTATTGTGTGCGTGACATTAAATGACCATTACATGTTTGGAGTTGTTTTCGACGAAGTTGTAGTCCAGCAAGGGCTTGGTTAAAAAAATTAACGATGACGTCATGAAATCAAAGGGTGTCCTTAAGCGGCAGCTTAAATACAGTTCAAAATACACTTTTACTAGATGTTTTTGCGAAGCTAACGAAAACTGTTTGAAAATTAGTTTACATAGTAACCTTTATGTCGACAAATTATATCGTCGCTCGCACCAGGGACCTCTCTCGTCCACAGCCCAAAAAACAAAACGTGTTTGGAGAACACTACGATTGAAGTTGCACTATATTTAAAACTGCTGTCTCGGAGTCTGCTTGCTATTTTTACTTTATTTTTGTTGGAAAAAATAAAGCTGTCTACTGCACAGAACTGTCAGTGTGTTTTCATACCTGCAACTGTTTAAAATTGAACACATACGTCACTTCATATGAGGTAGAGAGGTTTGGAGGGAACAACATGGTTTTGAGGTAATGGATGGTTTTGATCCTGAAGCTTTACTGCAAATGCTACTGTCATTACTCAAGCTCCTGGGTCAGAACTGACCCGGATTTGGGGTCTGATTTGGGGTCTGATTGGTGGTGCTGTTTTTTGTATCAGGTAGAGGGCGCAGCATCCACAGGATCGGAGGTTGGTCTAGATGGACTTGGGCAAGTCTATCTATCTGGATCAAGAGCCAGATGTTTGTGTGATGCAGATAATCATCTCCAGTGACTCGTGTTGTGTTTTTATCGGCGATTACGTTAACGCAATGAACGATCACCAATCAATGCTACGTGGGGTCTGATCCAACTTCTGGGTCAGTATGACCCGTCAAAATGAGCCAGAAATGGGTCAAACTGACGCAGAATCTTAGTTGAAACCCAATATGTTAACTAGTTCCTTGATTATCTTCTGATCCAGGCCCCCACGGGATCTTGAATTTATTCGGGTCAATTCTGACCCTGGAGTTTTACTAGTGTGTGTATAATCATAGGTCGACAATTACTGCTTTGGAATTTTATACAACAAGAGAAACATTTAAACCGTGATATTGTGTTGAGTCCATCACCGGATGGTAGTTTCATTTTAGTATAATGCTTTATTATACACAGACTTATAGTACTTAACAATTTTCTGCTGAGCAGAAATATGCAGGAAAACAGTTGCAAAAGTTATATTATTTGACGTAGCAATTTCGCTGGTAACCTTTTTCTTGTAAGCACAAGTGTTTTGTGCTTACCTTATTCTTATGCTTAGGCAGCTCAAATAATGAAACTGGACCAAGGTAAATGCAAAATTTGCAGAGAAAACCAAAATTAATGAAAAGACTTCCAGCCAAACAATTTGGCGTTAGTTTGCTTTTGTTAATGGCTCCAATTTATAGCTGCTGTAGGTCAGTTTTCAAGACATATTTGTAAATTGTTGGGTTTTTTTTTAAAAGGGGTCCCCGATTCGAGCTAAATAACCAGCATGGTACAAGCAGCCATTGTTGATCAAACAGCCAAAACCAGACAGTGATGTCACGGGACGATAATAATATGGAAAGTCGCTTCCACACCACTGATCTCTACACTAACTGGATAGGCTGCCCGTACAGTGATTGGATAGCGAGCCGTGAAGTCACCGGAAGTTGTTCAGCGGCCATGTTGGTATATTCAAAACATCACCGCGCATGACAACGACACGTCCGGCTGCGAACGGCACTGACACACAAAACGACTGCAGCAGCTAGCGGTGGTAAGTAAAATTGCTCAAAAATTCCTTTGTAAGTACATTATGAAATGCTCCCCCTGACTGTGTACGATCATCAGCATGCAGCGCAAAATAGGCTTAAAACGTGAGGAGTGATTACACCACTACTACTACTAGAGTACTGATCATGCTGATTAACCATGTTTACGTTCGCCATGTTGTTACTGTTAGTGTTACTGTTCTTGTTAGCAGAATATACTATAACTGTAATAGGCCAAACGTTAATCACTTTGCACATGCCTAACCCTGCTAATTTCTTAATGAGTGGTCACTGATGATCATACAGTCAGGGAGGGGGAAACATTTCATGCTTGAGACTCTGTGTACGTACCAACATCTGACCACCATGAGTGATGTTCGATGAGTGACATTGCATTCGATGTCCAACATGTACATTCCACTGGAGCTGGCATTGCAATTATACCTGTTTATTTTGTCTCTTTGTACACTACAGCTAATTGGTGAACCCAATACTTGCTACAATGTCAGGCTGCACAGCTTACAGCTGCACAAACAGGGCAAACCGCTTCCATTATGACAGGGGGATAACATTCCATAGGTAAGTTATGTTACACTACAGGCACAGGGGGGGGGGGGGGGGGGGGGATGGGGATACAAAATTAATTCCATTTAGGATTGAATTCTGTTTGAAGACCCAAAAATAAAAACTACTCTAAAAGTAAAGTTTTACTGAGACTCAGAGTTACTCTTACTCTTAGTTACTGAGGCTGAGAAAAATTACGGTAGGCCTATTCTACTACATGTATGCAGAGTTCATTGCAGTGCTTGAGTGTGGAAGTATTTCTGCTTTTTATAAATTGTTTACAATTTTCCAGTCATAGCTTTCATAGTTTGCTTGCCTGAGTGCAAAACTTTGGGCCAATTTTGTGACAGTCATGGGGCTTGTCTTATTGGGACCACTGCACTGGTAATTCTATTTTAGCACAGTATTCTGGTCGTTTATATACCTTCATACAGATTTCCACATAGCCAGTCAGAGAGGCTTAAAAAATGGACTGTCAATATGAGAAGAGAGAATTGGAAACCATCAAAGACTTCGCTTGTTTGCTCAGAGCACTTTTTGGATAAGTATTTTGATAGATCTGGGCAGACTGTCCGTCTTCATCCAGATGCTGAACCCACAGTATTTGCTTTTCCAACACATCTCCAAAAGGTAGGATATATGTCTGAAAAATGTTGAATGACCTTTTTATTGTTTTGTTTTTGTTTCATAATTAACCAAGTTGTTGTTTTTGTTTCTTAATTAACCAAGTTGTTGTTTTTGTTTCTTAATTAACCAAGTTGGAAAGAATCCCATATCTGGCACAGGGTTACAAGAGTTCTGTGTACTGAAACAGCAGCTCAATTCTTTTGAGCTGAGGGGAATAAAGTGCTGGATCACAAATTGCACCTTTCTATTTTCAGTTTTTAATAAAATGAATTAGAATCTGACACCGTTTTTCATTCCCTCCTCTCATTAAGCACATTGTTTGTTAGAATTAACTGTGTTCTGTTTAATGTTAACAAAATAATTGGCACATGTTCAAAGTATTCTCAACTTTTGCCAGTTTTTTGCAAGTTTATTATGCATGTCAGTGTTCTCCAGGGGCCAACATTTTTAACAGGGCAGCCTCTTACATTATCCCCACTGGAGGACTCTCAATAGTGCCTTTGTACGTTATTTGTAGGACAAAGGATGTGATATTTTAGGTGTGTATAATCACAAATTTGGCAAATAAAACAAGAGTTAGTTATATTTAACATGAAATCCTGATTAAAAAGAAAAATTTCACAGGGCGGGACACCCTGCTAAAAGTGGTCGTGGAGGACACTGCATGTCACGATATTGTTCAAGTTGAGTTTCAACGCATTCTGTTTTTGTTATTCCCTTTTCCACTTATTCATGTTTTCAGGTCTGCCACAAGAAGATGACAGTGTTTGATTCCTGAAGTAATGGTACATGCATGATTTTGTATTTTTATATGTTGATTATTTCTGTTACAGTTTGAATTTTTACCTACCATACCTTGAAAATTAATGTCACCAAATTATTGATTCATTGCATTCATAAAATATACATTGTAATGAAGTTCTGTAAAGCAACTAAAGTCTTGTTACAGAATTTTATTTATGGTTTTTGGAGTATGATTGACATGTACATGTATGTGTCACACTCCCTGGGCTCTGGAATAAAGCACGGCTCATGCAATGTGCAGCTTTATTCTGCGGTGTGTATGGCAGCATGGGTGTATACACAAAGTTGCATAATAATTAAGTGAATTTTTAAGTATTTACTTCAATCTTAAATGTATTACTATTCAGAAATCTACAAGCCGTAAACCACCCTCAAGAAGAGGAACTTCAGACGTGAGTCTTGAGACAGTGGAGACAGGTTCTCCCTGTGCAGTTGAGCCACCAGTACCTCAGCAGCTCCATGTCGGTGTTTGTGATCACAGTTATGCTGTGTTTGAGTCTCCCAGGAAACTTAAGCGTAAGTTAGACAAAGCAGTAGATGAACTTGAAACATGTAAGAAGAAGTTGAAGGTTGAGCAACAAAAGACACGACGTCTGAAAAAAAGGGTTTCAAACTTGAGCACAGTGATAGATTCTTTGCATAATCAAAACCTTATATCAACCAACTGTGCTGAGATGTTGGAGTCAACCTTTAGTGGAGTCCCCAAGGAAGTCTTTCAAAGAATTATGGAACAATCAAATACTAAACAGAGAAATACATACCCAGAAGACCTCCGTTCATTTGCCATGACTCTGCAGTTCTACTCGGCAAAGGCTTACGAGTATGTGAGAGAAACATTTGACCTGGCCTTACCCCATCCTCGTACAATTAGAAAATGGTATTGTGGTGTAGAGGGGGACCCTGGATTCACAAAGCAAGCATTTGATGCTCTCCATGCTAAAGCCAATGACAACTTGGCACAGGGAAAGGAGACTGTGTGTGCAATCATGTTCGATGAAATGGCCATACGTAAACATATTGAATATGCAAATGGAAAGTATCAAGGTTATGTAGACATTGGTACAGGTAGGTTTGATGACTCCACACCAGTAGCCAAAGATGCTTTGGTTTTTATGGCAGTGTCAGCAAATGATGCTTGGAAAATACCGCTTGGCTATTTTCTTGTAGATGGTTTAAGTGGGGTAGAACGAGCAAACCTGGTCAATGAGTGTTTTCGTAGACTTCATGATAGCGGTGTACGAGGAGTGTCTCTAACTTGTGATGGACCTTCATGTCATTTTGCAATGATGAAATCCCTTGGGGCAAACATGGATGTGATTGGTTTGGACCCGTCATTTCCTCATCCATCAGATCAATCGATTCGAGTTCATATTATTCTTGATGTATGCCATATGTTAAAGTTGCTCCGCAACTCATTTGCAGACATAGGAATTTTCAAAACCTCAGATGGTCAGACCATCAGTTGGCAGTATATAGAAGAGCTCAATAAACTCCAAGAAAAAGAGGGACTTCGATTAGGTAATAAACTAAAAAGTGCACATATTGACTGGCGAAAGCAAAAAATGAAGGTCAATTTGGCCGCACAGGTATTTAGTGCCAGTGTAGCAGATGCCCTGCATTACTGCAATGTGGGGTTGAAACTCCCTCAATTTAGAGGTTGTGAGGCCACAGTTTGCTTTTTAAGGCATGTTGATGCTGCATTTGATGTCCTTAACAGCAGAAATCCTTTGGGCAAAGGTGCAAAAGCTCCAATAAGAAATGGAAATGCAGATAAATTGCTTGAGATCTTGGAAAATGCTGAACGTTTCATCCTAGGTCTTACTGATACAACCGGTAAAGCAATGCATCTTACCCCAAGGAAGACTGGCTTTATAGGTTTTGCTGCCAGCATCAAAAGTATCTCAGAACTTTTTGTAGAACTTGTTGCAGGTCCTAATGCTCCAATGAAATACCTTTTAACCTATAAATTTAGTCAAGATCACATAGAGCTTTTTTTTAGTGCAGTGAGAGCCAGGGGAGGGTTCAATAATAACCCAACAGCAGGCCAATTTTGTGCGGCATACAAGCGGCTGTTAACAAGGCACAATGTCAAGAATGGCACAGGAAATTGCATACTAAGAGACAGTACTACCATTCTTCATGTATCGCAACCATCAGCAATAAGCATAGCACGTAAATATGATCTTGTGCTTAGAACTCAGCCATTGCATGATGATCATGATTATGCAGATGTACCAAATTTCCAAACCATATCTGGGTACAAAGAAGCTGCAATCAATTACATTGCTGGATTTGTTGTCAAAATGATGAAGCGTCGATTGAACTGCCTCTTGTGCACAGAGGCACTGACTAATCAAAGTGGCAAGATTCATAAGTTTTTGGCACTAAAGGACCGTGGGGGTCTGCAGAAAGCATCAGACAGTGTCGTTTGTGTGTGCATGGAAACAGAAAAGTGTTTCCAAAGACTTGTAAACATTTCTGATGGAAAACTTCCACAAGGTCTTGGTGTCTCAGCAGCAATAGCATCATCTGTTCTCAATAACTGTGCACACCGTAATCTCTTTCCTGAGTTACATAATCACCAATTTCACACCACAGTAGATGATAATCATGTACACTCTCTCGTTAAGCTTGTGTCATCATGCTACTCTAAAATCAAGCTGTTCCATTTAGGAAAGCAGAAGACAGCCTCTGTTGCAGGACCCAAAATGCGGAAGCGAATGTCAAAACTTATTTTGTTTAACCATCAGTAAACTACAGAAATTCAAACATACCAAATTCAAAGCAAATTGTTTAGATGTTGTAAAAATGACATGGATTGACCGTCAGAGTTCTCCACAGCCACTTTCAGCAGGGTGGCCCTGTTAAATGTTGCTTTTCAATCACAGTTTTCCAAAAAAAATAACCCTTGATTTCTTAACAGAATTTGTGGTGTACAAATCTATATCACGTATTGCACAAAAAACCAGTAACCATTAAACACAGTACTAAAGCTGTACAGGGTGCCCTGTTTTGGCCCGTGGAGAACACTGTCAATTAAGTATTTATGTTATAGGGCCATCAAATGTATCTTTGCATATTTATGAAAAATTAGTATATTCTAAAAAGACTTAGCAAGTTTTTATTTCATTTGTAAACCAGTAGAAAATGTATTTATCCGTTGCTGAAATTTCCCTGCTGTATATTACTATATGTATGTATTAGGGCATTATTTACATGTATGTCACTGTGGGTAGAGCCAGGTAAAAAGCCGAGGAATATAAAGATTTTAACTGGAATTGTGGAGAACTGTTAAATAAATTGCTGTTGCAGCAAAGATATAACTGTGCATATGATCTTTAAATAGTTGTCTGTCTGCATTTACTTTAAAAAAAAACTGAATACATGTACAAAAATAATGACCTGTAGATAGTTGTGTTAATTCCATATCCCCAAACTGGACACTAAGTCTAAGGTTTTCTGAAAGGAATTCCAAATCTGGACACTGCCTTAAGACCCCGGCCTCGTGCACAAATCCTATATGCGACAAGTTTTTCCTGAGAATACATGGAATTTTCTGGACACTGCCTTAAGACCCCGGCCTCATGCACAAATCCTATATGCGACAAGTTTTTCCTGAGAATACATGGAATTTTTCCCTCCTAATTTCTTTATTTATCATGGAACTCGCATTTTTTGTTTCTAGATGGAAATAAACTAAATTTTTGTAACCCCTGCGAGCCACCTAAAAATTTAATATTTGCCCTTCCCAAAACTAGATAGTTTGTGCATGGATGGTGTAGCCTCGTCCAGTTATGAAATTCTTTCCCCCAATTTGAAGTGGATTTAGAAGAAATGCTTTAACATTACATTTTTCTTGAAATTAAAAGGCCCTAACCATGGAGGAAGGGATGCCCTCAAGTTTCTAGTCTGACGGGGGACGTGGCCATAATAGACTTTTATTGCATTGCAGAGCGTCTGTCGCTGTACAGACGACCCATTTCATATCTTTTCCTGCACGGAAAATAGGCATATTTACCGTTCAAATCTGGCATAAAACATATTTCTCAGGGGTTCAAATGTTCAACTCCACTTCCTTGATCAATAAGGATAGTTTCTGCGACATTCACTTTCCTTCCTTGGCCTCTCTTCGCATCACCTTCTCGGCCACCGACCGACATAGCAACGTATGCACTGTATGTATGCCTGACGATGTTTTGATTGTACCAACATGGCGCTGGGTCACTTCCGGCTGCTTCACACACGGAGCCGCGGGGCCTATCCAGTTAGTGTAGAGATCAGTGTTCCACACCAATGAACGTGGGTTTAGAAACGGCATTATTCGCGCGCAGTATGGATAATATTGCCAATTATACATGTTTTTGCTTTGAAAATCACCCATCAGTAGAAGCCATTCATTTCAGCCTACCTGAACTGGGCTATTATAATAGCTACCAAATTTGTCCATTACGTGATAATACCAAGGAACTATACAGTCAGTGTAGGTCCTAGGCGCTTCAGTTTGATATATTTGGAGGTCAAGAGAGAGTCAAACTTGGTAAATATCACCCTTTTTTCGTTTACATATGTTTTTATTCTGATCACGACATGTAGGTCTACTACATTCGTCACCGTTTTCACGCAAGAGACAATTGCCCCAGCAGCTAAACTGTCATCGAAGTAAAACAAAAAAATGAAATCATTGTTTCGGAAACTGTTTGCCAATGAATACACTATTTTTTTACCAACTATTAAAAACCAAATGTTGTTACTTTTACCGTGTAATGAGTAATTAACTGTGTATTACAATTGACGCAGCACGTTGTGTACAAACCAAAGCGTAAACGACGTTGGCTTTTCTTGAAAAATCAAGTTTATCCAGGTCATTAAAATTACCTCTTCGTGAAAACTCAACTCGCACAGTACTCGGTTTGTGAACCGTGCCAGAGCTATGTGCTTCATTGTAAAAAAAAAAATGGGCAAAAGACAAATTGGCTGCTTGTGAAAACTCAAAAAGATAAATATGTTGATATTGTCGTTGTTCTAATTATTGTTATAACAAAACTTTAACGTTGTATTTCTTGTAAAAACTTGTAAAAAGAAAATGATGTCAATACTAGGACCTAATATCCAAAATGTGTAAATACACTGATTTGCCAAAATGTGTTATTTTGTAAGAATTGGCTGTTCGTGAAGACGAAGGTAAGAAGATCCGTAGGCACCTTTTAAAAACTTTTCCAGGATAATTTGCGAAGACTTCTCCATAGTGGACTTTCCAACCCTCCCCCAAGCAGTCTATTTATATTGTGGATAGTTTGAGAGGAAAGTGTTGCAACAAGACCAGTAATTCATTACGTCATGCGTGTGCGCACTTGTCCCTCTATCAATTAATGTTGCTACTTCCGGCTACTTGCAAGCCTCTACCTAAAGGGCTATCACAAACAAATTTAAAAAAAGTTAATTATAAATTTACGGAAGCGTTTAAGGACCACAACATAGTAACTCGCCGCGGCGAAATAGTAACTCGCCGCGGCGAGATAGCATTTTGAGAAGAAAAAAAAATGTTGTGGCCCTTTAACGCCTCCGTAGAAATTACATTTTTTTCTTAACTTACTTTGGGATAGTGTGCCACTTGTTTTTTGTAATGTTGAAGTGTTCCTTTCGCAATAACAACTGAAAATGTCACAGTATATTCCTTTTAAGAACAAATTGTAGTTATTCAAATTGAACGAAAAACTGCAGTTGGTTTCCCTATGGACTTCTGGAACTGTTTCAGCTGATCTCCTTTGAAATGAAAAAACATTACGGCGGAATATGCTCTAGTGAGTGTTTAAACATTTTAGACAATACAACTAAATTGTTTTGCCTCAGGTAGCCTCATCATGGAACATTCAAAGAGTTGGATCCTGGTGTGCCTTATTGCCACGCAGGTCAGATGGGTTGATGCAGGTATGTTTCAATTTTTGTGTTTAACGTGTAACACAATGCTTAAATGCGAATACCTTCGAGTGGTGGCAACTGTTTTCAAAATGTTTATCAAAACTTTCCTCTCTGTGGGAAAACTAAATCATTGTTTTACATGCTTTTTGCTCCTTGGTACCGGGTATTGTTTGTAAATTATTGTTAATTATCGGACATGAGGTTACAAGTATGCTTTGGTATAACTTAGTGCGGATGAAAATCCCGTACATGGATTTCAAGCTCGAGAGTTGAAGTGCATACAATTATTCAATGATTTTGATGGATTCGTAATTTCTAGGGCCGTGTCATACTGTGCCATTTACTGGCAAGCAGTTCAAGGTATAAAACACACCCAGCTGTAATGTTCAACTTTTACACAACTTTTTATTTGTTTTAATTTTTTTGCTCTTGCATCAAGATACTGTTACAAAAATATCTCTCGTGGATCTGAAGTTTTCATTTGGAATGCATCAGATTTTGTTACTTCCTCATTGCCTGTAGAATTTACCCCTTATGACAAATAGCTAGATATGACTTGATTTCAAATGTTAACAATCAGGGGAATGAACATACAAAATGTTTGGTGCAATGTCCAATCATTTTCAATCAACGAATTAACGAATTAACAATGTAATTTTAATGAGATGTTACTAACAATTACTAGATGCCTACGTGCTGGTTGCTGACCTCAACAATGGGACAATTTACAAGGGAAGCATCTTGCAAGGTCTGGCCGATCTAGCTCCGCTACCACTCGATGGTCTCAACCGCCCAGTGGCCGTGGATTATGACCCGGTTGAGGAGATGGTTTACTGGACTGATGTCGGGACGCCATCTCCAAAGATCTCCAAAGCTCATCTTGATGGCAGTGGCCAAACGACGCTCATTTATGAACTCCACGGTAGGTATGACAAATAATATTTTCACGTGGTTTTTCTTTTCCTTTATTTTTGGTCAATTTCGGACAGTGTTGGTGTGTGTACTATTTATATGCTTATTTATCTGTACTGTTTTGTTTTTGGGGTTTAGTTTTCTTGTGTCGGGTTTAAAAGGATGTATCCGGTTAAAATTTATGACTGTTCACTTTCGCTTCGAATTTGATAACTTTAGCCAAACACTGCAATTTTGTCCTATTACATTTTGCGACTTTGATCCTAAAACGAAAACACTGCTGCGGTGAAGTTAATAATGTTTCATGGCAATTGGCCGTTACTAAACAAAAAAACATAACTGTGATTGTGTCGTCGGAGCTGGCCAAAGACGTAAAGATCGACGTCAGCGTCAAGATTTGGAGGCCAAATTACATTTTGGGCAATATACGCAACTTTTAAGCCATCAACGTTAAATGTGCAGTGGGGAATGGCAAGTATGAAATATCTTTTTAAGGCCACCGTATTTTCCTGCTTGGCGGTTCGGTTCATCATGGCAGCCACCCCCCCCCCCCCCAAAAAAAAACCCAACCCACAACACACAAATCACATAATAAACGTGGGCGTGTTATACTTAACAACATTTAAAAACACTATTAAGTACACCAGCCCCTTTAAGCCTATGTTTGGGAATCTCCAACTTCTTCACAAATTGGCGCTGCACTCCATAGCGATTCTCACCCAAAATGAAACGCAAGACATTCTGTGCTCGCGTTGGTCATAACGGTCAAACAGTACGTGTTGTATTCAGTTTGACCATAGTCGGCGACAATCGAAACTGTAAAGATATTGTTATTTGAATTAAGTAGTCTTTTGGAAGTGAACGGGTATGGCATTGCCTGTATTTGTCTGATCGCAGAAATAACATATTTTCCACTTGAATCTTGTATACATGTTCACTTCTTTCACATTGTAGTTTAACAATTGGTCAGATCGTGGAAAATACCACTCTTCCACGTGTTAATATTTCTGGCTCTTTAGCATGGTTTAATTAGTACTGCTTCTTCCAGATAATTTATTGTTTATACAAAGGCCGTTTATCGGTTGCAGAAGTCGCCTAATTCGGACATGCCCGAATACTATAAACACACCAATCATCCTATTGGACTTCATGTATGAGAATGAATCCACGTAGGCCATA
The DNA here is from genome assembly GCA_037783415.1 of Leptasterias polaris. Lineage (NCBI taxonomy): Eukaryota > Metazoa > Echinodermata > Asteroidea > Forcipulatida > Asteriidae > Leptasterias > Leptasterias polaris. The sequence continues at coordinate 1,045,691 of JAZGTN010000038.1, forward strand.
ATAAATAGGCTTTGCCAAATTTATACAGATGCTTCAATAATGGCGATTTTAATGGATTTTTTCCCCCTGTCCGTCTGTCAAAAACAGTGCCAGCCGGATTGGCATTAGATGTTACATCAAGGATGGTGTATTGGACAGACGAAACCCTTGGTCACATTGCAAGGATCCCTATGGACGGCTCAGGGAGCAAAGAAATTATTGTTGAGAACATCATCCGGCCAAGGGGCATTATAACTGACCATTACTACGGGTAAGTGTAAGCACTTGATTGGACTGTTATTTTCTTTGATGTGAATCGTTATTCATTTGGCTTTAGTACCGCACTTTCTGTCCTGATGCAAGTCTACCTGTCCTTTTACACAAAAGGCATTCAGGTCCTCGATGGGAAGATTCAATTTTGTTATGCTCTGTGCACATGTTTTAGTGGACTAAACCTAGTAATGTATGTTTTAGTGGACTAAACCTAGTAATGTATGTTTTAGTGAACTAAACCTAGTAATGTTGTTTAAAGATGTTGAGTACACCAGAGAGGGTGTTATGTAGGGTTTATTTTGTTTCAAGGTTGCATAGAGAACTTTGTTCTTTGACAGTTCTTTCACATAAATCTCCGTAGCTCGACCAAGGCGCTCTAAAACATCCCTTTTCATCAGGCTCACCTGGAACATACTCAAACCCATTGAGCATTTCCATATGGGCTGAATTTGCAAAAGACTATGGATATGGAAAAATATGGGCAAAGTGGCCCATATGGGTATTGGGGAAACATGGGCAATCCCATATGGGCAGGAAGTCTCATTCGGGTGTCGTATGGGAACGATCTGGGCAAAGTAATGCAAAGAAAGACCTCAGCCATGGGAGACCTCATCATGTATGGGGTAAATATTCTATTTTAGTTTAGATTTGTTTAATTTAGGTTGTTTTTCCCCAGATAGGCCCCAATATGGATTGTCTTGGTTAACTTCTCCACCTTAGTTTCTCAAAAAGTAAAAGTCTGAAAATGTCATCATCAAGCATTTGATGAGAAAGGTACATGTGAGGTAGGAAAAGTGATCAGTTGGAAGGCATATAAATTTCTTGTTTCTTTTGCTGGATGGGATGAGAACGGAGGAAACAATATTTCTACCTCCATGGGATTGATTGATGGAAGTCAATGAAATAATGAGCAATGTGGCAAGTTGTGTGCAGGCTGTATTTTGCCGACATTAAAACGTGATATTTAAGTTAAGGTCACCACGTTGACATCACGTTGTAGTATAGTGTTTGTAAAAATGTAGTATTCAAGATGTGGCAGCGACTACAACGTATATGTTGTGACAAAAACGTTGTAAGTGTTGTAGTTTTCGTTTTATTTTAGTTTTATCACAACGTGCTATCTTTGTTTTTACATTTACGTTTTCATAAAAAAAAGTATTTAAGTCTGATTACAACGTACAGACAATAGTGTATAAGTTTTGATCAACATATCGTAAAAACGTAAGTAGTTTGCATCAGCGAATTATTCATGTCTAGGCTTTTTGTTAAATAATTCAAACAGCTGGTTGGGATGGTTTTTATTGTCATTTAAAGTAACCAACTATTAGCATATGATTGACATCACCAGTGCTCTCAATTAAATTGTCTATATCAGTTTTCATGAATAAAGTAGCCACTCGAGTAGGGGTTGAAATCACATGGCCCATTTTATTGTTATCAAAGTAGTATCTTTGTTTTTACCATCACGTTGTGGAGTGGCCCATATGGGTATCATTTGGGGGAAAATGGGCAATGCCAAATGGACAAAATATGAAGTATCCCAAATGGTTTTTATATGAGGAAAATAGATGGGCCCCAGATGTATCCAATATTGACTATCTGGGCCTTTCCATATGGGCCCCATATGAATCTTGGTGCAGGATCCGGTGGGGCCCATATGGGTTACTCCATAAGGGCCCCATAATTGGCCAATATGAGACCCATATGGGACCCAGATGTATCCCATATAGATTATCTGGGCCTACCCATATGGGCACCATTAATATGAATCCCGGGTGCAGGATCCGCAGGTGCCCATATGGGTTAACCCCATATGGGACCAATATGTTGGCTCATATGGGGGCCCATTCGATCGACCCATGTGGGAATACTACATGTAAGTTTATTTCACCTGGGAAGGTTTGCTGTGCATTACCACATGTATATAGAGATTGTGCCTTGCTGGGTGTCATGGGACAAGTGACTTATAATCACGTATGGTTCACCCTTGATTTGCACAGGTACATAAATGGGGCATAATTAGCCCAATTTGTGGAAATTCTTCCACACATGCCTTAGAACTTTTTGAGCTTTTGACCTTTACTTATCATGCAACGCTTTAGGGAAGCTGATCCAATTGTGTTGTTATACTTTTATGTGATTTAATGACCTGTTAATCCCAAAACAAGCAAAACATTCCGAACTGTCGAAAATACATTCTTTAGACTTTTCACATTGTTTTTATGAACCTTTAAACATTTGCTTTCTAGGCACATCTACTGGGCCGATTCGGGAAACAATGGAACCATAGAGAGAGCAAATCTTGACGGAACTGACAGAACCGTCATTGTCGAAGATAATATGCTGTTTCCAAGTGGTCTGGCTATAGATCATCGAGGTAAATAATTATAATAAAAACTAAGATTATTGTGTTGTTGTTGTTTCGCTTGCTGTTCCACTTAATGCGTTTCTTAATTTTTTGTGTGTTTAATACTCCGCCTGTGAGTGTCTAATTAAAAGTTGTTAATCGGAAATTCCACCATTTTTACCATCCATAAAAACGTGACTAACGATTGATGCACTGTGTTTGTTCGGTCAGCTTTAGCCGAAGCTTCTGTATTATAAATATGTTCTGGGTTTCGGGAATCACGGTCATGATTGATACACAACACTTATCCTTAATATCCAGAACTCGGAGCCTCAGGAGGGCCAGCAACCATTAATATTAATCAAAATATCTTTAATTTTGTACGCAATATGTAGTAAAAAAAATCTGTGCAGTGTAATTTACAGGGGAAAATGTTAACTAACTTGGTCCCAATTATTCAAATACTATTTCATGTTGTATTTGCTTTTATTATTTTATAGAAAACAAATTGTTCTGGTGTGACAGCAAGTTGGAAACAATTGAGCAAAGCGACCTCTTCGGCAACATCCGGACAGTTGTGATAGACCTTACTCCCATTAATGGCACATTATTCCCGTTTGACTTATTCATGATTAACGATTACTTGTATTGGACGGATTGGAGTACTTACACCCTTCTTCGCGTATCAAAGAGAGGGGTAGTGGCGCGACATTACGGTCCAGCAATATTCCAACGAGCCGGGGGGATTCACATATACGAAGGTTTGTATTATGTTCATACTTGCTTTCGTTACCGGAAAGTTAAACAACAAATTGCAGCTTATAGATTCGAAAACATTTCTGGGTCAGGCTGACCCAGCCTCGCTACCATATGGGCAGCGCGCCTTAACGCCCGTTAACTCCGTGTACGTCTCTATGATCGAGCGATGCATTCTGGGACGGAAAACAACATGGCGCGGCAAGATCGTACACCACTGGGAACGAGGTTGAGGCTGACCCGGAAATGGGGTTAACAATTTGATTTCAATCTGATTCGGTGTCAGTTTAAGGCATATCTGTGTCATTTTGACACGGATTTCGGGTCAGCCTGATCCGGGAATGGATTAGCTGGGACCAATCCGGGTCATTTTTAACACGGAACCGTTTTAAGTGTAGGGAGAAACAGTCTGTCTGCCTTATGAATATTCTGTAGGCCATACAATAGTACAGCCAGATTTGAGGGCCAAACAAACAGGATTCGGTGTAAAAACTTTGTACAATTTGGGGTTGTTGACCTCCAGCTTGGAGTATTTTGGATGACTAAGGACTCTGGAAAGAAACTTGTACTATTTACTGAGAAGTGAGTAGTGATGCTGAGACGTTTGGAAGTTTACACACAAATTAGCGGAGAATAACTCGACGGTTAAAATGAGCAAGGTAGAATTGTAAAAGTATTTTTGGATTAGTAAGCATTTTGCACTGGTTGCTATAGGAGTTTATTTAGCAGGTGTAGGTCCCCTACCCTTTAATATTTTTTTAAATGTGCGCATGCTCAGAACTTTAAAGAATGGCAATTCTAAAAACAATTCTAAGAGATGAACTTCAAAGTAGCACTGACAAAGTTATTAAAAGTGGTTTATTTATCAGTAAGTTGACGCGAATGACCAGTGTATTCAATCCATTTTATAACGGTTTGTTCACTTCCAGATATTTGTGACAGCTCTCCCTGTAGTAATGGCGGTTCATGCACTTCCTCGGCTTGCCAATGTGCTCCTGGTTACGGAGGTAACCTTTGCCATCTTGGTAAGCTAAGTGTACACAATCATCATCGTTGGTATTATTTGCAGATTGTCTTTATTAATAGAAGTCTCGTTACAAATATCAGACCACCATTAAAAATAGTAGATTAAGTTTCACAATTTTTCAAGTGGTTTGATATTAGTGCACATCTCAAAACTTGATTGTTTTATTGTATTTATTAATTTTATGTATATTATACACAATTCTTGTTTCGAATTGATCCAATTCTGATAGAATACCAATATAACCATATTGTGACAATGTAAGACCTGCACTGGAATGCACAAGTCACTTATTTGTGAGGTGGCATAATTGTCATCAGTATCTAACTAACTAAACACAAAGGTACAGCCTTTTTGAAAATTTCACACCTGTTTTTTATTGGACAGTTTTAGGATGCGAATTTGCTCATGATGCATCGGATATTGTCACCGTGGATCCGTACCGGCCTGTTTATCTTCCAGGTCAGGGGGTCATCCTCGGCTGTCCTGACGGCTATGAGTTCCGAGGGTCTACAGAGTGGGTTTGTCAAAGTGACTACACCTGTGACTGAAAACCAAGCGGAGTGCAATCCTATAAAAGGTATAACTCATCACCGTATAATAAGAGTCTCTTAATTATGGCTGCTTTTAAAACTCGTTAATTGTGTAATTTAACTATTTAGGGGTTTGGCCTCATAGCCGAAAAGCCTATTGTTTTCGTTAAGATTTGTATTTGGTTTGATTATTTTTCTTAACGGCCTTATTCCCGTTGGTTTTGTACGCAAACAAAATCTTCATTTGAACAAATTATACAGTCGTTGGAATGAAAACAAAACTTTGTTCGGCCGAAAAAATTTAGGCTCTGGCTGGATGACGAAAGGGGTGCACAATTTCTTCTAGAGGGGCACTATCTCTGGTAAATTCGTCGTATTTTTGACCGTGTGATGGCTGGCGTACTTTGACCAACTTTATGTGATGCAAAACAAGTAGACAACAATTTGTGTGTTCATTGTTGTTATTATGTTAATGTGTTTCGTCAATGATGCGAGAAAACTACGTACTCGCAATTTGAAATACGATGAAACTGTCATTGTGATGCAAGACATTCCCTGATGAAAGTGCCCTCATGCGGCACCGTGTTAGCGAATGTTTTATGCAATTTACTTGTTTAAATACGATAATTTGACGTGAAGGCAAAAACAAAAGCTTATAAAATATAACATTTTACGATGGAATGTAAAATATAAAGAGTCAAGACTTTAAAGGGGTGCGGGGGGGGGGGGGGGGGGCACGGACATCAACCGTGCCATCCCCCCCCCCCCCCCTAGTTACGCTAATAGTTTTGGACTCGTGTAAAACTGGCAACTGGTAGTTGTAACTTCTCTGAATGAATCGTCTTCGTTTGTCTTCCTGTATTTTAGAGGCTTACCATTCATACGCCCTCATCATTGGCTGGGTAGGCATGGTGACGTTGATTGTTGTCGTGCTCATCGTCATTAAGAGGTTTGTATCATCAAGGGACTGTCAGATCTTGTTAGCCACCCCCCCCCCCCCCCCCGCTCCTGTTTTTGTTATATATAAGAACACTAATAGTGATAATAATAATTCAAAAACCAATCAAAGACAAACAAACAAACAAACACCCCAACAAACAACCAAACAAACAACCCAACAAACAGACAAACAGACAGACAGACAAACAGACAGACAAACAGACAAACAGACAAACAGACAAACAGACAAACTGACAAACTGACAAACTGACAGACAAACTGACAAACAAACTGACAGACAAACAGACAAACAGACAAACAGACAAACAGACAAACAGACACAAGAACAATGAACTTGAAACAAACCATGCCCCCATATCGAGCACCAAATAAGAAACTCGTGACTATTCCCTCTTTGTTTCTTTCTTTTCACCAGGAAGAGAACCAGAAGATCTGAGGAGAGTGTGATTCATATACCAGTCGTGCGGACAGTCTCCCAAGGAGGACAAGCTATCGCCCAGTGCCAGCCAGACCCTCCTCCAACGTACAACCAAGGCTTTCAGCAAGATCCCATCTATGCTGATATGAACGATGTGGCTCAACGCCAAGGGACCACCGATTTGAATGCGAACCTGACTGAAGAAGAGAAAAAGCAATTGTATCTTGTTCCTTCACAAGCTTAAAAACTATTACTGTTCAAATAAGGGTGACTAGTTTTTTTCGGTCCTCCATTTGTCCAACCATTCTTTTCTTAATTCCATAAAGTAAAATAAATGTATATAATATTTTTTTCTCTCGTATTATGTAAACAAACCATGTGCATGAAATTAAGAATTTATTATTGCACAGTATAAATTTACTTTATTTTAATGCAGATATAATTCAATATAGGCCTATATTAATATTATTCAAACGTTAAACTATTACACTTATAAACTTCCCGGGTCAGAATTGACCCGGATTCCAGGTCAATATGGGACATGACCCATCCGGGTCAGGTTGATCCCGAAAAGTGGTTAAAATGGGAATTCAACTCAGATTCTGCATCACTTTGACCCATGGCTGGGTCAGTCTGACACAGATTCCGAGTTGCACTGGCCCTGAAAATGGGTCAGTCACCATGGGACCAATATCCGGGCCAAGTCCGAGCCGGAGGTTTTTAGAACATGCAAATCAATTCTAACTTTCTGTGTTAATACGGGAATGTTCTCAAATAACTTCTTTTTCGAACACCAAGTAAAGCAATTAGTGCATCCGAACTACTTTTTGTGTGGTTGGCTGTTAGGGTGTTTTATTTCGTCCATTTGTCCTTATGTTAGGCCTATTGTTATATTTTTTATTTCCCTTTTACGCTCCTTTTGCCAAGTCTTGTCGCTTTTTGTATTTTATCTTTGATGTATTTTTATATAATGTTGGGGCCCCAATTGATCAGCTGTGCTGGATGGGTCACCCTCGTTAAATATGGTTTTAAATAAATAAAATAAAATAAATAAAACAATTTGTGAAATCTGGTTTACAATAGATTTAGATAGCAGAATAACATTTTATAGAAACAGTTAACTGTTTGGCTTAATAATCTAAAAGCGTCCTGAAAAAGAAAAAAAACAAAAAACCTGTCGACACAAATTAATCGATGCAACTTTAATAATTTCCATTAAAAGGTGAAAGGTTGATTTAATGTTATGTAACTTTAATTATATCAGAATAGTCATCTTGATTATGATGTTACTCAATTTTGTGAATACATTTTATTTTAATATTTTAACTATACAGCTTTCGGGGGTGGGGGTCTTAAACATCAGTTGAAGGATTGCCATTTTTATTCATTTCCGCCATAACAATTCCGCACAGTTTATTACAATCGACTCCGTGGCATCTTCGATGACTTCGCAACACAAGGACCTTGGTGGGATTTGTTCACTTAGTGCTTTGGTTTGCGGCTGCAGGCAATTATCATAACCATGGGGGCGCTGTTTATACTTTGAGGATACAGCTGTGTGTTGAATTTTCGAAAGTAGGGAGTCGATAAATCAAACATCTTTGATGTACGTATAATACATGGACTTGGAGTTGAGGTCAACCAGCATGCCCATCTTAAAGGTAGGCTAATGGTGATTGGTATATAAGTAGATTTCTTTTGAGCCGGTTTCGTAATTGCAAATTAAACCCCACACCAGCTCCAATCCTCCAGGAAAAATATATGGATTGAAATAAGTGTGGATAAATCGACAAAGAAGACATTCGAGAACACCGGAGCTTATTTCGACTGCTACGTCAATAGAAAAGCCCGAAATGAACGTGTACACAATCCCCCACCTGTGACAAGACTTTAATAAACGTTTTCGTTAATACATTGTTACCAACATCCCCCGCCAGTCCACCGTAGGACGGCGAGCCCCACCCCACACGACATCACCCCCAAACAACCGAGTCGTCTTATGACTTGTTGTGACGACCGAACGAGCTTAAAGCACACACGTTATCAACTAATGAGGAACTCTTGACCAATAAGAATAGAGGTCACGACCTTCTAATTATGATAATTAGACATCCGGGAACTTACAAACTACTCCAAAATGGCAGCCTCCATGAAAACACGGTGTGGAACAAAAATACCCCGAGTAAATCACAAGAGCTCAAATCACACGACGTCTTGAATGCTTTCTACACGGAATTCTCACTTGGGACGCTACAGTGCAGACAATGTTGCTTTTGAGGATAAAATGTTCTACAACAGAGGTGATTTTGAGGGCAATCTTGACTCATTCTGAGACCGTCAGTACCGTAAGTAAACCTCCGTATGTTTAGCAACATTGCCAATGCAATAGCGATGGCCTAAATAAATTAAAAAAAAACGCCCCAAGCGATAAGGGCCTTGGGACCGACAGAAGCTAAACATTATCACCATATTTCTTCAAATTTGGTCCAACGATTTGTATTCACACTAAGTGTCTCATAGTCAAACACTTTAATTTTTTATAGATGCCTCTCTTCGACATGTTCGATGGAATCTTAAAATAGTGAACAATCTAATAAACACTTTATACGTGAAACAACTCTTGAAATAAATAAAAAAGAGTTCACACTTTCTTTCCCCATCCATGGTACCACCCACGTTTCAAAGGTTGCTTTTATATGTACTGTTGCATTGCCTAAAGTGTATAAAGAGGAATGGGGCCTCTACAAATACTAAGGACCTAATATCTTTCGTGATGCATGATTCAGCACAACATTCCCTCTTGTGTTACTTTTTTTGTTTTGAGTTTGTAGCCTATGAAGAAAATTTTAGTAAAATGGCAGACGTTTTTTTCCCCGAAACCGATATAAGGGCTATCTTCTTTAAACTTCCCAGTAGGTGCACCTTTGTAAGGCATAACATTCTTCCTACTTTAGTCTGATTTTCGATTTGTTTACTTTTGGGAAAAAACTCAAAAGTTGTGAATACATAGCCTGAAATATCTATTACAGCCTACACCATGTGTACAAGTAGGTCGGCCCTTGTACTGCCCTGTGTGTGTGTTGGACGGCCTGTCGTGCAATGGCAGCCCCATGAAAAAATAAGAAGTGTGTAACACCCTATACCGCCATGGTAACACATAAAAGCTGACCGGTATCCAGGGTTCTGGGCCAGTTGCTATTGTAAAGGTAATCGATTATCCAGGGTCATAACAATAAGGGAACATAGCTGTGATCCGACAAATTAAGCCTGTGTGTAATCCCACTTGGGCGTAACTGTAAACAGCATACAATGGGTGTATGCTTTTTGTATCTTTCTTGGTCACTGCAGGCAGGGCAATGATATTCTTTGTTGAAGGCTAGCTCGAAATTCCTTGCTACATAATGAATAGGTCCAAACATTCTTCAGATTAAACTTGTTATATATGCCTCGTTCTTCCAGTGGTCCAGCCGAAAAGTTAGTTTTGTGGAAAGGGTGACCGACCAGTGAAATGCACAGATCCTGCTGGCTAGTCACTGAACACATTATTCGCAAACCCTGATTGGCCTATTATTGTATCTCCCCCCCCCCCCCCCCCCAAAAAACAAAGCAAAAACAAAAAACCCACCACACTGCAAAAACTGTGGTTTTCAAATTGACACCGTGGGTGTTGCACACATAGATACTGAGAAGAGAATCAAAATTATAATCGTAGGGTAATAAAACAATACCAATGTAATTGTTTTTTTGCAGAAATGAGTGTTATTTTAACACTATTTGGTGTCACGTTTCAATCTGTCTTCGGTATCTAATTTGACAACACCCATTGTGTCAAATTTTAACACCTCAGTTTGTTCAGTGCACCAACAGAAACAACGGCAGCGACAGCAGCAAAACTATCAACAACACCAGCATCGACAGTAACAAACGCAAAAACAGAAACAACAACAGCAACAATATAAACATATAAACATAGTGAATTCCAAAACAATTGGCGAGGCCAAATATAAGGAATGGAAACTCGTGCGCAGAATAAATGAAGGGATACTACTGCTTGGGGTTTGTCCAGACACTAATTCTGCGTTGACACCTTCTGTGATAAAACCTCTCTTATGACCTGCAGTTGTTTTGAAAGAACCGATAATGAAAAAAAATCGAAGTTTTCGATCAGACTGTTTGTCCTCCAGGAGAAAAAAACAGTGGTCATATGAATTAAAGTTTACGTACTATAGTATTATATTATTGATTGTGCCTCAAATCGCCCCATTACCCAGTCTCACAGTTTGGGATTTGCATTCTGCTTTTGGGGTCTAACATTACCGGAATAACATTTTACATTTTAAAGTCTATAATTATGTGTAGTGTGACTTAGTGTTTGAGATGTTTTTCTGTTTTCAGGCAATGTATTTGTTGTTACACCACCACCCGAGATTGTATTTTTAAGAAGTAAACTACTGACAAGGGGTAGGCTAAGTGTTTATTGTAAAAGTATTCTTGACAACACTCCTCAGGCCCAGTCTCCTATTGTTGTTTTCCCCATTGTTCATCTTTATTGGCCAGGGAGTTTTAAGTCAGTGCCCTTCCTTAAAATCGAAAAACTTATAAACATCCATGTATTTATCAGATTTGTGTTGATCCGTTGCAGCTTTACCATTGATTTGACAGGGGGTTTGTGTCATAAAGCTTTCTTTGGGGCTTTCGTGGCATATTGATGGTTGTCGTACATAGTATCATGGATAACGACGTGGTGGTAACTTTCGAGATTTTTCTGTTCCCAAAAGAATGATATATATATATTAAATTTTTGAAGTTGAGCACCAGTAATAGTCCAAGACCAAGCTTGGGGTGAACACCAGATTGAAAGTTCTCAGTCAGGGCCTCCGAGATAGTGTCGAGCCGAATGGTCTGTGGTGGGTACCACTGGGGTCAAGCAAAATTTACTTGGGGCACGACCACTGGAGGGACAGTATATGCCAAGACGGAGGGACTTGGAGCAGAAAGTGTCGAGCCGAATGGTGTGGGTGAGGGCCACTGAGGTGAAGCCGAAGGAACGCATGGGATAGTCGAACAAAAAAGAGCGGAGGCAGTACTATACTTGGACAGGGTTCAACCCGAAGGGACTGGAGGCAGGACAACTGGGAGAGTATAGTGTCAAATAGAAGGGGCTGGGGCAGGGCCACTGGGCCAGTACAAATGTAGCATCAAACATAGTGGAATTGTTCAGAACCACTGGGACATAGAAGGGACTGGGGGCAGGAGTACTAAGACAGTAATGACAAGCCGAATGGACTGGGGGCAGAGCCACTGGGACATCCGATGGGAGTGGCGGCAGCACTACTGGGACAGTAATCTCATGTCGAAGGGAATGGGGGCATGGCCATTGGGATGTTGTCAAGCCCTGCATTGTTATAGTTCCTGTTTAATGATAATATTAATCATTCGCATTCATTTGGGAAATGTAACACCTGCTTACAGTTCGCCTTAAAACATAAAACGCTAGGCTTCTCTTTATTACACGCTTATTATTGGGCTTATTAGGCTTATTTTATTATTGGCGGTTTTCCCACAAAATTCTACTCATATCGAGAGAGGATATTCAACTGAAGTTTTATTCTGCCCGGCAAGCAGGAGGCGACCACTTTCATATCCTGACACAATTTCCAGAGACACCGGCATCAGTATATCGAAGACCTGACAGCAGCTATGATGGATAAACCACGGTTGCGTAGCAGAGTGTCTTTGATCTCAACTGTGATCGATGGATGGATGATGATGATGATAATGATTTCCTTTATAGTGTCTACTCTTATTAACAAAATTACTCTCAAGCTTTGTCATTTCTGACCAATTTAATTCACTCACAAATTGTCAACGAGGATCTGGTGTACTCTAGTATCGATTCTGCTCATCTTCTTTATACCAAGCTTTTTATTCATAAAGATGTAGTCCGGGACATTGCAGCTGCTGCGTCTCGCCTGTAGGATTAGAGAGGTGGCGTTGTCAACCACCTTCTCGAGACAGTACTATCCACATTAGCCTGAACATCTGACGTCACACTTCGAGGCTCGTGAATAACGCCAGATACCAGCCTGACCGGATGTTGCCAGATGTACCTTTGACCTCGCATTCATTTCACACGGAAAATCGTAATAAAACAACATTACATGATGTAAACAAATGCACACTCTGCATGCAGACGACCGAAAGTGCAAGCTGAACAGTTGCATCACCTCGGACCAATCAGAACACATAAATGAAAAGCTTACTTCACCACACGTTTATCAAATAAAATCATTGTATCCAATAACATCATTGGACCTGTAAGACCAGTGCCTGTATTTTTTACTTGCGGATAAAGGCAGTGGACCTGTCTAGGACATTTGCAGCTGCTGCTTCTCGCCTGTGGAACGTGCTTCTTCTTGCAAGGATTGGAGAGGTGGCGTTATCAACCACGTTCTCAAGACAGTACTATTCACAGCACCTTCCTCATTGTGCATGTTTCCCTTGTTGCTCCTTGTGTATTTAATGCATTTATTCGTAAGATTGAAAGGCGCTGTTTATAGCACCATAATTATAAATGCTTCGTGTTATTTTTTTGAGGACTATATCCAAACAGCCACCTTGCTGTTAGACTATTCTTTTGAATGTGAATTGTAAATTTTTGGTTGAAGAATTTTAATATTAAATGTAAAGTTGATGTGCGTTTATGGCGAATAACACCGAAAACGTTTTGAAATCTTTCTTTGTTGAATTCGATAATTAGGTTTTATCGCAAGGGCTTACAAAACATATATTTTTTTTGTTTTTGTTGGTGTGTATTTGTTGTTGTTGTTGGTTTTTGTTCTTTAATTTATAGATTTGACTAATTTCCTCAATTACAGACAAACTCAATTAAATATTTAATGTTTACTGTAAAATCGGTTAAACATTGGCAGCTCGTTTCTAACACCATGGTCTTTGAAGATGAAAATGCACAATGCGGAAATGCGCATTAGCGCCCTCTTTCATTCCAAAAAGACGTTACCATAGAGACGTTAAAATGGAAATGCATGAGTGGAATTCCTGGTCCCAGGTGCCTGGCAGCATAATTTTTTTTCCCAGGAGAGATGAGGCCACTTAGCATAAATTTGCGTGTTATAATAATTTTTGTAATAAATTTTAAAAAGATTGATTTTGGTAGAAAACACGCCAATTTATGCTAAGTGGCCTCATCTCTCCTGGGAAAAAAAATACGCTGCCTGGCCCATGTATGGGTCATCAATAGCTGGTTAACAATTGGATTCCAACTTGGATAAAAGTTTCCGATTCAGCTTGACACAGAAATGGGTCACGCCCCAGCGGACCCAGTATCCGGCTCAATTCTGACCCTGGAGTTTGTAGATTGAGTCCTTTGTATAGGAATATAAGTGGTATTTTTTTTAAATCATCACTTGCCTTTTACAGAACAAAGTAGTGGGCAACATTAAAGATATACCTTGAGTTTTGAAATCAGTTTGAACTCTAATAATTATGTGGTGAATTCGACTGCATTGCCTAGTTTGTACCAGCCCAAATTTATATATTACATTGTGAGACTTCACATTGAAAGTATGAACATAGTAAAATAACCGGTCCTCCTAAACTGTAACCTTGTCTTTATAATAAAATTAGTCATTCATTTTATTTACTAAGCACACTTACACCAACCCACTTGCGCAGTCATAAAACCCGAACCTACACCGAAGGGATGATTGATTGATGAAAGTGTGCATGGCGCGTGGCCATTCTGTGCGCAGCTTGCAAACATCACAATAAATTGTATACACCCGACCGCAGCGTGTATAGGACACCGTGCGTGTTTGTATGAGATAAAGTGTACGTGAGTAGCAGGAGCAAGCGAATTGTTGGTGCGAGTGCTCATTATTCTTTGCATATCGCATGGGTGGCGAACAGTTATATACAGTGGTTGTTAAGATACATGTGCTTCGGTGGTTGGGATTCAATTTTTACTCTGTTTTTGGACTGTTTTCAGTGGAGTGGTGTTATATTTCGTCTACTACCACATCAAGCAGAACGTGGGGACTAGCTCGGCGACGGACACTATGACGGTATGTAATTTTCATGTACGTTTCTTTGGCCGTTAATGGCGGTTTGGTTGGTTGCTTCTCATGAGTTGCATTCAACGTGAGCAGGGCCTGAACAAGTGAACTGGGGAAGTCCCAGTTGCCGGTGAACAATCGTGTATAAACGTTCTCGTTGGTGGGCTCTTCAGTTTAGAGGCACGGGTCGTGGATGGTGATTTTTAGCAAATACTGCATAATTGCTTGTTGTCCGTTTGTTTATCCAAATGTTTCCAGTATCAGATATATTTAACCCATTAGAAAATCAGTCGATGCGTGCTAGTAGTTTGAAACTAATTTTGGTATTAAAATTTTTAAAAGGAATTTTTGTAAAAATTGTTTTAAAATTAAGTGCTACACCTTTGCATAAATAAAAAAAAAAGTTACAAGGATTGTTGTAACGTTACATGATGATGGGTTTTTATTTAAAAAAATTAATATTGATATTAATTAAGGTGTCTCTCTCAAATTTTCAGAAGCATTTAACTTTAAATATGTTGGATATGTTTTGAGGGAGAAGGATTAATGCAATAAATGGGCATCATGAAAAAAATATCGATTCAATAATTTTAAGGCAGGGTATACTTTTGGTAATTGTCAAAGACCAGTATCCTCACTTGATGCATCCCAACATATGCATACAAGAATAAAACATGTGAAAATTTGGGCTCAATTGGTCAGTCAAAGTTGCTAGTAAATAATGTACGAAAAAACACCCCTGTTGAATAAAATTGTGTGCTTTCAGATGCCTGAGAAAGGCTCCATGCTTGACGCCTTTCTGGGATTCGAATGTTTTAGTGAACAATTACTTCTCTCTCTAAGACTACAGTACTTCAAATAGGGTCGTTCCTAACAATGTTTAATGTTCCGAACATCAACAGCTCTCAAATGCTCTTTACCAAGTTTATAAGGTGACATTGGCCTAGAAACGTGTGTGAAATTAACAAATATTGATTTGTTGTTGTGAACGAATTCAATACTTATAGATTATTTCCCTTTGTTTATTAATTATTGCAGATATCTGACCTTGATGAGAATGGGGATGGATTCCATTAATGATTATTCCAGAAAGCGAAGAAGCCAAATAAAGCTGACCAAAGAGAGAACAACCAACCATGTCTTCAGCACTCAAACTATCCGATTCTCTGGCAGCCGGCATGTGGACGGTGGCCTTGATGATCATCTTCGTCAATGTGCTGCTTATTGTCATGGGCTGGCCGCGGAAAAAGGAAAACACTGTGAACGGATTCTATCTCTACTACCTGTTGCTGTGCAACCTGCTCACAGCGATCTTCGTCTTGCTCCTGGCGTCCATGAACAACGGCATCAAGACGGATGATGGTGAGGATGAGAAATACAGAAACCTCTGTTCCTTCTCTGGGTATGTAGGGATTGCGTCTTGGTTGTTGTCACTGTCGGGGATGTTAACCATGGCCACCAACCTCCTCCTCTGGCTTCTATTTCCGCGGCGATTCAAACGTGGGAAGAACTACTTGCCGAAGATGCGCGCCATCGCCTCCATTCAAGCTCTTGTCATACTCGTGGTCCTCATTGTGCCATTTCTCCCGGTTGATGTCTTCGAGATGGGACAGGGGAACTCCCGCCACAGACTATGTCTTCCGCTGCATCATCTTTATACTCCAATGTGGGAAGTCACCCTTGTGCTCTACGTGCTTGAGTCGCTTGGAATCTTCACCCTTTTCCTCCTATGTGCTGTGATGTTCTGTCATCTCGGTCGACAACAGAACGTTCTCATGTCTGCGATTCCAATGGAAGCTCGAGTCGTCCGGAAAAACTCTCTCCTGGTGAAGAGATCATCTTGTCTATATCTTGGAATGGGATTCTTCTGGGTCCCTCCACTTCTGACTCTTCTCTGCATGTTTGCAGGTATTAATGTATCTGACACAGTACTACAATGGATGTTCGGGGTGGTACAACCGTTTGGTAGTGCGGCAGGACCTTTCCTGTACCTTCTTAGGGTTAGCTGTAAAAACTACACCATTTCATCTTGTCTAAAAGGAGCACGAAGCAAAGGTAGGTGTCATTGTTTAGTTCTTGTAATTGTTGCGGGTAAAACCAGAGGTGTTGGCTCACAGACGGGATGTTTGGGTCGTTCTCCAGTAAACCAGAGGTGGGATGGGGCTGGGGTGGAAGGCCCCACCTCTGCTCAGAACCCTTACCCACCCCCCCCCCCCCCCCAAGATCGAAAAGAGAACCCTTACACCCCCCCCCCCCCCGAGATCGAAAAGAGTACGCAAATGAATTGTTTGATACATTAAAAAGCCCCCCCCCCCACTCTTCATCTTTTTTAATTGCCCTCGCTTGCCCACCCAAATGAAAATGTCTGGCTATGCCACTCTTATTCTCATACATGTATCGACGTTTCGACCAGCTTGCTGTAGTTGTATTCAGGAGACTGTTATTGTAGGTTACTTGACTCACCTTCCTCTAAAACACCAAAACGTATCATGTCATTCAACTTTACTAAATACTGCTTCAATAAAATGAAAATGTTCAATTGGCAAAGGTTTCTTTATAATTTTTTTTAAAAAGTTACTATAACTTAAACAACTTGCTAGCTTCCACTGTTTAACACTAAACTCTTCAACTAATGATTTGATTTTTCACAAATAAAGAAGTATCATATTCCAAATCATGTCTGTTTAGAGCCATTTTTAGGGGACAAGTTAATGAAATGAATAGACCTTATGCATATGACGTCATTTGAGTAGGGCGCCCTCACCTAGAGGTAAAAAGGAAAATGCTCATTGGCCAGTCTTGTGCGCCGCGCGTACAAATCAGCGCGTTTCCATTGTTTCATCATCAGTTTACCTCTAAGATGGCGGCTTGGTGACGTCAATGCATAAGGTATATTTATTAATTAATTCAATAAGTAACTGTACGGTTAAATGTTGAATTAAATTGTTGAATATTCCTTGTTCCCTTTAACCAGACAATGCAATTTGAAAAGTAACTAAAAAGAACATTTAGAAAACCGCCCTAAAAAGTTTGTTGTATTGTTATTGTGGAAATACATTATTTTTGGCTCATAAATTGTTGTTAAATCTTTAATCCTCTCCTCTAGGACCAAATGACGGTAGGCAGAACTTTTTTATAGCATGCATGGTTGTGATGTCTCTTTGTTTGATATTTACCAACACGTACTGCACCTCTCTGAAGTGTTTTTGCTTATCACTCTTGTCACTGATAATTTATGGAGTGTGTAATTAATACTTGTACTTGACAGTCCAAAGGTCAAAAACAAGGACTATACCTGCAATAAGTCAATGCTAATGACTACAAGGTGATGGACGTCTGTAAAAAAATTAAAAATATACAAATACAGACATAAATAAATAGTAACAACTTGATTTACCTCTGCACAGTAGACTTTTCCTCATGGGTGTCAGGAGTGCCCCAATAATGTTATATACAAATATGAAAGGACAAGCAAACAAACAAACAATTAAACAACAACACCCTGGCTTTATGTGCTTTGTTGTGTATTCGCCAAACACATTTGTCGTGTCATCTTTTGTTATTAAAAATATTGATGCAACAACTAAGGAAATACTACGTGTATCACTGAACGCAACCAACTGGTTGCTTGTGGAACACACATTGAAACCAAAACGTATACCAGGAACGAGCGTCTGTACAACCGAAAAAGTGGGGGGGTTATGGGAGGGTCAGGTGCATGTTTGTTGTGACTCACAATATAGAAACCAAAACTTACAGGAGCGAGGGCGGGGATTTATTGCTTTAGTTTGTGAACGAACTTCAAGCATTCTCAATATGAGGTAGACCCTACTTCTCTTGCTTACAGTTTGCCTTTTATTTTGAACCACTACGAGAATAATAATCATGGTGTTTGCTTGTGTAAGTTAAACCTCATCTGGGTAGCAATTTTAACCATCCTACTGTTTGACCACTTAATATTATCTACCGGTTTTTAATGATAGGTCAACTATTGCCGTCCTGCAATAATTATGATAGCATCTTCTGGGTGTATAGTATACACAATCAACCTTCTTGTCTAACAAATCATCACTGTGGTTTTTAATGGTATATGTATAAACTATGTCAGCCTGCAATGTGGTGAATGCATCTACACAGTACACAGTACACAGTACACAGTACACAGTACACAGTACACAGTACACAGTACACAGTCAACCCTCCTACTGTCTGACCATTAATTATTATCCACTATTATGGTTTGTACTGGTATATGTATATAAATTATGTCGGCCTGCAATATGATGTCACGTGGTGAATGCATACTGCACAGTACACAGTTAACCCTCCGACTGTCTGACCATTTAACATTAATTATTGTGGCTTTGAATGGTAGATGACCTAAGCTATGGCAAAAACAAAATGAATCAACATTAAAAAAACCAAAAACATATACCTTTGAATCACTCAATACTGTCCAAATGTTTAGCATTTTGCATTTTCTCTCTCGATCTTATTGAAGTATATGTACGATTTGACCTTGCACCAAGTGTATATTAATTTGCCTTTCGTTTTGTGATTTCTTCCCACTGCAAGTGTGAATGTGAATGTTTTCCCTTTCAGTATAATGCCATGATGTTGCCATAGTCACTGTCTCATAAATTTTGTTCTCTCTCAAGCGAGTTTGTTTAGATGCATTTTACTGATGTTCACATTCTGTCTCAGACAATTGCAGCTCATCAAATATTCACCGTTAATTTTGTATTAAAATGTGGGCATGAGTGTTTAAACATCGACAGAGAATTCCATACATGTAGTGGTCCTATGTTAATTGCATGCATTACATGTAGTATTTTGTTTGTTGTTAATTTCTTTTTCTTCAGTTTGATGTAGGCCCCTACCTTTGTTAGAAACTCAAAAGACATAAGCTGAAAACAGGATTTAATGAACCATTTTAATATAAATACTTGAAAATATATTAAACTGAATTTTCAATCAATTGTCAATCAAAATGCAGTTAAAGGTAATATACATGATTGATTTAGAGCTGACACACTAGTCACAGACAGTGTTCATGTTTTGTGTGATTAACCATATACATGAATTACAAAACCTGTGAAAATTTGGGCTTAATCCGTTGTGTGAGTCAGGCGAAAATAGTGAAAAAACATGCACAATTTTCAGCATGTAAACACAATGTCATTCATTTTGATTGTACATCCGAAAAAAGCTTTTTGCTATTGATTAGGTTTCCAGATACAGTTTTCTTGAATATGACTTCATTTCAGAGCGAAATATTTCACCGAAAAAATTGGTTATAGTACGAATTTCATAATCTGTCTAAACAATGATATGTTATCCTTACCAACCCTGTAATTGATGAACAAATTCAAAATAATTAATTGAAGCTGCATTACTTGAATGTATGGATTCTGCTGAATTTAAATGAGACTAGCTCCACAGAACGGACATTCTGTAAATAAATCGAATTCCAAATGGATCAGCTTAAAATAAAATATGCTAAAATCTGAAGTGTCTTCAAATACCACGCACAGTTTTTTCAATGCAAAATAATTAATTGAAGCTGCAGTACTTGAATGTATGGAAAAATAACCATATTCCGCTGAATTTAAGATGACATTATAATGGGAGTTCCAAAGAACGGCCATTTTCCAAAGAAATCGAATTCCAAATGGATCAATTTAGAATTATCTATGCCGTATATTTATGTGTCTAAACCCGGCACTGCTTTGTTCATCTTCAGCTGAGAAGACGAAGAACGCGGTGCAACTGCAAGTCGGTCAGATGACCGGAACCATTACTGTGCCTAAGAAGATTGATGTATATAAGATGCCAAACGGAAAAGACGCCACTGCATCAATGGAGAGTGCCTCATCTCCGAGCCAGAAGAGCAGTAAATGCCTAAATGCACCGCCCGTCGTGCACTGGGTGGAAACTGTGCCAATTATCGGGCGTCATATGAACATGGTAAGAAAATGGAATGTTTATCAAAACTTCCAGTCAAGCAGTAGGGCTATAGGT
The DNA here is from genome assembly GCA_037783415.1 of Leptasterias polaris. NCBI lineage: Eukaryota > Metazoa > Echinodermata > Asteroidea > Forcipulatida > Asteriidae > Leptasterias > Leptasterias polaris. Next base: position 1,066,077 of record JAZGTN010000038.1, read on the forward strand.
TAATACAAATATCATGACAACACAATTCTATACAGACTTAATTTAAAGCGAGGGTATATCTTTGGTAGTTACTCCTACAATCAATGGCCATACGAACAATAAGCACTTGAGAGCTGTTGATTTTATAAAACATTGTTAGAATCTACCCCCTTTGAAGTAATAGTTTAAGAGAAAGAGGTAATTTTCCACCGACAAATTTGGATCTGAGAAAGGCTTCAGGCATAAAGCCTTTGTCGGGCATCTGAAAGCACTCATTTCCATGCAAGAAGGTTGTTTTTTCTTTCATTATTTTCTTGCAACCTCGTTGACCAATTGAGCCCCAATTTTAACAGGTTTGTTATTTTATGCATATGTTGGGATACACCAAGTGTGAATACTGGTCTTTGACAATTACCTTAAGACATATCACAATCTAATGAAAATCTCGATGGATAAACAACTAATAAATGGGCCTGAATGATGGTAAAATCTTATATGCAAAATATTAACAATATATAATCTATTTTTGTCTTGAAAAGCCATTTTTTTTTTGAAAATAATTTTAGCCTGTATAATAAAGAGTTTCTCTGTTATTTAGCATGTCATTATTTATGCAAGATTCTTGCATTCACAGCGGCATTTTATTAAATAGTACAGCCCTCAATCATAATATGCAACAATTTATCTACTTAAAGACCGTCGTCATAAGACCGGTGAGATAGATACGTAAATGGGGAGCAATTTGACAGCCGAGCCGAACGCTTGTAAGCTATAAAAACCATATACACAAGATACCCTAAAGGGATGGCATTCATAAGAGAGTAAAATACGGTCAATTCATGGCAGACGATACTTGAGGAGAATTCGAGAGAACGTTTTTGCGTCACACTATCCGATATCGGTTGTTGTTGCCTTCCGTAAGCCCACGTAGAGTGTTTCTTTAAAGCGCACGTGTCACATTGGTAATTGCCAAAGACCTGTATCCACACTTGATGTGACCCAACATACACATGAAATAACAAACCAGTGAAAGTTTAAGCTCAATCGGTCATTTAAGTCCCTAGAAAAGTGGAAAAATCTGAATTTGTTCACTGTGTTCTAGCATTGAGTTTTTGACTTGCAAGACCAAAACTAATTGTTTTACTCATTTCTCATGTCTTCAAAACTATTGCATTTCAAGCAGCAATATTTCAAGGGAAGTTTCCCACCATGACCATCTTTGTACCGTGTACGTTGTGTGCAAATCTGTGAACATATATATTTGTTCTCTTACCAATGTTATATGCACACCCTTTAACCGAGGAACAATTCCCGCTATTATTCCGTTGCTGGGCTTTATTTAGCCAGCGGCAATATTATGATTACAGTGAAGCTACACAAAAAGATAGTGCCGCGTTTCTATTGATCGGAGAGCTGAAGTAGAGTCACAGGGTTCATTTTTCCCCATGCCTCTTTTTTCTTTTGCAGTAAAATCTTGCACAAATAAGGCCTGCAAATAATTACACAGATATGTTGGCATGTGGGATCTGATTATGGATTGGTGCACACATTACTACACAATTCAGTGTTTTTTGTGGTTTTTTTAGTTCAAATTGTACATAAAAAGCATTCAGTCATGCACGCAAATTGGTATGAATTAAAGCTTCATTCCTCGATGATATCTGTGGATTTTTGTAACAATAATATACATGATAAAAACACATTAGGGTTATTGTTAATCTTGATGGTGAAGGGTTCGAATCAACGTTACAACCTCTATCTCACCGTAGGTCTGTTGCCAACCTCTGTCTTTCTACACATATTTTCATGGTAATTGTGCCTTCAATGTGTCCGACCTGGTTCCTCCTATATATCAGGTGTTTGGTCGTGAAACCAGGTTTTTGCTTCTTATCATGTATATATTCTTAATTTGCCAAGATGTAGAACAAAGAGCCATTCCAACTGCTTTATACAACGTACCGCATATGTTTGGAACTCCTTGCCTGTTGCATGTTTTCCTTTATCCCACAGTCTATAGACGGTTTTAAAAGGAATGTAAATTCCTACCTTTCATCTCCCCCCGATTTATTTTTCATCTTAATATGTTGTCTTCTTGTAGCCTCTTTCAAGAATTGCTCTTTTAGCCTTGTTTTGGGCGGACTTGCATTTGGCAAACGAAATGGAAGAACTTGTTTCTGTTCTGCGGTCAGTTAATTTCACGGCAAATAGCATAATCTCACTAAAACATTGACAGTTCATTTTAAAACTTGAAACATCAAATTATATGTGTTTAATTACGCTATTTGTTTTGGGAAGAGCAGGTTATTTCCACCCTTAGTTCAACCCTCATTGGACACGCCATCTAATCAACTTAATGAAAGTTTCATCAAATTGTGTATTTCAGTTTCTTGAAAACAACAAAACTGTTGTCTTTGTTTGTCAATGTTTTTGATGTGCACAATTGTAAACGTGCTTATTTGCGTGTCTTCATATAATATGCTATTACAGTATTTCAGCAGGGAAATTTTTTGCTGGAGGATTGCTCTGGTATAAACTTAATACCCAGTAAGATTCAAAATTGACCAAACCTTTTTAATATTAATAATAATGACTAATTATGTACTTAGTAATATTACATAGTTCTGATTATCTCATATTTAAGAAAAGTGCAAGTTGCCCTTTCCCAAACCTTGACTGTACCATGGAGGTGACTGTACATATCTTCAAAACACTCGGAGCTTTTATCAACGTTCATTACATTTGGGCATAGTTTTTTCCGTTAAGAACTTGTCTATTTCCCCCTCCTTTTTTTACGTACTTTATAAAATCATTTACCTTGTGATTTGTAGAACTTTGGCATCGTTGAGTGGCAAACAAAGAATGGATCGCCTCGTCGCGGTCTCTTAAAGATTTTCACCAAGCCGCACACTAGGGAATGGCGCAATGAGTCAGCAATACTGTACCGTTTGAGCAAACTGGAACATCACCGTAACATTGTGGAGTATCTTTGGCACTCCAAGAGTTCACAGACCAAGCTTGATCGGGGCCAGGGCACTCCTGACACCCATGAGGAAAAGTCTACTTTGCAGAGGTAAGTGAAGGACAATTGTTTATTTGTTTATTTACTTGTATTTCTATATGTTTGTATTTGTTTATTTATTTATATTATTTTTGCGGGGATTGGGTGCGGGATGAGGGCAGAGGGAGTGATTGTCAATTATGAATTCCTGAGTGAGATAAATATTGAAATGGTATCTATTTCAATTCATTGACTTGCAAACTGAGGGATTTGTAGAAATGGTTGAACAAAATCTCAACTGTACTCGGTTGCTTTATCATTAATTTTCAAGTCACATCACATAGCATACTTTATTTTTAATACAAATTTTACATTTGTAAGTTTGAGGTGACACAGAAAGCAATGAAAATCAGGGGCCAAAAACAAAACCCGAGCTGGATTTGACACAATGCACTGGGATTTGTCTCAGTGAGTTAATGTTATCCTAAAAGTGATTTTAAACTCACATTTTCCGGGCAGTTGCAAATAATTTATTGACCTACTCACCTAAGTATAATCAGTATTGGGGTGGTGTTAAATTGATTCCGGAAGATATAATTTCGAAGCAATATTTTCTGCCACGCTGCTCTTTAAAATCACGTTTTGCCTCCAATGCATACACCTTACTGCTGCTCGCCTGGTCACCAAAACCAATAAAGCCACTTTCACACGAGAGCAATTTAGCAAGGGTCCCTTGCTAAATTGTAACATGGTTGTAATGTTGGTTGTATGTACCTGTTGTGGAAGGACAACAAAATTGTTGTCCAAGGTTGTAAAATCTTGTGAAATTTGTTGTCTATAGGTCCCTTGTAAAACATTGCCAAACAATGCTACATTTTGAAAGATTCCAACATAAAACATTTAGCATCTCTAAAAACACATATAAAATCAAAAGCATTTCTTAGTGTTTTCACCTCAAAAGCATTTCTTAGTGTTTTCACCTCAAAAGCATTTCTTAGTGTTTTCACCTCAAAAGCATTTCTTAGTGTTTTCACCTCAAAAGCATTTCTTAGTGTTTTCACCTCAAAAGCATTTCTTAGTGTTTTCACCTCAAAAGCATTTCTTAGTGTTTTCACCTCAAAAGCATTTCTTAGTGTTTTCACCTCAAAAGCATTTCTTAGTGTTTTCACCTCAAAAGCATTTTTTAGTGTTTTCACCTCAAAAGCATTTTTTAGTGTTTTCACCGCAAAAGCATTTCTTAGTGTTTTCACCTCAAAAGCATTTCTTAGTGTTTTCACCTCAAAAGCATTTCTTTTATAGTGTTTTCACCTCAAAAGCATTTCTTAGTGTTTTCACCTCAAAAGCATTTCTTAGTGTTTTCACCTCAAAAGCATTTCTTAGTGTTTTCACCTCAAAAGCATTTCTTAGTGTTTTCACCTCCCTCTCCTTTGTTCACTTGAGTGTCATGTTTCTTGAAAATATCCCGTCTTTTTTATTCTTTTGTTCGAGCCTGTAATTTTAGATGACATTTGTTTATGTATTTATTTTATTTGTTGTACTTTTAACTTTGTTTTTCTCGTGGACGGCTTCAAATATTATCTTGTCTACGGATATAAGAATAATAAACACATAACAACAAATAAAACGGTGAAATAAGTTTTAAATATACATTTTTTCACATGGTCATCATAACTTTACATACATACCTCTTGTTGACTTCATCTTCAAATTATTCGGTCTTGTAACCCAAGTAGGCACCTGCAAACATTATTCGAGCATTTACTGTGTGGGTGAACTTTTTCACCCGATGTAAAAGGCTCACCGTCACAACACCTGGATAACTTTGCTTCCATTGTGCCCAGTTGAAAAGGCATCAGACGGTTGCGTATCAAGTTCACGGGAGAGCGCTCGTTTTATGCCTGCATCTCATCTACATTTAATTCAAATTGCTCACGGTTAAACGGGTTGATCAATGAGTGAAATAATGAACGATCGGCGGAGGGTATGCCATGCTCTTGCTGCGGCTAGGAATCGTGGCTACTGCATGTCTACTGTACGGTGGTGCGATCTGTAGTTTTAAAGGACACTAAACAACAGTTGACATGTGTTAACCAAGGATGTAGATTTATAATTTATTGCATCTTCGTCACCCTTTTCTGAACTAGCAGTTCTAATAAACAGGTAGCTCTCTTTCATGTAATTTGTGTTTTGTTACTGCCAGTGCCGTAACCAAAGAGGACAGCGAGGGGAAGGACCCCCCCCCCCCCCGCTCAGAACCCTTTCCTCTTGCCCCTCCTCCTTGAGATAGAAAAATACACAAATGAATGGTTCGAAGCATTGTCCCCTCCCCAAAAAAATGTATTTAATGATAATATTAATAAATGTGTAATTAAATAAATAAAACGATAAATTAAAAAAAAGTTAAAACAAATAAATTAAGTAAAATACAAATAAGTAAATAAAGTAAAATTAAAAGATAAAAGGTAAATCAAATAAATTAAGAAATATGAAATACACATCAAACAATAAGTAAATAAATATATTAAATAAATGTGTTTAGATATTAATAAAACATATCAAAATAACAATAAATAATCATATAATTGCCCCTGCTTGCCCCCCAATTTAAAATGTCTGGTTACACCACTGATTACAGCCATCAAAGCAGCATTTGCAGTCACAGCATTTGCTGAAACAAAGACAAAAATCCGATTGTAATCGATATACTCGCTAGTAATCAGATGTCTTTGGATTTTGCTTTTCACAAAGGATTGTCTTACCGGTGAGCGTTTGAACGTGCTTGGATAGTAGATATTCTCGTTATTTGTTTATAGTGCTGTATTCATTTTGTTATTGTCTATGATTATAACATTCATTGTGCTTTCAAAATGATGTTTTTTTTCCACAGAAAATATTAATGTGGAGACTTGTACCTGAGAAGCACTACTTTTTGCACCCCCCCCCCCCCCCCCCCCCCCACCGGCCTTCTTTGCCGCTCCTTTGTTTTTAGTCAATACAAACCAGTATTACATATTTCATCATCGTTTAATATTAATAATTACTCTATTGCACTAAATCCAACCATATAAATATGTGAGTTGATGCGGTAAACGGCGAAATGAAAATTATGCATAGTAAAACGGAGTACAGCAATGCAGCGATAGTATTTGTTCATCTCATTTCGAAAAAATAACAAACGTTCTGCCCGATGCCAGCTCGTCTAGCAACTAATTGTTGTTGTTTGAGAAAACGATTTGCATTGAACTCAAACAGAAAACCAATCAAACACTGAGCACTGCATTGATCAAATCGTGTGGCGTGTCGTAGCCGAGCAGTTTATTTAAGAGCACCGGACTCCAGCTATGGTTTTTCTGATCAGCAGAGTGTGGGTTCGAGTCCCGGTCGTGACACTTGTGTCATTGACCAATATACTTTACCATAATATGGTAATATAATATGGTAATATTAATATGGTAATATAATATAATATGGTAATATAATATATTATATTGCTTTGTCATTTGGATGAGACATTAAACCCTAGCTCTCGTGTACTTTAGGATTGTTAGTGCACGTAAAGAACCCAGTACACTTATCATGGAAGAGTAGGGGTTTATTTTTACCCGGTGTTTTGAGAGCAATTCCACTCAGCAACATTTAACGAAATAAGGAGGCAGTGCGCCCCTTCAACCTGCACGATACTTTCTCCCTTTAAGTGTACTATACTTTTACTTGCGGCCCTCACCTCAAATGTACCCTGGCCATTGTGTTTGGGTAAATTTTTCATTAAGATAAATAGGAAATATTTCCTGATAATATAATCTCCTTTGTGTAAAGAAGATTCTAATATGGGTAGAACTCAAGTGATTAATCCTCGCTATAATGGCAGATTATACAAATGATGCTGTGCAAAAACACATGACTGAGGCATATAGCCGCTCCACAAATCACTTGATCATTCCATCCTCCTATACACCTTGCTTGCATATACATACAGGATGCCAGCATCACCTGCATCTTTCTCAAACTGGCGTCTTGCCAATCTGATTGTAGGAGCATCCTGGTGCCCCTAGTTCTGCCTCCGTATCTAGGTGAAACATATAATGCAAAATTGGAAAATGAAACTGTCCGTTCTTCATTTTGTATTTTAATTAGATTTTAAAAATTGGCAAAGTATCTATTTCTAGTGCATTTCTGCCAACAGTCGTTTTGAAGATCGCATATTTCCCATCATCTTCAAGAGGAATCTAAGATATCACACTCAAATGGCCTTGATTTTGTTATTTTGTTTTGCCCAATATCAAGTGTGGTTTGGGGCTCACTTTTTATAGTGATCTTGCCGTAGATAGATTTGGTTTGAGAATTAAGGCATATTCGGTTAGGATTCAAACCCAATAAATGATGATTTTTCTCCTGGATTCGAGCTTGCGTCTTGTCACTTGGCACGCTTGTTGGTTTAATAGTTAAGACATCTGCTCAAGAAGGCATGGGTGGTGGGTTCAACCCCCCCCCCCCCCCCCCCCGAGTGGTATGCTTGTGGATTGGTTATCTCAGGACTCCGGAAAGCACTGAGTATACAGTGTTTATTACACGATGGTGTAAGGATAACGACTAAAACAACATAGCTGCTCATGATTGTTTGCAAGAAAACCGTTTATGCTCGGTCCAAAAGACCATGTAACCTTTGTTGACGTTTACAAAGAAGCCACAGTGCCTGGACTTCATGCAGGCACGATTTGTACACAGCTCTATAGAGGAAAACATCAAATCTTATTTTGTAGAGATTGCACTGTCTGATTCTTGGCAACTTTTGATATAAATGAAAAAAAGCAGGCACATCTCAAACGTATTTGTTTGCTATTTTTACGACTCTTGAATGCATGTGGAAATTAGGACACAAGATGTAATGTTTGCCCATTAAATTATGTCCAGTGTAGTATCTTGCCTGCCAGAAATTCTCTGGAACGTGCAATGTCACTCTTAATGTCAATAAAGGTTACAATGTCTAATGTTTTGTGACATGCTTGCAGGGGCGTCGATCGCTACTGAAAAGTAGGGGGGACGGGCGAGCAAGTCTTGAAAAAAATACATCTTACATTATTTGCACCCCACACCATTACTTGTACATTTAATTTCTGTGTTACACTTATTCCCTAGTTTTTGTTTGACCAGGAGGCGAGTTACAGGGTGTGATATTTAACAATAACATCATCCGAAATGGGATTTGGGACTGGGTTTCCCTTATGTAAAACCGAGATTCTACCAAATACAAACATCATATTCACAATCCTTTTTAATTGTAACCACATTGCGACAATTTCTTCAGTAAAATTGAGAAAGTTTTTGATGTTTTTGTTTATTCTCTCGTTTTTCTTTTATTTTGATTTATATCTTGTTTTTAGAATAAAAATAATAACCTTGAACAAACTGCTCCTATTTATTGGATTTTACTACATTTTGTGCGTTGTGCGATTGTAACAAAATGTAACACATTTACACTTGCATGCACACCCAGACTTCCTTTGTGGAGGGATCGTGTACCGTATATTATAGCATACTTGATTCTAGATTTTGGCGTTCATGTCTTGGACGAAACTTGTCGTTTATTGTCTGTATTAATTATAGAAACGGAAATGGGCCAAAAATAACATTCTGCGCGTAGTCCATCAGAAAAAGGATGACAACGAAGAAAACATTTCACCGTTTGTTCGCTTTTCTTTATTTGAACAAAAATTGTAATGAAATATTAAATCAAGAAAATGGTGTATATTTTTTTGCATATTTCTAATGATCAGTCAATCAAAAAGTGGGGGGGGGGGGGGACATCTGATATGTTGCCCCCCCCCCCAGTCTAAAAAGTGGACACACGTTCCCCCCCCCCCCCCCCCCCGTCCCCCACCCATCGACGCCCTTGCATGCTTGCAATTACAACACCATCAGTCAGATTTGTAGACATTGTTGAAAGTAATGCTCCCAACTGTTGTTATCTACGGTATTTACGTATGTTTCAATTGTTTCAACTGACAACCATGATGTACAATGACTTCTTATTGGGTGATTAAAAACGTCAAATTCCAAGCAACCTTCATGATTGGAATTTGCTTGAAGTGTCCCATTCCTACTGAAATGCATCAAAAAGAATACAATTTCATACGGTATGCTATCACGCCAAGAAGGCATTTGTGTGGCTCAAACACATGGGTAGTGAAGTGACTGATAATGGCCACACACTGTGAAATTGTGACATCCCCCAGCTGCGTCCCCAAGAAATTGAAAAATTTTGGAGGGAAGAAAGATTTAGTGCGTGCATGGATTGATATTCAACAAGCCACTGTGGCATTGAAGATTGTATTGAAGGCTCTCTTGGTTGAGGCCTCGTAAAATGGACCCAACCACTCATCGAAGGATCGGCTAATGGTTGTGCCTTCGAGTTGGAAAACGTTCGTTGAATTAATTTTGACTAACACGACGTATGCTCTCAGGTAAAGCCTACACTAAAGGGAAAATACATCATCGGTTTTTTTGTTGGGGGGGATGTGCAAATTAAGTATCATTCTGCCTTCAATAAACGTACTATACATTACCTAGTGAACATTTCATCAAATAAGGAGATCATTTTGTAGATGGGGAAAAAACAATTAAAGCACAGCTTAATATAAGTGATTTAGCGTATGTTCGTACACGTGCATATTGGTGACGTGTCGTGGCCAAGCAGTTTGGGAGCACCGAACCCAAGCTCTGGTATTTCTCAGGATTAGCAGAATGTGGGTTCGAGTCACGGTCGTGGCACTTGTGTCCTTAAGCAAGATACATTACCATAATTGCTTCGTCTTTCAGATGGGATATGAAGCCGTAGGTCCCGTGTATTACTAATGGTCTACACGTAAAATAATCCAGGGCGAACACTTACCGTGGAAGAGTATGGGTTAACTCCGGTATTTCTGGTTCACATAGCAATCATCCATATCACGCAAACTACTTTTTCCACAAAATGTTATGGTCAAAGAGCCTTCAACTTCATTGCAGCTTCATTATGGAATGACTTACCTCTTAATATTCGCCAAGCTGAGTACTGAATTTTGTATTTAAAAAAACCGATTCATTTTTGTATTCTGGAATATTATTTAACATAATTTTTTTTTCAATTCCAATCAGTTTCTGATAAATATAACTGCCTATCCAAGTCTAGTGGAAAGACTACTACCGTTAATTATTTTGATACCGACATTATTTTGGCTCTCTTCAGATTTTCAAGGGACTTTTAAAAACTCATTTGTTTGAATCTTTATTTGTGTAACTTGCTTTTTAAAATAATATTCTTTTCAATGTTTTTGTTTTTGTGTTGCGCATAGAGGCTTCTGCATTATGCGCTATATAAATTTCTCGTATTATTATTATCATGTGTTATAGGTTTCCTCAAGTTAGCGAGCCACGGTAATTAAGATCACTTATGAGGAATCATTGGTTTCATGTTCAGAAAACTATAAAAACATCGTTAATTGTCGGTATCAAAATAATTAACGGTAGTACTACTACCGTTAATTATTTTGATAACTAGACTTGGATAGGCAGTTATATTTATCAGAAACTGATTGGAATTGAAAAAAAAATTATGTTAAATAATATTCCAGAATACAAAAATGAATCGGTTTTTTAAAATACAAATTCAGTAGGCCTACTCAGTTGCCAATATCTCCAAAAACATTGAATGTTTTTACTAAAGTTGTACTCATTAGGTTTAGAGAACATAATCGTCAAATAATTTTAATTGGATGCGGATCTGCATGCATCTGCAGAATCCACTTAATTGTACAAAGTACTTTCTACATCATTTTGTTATGACACCTTGTAGACCTATGTAAATCATATGCACACCAAATGAGGTGTCATCGCCATTACTGAACGGCAGCAGACGACCGTTCCGTTTATGCGTGTTTTCATGACCTTGGGGCGTCAGCCGGATATTTTGCGTAGAAATGGTGCAACCAAAAATAACTAATCAATTTTAGAAATCTATAGGGGGGCCTACTCTTAGATGAGACAAAAGACTGGAATATGGCGGATTTTTTTTCCCTTCCTTCTTCTTCCCGCACATTGCAGAGTATTTATTCTGTCAATAACTGCCTCTGGATAACCTTGTATATAATTTCAAGGCTGGGAATTGTTATGTTCCAATAGGGTTAATGAGAGGGATGGAAGGGGCCAAGGGTAGTTCATAAATAGAAGTGTATACAAATAATTTTCAGTAACAGCAATGGATCTCTGTTCAGTGTATTTGCTGCATTGAGTATCATAGATTGAAGCGAATAAAGTGTTATGGCAACCGTTAGGATCAATTGAGTTAGTGAGCGACGCGCACTGCCGAGTTCTTCGTTATCTTTGAACTGCTTGTTAACAACACTATAGGGCCTGACCCTAATTGAATAACCAGTGTACTGAAATCGCAGTGCTATTGGTTACAAGGGGAGACTTGGGTTGCTATGGATGTCATGTTATGGAGATTTGAATGTATGTGTGTAGAATTATTAGAATATGGCTTAAAGGGGCAGTCGGCATGATCAGGCCTGTGGCTGTACACGGATTTATGAAATCTTAACCGGTTATACTGCACACGCGCACGCACTCTCCAATGATGATACGGAGTGATGAGGGCGCGTGCTTGCAGTAACTGGGCGGGAGTTAATAATTCCATGTACAGCCACAGGCCTGCTTTGATCATGACGGCACAACCCCTTTAAAGCTAATGTACTTTGTTTTAATGGTAGGCCACTAATTTGGTGGGCCATAGGTTTTGCAAGATGAGGATGTAGAGGAAGAGGTTGTTACTTCAGTTTGTTACAATTTCATGTAAAAGGTGTATGAGTGATGATGTCAAAAAATCCTGGAACAAACTTAAAAAAAAAAAATTACATCACGTGTCCTAAGCGTATACATTATAATCACATTTTCTCAATTAAATTTGATTAAAACTGTTCTTAAAAATGGTATTCACGTGAGAAAGAATGTAGTTGTTTTGGTTTGTAGGGTCTTGAGAATGGTCCATAAGCGTCACCAATTGTTATTGATGTGATGATACTCGTCAACGTATTCATACCCATGTTACTTTTGAGCTAGTCTCGTCTCTATCCATCAGAATAAATAGTTATTTTTGTAAAATGTTCACAGGTTCGTCTGTACGGCTTATTATCAACACGGTACCTTACGAGATTTCCTTCACAGTCACCCACGTACAATTCAGGACAGTCATGTGCACGCCATAGCGACACAGGTATCAGCAGGAATGGCATACCTCCATGCAATGGGCATCGTCCATGGTTTGGTAGAGACAACAAGTGTTCTCATCGGAGGTCATGTAGAGGTAAGAACCGGAAGGTCATCTGCTTTGTCTTTGCTCATAGTTCAACATTACTAGTTTTCTTCGTGTTATTCTTCTTCTTCTCTACGTTGTTTCACTGTAACTTTGTAAAAGAAGTGACTTCATATTGTTTTGAAATAAGGATTTCATTGAAAAGTAAAAAAAGGTATTCTCCTTATCTTCTTCTTGTTTTTCTTCTTCATCTTCTTCTTCTTTTATTTTATCTTTCGGTGTAATAAATCCGTAGATATCGTCATCTTTAATGTTTATTGCTTGCAGTGTGCGTGTAAAAATGTAATGTAGCATTTTCATGTAGTCTAGGTTCACCACTAACGGGAGGTAGTCACCTCTTCTCGTTGTAGCCGAAACAACAATTTTGTGTATATATTTTGCTTTCGTTCTTGACTTACAGTATTTAACCTGTCATTAATCTTTGTAAAATCATGTTGTTGTAGGGGGCCTACCCATGGAAATAGAATAAACAAACAAGCAAACACATAAACACACATTAAGGGATGTCAACTTATCGAAGAGTGTGGAGACTGTTGATATAGATATTTAATGAAGTCAGTCTACAGAGACCTTACGGTCAAAAACATGATAACTCCATGGCTCAGCTTGTCTCCTTTAAAGGCACCTGGAAATAGATTATTTTTTTTTTTAATATAAGAGTATATGTATATTAACAATAAAACAATTTTTTGAGTAATTGTTTGTCAGTATTTATATGTTTAAAAAATAGATAAAGTTGTTTGGGGGCGACTCCGCCCATCCCTTTTTGTGACGTCAATCGAGGAAGACTTCGCCTCGATTGAACATCGACCCCACTCGAACTTGCCTGCATTTACGTTGTATTTACACGTGCCAGTAGTGAGATTGTACGTTTCGTTTGGTTATCCAAAAGGGTTTTTTTTCTTGCATTTTTCCAGCGAAAATTGCTGCTGGATGCAGCAAAAACGACTAAAGATGGGGTCAGCCAGCATTTTTTTTCTGCAGATCCCAAATATAGGCAGTTACGGGCATCGAAAGTTAGGCTAACGAGGGCAAAGTGGTCCGGTCCGACGTCGTTTTCAGCGCTATGCAGCGAACACTTGGATAGCCCGGAGATTTTTTCGTTGGTAGTAGTGTGCAAGGGAAGTTGCATTGAAGCTTAGATTACCAGCGAAATGTTTCTGGTGGAAAAACAATACCTCGTATTATCCGTGTTCTCGTTATGATCATGCTCGTATCTTCCGTTTTTAAGACATAGAAACGCGCATGGGACAGTTCGGGACCGGTGAAAAACCTCGTATAAACTGGCGTCTCGTATTAGTCGACTGTACACTGTCCTAGGATTGCATTGGGTGGTGACGTCCGAATACGAAAACGCATCATACTGATAAGGTACCCAGACGTAATGTACGGGGCCAGACTACACATTTTCTCCTGCCTCGATTGACGTCACGAACAGCGCCATGTAAAGGGGGACCTATTTTTTTATTTGTAATTACAAGAAAAATACAATTGTTTAACCTTAGTAAATTGTTTATGCACATTCCACTCATAAAAATGTATATATTAATGACAAAAGCTTTATTTTGAAAAAATACCACTGCCAGGTTCCTTTAACATAAATGTTGTGTTCATTCACAGACATCGGCATGCAAATTGTTACTTTGTTGTGTACCCTATAATGATGACGATATTATATAGGAGGGCATCAATTAGTTTTGTTGCAATCAGTTTCCATCAAACCCTTGCTCCGTGATCAAACTGATCCAACCCCCCTCAGCAGAGAGTGGCATGGCGTCTGGAGATGCGGGGTCTCATAATGAAAAGTGGCGCTAAACTTGTCCCTAGAGGCTTAGTGTAGCTGCAGCATATTGCTCATTAAAGCATTTAATGAAGTAACTTATCATGAGGACACATACATGGACGCGGACATGGTGTCTGATATAAACAGTGAGATGTTATCCTTCAAAAGTACGATCTCGTGTTTGCTTTGGCTTGGCTTGACTTGATCATACCTTGCTTGATCGAACAACTTCTACTTAAGAATGTATTATTTTGATGGTCAGTCTGTACTCTCTGTGAAATGATTTATGCAGGTACTACACATAGCATGTTTACGACGATGGCCATGTACGCTCAGGCAAAATGTTTGCTGTCACATTTTCCTTTGACCTGACAAGTCACAGTGTGGTCAAGTGCAAAATATTCAATGTAAGAGGATTGTTATGGCTTCCCTTGACTTCATCAAACCACTTTCAGACTTATAAAAGGTTTTGTTTTGCTGGTCAGTCAGTTCTATGGAAGGATTAATATGCAGGTACACGTATCATTGTGAAAGACAAAGACCTGTACTTTCTCAAGCAAAGTTTAACTGGCACATTTTCATTTGACCTAAAAACTCAAAGTGTGCTCAAGTCTCAAATTTTCAATGCAGAGGACAGTGTTTTGCACTCAACATCCAATTTCCTCTCTCTGCACCCTTGTGGAAAATTTCAACTTTAGGTGAATTTTATTTTTAAATCTGTAGTGCTGCCATTTCAAACCAGTATAACCAAACTGAGGCTGACTGGGAAATTAGTCTGGCCAGTTCTTTGTATTAGCTGAAATTAGTGTTGATGACTGCTAATGCGTGCGTGGAACACTACAAAATTGGTGGCGCATGTCGAAGTAGACACTATACCCTTTTCGAAATCGCGGCTTGGTCTTTGGCTCAGGCTTAGTAGGCTCCGACAGTTGCTTTGAAAACGTGTACATTCTGAATTGGGTTTTTAACTGAGCACACGGAAGCCTAAGCCGAAGGCGTGGCTTCGAAAGTGCCGGCCGTAGGTTAGAACTTCAGTGCGTATGAAACCGTGTGACACAACCTAACCACTTGCCCTTACCAGGTCATTATGCATCAGTTCACACAGCCGACATTTTGTAAGTGGACATTTGTACGCGATTAACCCGTAGGAATTTTTGCCTGCAGGTGATTGGAAAGCTGAGGTATGTGCTTGACACAGTTAAAGCTCGCCCTAGTTTTATTACAACCATAATGAAGTGGAAGATCATACCACCATTTTGTTATTTGTCAGTTCAAATGATTGAGTCGAGCATCAAATTGAAAACGGTCAAATAGTCTTCATTAAGTGCCTTCTCTAAGAGGACTTATTTATGGAGGAAATGTCTTGAATGAAATTCTGAATGAGCATTAGGACAATCGTCTCATACGTGCATACATTCCCTGTCCTTGATCTTTTTCTTTCTTTTCTTAATGCGTAAATCAGGGGCTTCTGCTCTCGCAAGTAAATGCATAATTCATTGTTTGTCTGTGGCATTCCTCCCGTCCGTAAGTGCCAGGGAATCGAGTTATGGAGGCGGGACATTTTCCCCAGTGTACTCCGGAGACTGTTTGCAAACTGTGGGGGGCATTATACTGCCGAGGAGCGAGATCTGTGGCTGGCGCTGATTTCCATAGTGTATTGATTTTTGTTCTAGTCGACTTCCCACTCTTGTAACAAAACAACAACAACTACTCTGAAAACAAATAAGGATATTGACACAATGGAGATTTGTTGTATGCATTTAAATAACCTTTTGATTTTGGTATGCAAATGATTCTATGTTTATTCAAGATGAGATTTGAAAGCCTGGTCATTAAGATCTCCCGATGATATAGTACACTCTCTATAAGAATTGTTCATTTCTTAAAAGTATATATTATTTGGGACATTTTAAGAAATGTATATTCCTTAAACATAAATAAGATTTTATAGACTTTCGGATAACACCATTGTAATCTGAAAACATTTATGCCTCTGCTGATTTCTGTATTCATTGTTCTTTGGATATTCTGTCAGTGGAAATGTTAGCTGAAGTACTTTACCATGATAATGATGCTGAAATGGGATATTTCTTGTATTTTTTTTCTCTCCTTTTTAAATACGTATTGGGAGAAAAATACACGCTTTAAAGACAGAGTGTACATCGGTTTTCCCTGCCAGTACATCGGTTTTCCCTGCCAGTACATCGGTTTTCCCTGCCAGTACATCGGTTTCCCTGCTCGCTCCTTGTGACCACCTTGCTCATTATTTTGTTCCAATATCGGCACCTCACTTTGAAGATTTGGCATGCAGGATTATTATTTTTTTTTAAATGTAATTTTTGAGTTTTTTCCTTGATCTCTCATGCATCATCAAAATCTAGAGCTCAGATTTTGGATGTAGATGTAGACCTTCGCATTCGGGTAAGCGCTGCATTCTTGTCAGCAGGCATGCGCACACTTCGCTTCAAACATAGATTTGAATTTTTACAACAAATGCTCAGCTCATCAGTTTATCAACCTTTAGGGAAAGAGTGACAGTGTACAACATGTATAGTTGTTGGTGGTGTTGTTGTTGTTGCTGCTGTTACTGTTGTTGCTGCTGTTGCTGTTGCTGCTGTTGCTGCTGCTGTTGCTGTTGCTGTTGCTGTTGCTGTTGCTGTTGCTGTTGCTGTTGCTGTTGCTGTTGCTGTTGCTGTTGTTGCTGCTGCTGCTGCTGCTGCTGTTGCTGTTGCTGTTGCTGTTGCTGCTGTTGCTGCTGTTGCTGTTGCTGTTGCTGTTGCTGTTGCTACTGTTGCTGCTGCTGCTGTTGCTGCTGTTGCTGCTGTTGCTGCTGCTGCTGCTGCTGCTGCTGCTGCTGCTGTTGCTGTTGCTGTTGCTGTTGCTGCTGTTGCTGCTGTTGCTGCTGCTGCTGCTGCTGCTGCTGCTGCTGTTGATGTAGCTGTAGCTGTGTAACTTCAACACACTATTAATTATACGAAATCGTCAATCAAGTGCAAACCTTTTGCCTTTCACAATTTCATTGTTTTAGTTGTTTACACGAACCGCACAAACCAACCATCTACGGAGGCGCTCTTTATGAAAAAAAAACCCGTTGGCTTATTTCACTATTTATTTATTATTTTTTTTGGGGGGGGGGGGTAGGCCTAGATAGTTTCTCAATGGTTTTATGCAATGTAAAAAAAATAAAAAAAAGGGCAATGAAGCTGGTGATGTTCGGGGTGTGACGTGTATTACGTGTATCTACATTGCCCATATCTGAATGCATGTAAAAAGTTGACAAGTAGCAGTTGAACATTTGCCCAGCTGCTTCTGCTAAGTGCATCAAGATTCAGTGATTTACACTCAGAAATCACAAACTGTGTCAGGCGCACGTACTCTGTTATATCACAACTGTGTTGTAATCCTTGGAGAACCACCTTTATAAAATTGCTCTTCATCAATTTTTTTTTACAGCACTATCTCGTGCAATCATACCAGCAATCACAGACACCTGCATTGAAATAAATTATAAACAGATTACGATCACAGGCTGCGGGCAATGAATTTAGGGGCGTTCCATGGGAAAAAAAGATTGGCCAAAAAAATCCGGGACGGGACCGTGTGAGCATGACAGATTTTTCAATTCAGTTCTTTTCCATCTCCCTTTGTTGTCGATGAGGAACACGAGATTGAGTTGTAAATTGAATTACTCGATAAATGTGTGTACGTCAGCATGAATGACGATCAGGGTGTAACAAGTTAAGTCCCTGTGTGTGAGTCAGTACGAAAGTCAACATTAAAAAAGGGTAGACTTTATTGATCTGTGATGTACCTTATGTTCTAGGCGCGGTATACATGTTCACTTGTACTTTTAGATTGTGGTGATTGTTTTACACAATTTTCTCTTTTTCGAACTTTAGACCTGTCTGATTTAAAATCTCCTGAATGTTTTTCTGTCCCAATCAAGTTCCCCCATTTTAAATATGTGTACGTTTCTTTTTAGCCTGGTGCTTTCAGTTACGTTTTTAAAGTATTTTTGTAGAGTGCAATTTTGGGAATTTATGCTTTGACGAGGTGCACTGGCATAACTAGACATTTTCATCCTGGGGGAGGGCGGGTGGGCGGGTACAATTGGGAATGGAATACGAAATTGGGGAGGGGATTTTGAGCTAATTACATTCGTGAGCAAGCAGGGAATACGGGAAAGTCATATTTCACACCTTAGGTTAAACACTCTTTGCAAACACGTATTAAAGATAGTCGAATCACACCAAAGGGTACAGTACAAGATGAATGTTCAATAAAAGCTAATTAAGATTTACAAGCCAACTCCATGCCCCTTTCAAATTGTGCAAAGAGTTGTTCATGACAAAAGCCTACTAACAATTGCTAAGCTTTGTGTGTATTCATTTCTAATTGTTTTTGAAATCGTACCGTAAACGTAAAATGGAAACATACAAGTAAATATAGTGGAAAAACATGTTGACCATCTTACGGAGAAAGAACTTGCCAGTGTTTGTTAGTGGCTGTGAAATTGCTAAAATGCCGACTTTTTCTGTTCGCTAAAGAATCATCACAAGACTAGCAATGTGATGGTGAAGGTGACATTGTAGACACCTTGCATGTTAGGACTGGGGGCCTCAGCAACCCTCAGGGATGTGTACTCAGCTGCACTCTGCGGCAAATTATTCATGGCTGTCGGGATGGGGGAGGGAAAGGGTTGGGGGATGAAATTAAAGAGACGCTGTGAGGTACAGCGTTGGGGAAGACTCCTTCAAATTAATAAATTGGTATTCAGGTGCCATCCTTCCTTGTAAATGTTGCTTTATAGATTACAACACTCTAAGGGAATGAGTAACTGGCGTATCAAATAACGTTTGCTGGAGTGGGTTCATTATTTGTAGCTCCTACAGTTGTAAATGATAAGTGCTTGATGGAGTCCTTTGTATTGATGAAAGGCAAAGCGAGGCTGTAAAAAAGCTTGGCTCAACCATATTGTTTCATCTCATCCAAATCAGTGTAGCCAAACCGAGAATTGAAATGGTGATGCTCTTTTGATGAGAGGGTAGTTGCCATGGTTACTCACATAGCATTGACTGCAGATGTCAGAAATCTGCTTGGAAATTATAAGCAGAATACTAAGCCACAACAATCATTTGGAAGTCTGTTTGCAGTGTACATATGATAATTATAACGGAAGTATGAACAAGAAAATAGTAGAGAAGTATGGGGAAAAAATGATAAGTATATGGAAAAGATTAGAGTGGAAGTATGGGAAAATAATGATGGAAGTATATGGAAAAGATTAGAGTGGAAGTATGGGAAAATAATGATGGAAGTATATGGAAAAGATTAGAGTGGAAGTATGGGAAAATAATGATGGAAGTATATGGAAAAGATTAGAGTGGAAGTATGGAAAAATAATGATGGAAGTATATGAAAAAGATTAGAGTGGAAGTATGGGAAAATAATGATGGAAGTATATGGAAAAGATTAGAGTGGAAGTATGGGAAAATAATGATGGAAGTATATGGAAAAGATTAGAGTGGAAGTATGGGAAAATAATGATGGAAGTATATGGAAAAGATTAGAGTGGAAGTATGGGAAAATAATGATGGAAGTATATGGAAAAGATTAGAGTGGAAGTATGGGAAAATAATGATGGAAGTATATGGAAAAGATTAGAGTGGAAGTATGGGAAAATAATGATGGAAGTATATGGAAAAGATTAGAGTGGAAGTATGGGAAAATAATGATGGAAGTATATGGAAAAGATTAGAGTGGAAGTATGGGAAAATAATGATGGAAGTATATGGAAAAGATTAGAGTGGAAGTATGGGAAAATAATGATGGAAGTATATGGAAAAGATTAGAGTGGAAGTATGGGAAAATAATGATGGAAGTATATGGAAAAGATTAGAGTGGAAGTATGGGAAAATAATGATGGAAGTACGGACAAGGTACTGATTGGAGTATGTGAAAGATAATGATGAAAGTATGGACAGCATATTGATTGAATTATGGGAAATATAATGATGGAAGTATGGGGAAATAATGAAGGAAGTATTGAAGGAGTATGATGGAAGTATAGAAAATATAATTATGGACGTATGGAAAATATACTGATGAGTAAGGAAAAGATAATACTGTGATGCTGGATTTATGGGAAGATTTATGGTTCACATTCACCAATATTTGTGATGACTCATTAAAGGTTTACCTTTTGACTCCTTACATCATAAAAGAATATATATACATCTACGCAGATTTCCTTGGTTATAATGATGAAAGTATATAGGGAAATGTTAACAATGGAAGTATAGAAAAGGTGTATTGTTCACATCCACAATGCTAGAGTCAAATCATTTCTGATGATTCATAAGGGTGTACTGTTTGATTCTTTACATCATATAATTAAGAATATGCAAACCTATTTACGCGGTTGAGATTTCCCGCGTAAATGCATACGTCTAGTCTGTGTTTTAAAAACTGTCTGGCTAACTGATTGAGTCAGCTTAGATTGCCTTTGATTCCCTACATGGTTGATATTAGTCATAGTTGCTGTTGATGTCAATCATTCCTACTCATTAAACCGGCAAAATTAATGTCTGTCTACCTTGATGAGGACAGACGCCTCGCATCTGCTTAAAGGGGCTGTCTGCATGACGTTATAGGGAATGGAAATTTGGGGTTTTTTGAAGAGTAAACTCATTTTCATCAACGCACCATCCTATCAAACTGGGAAAATTTGATCAAACCAGGTGATCATGTTTTTATTGAAAACAACAAAAATGTGTTTTGCCAGGGATGCCTTTCATATCAGGCTTATTTATATTGCCACTATCAAAATAAGAAACAGTGATCCATGTGGTCTTCAAATGCTATTTCTGCGATCTGGGCAGTGTTTTAGAAAACCTTTCCCCCCAACCTGAGTATAGCTGGTGTATGAAATTATTTTTCTAGTTTAATTATCCTTCTAATTCATGAAGGATTGAATATGAATATGTCTCGGAATATTGAACAAGTTGCTACGAAGTACACATTGAAACAAACAGACATTCTATTTTGTCCATCCCCGTGGAGACCTCGTTTGCTCTTTCCTTGTCCCAATTAACATCCGCCCAAATACTTTGTACACAAAATTTCTTGTGGAGCGCCACAGTCTTCACGGAGACCTTTTGTTTTCCAATTTTAGTTTGTCCTCGGTCTCCAGAAGGTAGCGAATATTAAAACAGTATTGTGCAGGGTAATCTTTGAGTGCAAGTTATAGGAACGATTTAGCATTGATCAGCATTTGATATATCGGAGCCTTCCAAGAATAACACTAAGAGTTCCTCGTGCCGTAGAGCCAGAATGTTACCGGGAAACTCAGCTGTTAAAAATATTCAATTTCTTCTTCGGCACAGACGAGTTGTGTTGTGTTTATGTGTCTGTAGATTATGTTTCGTGTGTGTACTGGCAAAAGTACTAGGCCAACAGGTCTGGTTTGTGGAACTCGATTTATGAATTATTCACACGACTTGGATGATTTAGACGCAGCAACCCATGATGTCCAGGCCAGCAAATGTCATCAGGTTCGTTGAATAACAAGTGTGCTGAGTGACGATTGAAGTGTTATCAATTAACAGCTTCCAAGATGATATTTTCTTAAGTTTAGGTGATCCTTAGAACTTAAAATTAATCTGAAAACTGGTTATGCTACTGATATTTTGAGTAAGTTCAACAATTAATTTCTAATTGCGTACAATCTGATTGTTTCTTTCGCCTGATGAGGCAAAGAAAACGTACGTATCTAGATGGAAATGCGACTTTCTATTTCATTATATGATGTTTTTCAAGACAATAAGACCGTTTGCAGACCTGGAAGTTCATCTTTGAGAGGGCAAGGCCATTTTCATTTTGCAAAGGTCACTTCCATTTCAAAATATTAAGGTAAATGGGAATTTGTTGAAAGGGCACCGAGGTCAAGACCATGGCAACGGAGGCCCAGGCCTCCATGGCTTCCGTTTAATTCCAGACCTGCGTTCGGATGAGTGAAGTAACTCTGAAGCCAATAAGTGACTTTCCCTTCGGAAGGGTATAATTATTAGCCTTTTTGAGATATGGTGGACACTATAGGAGTACACTCTTTAGTTTGGGTGTATACAGACAAATTTACCCAAACCTTATAGTGTTGTAGCATAGTGTCCGCCATAACTCAAAAAGGCTTATAGGCCTAGTTGCTTTACTTTCTTTATTTTCAAGCAAAGGGTTGACATGTTTTCTGGCATGCAGTACCAGCATGCCAGTTTGGGTTTTCAAATTGTGCGCCATTTTTCTTTCTCATATTCTCGCGTGCACCAATGCATCATTTAAAAAAGTACAGAGCAAGAAATCAACATTAGACTTACAAATTATTATTCCATTAAATTTGAGGTTTGCATAGCAGTTGGCCGATAGGTAGATTGCTATAACGTCTTTCCCACATCCCTCTCTGAATCTTTTGAATTCGCCATTTTCGTGGTACAACAACCACGAATGGAAAACTAAATGTTTAAAGTATAAAATATGGCGACCGTTAGCCATTCAGAGCGGATTGTGGGATATGTGACGTCATGTGCAATCCACCTATAGGGAATAGGTTTGCGAACACACCATGGGAATTCAAATTACTTTAAAGTGTGTGGTTCTGTTACTGATACTCTACGTTTCCACCAGTTGGCATATGCATGAATACGCTTTGATCATCATCTCCTGACGACGAACAGGAACCACGGGTATCCAACAAAGATTATTCAAATTGTATCACCACAAACCTATTCCTTAGTATTGTCGTTTTTATGAATATTTGAAATTTCACTGAAAGGTTTCAACAGGATAAACAAGTAATAAGCTCCACATAAATCAAACCAAGACGTTTTCATACTAGAAGTCAGAAATAGTGTTTCTTTTACGGACAGCTTAGTTAGAGTTCAGGGGCTGTGTAGGCCTATAGCAGCATGAAAATGTTGCAAGCACAATTCTTTTTTTAACTGGACACAATTTACAAGTATCCCCACTGCAGAGATACTGTTCTTTTGTACGATCCAGTGAAATTGAAATGCACAAGATTTAAGCCAACGAAGTTCCATTAGCATTATGTACACACGATCTACCACAGCAAGGATACACTGCTTGCTGTGTTCATCTCTCATCATCTCTCATACACTATTGTATGACTCACGGATGATGTGATGACGAGATTGTGGGAGGGGGGGGGGGGGGGGGCGGTCGGCACTCTCAGCATACTACCAGCATATAGTATAAACATAACTCTGGTTGAAGGAATGAGGCATGTATCAGCACCGCCTTACGTCAATTTGTAATTAATTATTTATTTCCATTATCTAGATGAAATTTAGAAATGCACGGTTAAAGATTTTTGTTTATTTTAATCAGCACTTTACATGGGCGTTGGGGGATAGGCCTACCTACCAGCACATTCTGTAAACGTGACTCTGGTTAGAGGAATGGGTGTGTGTGTGTGTGTGTATTACCCCCCCCCCCCCCCCCCCCCCCCCACTCCCTCTACGTTTTAATGCCTGTACATTAAATGACGCCATGAGGTATGGTTTTGTATTAGAACCACCCAACATTAGTTTGGAATTAAATCATAATTTCTATTAGGGAAACATGAATCACACAAGCACATGTCAGAGTTGGACATATTTTTCTTGTACAAACGTGCACGTACTCCCTTCAGAGAAAGACAGTGTGTAACAGCACCACCCTAATTTGTAACAAGTACTAAAACGGTAAGGTCATACGTGAAATGATCCCGGAAAAGCGAATTGTGTAACTCTTATCAGAAATGATTAAAACTCAGTAAAAGAGTCCACACATTTGAATCTAAAACTCACCTCACGGCGAGTTTTTGAGATTTAAATTGCTGTGGTGTCTGCTTGTGTATGCCGTGGCCAGAGATGCAATTGGTACATGCTGTCACGTCGCTAAACGTGGATGGAATCGATGTTCTATTGATGAAAATCTGTGAAAGTTTTCGCCGGTCAGCTGAAACTTTCACCCTTGACACTTGATTGTATCTTTCTTGATGATTGTGCCGTTAAATCAGCAATATGTTGACGAAAACCAATCTTGAACTTAATCCTACCTTAAATACAGTTAAACATTTTGCGACATGAACGTTAAACATGATTACAATGTGAATTGTTATATTAGAATGGACACGTGTCTAGTGGTGGGAGTTCAGCGCAACCCTGCACGTGCGCAAATTTTACTGATTGTCTAAATTTGCTAGACACATTATCATATTATTTTACTGCACAGATTACAAACATTATATGTTATCTTTGGTTACTAAAGAATAAATTACACTGAGTGCACGGTTCTCAATGTTATTAGTTTCTGATAGCAAGGACTCATTAGTTTGAGTGTAATACAATGATACTACAGTTTACATTATTATCCCATGCAAGTGTTTCAATACTCCTGAAATCCACACAACGGCATGGAGAAACTGTGCACAGAATTCACATGTTTTGTTGGTCTATTATTATAGCAATGGAACTGTTGGTCCTTGGTAAATTTAAAGAAGAAGGCCACTATCAGTATCTATGTGAAAACACACACAGGCATTTGTAGAGGTTGTTTGGATTTAAACCCATCCTCCTCCACAAGCAGATGTCTTAACCGCAAAACCACAACTCCGATGTTGTTGTTAGGCAAAACGGTTAGGTTTCATAGGCTTTATGCTGCTCGTCGATAAATCTCCCCTTGCAGGCAGAGTATAAAGTGCATTATCGTACAGTTTTTTTTTTTTGGTTTTTTTTAATAACAATATCTGTTTTATTGGACTTTCCTACGCGAGTCTTTGAAGGGTTAAAAGTTGCCTCTTACGGCTACGGCTTCTGCTGTGTCGCTGGGTCCTCATGCGTTGAAGTGTGATGACGTCCTTAGCAATACCTTAGCAATACCTTAGCAATACCTTAGCAACAGTCATAGTCGTACATACAAACATACATACATAATTATATTAGAGGGCATTTATAAAGCGCCACTACATCAAAAACGGAGCGCATTAAATATGCTTTGATACATTTCTTGAATTTGTATAAAGAGTCAGATTCTCTGATGGACATAGTGAGTGCGTTCAGGTTTGGGGAGCAAAATGAGAAAAGGTGCCATTAGAAGCAGACTTGAGAAGCTTGACAGCAGATGCTGAGCGAAGGCTTGAGCGTCCAAGGGAGTAGCCGTCAATTTGGACACGGCCTGAGTGATCTTGGTTGTCCACTGGCAGTTCTATAGTATTAGTCAAGTCCTTAATCCTTAATTAAGTCTCGAGTCCGAGAATCATCAACGTCGAGTCCGAGTCGTCGACATATTGTGGCTCAAGTGAGACTGTGAGTCTCACAAGTGTGAGTCTTTGGTGTCTGAGTCCGAGTCATTGGCGTGTGTGGTTCAAGTCCAAGACTGATCTCAGTCGAAGGAATTATTTTTGTTTTAGGATCTCTAGAAAACTAGACAAGCCTGTTCAATATCAATTATCTTTCAAGGTACTGTAAAAATCAATTACTTGGAAACTAATCTATCGACTTTTAAATCTTTACGTCTGTGGGGGACGCGTGGGATTCCACAGAGGGGTCAGTGTGCTCATGTTCATTGTGCAGGGGGAAATTCAGTACTTCCTTGTGATGGTGCATTATTTTTTTGTGTTCAGTGGCTTTCCCCAGAACACTGGCAAACAGCACTTGACGTTAATTTTGCCTTTTTCACCTCTCGTTTGTTTTGTTTTTATTCTGTTTTGCTTTCGATGTTTGTATTTCTATTCGAGAATAGTTTCATTGTTGTCCCTTTCTCTTACCCGGTGGATATATATTATTTGTTCAATGATCGCACACTAGTACTAGAATAAAATAAAACACAATAGAGTGGAAGTAAAGTAAGTTTGATAATAACCAGGATCATAACTCAAGGCACAAAGCAAAGTGACCAACCAGTTTTAAAAAAAGAGTTTGGAAAAATTGCCGTTTGGAAGTATTTCTTTAGATCCTTGTATATTTGGTTTACGGTAAGTTTGGTTTACGGTAACACCATGATTGTGTTTATCTACTTGGGTAGACTACGTTCTTTTGAGAACTTGTCGTGCTATTTATTCCACTGCCGCGGAGTAGATTTTTCGGAATTCGGGAGACTTTGGGAGACTTATCGGTTCTGAAACGAACAGTCCTGCTTTTGTTTCAAAAGAAATAAAGACTGGCATTGCATGCTCGTTCAATTTCTTGTTAAACATCTCTGAAAGCAGCAAATCGAAGGAAGAAGATTAACGTGGTTCAATTCCACTCAGCATCCGTTTTACCACAAAGCAACAGTTCACTTTTTATGAAGTAAATTTGATGCCAGTTTTCTCCTTGATAGAGCCTATTTATAAATACTGAATTTCAGAACGACATATAGTGATAGTACAATGGCAGTGTAGATGTAGCCGAGTCTCCACTTCACTTTAGAGTAGGCCTACACATATTCAAGTGAGATTTTCTTGTTTTTAATAGAAATGAACTTGCCTCAATAATTCTATGTGGATAATTCTGAATTGAAACCGTCTCAATAAATTTAGAAGGAATAGACCCCAGAGCAAGATAAGTCATAATATAGTACTGAGAATATAGTACGGTTGTCACTTTTACGGCCGGAGCTTCTGCCTGTCATTTATCATTATCAGATAGAATGCAAGCAGAAACATGTTGTTTAAAGTGTTCTTGGTGAAGTGTTCACACCACAGGTCTGTAGCCAGCCTCTGTCTTTTCAAGATATATTTTAAATAGTAATTAACCATCAGTGTGTCTGACCTGGTTTCTCATATCAGAGTGTTTGAGCGTGAAACCAGGCTTTCTGCTTCTTCTCACCCATACACTCTTGCTTTGCTGAGATGTAGAACACAGTTTTGTTCCACGTACTGCATCTCTTTGGAACCCCTTGCCTGCATGTTTCTCTCCATCCTACAATAGAGACTGTCGGGGGGGGGGGGGGGGGGTGACAATTCCTACATTCAGTTCCCCTAAGATTGTTCATGTAAAATATTTTCTTCATGCAGCCCATCACCAACAGTGGCTTAGTCTTGTTTGGGGCGAATTTGCACAAAAAAGCCAAAAGGGATAAACCTGCGAACAACTTTTCTGCCAGAAGTTACAATATCTTCGTAATGAACCCTTTTGTCTCTTTAAATAACATACGCATAGAAAACGTTTGTTTTGTTTTTACTCTGTTTTAATTTTGATGTTTTTATTTCTACTGGGAGAATGGTTTCAGTTTTGAAACCTTTGTTCAAATCGACTTGTATCGTTGCTTCATACTCCGTAACCTTTATACAACTTCCACAATAGCACGGAGTATAATGCTACTATACAGACTTGACTTAAGTTGTTGAAATAACAAAAATGACACCATGAGAATAGAACCAATCAAAATTTGAGTGAAATAAATTGCACTGCTCTGAAGAAATAGATTGCATCCGTTATAAGAGAAATAAAATATGCACACTGATAGTACATCAGTACATCATCAATTTGCAAATTATAAACGGGTAGTTAAAGACAATCAATACTGGAGTTATGACAAGAATGGGCAGTTGTTGCAGCTGTTGATATTTGTTGTACATACAGTCATGCTGAAAAAATGTTGACCTCGCCTCTCTTCATTAAAATTAACGATACCAGCCTCTTTTATAGTTTGTTCATTGCGTTGACATGAGTGAGGCCAGCGATGACTAATTCCTAGAATGAAAACAATGGGATGTTATGAACTTGATGTATGAACGTGCGGGAACACATGTCAATTAACAGGTGTCCCTGAAATGTTCTACACATTGATTTTGCTTCTCTGTTTTGTTTGTTTTGTTTTCAAAAAATGTTATTAGGTCCTATTATTATGATGCTGTTTTTAAATAGTTTGTTTGTGTTGTTTGTTGGTGAGATGCATAAACCTCACAAGTGTATTCTACTCCTATGACAAAATTTCTGCGCCCTAGCTGCGTGAGCAAATAATGCCATCGCAAAGTGTGCATGTGCACACGCAAACTCTTCTTGCTACACTCTGCTAAAAAACTCCAGAGCCCAATTTAATAGAGCTGCTTAAGCAGAAAATATTGCTTGACAATTTGTTGCTTAGCAGAAATGAGCAGGATACCAGTCACAAATTGTACATGTGACATGTTAGTTTGGCTGGTAACCTTATTCTGGTAAGCATAGTTTTGTTGTGCTTAGCTACCTTTTGTGGTTAATCAGCTCTATGAAATTGGGCCCTGGTCAGAATTGACCCTAATCCGGGTCCCGTGTGGCCCGACCCATTCCTTGACCGGTTTCAAAATAACCCAGAAAGAATCAAACTGACGCAGAATCCGAGCTAGAGTCCCTTTTCTTAACCACTTTCAGGGTCAGCCTGACCCCAAAATGGGTCAGGCACTTCTGGAAACAGGGTAATTTCTCACACGAGATTTGCTAGAGTGTCACCAGTCAAATGCGCTTACGTTAAGCATAGAGACTTCATGTAAGCAGAGTCTTGTTGTTAGGTCCAGATGTGTTTTCTGTAATTGTTTACCCTTGGATGTTCATAGTTTAAATAGTTTATTGATCCCCTTTTAACATCGCTGTTTATAATATTCAACATGTTGTCTCTGATTTAGGTTTACTATTATTGTTCAGTTGCGTCACAGATTGTTTACAGACTTGTGCATTTTGACGATAAAATAAAAACGGCTGCCGTACTGTTTAAACTGAATATCTGCGCCAGAGTGAAAGTTTCAGAAGGACTTTTATTTCTTCTGTGTCTCTTGGACAATACATTCCACTTTAAAAAATTCCTAATCAGAACTGATCCGGATAAGGGTAACGTGGGGTCTGACCCTTTCCTGGGTCTGTATGACCCTGAGTCTGTGTCAAAATGCTGGGTCAAGTTGACGCAGAATCCCGGTCAAAAACCAATTTCTTTACCAATTTCCGGATCAGTCTTTGCCCGGAATTCGGTCAGGCCACCAGGGACCTAGAATCTGAGTCAATTCTGACACGGGAGTTTTTGGAGTGTAATAGCTAGATTTTAAAATAAAGAAATATACACGCATTTATTTATTTGCAATAAGACATGACGTATTGCTTTGGACTTCACTGAGTATACAGTGATAGAAAACACTTATATATAACCAGAATTAAAATGCCTTACACCCGGTTCAGACAGGCGCTCTAGAGTCAGCCGAACCAAATTATTGAATAAAGTACATGAAAAGTTCGACGTCTGAAACAGTTAAGAGCGACTGGATGCGCTAGAAGTCGAAAGATCGACTATTGCAGTCGCTCGGAACGACTCTGGAGCGCCTTGGTTTCAGACGTCGATCTTGTCATGAGCCGAACCTATTGTAAATGTTTTGTTAAGTTCGCCTGTCTGAAACCAAAATTAATTGGGTCGACCTAGAGTCGCTCCTAATCTATTTGGTTCGGCGCGACTCTAAAGCGCCTGTCTGAAACTGGTGTTACTCAAACTAAAAAAACATGTTGGGTTGAACAAAGAAAAGTTGCAGAGAGCGGGATTTGAACCAACGACCTCCGGTTTAATGTGCCGGCGCTCTAATTTGATGTTGCAAACTAAAAACGTAGCATTTTTGTTAATTCATGTTATTCATGTAAGAGTTAAAGACACAAAGCATAAACTCGTATTTTGTAGTCCTCCACTCAATAGGTCTGGAAACAATATTTTCTTAGGTGCGTATGATTCAAATGAACCTTGCAAAGTAACAGAGAAACGTAATTTTCATGAGTTACAGAGTAAACGAGCACCATCCATATTGAGGATGAACATTAAGTGAAAGATCACATAAAATGTGCATAGTGGCATGACCCGAGTGCAATCTTCAATATTAAAAAAATAAGCATAAATAATGAGGGGAAAATCGTATCCAAATCAAATAATAAGGAAATAGAAATCATAATTGATTAAATTAAAGATGTGGAAAGGTGGGGATTTTACACGTGGATGAGTGCGGGTTTCTTGGGTCAGTGAGACCGAACGCTGTGGGAATCACAGGGCTGTATATATTGCCACAGGCTGAGAATAAGCTCAATATTGGCTCAATGCTAATAAATGTAGATTGTGTGTTCGTTTCAGGGGTTAGGGAAAGTTTAAGTAATGATGTCTGCGTGTGGGAACTTCGGGGATTTGAGTGTTCAGTGTTTGGGATTGGGGGAAATGTTTAAAGGTAAGTTCATACTTTGGAAATGGTCTTACAAAGAAGTTGTTTTATCCGAAAGCCTACATGTTTTAAAGATTGTTAATTGTAGTAAGCACCCTGCAAAATTCATCTGAAGTGCCGCCATAGTTAGAAGGGGTGAAACATGTCACCTACAAAGATTGCCCGCAGGATTCAGCGTTAGTCTGTCCCCAATTTGGGTCACTTTGACATAGATCCAGGCCCTCTGAGTTCAGTCTCCCTCTGAGTTCAGTCTCCCTGGAACCCGGATTCTGGGTAAATTTTGACCCACGAGCTTTTACGGGAGCTCTATAACAGTGTACTGCACTTGTTCAGGAATCTCATTGATGGGTTGGAAATATTATTTGGGAAAATGTACGAACTTGCACAAAGATGCAGATACGGCTCTCTTCACATAACGAATAATAGAATAAATACTACCTCCATAATGTGCCAATAATAACCATGCATGCTGTAATCTTCAACGAAAATGTTATACACAAATGAGCTTTCGTAATTTGTGTAAAAAAACAAACATATATATATATATACACACATAAAAATATATTTGTATTTAATATATGTTTTACTCTCGTTCCTCCTCATTGATTGAATGACATGCAAAGCTAGAATATTCCCTGTTCTCCCAGATTTCTTATTATCCTGCACCACTGGCATTTCACAAATCCGGGTAAATCCCAACTTGTATTTGGCCAAGGGGCTTAGGGGATTAAACAGGGTCCTCGCAGCAGTCCTCGCAGCAGAGTCATCTTAAAGCTCTCATCCAACCATCCAGTCCTCGTGCACCTTTTTATTAGTTATGTTTTTCTTCTTTTTTCTTAATACAACCAGCATTCTATCCTCATCCTTTCAAATTGAAAAACAAAATAAATAAATCCTCTCTGCTTTTGAAAGGTTTTCTAATTTGTTATCCGATATCAAATTGGATTCTTAATCTTGATAATGCTTAATATTGTTTTTAGTACGAATCAAGATATTTGCTCGTGTGCCTGTATGTTTTATTGCCACAAAATTTGTTTTCTGCAACAAAATGTTCTTACCCGTTTTCCCCACGTCAGAGAATGGCCTATGTCACCCACTTTCCCCCCTGATAAAACAAAATCCTCCTCTGGGTTTGGGGAAAATTATGTAAAGCACACCCACTCCTCTCAAAAGATTTCTGATTTCATGCGGAAGATCATGTTTTTGAGGGGCAGGCATGGTATTATAACTCTGACAGGCGTGCTTTCAGAAACCTCCCTGGGCCGCTCAGATTTACTTGAAAGACGTAAAGCAGCCACCAAACCGAAAGAGACATTTCAGTCCACATTTCAGTCCACATTGTCTCCAAACCTGTAGTTTATGTCTTTCTTGTGATGATTCTGTGCCAAGAATGTGAATTGTAACAGGGAGATTCCGGTCTAGAACGGAGAAACCCAACCCAAGTAAAGAGCCATTTTCAGGAATTTTAACACGCGTGAAATGTATCCCTGTTTTAAACATGTTAACAAACAACCTGGAACAGACCTTCTCTGTTTGTCCAAATTGTCATGACATTAATTTGCATAAGCCTATCCGTGTTGAAAAAAATAAAATTTGCCACTGCAGCTCTTTCCGTTTGAAAAGCATTGCTTCCTAAAAATGTATTTTCCAGGTACCTTTATTTATTCCCTTTCCCGATTTCTCGTCGATAGGCAGATATTTGCAGTCTTGTCTGGCCGTGCATGGCTAGAAGCAGTCTAATTCTCTATGCACTGCCTTTTTTAAAATCATGGCAGTGGATGTTGCTTTTGTCTTCATACACTCTTTCACAAATGACTTTAGGACACGGAGTAAAAATGAGTTCATAATGTCCTGAAGAAGAAATAAAAATAATGGTTATTGACGGTTTGATTAACATCTGACGGGGTGCTGTGAAGCACCTCTGGCTGTTAGTGTAGACAACATTAAGAGCAAAGTTTTAAAAACGTGACTTGATGCTCAGCTATTACTAGCCTTTTTAAAGGGTAATGTGCTTGATAACGGTTTCTTGGAAGTGTTCATCCATCAAATTATTCAGAACCTTAACATCCATAAAGGCCTTTCAAAACTTGACACTTGGAGAGATTTGTTTTCTTTTCTTGTTTACGCGTTTTTTTATTTATTGATCATTCATATTCATTTTGTCTATTTATCTGTATACTTATTAGTTGGGTCTTTTGCAATTCAGTGGCAGTCACTGGTGTCTAATTGGTTCCAGTATTAAGCACGATACAACAAACGGTGACAAATACAAATGTCTAGACAACATGCACAATATTTTATTGTGAAAATACAAAAAAGACATTAACCAAATAATAAATCAAAATGAAGTGGTATTAATAAATATCCTCCAAAAAGTTTCAAAACCTTGTATTTTCAATTGGCAAAAGAGAAACATAAAAACGCAAAACAATTACACATTAAACAGAAGAGCAAGATTGATGATATAAACAAATTATTTTTGATTCCATCCGATCCCATGTGATACATATTTCGCTGAATAAATAGTGTCAGTGCCATTTTTGCTTTAAGTTTTTAAACGCAATATATTCTGAATATATTCAATTATAACTCGCATCTCTTCAAATGAGTTTGAACAAGTTTAGTGATATACTGTTGACCATCTTTGGACCAATGTTGTACCCTCACCTAAGGATTGCAGGCGTGTACTGCTCCACTTTATGATGTTGTGTATACATAGGGGCTTCTTAGTCTTACGTTGAGTTTGTTTCTGAGTACAGAAGCTTTACCTCAGCCGGTTTGTTCTCCCAGACAGCGCATGTTTGACGGACCCTCTCGAGTAAGAACGCTCTGAGCCGTCTCTAACCATGCGAGGAGAAGAGATTGATTAAGATGACGGTAACCATGGGAAACAGCAACATCCGATGGTTCTCCTGATCAGTGAAGACAAGCGTCATTATATATTTATGATGTAATAAACCATCTTGCTGACTGAACATACATGTACGACTAAATAATTTAAGGTGGTTCTTGTGTAGCTAGAATATTTTGTAACCCACATCAGGGGGCCTCAGAAGGGGCAGACGGAGCAATCAAAGACACAAGACAACTATAAATGCACTTAAATGCATAAATGCACTTTGTTCGTTGTGTTTTGAAACTGCTTGTGCTACTATTTCTATGAATCAACTGTATACCATGCCCGATATGGGGCAGAGAGCATCCCCAAATGTTCCCACACCTTTTTTCCTCTTGTACAGAAGTACTCCCCTTAAAATCCTCTCTGAGTTAATTAAGAAGGTTTCCTGAGGTTCCTAGCACACCATGAAGACACAGTTGGGGGTATGCACCATGCTCCTTATCGCGCACCAAATGTCAAACTGGCATCTCGTGGGTGTAACAGTTTAAACATCAGATCTAAAATGTGCAATATTCTGGGTTCAATTGCCCCGCCCAAGGTGCGTACGTACACAATAGTAATAACGTACGTACACGATAACTATTATGTACGTACAAAATAACTGTTGTGTACATACACGCTAACTTCGGACTTGTAGTGTACTCTATAGTTGTCGTGTACGTAAATGATAATTACTGTGTACGTACACGATTTTGTACGTACACGATTTTGTACGTACACGATAAGAGCAGGATTTTTTTTTTATTCACGTGGGAGCACTACGCTGCTGTAAGAAACTGAACGAATATACAATACTCTTATTCATCCTCGTTGGTAAACCTTTCTATGCTGAGCTCACGATGAAGGCGCAGTGGTCTGTGGAATTTCTTGGTTTTGACAGCTCATTTTGAGAGATTTTTCCCGAACAGCGGACAGCTTTAATTGGCGGCACCGTGTTCTCATTACTTTTATCACGTCACGAGTTTAATTTCACTTTACACTGTTTGGGTGGTTTTTCCTTTCAATTGCCTGTTGAAATCTTGCTCTATTTTGCCCCGGGTGGGAAACCTACACTTCAAAAGAGAAACAGAGATTGGAACAGGCACAGCCTCGTTTGCTTGTCACGATCAGTTTTGACCTCAACAGCAAGCCTCTCCAGAACCCATCCGGCCAAGTTCCAGAATTCCTTGGTGTTAAAAACCCGTAAGCATTTCACATGCAAGTCACTGCGCGCCGCTGACGTAACACTCAAACCCACTGACGTAT
This sequence comes from Leptasterias polaris, assembly GCA_037783415.1. NCBI lineage: Eukaryota > Metazoa > Echinodermata > Asteroidea > Forcipulatida > Asteriidae > Leptasterias > Leptasterias polaris. The sequence goes on from JAZGTN010000038.1 coordinate 1,100,519, forward strand.
TGTCGGTTCATTTTCGGACTGCAGTATACCCGGTACCTCGTCTTGGGTTGCCACACCGGATACGTGATGAGGCAGGCGCAAGGACTTTGTTTATGACATTTAGCACATTCAAGCGCAGGTCCCAGACGAGGTGAATATTATTGATCCTACCTTACGTGGGCTATTATTCGAAACCTTTCTTGTACCTTTACGCACAGTCTGATTGACATTGCAATCAATCAATCTGAGATGTTTTCAGTTAAATTAACAAGTTGGGTTTATTTTTGAAGCGAAAAGAAATTTGAGCTTTTTTATTTACAGCATTTTTTTTTTTGAAAGTGTTTTTTAAAGAGAGGGACAGGAAAAAACGGAAATCTGGTGAGGATAAAATGACATTTTACCATATAGATTTTGCTATCGACTTCGATTATAATTTGATGCAAAACTGCTTTTCCCCACAAACCACTAAGAAAATATCTAATGACATGTCTTGAAACTATATTTAACTTCGTGTGTCTAATGAAATTAGTCAAATGTATTGATGTATTGATAAATTCAATGAGAATGCAGTTCTCTTTCTTATTCGAATAGATCATTAAACAAATAAACTGTATAATCTGCCCGAATAAAAAAATAATAATGTTTTTCTGCTAAGATATTTCCTTAGTAATATATTTCACATTTTTGTTTGGCTTTTGCCAACTGGGATTGATGCTGGGCCAATACACCGATCCATTAAGCCACGCCCATTTCTCATTGACCAATCACAGCCGCGAAATCTGATCACCATTTGAGCCGTTTGGTGATCTTTGCACTAATGGTGATCGGGTTTCGCGGCTGTGATTGGTCGACTCGTAAGGAGGCGGGGCTTGGTGGATCGATCTATTGACACAGAATTTCCTATTAAAATAAGCAAAACAATGGGTAAAGCACAAAACAAAACTTGTCCAGAAATAGGTGTCCATAGGTGTCAAGCCACAGTGCTTTGTCGCACATGTATGTATGTACTATGCACTATTTGTGACTGGTTTCCAGTTGGTTTGGGGGGGATTGTTTTTGCCTTGCAGAAAGTTATGAAGTACCATTAAGAGTAACCGTGCAACAGTATTGTCCTCAGTATAGCCGTGATGCCGTGTAGTGTTTTCACACAGTACTGTGTAAACACGCATCATCCCCTACCAGAGAGTGTGCATGTAAATTAATGTTAACTTGGCTCTTCACACTATCAAACAGTGCTCACATTCATTAGCTATAACAAGCCCCCATACCACTTGAATCTTGATTAGTACCAATATGCGACTGTATGAGCACGGTAGAAGCACCCTTGAAATGTATGCATAACGACGGGTGAGGTAACATTTGTTTGTTTGTTTGTTTTTATTTCCATTCATACAACAAATAATAACAATAAATAATACACAAGCTGATAGACTACACCAGATTAGATCAACATTTGAACAAATACAGGACACATGTGTATGAATGGGGGTGTCATCCGAGAGAAGGACAAGGCCTTCTGTAGTGGAGCACCCACGACTGCTGTCAAATTACAAAAAAGTACAAAAATAGCAATTAAGAGTAAACATTTCATTTCAGTTGCAGAAATTAGTATAAAATATATTTCCTCCGGGGACACACAATAACAAAGTTACACTGAGAATAGAATAAATATTGCCTAGCTCCTATGGGCAAGAAAAACAATTGAGATTAGTACAAAGGAAATTCTTGTATTTGTCAAAATAAAATTCCTTTAAATGCTTCATGAACACCTTTTTAGACAAATTCGTCAAGTCATGTCTCAAAATAGGTGGAAGAGAATTGACAATGGTAGGTAAAACGTACCTATAATTAGCCAAAGCAATATCGAGTCTACAAGTACTTTGAAAATGGATGAGGTTACTTTGGCGGGTGGTATGCGAATGAATATCTTGATTTAATGGAAAAAATAAATCACTGCTTAAGTTTTCAGGAAGCAATTTATGAAAATAATCATAATAGTGTGAAGCAATTTGAACATTATAGACTTCCTCAAACATGTGAATCTTATACTTAAAACAAAGAGGTGAAGTATGTGCATTGTATTTAACATGGCGGGCATTCCTAATACATTTCTTTTGAAGTGATATAATCCTATCAAATAAAGATGGGTAAATTCTAAACAAGCCACCCCATGCCAAGACCCCAACATGTTCAGCATGCACGGCTCGTCGTACACCGTCATGGCTTAATTTAGTTAATTGGTCGAGCTTTGTTTTCTAATCCTGGCGGACAATTGACTTATGAATAATTCACCACCTTGTCTCATTGCGTACAATCTCCTTAAGTACAGATAATTGACAGAGTCAGCTTTGTGTAACTTGAAATAAAATTGCCAGGATTTGAACCTGTTTTGGGGTTACTGTATGTAGTTTTCAACCAGCTGAGCTCCATCAAAACCCACAATGGTGTTTTTTTCCGGAAAACAATTTTTGCCTTTTTACAAATTATCTTTGTGTTTGATCTGAACATTTTAAATTAAAATTCATTGGTATAAAACCCTGCAGTGAGGGCCGCTGTTGGCACAATATTGCCATTAAACATCGTACACACTGGTCAGCTCATATACCATGATATCCTAAGCTGGACAATGCCACATGTCCTGAAGGGGCTGTCAATTAGCAGGGGTCAGTGATTTTATTAGAAGGGAGCAGGAAAACACTCTGTCAGCATCCTTTGCGTTCAAAATCGGTATGTCAATTGTCAATCGATAGATGAACCTCCGCCCCCCCCCTCCCCAAAAATTAATTAAGCAAAAAATAAGCTTAAATTAACCTAGGCAATACTTAGAAATGTAAACAACACTTAGAAAGAAAAGAAAAAAAATACCTTTAACCTTATAAAACAAGATTGTCAGTATTGCTGACAACGGTTCACAGGGGTGCTGAACCAAAAAGTTCCACCGCTTCAGGGTTAGAAGTTAGAAGTCGCATCGTACATTGGTGATTTTTACTGCTCTCAAAATTTACTTGAACAATTATTTTGGTTGCTCATCATGACAGATTTTAACATAAAGGTAGATTACTTTGTTCTAAAGGGCTCCATCAAGATTCTGTCGACGTCAGCAGCCCCAAACTCCATCAGCCTAAAGGTCTACTCATCAGGATGTGATCTAACCACCAAGCTGTCACCCTCAAACCTCCTCCAGACACGGGCTGACCTTTTCAATGTTCCGCTCGCTTTTCATGTTGGCAGTGCATTAAATTTCAAGTTGATAGACGGCCACTTCTCGACTACGTACCATCATCCCGTACAGTCGACTCTTTGGTGTGCACACTTGAAAACAACCCGCACAAAATCTGCACCATACATATTTCTATGAAATATAAAACCAGCTGGCCATGTTATAAACCAGGCATGTGATTTCTTGGGACTTTTCCTGATTTAAGGATCTTCTCAATATCTTCTTTAGCCTTTAAACTTTTTTAAAGGAAGTGAAGAAATAATTGAAAGAAGACAGAACCAGAATCTGAAAGGAGTGCACTCGGTGTCCACAATCTGTAGAGCAATTAAACCTGTTTATCAACCTGAGCAAAAAATGGGTTGATCTAGACACAATTGTAACATAAATTGTGTCTAATTTTGTCTAGGTCAAGCCATAAACTGACTAGACTACTCCAGATTTGATTTGTAACATATGGAAGGTTCATGATCTAGAATGTGGAACCCAGGCCCAGAAGCCATTTACAGGAATGTTCACATTCTGCAGATCTTATCCCTGATAACATTTTAAGAAAAGTCTTTCCTTTGTAAAATCTCACTTAACCTTCGTGCTTCTTATATTTTGTCATCTAGCATCTCTGGTTAATATAATATATATGCAAGCGAATAGGAAAAAGATTGTCGCCAACAAATTTCAGAAAATAATTGCAAGTTTGATTAGCTGTACCAATTTAAGGGATCAGGCTCGCAATGTGTTTGGGTTTTGTCCACCTGCAAATGCTGCATTTCACCTTTGTAGACCCCGGTTCGAATGCTTCCATGGGCCGGAGACTTGCGTGGGGATTGGATTTTTCAGTCCCTGTAAAGATTGTAAAATTTCTTCCTACAGGCAAACACTAATTTTAAAGCACTTTTTTTTTTTTTTTTCATCTACACATAAATCATTTTTAGTGGAGCTTGTTTGATGTGTAATGAATTCAAAAACAAGCCAGTCAGATGAATTTCTTCCTACAGGCAAACACTAATTTTAAAGCACTTGTTTTTTCTTCTTCATCTACAAATAAATCATTTTTAGTGGAGCTTGTTTGATGTGTAATGAATTCAAAAACAAGCCAGTCAGATGCATTATCGTCTAAAAGGAAGAGCCAAATACTCTCCCGGAGTTGAGCAACCAATACTGAGGCCCATATTCATAGACAGTAACGATAAAATTACTCTATGGATCCATGTAGTTTAGCCATCACGGTGCAATCCCTTGTTGGTCAAATCCCTCAACTACTGGAGTATTACGCGGGAAATCCTACCCTGAAGCAGTTGATTTAGATTGTCTTATGAGTGTTTTCCAACTAAGCTGGCTGACCTTTATTTAAAGAAATGTTTAGCAGTAGGAACACATTTTCAAGGAAATTCCGCTTTAAAGGTAAAACTGTGCATAAAATGTGTACAGTAATATTGGCCAATAACGAAACTGATCATACTGTTGTGTATTGTGGTTGCCGAACTTCTCCCACAGAATTGATTCATGGACAGTTTATGACGTTCACAATCTCATATTCAGTTTCATATTATTTTAATGTATTTATTCTATACTTAGAGGGAACTGTGAATTGTTTAAAACATTTTCTATGTATGTTGATAAAATCGAAACTTAAACAATTCGTTACTACCAATTGTTTCAATTATTACTAATATTATACGATGGTGAGACGTAATATCTCTATACTGAGTATTATGGGTGGGTAAAGCTCCATGTAATATCTATAACAATTCACAAATGAATAATTTGGGAGAAACGGTCATTCACTCAGCTGACTTTAGTGAATTGGGTTTTCGTGAATAATAAAAAAAACTTCGTTTCAGAATGTACTAATTTAAGTGTATGAAATATGCTGTTATCATTAGTTCCATATTTAGAAATGAAGATATTGTTTTTGTTATTTAAAAGGTGGGATATTCGAAGTTCAGTGCATCTTATCCCGAAGTAATCTTGTCATTTATTAGAGGTTTCAGCCTCACAGCGGAAATTAATTGTGTTCCTCAGCCAAACTCTCATTAGGTATTTTACTCGACTAAATAGTATCTGAAACAATTTACGTCAGCATGACATCATTAGGTATCAAATTACACCAACTAAAATTGTTACTTAAATAAAAGATATCTCCTGAACCTCTCAACTTGAATGTAATACGTAGTAACCCCCGTAGTAGAGGCTTATTATACAGGCATGGCCTACTTTGGAACTTTCCTTCCGATCCTAACCGGAAGTGGGGTTTAATTGTTGGAGGTATGAATATGAGTTTGAAATTGGATATGGTTTCTGTATGAAATCATCAGTGTGATGTACTTTTTCAAAAGCTAGGTTTGATGACGTCATCATATGTACAAGCGCCTTCGTGTCCATTAATCAGTAAGTCTTTGTTTTTTACCACCCAAAACTCTTTGTGTTTGGTTTTACTCAAACTTAATGTCTAGTTTTGTTCTTACTATTTTTTCTTTCTGACCCAAATCCAATAGAGTTTGTACGCGATTATTTTAATGGATAACCTTACATTGTCACTCGGTACTAGTGAACACCATATTGTAGCTTATAATTTAAAACCGTACCTTGAACAAATGACGTCACCGTGACGTCGTCAGGCATCAAATAGCATTCAATCAAAGATATCCAATAAAAGGTCATTTCACCTGATGAGCCATATGACGTAAATGTATTTTCTTTGCACAGTTGTGTAGATCGGTAGTAGGCCTACAGGTCGATTTCATGCAAAAACATGACTTTTCTTTCTGGTAAAAACCGGAAGTCGAAATGAAAAGGGAAAAAAGTGTACAACTTAAGGGCACTGTACACGTTTGGTAATTACTCAAAATATATATTAGCATAAACACTTACTTGGTAACGAGCAACAGAGAGCTGTTGATAGTATAAAACATTGTGAGAAACGACTCACTCTGAAGTAACGTAGTTTTTGAGAAAGAGGTAATTTCTCACTAAAATAATAAAAGACTTCTGGCCAGAAGCCTTTTATTCCTATCTGAAAGCACACTAATTTGTACAACAAGGGTGTTTTTTCTTTCATCATTTTCTTGCAACTTCAATGACCAATTGAGCCCAAATTTTCACAGGTTTGTTATTTTATGTTATGTTATGCATATGTTGGGATACACCAAGTGAGAATACTGGTCTTTGACAATTACACAACGTGTTCAGTGCCTTTAAGAACCAAGTCGAAATGAAAATGAGGTCTGTATGGTTTACTTATGTATAAAATCATGAACATAGAATAGACCTTATGCATATGACGTCATTTGAGTAGGGCGCCCTCACCTAGAGGTCAAAAGGAAGATGCTCATTGGCCAGTCTTGTGCGCCGCGCGTACAAGTTAGCGCGTTTCCATTGTTTCATCATCAGTTTACCTCTAAGATGGCGGCTTGGTGACGTCAATGCATAAGGTCTATTCAAGCGCTTCAGCTTTGTAGTTTTCTGCATAGCATCTAATATATATTTTGTTTTTATTTCTTCATGCATTTCTCATAAACTTGTTGGGTCCAACTAGTGAAGAGGGAGCAAATGTTAATTGTTCCATCTATTCTATTTCACTTGCAAGCAGCTTGTGTGTTATCTATTATTGACATACATCATTATCATTGACTCACAAACTGAGACTCACAAACTGACTCACAAACTGCGAAGACATAGACGATGTCTGTTAATACTGATCCACGGACTGGTCTTGTTTGTAATTTAGATAACTCAATCAATACATTCGAAGTCAATTAAGTCATAAGTGAGACGTAAACCGCAAACAAATAATTACACGGCAGTTGATTAACAGAGTAAACTTGGTAGGCCTATACCTTCCTCATCTCGCAATAAATTTTGCTGAACTAGTATATTGATTGAATCGTTGGTTCAGTACTATGAGAACCATCTTGAATGAATTTCATTTTACTATAATTCGAGCCTCTGGTACATTGAACTGATTGGTGATGGATACATGCTCCTTCAAGTGCTTGTTTGGCAAAGATGAACGTGAATTTTGTCAAGGAAACAGTTGATGTGCCTCGTTTGATTTTTTTAAAACCTCATTGAAGACTCTTCCTGATTAGTAATGGCACAAGAACACTCTAAAAACTCCCTTTTTAGAATTGACCCAGATGTTGTTAGGATTGACCCATTTCTGGGTCAGTGTGACTCGAAATCGGAGTCATAATGACTATAAATTATTCAAAATGACGCAGAAAACGAGTTAAAATATCATTTTGTATACTTCCGGGTCAGCCTGATCCGGAAAAGGGTCAATCCCTCTGGCAGCCGGAAACCGGGTCAATTCTGACCCGGGAGTTTTGAGAGTGTATGATTTTGAAAATACATGCCTTATTAGCAAAGGAGCATGAGATGTACAACTTAGTCTGACTGTGAGGAAAGCAGTTAATATAAAGATTCAATTGTTGAAAAGTCCAAGCTTAGGTCGGGATACTTTTTTCCATTTGTAAAACATCACTCCTGGTTTAAAAGGGTATCATTGTTTTTGAAGAATGCATTCAGTCCCATCCTCTAGTTTTCTCTAAGCACATCAATCCAGTCAAAGCCTCAAGTTGTGTTTGGTCGTGTAGGAATAACATTCAATTGCAGCTTATGTTTAGACAGGAATTTTCTTTGCACTCGTAGGCTATGCAAGCTTCTTATAACTTTTACCAAATTAAATTAAGAACTGGGTTTTGAGGGTACATCTCTTCCGCGTGGCGGCATTTCAAAAAAGTACAATTGATATGTGCGGTGCGTGTTCACGCGGCACCAACGACGGTTACTCCTGCCAAAGTAAGACAAAAAGAGACACAAGCACACCAAAGATGGTACCTGCGCTATAAGCATGCAGAACTGTTCCACAATGTACGTTGGTTCAACTAGCAATTATTTGCGAGATGTCAAAAACCGATTTTTATACCGCTTCTACACCCCACGTGACCAGGTCTCAACCAATAAGAAGGCAGCATTTTTTTCTATGTATTTATGGCGACCAATCAAGTATCACGCTGTTAAGAAAAAAAAACCTCCTGTGAAAGAAGAGGGAAAACATACTGCCTTTAAAAAGACTGATTTCAAGCCCGGGGTGTTTGTGCACTCAGTGATAACACAAGCTGAAAGTTTTTGTGACATGCACGTGTTGTAGACCCACCTGAGTTCTGCTCTAATTAGGTTATCTGTTTTTCGTGTGGGAGGAATTTGTGCCCTCATGAAGAGATGTGAAAATAAAGGAATATCCTTCGTCTTCTTTGTGACTCTGTCTTTGTTATAATGGAGATACTTCTAGCTGTTCCATCCTGTTCTTGTGTTTACACAGCGAGCCTATTTCTGGGACTGGCAGAGCCGCTCGGGGAGCATGCAGAAATGGCATTTATTTGTGCCGTTCCCCGACAAGTAATGAAGTCTTTTTGGTGTCATGTCATCACTCTAATAATTTGTGTTCCAGAATAGAAAGTAATTTATTAGTATTTTCATTTTAAGGCAGGGTATACTTTTGGTAATTGTCAAAGACCAGTATCCTCACTTGGTGTATCCCAACATATGCATGAAACAATAAACCTGTGAAAGTTTAAGCTCAATCGGTCATTGCAATCACCATAAAAAAGTGGGGAAAAACCAAAGTGTTTTCACTGTTTTCAAACATCGAGTTTTTGACTCATGAGATCAAAACTAATTGTTTTACTCATTTCTCAAAAACTATAGCATTTAAAGCAAATATATTTCAAAGGAGTTTCCCACCATGACCATCTTTATACCATGTAAGTTATGTGTGAATCTGTGAACATTTATATTTTTACTCTTACCAATGTTACAAACACCCTTTAAATAACAAACCCTTGAAAATGGTCATCGAATTGCATAACAAAAGTGAAAGAAAAAAACGCCCTTGTTGCATAGAATTGTGTTTTCAGTTGCCTGAGAAAGGCTTCATGCATGTTTTTTTTTTGAGAAATTACCTCTTTCCCTAACACAACTATTATGTTAAAAGCTTTTCGTTTCTAACAATGTTTTATAATATCAGTAGCTCTCCTGTACTCTTCACCAAGTCAGTTTTTATGGTCATTAACTTTTGGAGTAATTGCCAAAGGTAAACACTCCCTTTATTTAAAGATGTGGAGACGACCGTAAACATTGTTTTTGTGGGTTTTTTTCTTTTTTCTTTAGTTTGAGCCGAAGTGATCACAATTTCAATACCTGATGATGTTTAAGATTCTACTATAATTTATAATTCTGATGTGATTGATTCAAACAAATCTTCTCACAAAATTCGCATTCAACATTTTCTTATAGGTTATGTTTGAGTTTAGGTGTCACAGAAAGCCTCCTTAAAAGAAGCCGCTTTGCTTTAGTTGTATACGTGCCTCTTTAATATGGTATTCCTTATGTTGTTATGAAGTGCAAGAGGCAATAATTAAGACGTTCACCTTAGGGTTTCAACAATATCCCAAATCCCAGTATAGTAGGGGTCTACGTTGGATTGTGATGATCCAGCTTGATTAGGTTTCCATGGTGATCGTGGAGTGACAGTTTTGGGTCACTTCCACCCACTCGTATCTGATCAAATATTGCTTGGTCTATCTGTATACCTTTAGAGGGATGCAGTTCCGATTTGTACTCAGTGGAAAGCTGACATAGGAGAATTAATTAATCTCTCGAGATTGTTTTTTTCAATAGATAAATGTTGTACAGAATAAACATGGACCAGTAATCTTTCTTTTTTTTGTCATTTAAAGGAACAAAAGACCTGGACATTTTTGTTTCACCATCTTTTTTGTAAATATCAAAGGTTGTGTTGCCTCTAAACGGTCAAACTGCTGTGGTTTTCATTTGTAGCGTAGGTGTATATTCTGATAAAAGCTATTTTCATCAAATGAATATTGTCTGAGGAGAAGAATGTTAATCCCCTGGAAATGGAAATCTTAAGGGGAAAGTATACGTTTGGTAATGACTCTAATGGCAATAAAAACTTACTTGGTAAGAAGTACAGCAGCTTTGGGTAGTATAATGCATTTTGAGAAACTTTTCACTTCGAAGTACTGCGGTTATGGGAAAATATATCACTTTTTATCCCCCAAAATTTAAATCTGAGAAGCGTTACGGCCGTAACGCTTCTCAGACTGTGTATTCCTATAGGGAATATTTTTCCTGCGTGGTGATATTCGCTCCGGTTTTTCGGTGATATCTCAAAAACGCAACCACCTTTTGAAGTGAAATTTTCATAGGTTAGTTTTATTGTATATACCTACATTTATATAGGATTAAGACAGTCTAAGGTATACTTTGCCTTTCATACTGTAGAAACGACGTTCCTTGTAGTTAAATTTTTCGAAAAACTTTCATAAAGCCAAAGTGATGTAAGACTATTTTGTCTGTTTTGTTTTTTTACCCAATACCGATGTGATACACCCGGGTCAGAATTGACCCGGTCTCCGGGTCCTATGTGGCCTGACCCATAGATGGGTCAGACTGACCCGGTATATGTGTCAAAATTATCCAGTGGTTCAAACTGACGCAGAATCCGAGTTTAAATCGCTTTTTAAACACTTTCCAGGTCCGCCTGGGCCGGAAATAGGTCAGGCCCTCCCGGACACTGAATCCAGAACAATTCTGACGATTTTTTTGTATAGGGACCCAGTGTTCTTTTAAAGGATTCATAATGTTCACATTATTGTGTAGAAAAAAAATATAAAAAAAAAGTGGATTTTTTTTTCTTTTTCAAATTTGAATGCCCCAAGGTCCTTATATATGGATAAATCTTTATTTCATTTCCACTTTCAGCAGACAATTTCCAATCAAAAAAGTAAGAACACTATATACAGAAGTGGTCTATGGAAGGTTGCAATTTAAAACCAAGTTCCACTCCGTTTTATTCCTCGCTGTTTCATAATTTCCAATGAAGTCAATTGCCCACTGGACTGCTGTGATTAAAAGCAGGAAGTCAAAATCTGTATAATGATTTATAAAGGTTACAGTGTCAAGTGACATGTTTGTATGACTGATTGTATTGAAACAAAGGGGGGAAGCCATCTGATGCAATACATAGATGCAAACAAATAGAATTTAAAACCACAAGTTTGATGGACGCACACAAACATATTCAAAAGCCTACCGTATGGTCAAATTGATAAATATAATACAACATTAATAACATCGATTTGACGTTGATTGGGGATGCAAACAATATGTACAAGCCGACCGTTTAATAATACATACATAAAACAATATAAGATTAGCCATTTGATGCAGTTAGTGGATGCTATATACAACACAAAGTCAGCCATTTGATGTAGTTAGTGGATGCTATAAAACATATAAAGTCAGCCAATTGATACAATAAGTTAGTGGATGCATTACAACATGAAAAGTCAACCATCTGATGCAGTTAGTGGATACTATAAAACATAGAAAGGCAGCCATTTGATGCCGTTAGTGGATGTAAAACAAAAATTAAAAGTCAACCGTTTATGCAATAAATGGATACAAAAGAAAGCAAGCAAACCATTGACGCAGTTAGTCGATGCAAAGAGATGTAAAAGCCAGCCATTAATGCAATTTGTGGATGCACATTTTGTTTTTATATTCGGTGCAATAAGCTGATTTTGAAGAAAAAAAACATTGTTCAACGGAAATTGTACCCTTCGTTTAACAATTGATCGCTTCATAAACAATAGAAACAGAAAATATTTAGAAAAGAAATAATTGCAAACTGTTTTGCTGAGAAAAAAAACAGTGTTTAGATAAACCCTTTCCAAACAGTTAATTTTAATTTTTCCGATGAAACCTTGAATTTTTATTTTGTTGTTTTCTGAAAACCATAAAGGTTCATCTTGTCATACCTAAATAATCGAGGACAGCAAGGTTTTCAGATAAAATATCAGGTTGGACTTGCGTATGTATTTATTTTGTCCGTACAGATGCTACCGTGGCGAAATTTCTCTTATAATAAATTCCAGTGATCAATTACCTCTAACTTGCATTTAATGAGCCACTAGGTCAGTATAATTTAATCGATAGCTGATTAGATGGGAATTAGGGAACCAATGAGCTTGCCAATTAGATCTCTGGACGTCAAACATATTCCTGATTTGAATAATGAGCTGGATGAAAGATTTGCCTCCGTTGCAGGCCTGTTTTTTCTTCTTTTTATTAATTTTTTTCCTTTCTCGCTCTCACGGAAGTAAGAAGAGATGCCCACAGGCAATCCAGCTGGCTCCAGCGGACATAGAGAAGCTCAGTCACTTGTAGAATAATTGACTTCTAGGATGGTTTTAAAGGGTTCTGCTGTAAGCGTTTATATCAGGACGTTCTGTCACCAGCTTTTATTTTGTTGATTTTTATTTAGGCTTTTTGAAATACTGTTTTTGTTTTGTTTTTTTTCTTCCACTTGGATTTTCTTTAATGCAATAAGGATATATTCCTCTTGCAAATTATAATAAGAAATATTGATAAACTAAACAATTTATTGCAGAGATTAGAAAAAAGAAGTCCCATTTCAAATCAAATCTGATGAGTTTGCCATTATCATTTCAGGGCGTTCTTACACAAGCTTTTATTTCGTTTATTTGTATTTAGACTCTTTGAAATACTGTATGGTTTTATTATCTACTGGGATTTTCTTTAATGCAATAAGCGTACATTTTTTTTGCAAACTTTATAATAAGAAAAATTGATCAACTAAATATTAAGTTATCACTATTTCAAATCAAATTGGGTGAGACTACCATTATCAATGCATTTTTTTTTTTTGGGGGGCCGAAAGTACCCAATATTTAACATTTGTTTTAATTGTATAAATGATTGTTTACTACTGTTCTTCTCCATTCTATATATATTGTAGCGGCTTAGCAAAGTATGTGTTGAGGGCGGTTATTCATTTACCGAGAATACCAAATAAGTTTGCCTCGTGGTCTATTAAGCATGTCACTGTCTTCTTTGTTGTATCAATCACGGTCCATTTATTTTACTGCTTCATGGGAAGTGGAACAAACATTTCCTTTTGATTGAGTTTAATAAACTTAAGCAGTACTTCGTTGTTTCGAGCGAAATGTTAAAATAGTGACTGGAGAAATTAATTTGTTTCTTGTTTTGAAGGGTTGTGCTGAGCTTTAAATTCAGGACTTTCTGGAACAAGTTTATTCTTGTATTACAATATCGGCTAATGTCCTTTGTTACTTCACGAGAAGTAAAAAAACATTTGGTTTAATTGCGTTCAATGAACTTGAGCAGTATACCATTGTGTCGAGCAAAAAACTAATAGTGATTTGAGAAGTAAATTTTATAATTTTCTTTTTGACTTGTAATCCTTAACTAATTAAGTTAAGAACACATGGTTTCTATCAAAGCATTTACACACTCAAAACTTACCAGAACTAAGGGTATGAGAGAAATAAAAAAATTATGGGAGTTAAACATCATGGTATTTCCTCATTTCCTTAATTAAATTTTATATCAATCCAACCCATTTACAATGGTGTATGTTTTATTTTCAATAAAAGCTAACATATCAACACATTTTGGTATTCCACTCATGTACAAATGCTTCCCTTAACCAGGAAGTGACTTTTTATCCACCCAACATTTTGAACCATTCAATTTCATCCGGCCCTCACCCATAAAATCATTAAAGGTTTATATTTAACTCTAAATTTGATAAGAAATGGTTTGGGAGAAGGAAGGCGACGATGGAGTGTGTTTGCCCCTGCATTAAGGATCTAGCCTTGGGGTGCTTTGGGCAGTCTAGCTCTGACGACAGTCTTAAAGGATGTCTTGATCGTCGGGAGGAGGGTGTGGAAGATGTGGAAGATGTAGGCTTGATACGGGATATTTGATCAAGATGTTAAAGTTAGCAGTAACCTGTATCTTCCTTCTTCCTTTAATCTTGAACCTCTTTTTGCTACTTTTCCACTGTAGTTATTCTCTTGAAGAAGGCAAATAGACCAATCCATTAAGCCCTGCCTCCTTACAAGTTGACCAATCACAGCCACGAAACCTGATCACCATTAGTGCAAAGATCACCAAACGGCTCAAATGGTGATCAGATTTCGCGGCTGTGATTGGTCAATGAGAAATGGGCGGGGCTTAATGGATCGGTGTATTGTCGGTTTAACTGAAATATTTTTAAAATTCTCTATCATAAAGTTTGTGTGTTTTTTTTCCGTATAAGTCATCACCGGGTGTAAAGCTTTGTTTCCCGGATACCCATTGATTGTTTGTATTTTCTTTGTTGATGTTTTGTTCGTCCTATTGTCTGTTTGAATGTTTGTTTTGCCTTTTTTGAGGGTTTTGGTTTGTTTGTTTGTGTTTTCGTTGTTTTTTGTTTTTTTAAGGGGTGGGGGCTGGGTGTGTGTTTGGGGAGGGGGAGGGGGTCTGTGTATGAAGTTTTGTTATTGTTTGTTTTTGGGGGGTGTTTTGTTTCGGGGGCGGGGTTCGGAGGGGTGGGTCAATGATGCGATTTGAAGACATAAGCCCAATGCTACAGTCATTGTTCTTATACACTTATCATAAAGGCACAACTAAATCAGCTTATTGCAGATTGCGTTACATAATTTCAATCCCACAGTGTGTGATAAAATGAATTGTTCATCTTGTATAAGTCATCCAGTGGTATTTAGTTAGTTTCCCAGATATTTACTGAGCCCTTCCACCCTCGCAGGCAATTTGTTTTAACCCACCAAAGATATTGTGTAGGTGTAATACTACCTGTAATTTTGTTGACGTGATTATGGGTTTTGAGGCAGTGTAACCTAAAGGTCCTTTACACTATATTGGAAGATATGTTTGGACAACCTTTTGGTTTAATGGCTGTCAAAATGTAACTCTAGCACGTCTCCATCTTGTTTGTCAAATGCTGTATTTCTAAAACAGACTGCGTCGTTGAAGCCGCCTTCCGACCTTGCAGACGTCATTTGTGTAGGGCGCCCTCGGCGATAGGTAAAAGGAAGGGTGCATCCTCATTGGCCCTTCGTGTGCGCCGTGCGTAAGCTGCGCGTTTCCATTGTTTTATCACTGTTTTGCGTTTTTCCTTTGATATGGCGGCGTGATGACGTAAATGCATAAGGTCCATTGCATGTAGATTTTTTTCTTACCACATATTCATGCTGATTAACAGTTTGTTGTGTTTTCCATGTAATTTATTGCAATGCTGTCATATCTGGTGTGGAAATCTGTTCTTCACTGAATATGAATGTATGCGGCGCCAACCAAACATACATCATCCGTGACGGGAAAAAAAAACATCTGCAGAGGCGTCGTACTGTAGTCTCCTCGTGTATCTCTTCTCACTGTACTCTTTATCCTGTACGAGGCTCTTAGCTCAGTCTCCCTGGGCTACGAGGAAAGTCTTGATTAGAGGCTGGGTTATTCGGAACACCCTGGGGGCACGAGCGAGGATTCATGTTATGAGAGGACGGGATTGAACTCACCGACGACTGGCTTGTTTGCTCGCCTCGTTTGTGCTGCTTATTTGGACAGAAAATATAAAAGGGGAAAAGAGTGCATGTCATGTACAATGAGTATACTTCAATGTACAACAACCATGAAATTGGTTCCTTTTTGGGGACTACTGTGACGTTCAGCCTACTGTTATGGTGTCTTATTGAGCAAGGCCTATCATGCATATATATATATATATCTGAATCAGTAGATGCAACTAATTACTTATTTAGATTAAAGGAAGTGTTTGTTATTGGTTTAGGTAGGAAACAATTCAATTTTATCTGCCAGTTTTCACAAAACAAAACCAACCTGTTCAAATGTTATTAAGACATATGAAAGTCTCGTTTTGTGAAAACATAGTCCGTGTTTTGTGTTGTTGTCAGTTGTTTTGTGCACGTTCGTGTTCGTGCTTAATCGTGTTTGATGTTGGAGGTTTTTGTTTCATATTGTTGATTTCACGGGTAAATAATAAAAACAATTACAAAATAGACTCAACAACAGAAAACATCGCCGGAAAAGGGGGGGGGGGAAACAAACAATGTTTTTTAAAATAAAAGTTACTGGGTTTAAAAATAAGATTCTAACTCAGATTGTGCGTCAGTTTGACTCATTGTGGAGTAATTTTGACACAGATTCCGGGTCATACTGACCTATTACTGACCCAAAACGGGTCAGGCCCCACGGGACCCGGAATTCGGGTCAATTCTTACCCGGCAGTTATTAGAGTGAATTATCCTTTTAGATAACAACAAAGTAATTTGAAGTTACAAATTATAGACATCCTCCCGATGCTACAATTTATGACACAACGTTAGCGTTAAATTCTAGTATTTTTTCAAAGAACTAATTTATCCAGTGCAATATTTAAGATCGAGCGAGACAAACTCAACAAGCTGTTTTTTCAGTCTCTCTTTTAATTAGAAATACTTAGTCATGCCACAAATTATTTCGACTACGAAATTAATCCGGAAGTGTGATGACAAAGTATACTAATCAGTACTGAAAGTATATCCCGATTGTTCATAAATAATGTATGCCTGAAAAGGGACTGGGCATAAACTATTAGCACAAACCTTGAAATTTAAATAATTTTTTTATTTTTAAACCGTAAATGGAAATTAAAATGTGCGATGCTTTCTTGCTATGCAAGTCAATGCTTTAGGATGGCCAAAAACAGTGGGATTACAGCAAGTATCGTAATCAGTTATCAATCTATCGGACACGAGCGCTGCCTGTAAAAGACATTATACAAAAATTTAACTACTTGATCAATTTAAAGGAAGTATTTCAAGCATGTTGACATGTTTTGTGACAGCAACATTTCGCAATCCTTAATGATTTTGTGATCCTTACGAGGCCCAGAGCCTAACCAACTGCAATGGAAACTTAGACTATTATTCCTTGTAACTTTCATGATGCAATCTAAACAATCGCTGTATTCAACGTTGGTGATTGAATTACTTCATTTCAATTCTACGACAGATAGGTGATGGAATTGTGCCTTTGATGGCATAACATTTTACAAACAGTCGAAGTATATGTCATAAGAAAGACATTAGCTTTAGATCCACCACATTATTGTTCTATTGAAGAAGTAGGTATATAGTATTACCAGCAATGACAGCCATTTCGAAAAATTTATAGATTGCTTGTTATAATTATTTCTACCTACATTTCTCGATTGCCATAATTAGTCAAAAATCTTTCTTATGAAATGATCTGACTATTTTCCATATTTTAAACGCACTTTCCCCAAAAATATTTCACCAACCTGCCCCACTCTTCAATTCAACTTAAATTGATTTTTATTCAATTCTTCATGATCAACGTGAGAATTGCTCACAAAACTGTTCTGCTCCTTACAAATAAACAAAATAAACCAATGTTCAAGACCATATAGAAGCACTAATGAAATATTTTTCTTTTATTTTAACAGTAAGAAAATAAAGTACACGTACAATTTTTGTGTGAATTTAAAATTGTATGAATGCTTTTGTGCAAGCACTTTGTACGTACACAACATTATGTAATGCCTTCAAAAATCTTATCTGCTTCCATGATAGTAACATTTGGCATCATTTGTCACAACTGTCTACATTCTGAGGACCAATTTATAATCAGTAAATGGACTTTCCGTCGTCGCAATGAGTACTTGAATAATTAATGTCAGCCACTAATGCTTTTGGCTTTATTTTGTCCGAGCATTAACGTACTTCAAACCTTGTTTGTTTCAAATTTTGTTTCATGGCTTGTATTGTTTAATTACCGGAAATTTCCACAAGGCAAGTTTCCACTCGCTGGGGCCAGGATGTTGTTTGCTTGAAGCGCTATAAATAAATGTATGCATCTACACTCATCACCTGTGGTTATAATGTTTCTCATTCTAGAAAACTGATTTTTCAGAATTGTTCCTGATCTAAGGATCTCTAGTTCCGGATGTTTCATAGATCTCTCCCTGTATCGTCGCTCAATTGTCCCGAGGGAGATCAAGATGACACCAAAGGAGCTTTAATTTACAGACTCTCTACCCTAACATAATCTCTAGACATTTCCAAAACCATGGTTCAGAGCTGATAACTCTTCCTGATTATGCAGAAAGCTCCCTGAAAATAAACCAATATTTTTATGTTCTGATGAGCAAATTTGAAAATGTCCCTTAATATGGTAAAACTTGTCCCTAATAAGTTGAACGTAACTCTAGATACCACCCTGATTGGTGTATCATAACCCCCCTGATTGCAATATGCAAATGTTGGCAGCTCTTCAAGGTTAAAACATACTTGTTCAGCAATGCTTATATGACTGCCTTAGTCATTTACATGTCTTCGTTGTGCTCTTCACTACATTTTGAAAACGGACACAACAAATTCAACTTATTTCGTTCCAGAGGTCTTCATTCTTCATACCATGGGGGCCCAGCATTTTTAATAATCTAACTTTGTTTTCTTTGTATCTTGACAGACCATGGCAATAAAGGTTGTCATCGCCAACTTCTCCAGGGCCACGGACCTGACTCGTAAGCCATCATCAGCCCATGACAGCAAAGAGCAGCCTCCGCAGAGAGATAGCATCATCAGTAACGCATCCGGTATCGCCGTCACCAACGTGCCCGGATCCGCCGTCTACCAAGAAACGGTATGATGCATAGGACTTTTAAAGGCCAAGCAATAATTGAAGCAATCAAGTACTTCACATACTCTTATACCCAAGGCTTCGTTCGGAATCAAATGTCTTGTTTTATGGGTATTTCTTTACAAAGAAAATACATGCACGAATGTTTAAGCACCTTCGTAACCCATTTATTGGTGAATGTTAAAGCGCACTGTGGTGCAGCCGCCTTGCCAAAAACCCTTTCTATGAAAGCGAATGCACTGAGTTATTTTACATGTATTTCACGATACACACACCGAACCAACAACTTTGCAGTCTCAAATCTCCCGGGTCCCGTTGGGCCTGATCCCATTTTTGGGTCAGTATGGCCCGGAATCTGTGCGAGAAATGGATCGAACCAACATTACCAGACTTGTTGTAAGGTGCAAAAGACCCTTCAGCCGTACACTAACAACTCTCGAGTCAGAATTGATCCGGATTCCTGATCCCATTGTGCCCGACCCATTGCTAGGATAGGTTGACCCCAAAAATTGTTACGAAATGGAATTTAAACTCAGTTTGACCCCCTTCTTGGTCATTGTGAAACAGATTTCTGGTCAGTTTAACCCAGAAATGAGTCAGTCCCCACGGGATCCGTAATCCGGGTCAAGTCAGACCCGGGAGTTTTTTTAGTGTGTAAAATATATCAATATTCCAACCCATTTGACCACTACCCAATAGACCCTTCCCATGAAATATTTAAATTACACATCGCGCGTGCGCACTAACATTTTGGTCGGCAAAAATGATTGAACATGACGCCTTTTTGTATGGGGCTGATGGTCGCGTGACGCAGACGCTTTTGTGCCTCTGCATAGTGCACATCTCTTTGACGTTTGCCAACCAATGGTGTTTGTACGCATGCGTGAATGTAATTAGCATATTTCATGGGAAGGGTCTATTGCCTTAGAGGTATGAAAACAAGCTACTTTCCCTGGCCTTCAAGTAATGTATCCAGTGACATTGGACCGTTTTTTGGTTTTTTTGCTTCTAAGTAAGTGCCAGTTCAAAACGGAAAGTACTTGACTAGAACATTCTTTAATTCACCAACAACTACCTCAATCGAAAGTTCAATAGCAAATAACTCTAAGTGCTTCAAAGTCCCACGGTGCAACACCAACCAATTTAAGTACTCATTCGTCAGTAGAACAATAATTGACTGGAACCACTTGGAAGAAAACGTCATTCAAGCTGAGTCAGTTGACTCCTTCAAATCCCTCCTTAGTCGCAGTCCTCTCTCTCACTAAACATCCACGTACACCCCTCCCTCTCCCGTTGCGTTTATGCCAATTTTGGTTTCTGCAACGTACAGATACAGATACAGATACAGATACAGATACAGAGATACTTGAGGTCCTAAACAGACTTTAGTCAAGCACCCTTTATAGTTTCCTGGATAGTCAATCAGTAATGGATGTGGCTATGCCAGGGGAAGTACTCAATCAACCATAATACCTTAATTCGATCGTTGTGCACACTGTAAAAACTGGAGTGTTAAACTTGTTACCATGGGTGTTATCAAATATAGATACCCCAAATATATATATATATATAAATAAATAATTGAATAAATAAAAAAACAACAATAAAAACACTAACTTCTGCCAAAACAATTACATTTGTGTAGAACACCCTGTGATGTTAATTTTGATTCTCTCTTCGGTATATGTAATTGACAGCACCCATGGTGTAAATTTGACACCCATAGTGAGTGTCAGGATGAAATAGATAAATGGTAATGAAAGGTTGTATGAAAACATGTTTTGTCTTTTCTATTCAGCAGAAACCAGAGCGAGAAATACCAGTGAAGGTGTTGTATGCAGGGGACGTGCGCTCATTTGCACTACTCTTGCTTGAAATGATCGCCTGGTTGAAAATGATCCGAGTGCCGGAGGACGGGCAAATGGCCGGTAGCTCCAAGTCATGGACTCTAGACCGCAGCCTTAAACGGCTGACCCGGGGCTGGACCCTGGCTCCGTCCAACCGGGAGGCTTGGACAGACGACGAAGATGCCCATATTACCGCCAACAGGAATCTCAGTGGTTCTGTGGACTCGTGTGGAAGCAGCACGGATGATATGCTTTCAGACAATGGACCAATCATACATTGCTGGGAGAACGCAGTGGCAGATATAAGAGAGAAATGCCGGTGTCACTCTGTCGAGGAGTTCCACTCCTCCTCTTCTCCGGCCGATCACCCGTCATGGGAGGAGATTGGAACATTCCCCATGAGGACCAAACGACACAAGCATTATCCCACCGAAGAATTCTCAAGTGAGAAGACCATACAGAGTCAACAAAGAGCTGGGAGCAAATACTCAAAATCAGATTCGTCAAGTGGGAGCTCGCAAAAAGAACTGACCAATGGGTCTGCCGCGAAGGAGGAAGCCAAGAGAAGCCTGGCCAAGATGACTGAAGACGGCAGTTGTTGCATCGTCAACCCGTACTTTGACATGATGGCATCTGATGACGAACTGACACCTAAGGACAGTTTACCATACACTCCAAAACTGCACCAACAAAATGCAACAGTACATACACCCCCTAATAGGATTGTGACTGGGTCCGAGAAGATCAAACCAGATCCTACTCCAAAGAACGGGAGAAAGAATTTGAACAATTTTTATTCCATTGATGAAACAAACTGTTCAAAACGAGGTAGTTTATGTAGCTTAGACAGCGGCATTTCGTCACACCAAAGTTCCATGCGTAGCAGCAACAGTGATCAGACAAACTCCAGAAAGGAAGACGTTCTGTTGCCAGGTTTTAAACCAAAGTCCCACAATCTGATGATGAAACGGCAACGGATGCACCAAGCAGATATGCATGGTACCTTTGAAGCCTTCCCAGAGAACGAGGACGATGGTGTCTTCGTCCCCGTCAAGGGCGAGACACACCCGGGGACAGGGCAAAATGTGGAGACGTGGATTGAGAACCACACTGTGTCAAACGGTCATTACAAAAATAATATCATGGTAGAAAGGATCAAGCCGAGGCTTCCACAAACTCTTGAAGAAACTGAACTTCCCATTCCAGAAAAAGATACACTAGGTGCATTAAATAAACTCCAAAATGGTGACTTGAATGAGTCAGTCGATAATGATAACAAAATAACAGAATCTCTGGCCAATTCATCAATAAACGGTGACGTTGTAAACGGTGAAAAGTGCAATGGTAAATCTAAAGTAACTGTTGCACGATCTGCAAGCTCACTCTCGCAGTTTTATGTGAGGAAGCGCGCTCCACGTCCGCACAATATCACCATCGTCCCTGGCAGCACAGCTACTCTTCCTGTGAGCATGCAGAGACGGAGCATTCATGCACCGGACAGTCCCAGACTGCTGGACATGGGGCGAGGAAGGCCAAGCTCCTGCCACGGTCAGGTAGCATGTAATAAAAGTAACTCATTAGACGGTAAAGATTCTGCCTTTCGTAAGTGTTGTGTTCACAGCCAGTGCCCGTCTGAGGGTCAAGCATGCCCATCTAATGGCAATGGCACCTTGCATCGGCAATCCCGAAGTCTTGAAGACCAATGCGATTGCAACTCATCCAGTGGTGACGCCAGGACTGGTCCGGGGATTCAGACCAACAACGATTCTTCCCACTGCATTCCAGCTTCAATTCGGAAGCTCCACCGTCAAGACGCCATCTTAGAGTCGATCAGTGAATCCTCACGCATCAACCACACATCGAGAAGCTTCGAAGATCAACTCCAGCCGAAGAGGCAGAGCGTTCGCAAGAAGGTGGCAGGCTCCAAGAGGACCCCTACATCGGGGATAACCCAGCAACATGTGAACTTTTGTCAGGAACTGCAAGCCTTGTTACCGTGCCTACCGAAGGTAGTTCTTGGTTTCTGGTGGAAGCAGCAGGGATGTGGTCAGGCAGTTCTTCAGTGGATTGACTCCATCAAGGACTATGACGGGTGTCTCTATAACCAGGTATTAACTTTATACTACACACTAAATACTTCCGGGTCAGAGTTGACCGGGATCTGTGTTCTCTGTTCAACTTTGACCTGGAAGTTTTATTTTTTTTCGTAAACCAGAAGTTGTTTAAGTGTTTAGATTTAAAAGGACACTTGATCCTGTTCAGAGTTGTGTGATATGATACTTATCAAGTGGGTGATATTCACTTTTAAATGAGAACTTTTTGATTAATTGCCTGTTTTCAGGAGTGTTCATTGATAATGATATTTGTTTGTGCATTTAAAAAAGTATTATATTGTATAGTATGGTACTAGAACACAATTGTATAGTACATATAATAACACTCTGCAGTTCGCTCATTTGAATGAAAGAAAGATTGAGACAAGTAAATGAAATAATTAACCAGGTTTGTTTTCCCTTCTTCTTCTTTTTCCAAACAGTTAATCAACATCATGGAGTCTTGTTGGTCTAAAGAGCCCGCCCTCAACTCCTCGGAGGTTCATCTTATGTTGGACAATTGCCTCACCGAAGTAGCTCTCTGAGTAGACTGGTCCCCTGTCTCTATCCGCACGGATGAAGACAGGCACTGGTCTTACAGGCCCAATGATTTCATTGGATATTATGATTTAATTGGATAAACGTGTAGTGACGTAAGATTGCCATGTGTTAAGATTGGTCCTAGTTGATCGGTCATCCGCATGCAGCGTGTGCATATGTTTACATCATGTAAGGTTGTTGGATGTACATGTAGGTACATTGACTTCGAATCTCCGTGTGAAATGAATGCAAGGTCAAAGGTTCATCTGGCAACATCCGGTCAGGCTGGTATATTATGGCGTTATTCACGAGCCTCGAAGTGTGACATCAGATGTTCAGGCTACTTTCTGAGTAGTAGGCAGAATTAGGTTTTCTTTTTTAAATGAAACAATCTTTGGTAAGTTGACTCGAGGTCACGTTTACTGAGCTGAAATTTTATGACAGTCGGAACAATGGACGTAGTTTCATTGGATTATTAATACGTATCGAAGAATTGAATGTACATACTATGTTATCGTCTGTACATTGTATGGATTAACATTGCTGCTATAAATGCAATTCACAACATTCGACCATAATTGAGTGAATCACAAATAATACCGTAAATGAATTAATGCATCACATATAATGCACTACTCAAGAAATGTGAGACAAATATTTCACTTCAGTCAAGGAAGTTGTAGACTTTTATTCGAGACACCAATACGAGTGAGCGATTACTATTAGCCCCATCATGACTCGATGCGCATGACCGGCACGCAAAAGCAACGTCGGTAACCATCATAGAGTGCTGATTTTGAAGCAATGTGGTACACACTTATAAAACCTGGCATAGCTACATGTAAACTTCAACACGGCGCACATATTGGCAGCTTGTGTTATTGTTTAACATACTCGGTTTCACAAGATGCATAAGGTTATAATTTTAAGATGGCGCTTGTGGTGGCCCGTGTGAGTTAAAAGATACAAATGAGTGACTACTCTACCCGTTATAGGTGTTTTATGCGTAGTGTATTGCTTTGACGTTTTGAATCATCATCGTCTACAAACTCCTGAGCAGGACTCCGGGTCTTTTTGGACCCGAAATATGTGTCAAAATGACTCAGAAATGGGTCATACTGACGCAAAATTTGAAATACATTATTTATTTTTTTAATCAGTGTCTGGATCAGCCTAACCCATAATTCGGTCAGGCTTTGGCTGAGACCCTGGTCAATTCTGACCCGGAAGTGTTTTAAGTGTAAGATTTTGTGCAGAGGAAAAAGTAGATAGGCCCTATATATATATATATTTATTTTTTTCGGAGAAAGATGCGATGCAATTTTAAGTTAAATTGTCAAACATTATTTCTCGCCTGTTACTCTCAATTGTTTTCCTAGCGTAAAACATACAACTGATGACAGAGTAATGAAAAGATAAGCTGGAAATGTTGAACTTCATTATTTGTTTGTGTTTCCCCTGCTAGAAAAAAACATGTTTTTACGAGACGACTTTAACAAAAAATACAGAATGGCACTTCACAGAGGTTGATGTGTTTGCTGGCCAGGGGATTGTAGTCTTTGTCTTAAGGCTGTTGCCCAATCAAAATAAATGACTCAAGCTTCTATAGGGGTTACGTTTACCTGCTTTTGGCTTTGTTATAGCTCCATAGTGTCCTGACTGCCGATGGCCAACGGTAATGACATCTCGGATTATCATAATTACATGGGCACAGCTTTGGGTACATGTTTCGTTATGTTGCAATAAAAACAGAGCAGCACAGAGTTAACTGAGTATTGCCTTGTCAACCAAAGCTATTGAATGTATAAGGTTTAAAAGCACTAAACACGTTTTGTAATTGTCAAAGACCAGTATTCTCACTTGGTGTATCCCAACATTATGCATAAAATAACAAGCCTGTGAAACAATTGCTGCTCGATATGGGGCAGAGGGAGGCCCCCCCTCTATTGTGTCTTCATTGTGTTCTGGGAATCTCAGGAATTCTTTTGAGAATTTTAGGGGGGGTGCTTCTGTATACAAGAGGGAAGAGTGTGTTAGGGTTAGGGTTAGTTTGGGGGGGCCTCCCTCTGCCCCATATCGGGCATGGTATACTGTGAAAATTTGGGCTCAATTGGTCACTGAAGTTGCAAGAAAATGATGAAAGAAAAAACACCCTTGTTGTACAAATTAGTGTGCTTTCAGATAGGAATAAAAGGCTTCTGGCTAGAAGTCTTTTATTATTTTAGTGAGAAATTACCTCTTTCTCAAAAACTACGTTACTTCAGAGGGAGTCGTTTCTCACACTGTTTTATACTATCAACAGCTCTCCGTTGCTCGTTACCAAGTAAGTTTTTATGCTAATATATATTTTGAGTAATTACCAAACGTGTACAGTGCCTTTAAGCGTAATTTCATTGGCTGCTTGGTTTGGATTCCAAAACGCAAAACATAAGGTTATAATGTTGATTATTAAAATTGTAAACAAAAACAGAGACAGACTCTGCTATATAGGGTTGAAACGTCAGGCCATTTCTTGCGTGTATTTAGGTCATTTCGGTTTGTAAGCAATTTGCAACAGCTAACGCGTTTTCTCAAAGATAAAAAACTGCAAGCATTTTGGGATGGGGGGTTGAGGTAGTGACAGAAAAACTGAAAAACTGAGAGTCTCGGTATAAAATTGTCATGTAAAGCTCTGTCAGTTTCGAACTGTTCTGCGTTGTAAACCCTCTCATCTGTTTTGCCATTCATTGATTCTCTTAAGGGAAAGGTTAGATTTTGATTTGGTATGTTCGGCATGTTAGACGGCAGAATGTGCAATTTGTTTAGATCCAACAATGCTGTGTACTTTAGAGGTAGGATATAAACTAATGTGAGATAAAATAATTTAAGTCCGAATTAGGTACGTCAGGATAATTCAATATCCGTTGTTCAATACTCAAAGCAGATTCCGTATTGACAATAGCCTCGATCCATGCTAACATGTGTAAAGCGCAAAAGGGAACCAGTGAAACTATAGCAAAAAGGCTTAGGAGGGCAATGGAAATGTTGGATACCATGCCGATGGTTGACTAGACTTCCAAACGAGTCGTTCGCGTGAATACGTCACTGCGCATGTACGTTGCTAGTCAGTGGTCAATCACGGGTCGACTAAATGTGCACACTCGAACTTGCTCCTTATAAGATGACTCTCATCAGTTTGTAACCGAACAAATTTAACAGAAGATGGAATTGAGATATCAACGGGCTTGTTGCGTGACCCCACACAGAAATGGGAGTGTGTTTCCCGGTTTAGGGACACTTGGAGTTTACCCGTCGTAAAATTGTTTTTTTGTTTTTACTCTGTATAATCAAAATGCTTACTCGCATTCACAGGTTTAATATTTCATTTCACTTCGTTTATTAATTCTGGCTGAGAAGCCAAGAACTCAATTGGAGATAATACAAAAAGGAAAGTTTCGGTTGTATAGGTGGGACTTCTCCAACAGTTATGGTAGGCCCTACTGTTAATAATAATAATAACTAGTTCTTATAATTAAAGCGCAATTTACAATAACGTATCAATTGCGCTTTACATTAGTGCCCTGGTCATTGGGCCAATAACATTCCTTTAATCTTTCTCAGCTCCCTGGGGAGTATAAAGTCCTGGGCTGCCGTGGCACTCAGAATGCTTTTTCAACCACAATATCAACCTCTATACCCTCGCAGGTAACCAAGTATACCCATGAGTGAAGAGAAGCAATTATATCAAAAAGTGTCTTGCTTTTGATTAAATACACTTATCGTATTGTGCTTTTTCTCTATTTTATTCCACTTTTTCAGATTGTTCGACTGACCCAAATTAAGAATGAATGTAATTATAGTTTACGTGAATCATAAATTATAAATTATTGTAAAGAGTTGATTAGACTATTGTAACTATTGTTGAAAAAGGTGTACAGAGAGATGTAAAAATGTCAGAAGAATATTTTGTAAGACATTGATTGAACAATCATTATACATTTCGTAATAATAATATGTATATTTACAAGAAAAAGATCAACAAAATATGAGAGTAGTAATCATAGTGTTCATTTATATTCAATTTTATGATATTCTGCAGAAATTGGGGTGTTAACTTGACACGTTGGATGTTGTGACATATAAACCCTTTTCACATTATCGACTTTCGATCCGTGTCGAAACTTATCCGGATCGGGTCCGTGTTGGCTCGGTAAAATCTCAACACGGATACAAACTGCCTCGCTTTCACACATAGCTCTGAACGAAATCTGCATTTGGGTTACACGTGTAACTTTCGATCCGGACATTGTGCGACCGTATACACGAATCGAAATGGGATGCGTCGCGACGCAGCGTGGCACATCGGGGCGCACCGTGGAGCGTTGTGACGCTTTGCGGCGACTTTTCTTTACGTTCTCATCTACAACAGCGTGCGGATGGCGCCCCTGCACCCTCAACACGGATCGAAAATGAGCCCGGAGGTTTTCACACTACGGCTTTTGACACGTGTTGGAATTTTCGACACGGATCGAGAATTCCCAACCCACCTCCCGAGCAGGGTTGGTTTCGACACGGGTCGAGCGCTCGATCCGGATCGACACCGTGTTGAAAAGTTGTAGTGTGAAAAGGTCAGTCCCCATTACACGGATCGTATCCGTGTCCAACACGGAGATTTCTTGTAGTGTGAAAAGGCCTTTAGATACCGAAAAAATGAATATAATTTTGCACCATACGGTGTTAAAATAACACTAATTTCTGCAAAAACAATTGCAGTTAATTTTGATTCTCTCTTCGGTATCTATATGTAACAACACCCATGGTGTCAATTTTAACACCCAAGTTTGTGCAGTGTACCCCTAAAGGATCTTGCATTCCAATAAACGGCTTATCGTGCATCATAATCAAACGTTATATCAGCATATACCAGCAAATAAGGCGGCTTGAATACAATTACCTACATTTTGCTTTTTGTTCTGTACACTGTATACTGCAAAAAACAGGGGTGTTTTATACTGGTCGCTGCTTACAGTCAGAGTCCTGTTCTGTACTTTGTATTAAATCATTATTCATTATCTCATAACCGAAGACTGGTTTATTTGTTTAAATGCATGTTTGACATTATTCACTGCATTTTGTTGTATAATGATTGCAATATAAAGCATCGGTATAATTATTGGGTAAAACATCATACAACGTTAAAAATGTTACAACTAGTCCAAAATAAATATTTGCTGCCCGAAGTCGAGAAAAATCATTTGAAGAACAATCCATTAAGGTCAGGGGAAACTTTTGGTACTTGTCAAAGACAAGTATTCTCACTTGGTGTATCCCAACATAATGCATAAAAATCACAAACCTGTGAAAATTTGGACTCACTTGGCCAATGAAGTTGCAAGAATGTAACGAAGGAAAGAAAAACTCGCTGCATAGAATTGTATGCTTTTAGATACCCGAGAAAGGCTCTATGCCTTCAGCCTTTCTCGGATTCAAATTTTTGTGGTGAAATTTACCCCTTTCTTTAAAAACTACACTACTTCAAAGGGAGTTGTTTCTCACAAATTTGTAAAACTATTAACAGCTCTTCAGTGCTCCTTACCAAGGTCACTAACTTGCAGAGTAATTACCACAAGTATACCCTGGTTTCAAAATGCAACTTATGAGAGTAGTCTTGTCTGGCGAACTCTGACTCGCTACCCACAGCATACTTTATTGAACATTAAACACTCAGTAACCTGGTGGCTTTTTGAAGAATCAGTGTGTTTATAATAGCCGACTAATGGCTTGTTGGGGCTAATAAACAACGAGAATAATGTTCAAATGTTTACTTTTTCTGTCTCAATTACTTTAAAAGGTACAATTTCTAACTTAATTTGCAGCCGTCACAGACTGGCGGCCGTCGTGCAAAAGAAAGTTTTGGGACTACTGCACTTTATACACAGTTATACATGTTTAATTCGAAATAACATTTTGACCTGCGGATGTAGACAAAAATAATAAACGGTGTGGCAACACTCAAAAGCAACATAATGATTATAATTGAATCTTTTTATATACAAATAAGTACTGCTAGCTAAACAAATAGCCTATTCATGAACTATTAAAAAAATAATTAATTTGAAACGATTTGAAAGGATTACAATGATAGGTGAAAGAGGTAAGTAAGGACAAATTGTCGAACAAAGCTTCGCCTGATAATTTGAATGTCAAGTCAAATGACAGAATTATTAAACCCCAAAAGTAACTTGCTGAATAAACTTAACGGTTGTTAACGT
This sequence comes from Leptasterias polaris, assembly GCA_037783415.1. Lineage (NCBI taxonomy): Eukaryota > Metazoa > Echinodermata > Asteroidea > Forcipulatida > Asteriidae > Leptasterias > Leptasterias polaris. Next base: position 1,130,019 of record JAZGTN010000038.1, read on the forward strand.
TTTAGAGGGAATGTGTACAGCTTCTGCTGCATGGTCTCGACAGAGGGCGCCTTACGCCCCCACTTTAACTCAGAACGATCGATCGAAAATGTATTAAGTAAACGTGTGTTTAGCCTTAGGCGTGCGGAGGACCTCTATCCCTTTTTCGGGAACTCAAAAATAAAGGGGGAAAAAACAATAGGAATAGGGGTCACAGAAAGGGTTAGAGTTTGGGTTAAGGCGTATAAATAAATTAAAGTTTGGTAGATTTTCGGTTGTTGTTGTTTGGGCTGTTTTTTGTTTTTTGTGTTGTTTTGTCTTATCTCTTGTGTTTATTTGTGTTTGGAAGATGCTTAATTACTACTCTCTTAAACTTTTACTGACATTGAACGCAGAACATTTTTCATCCATTTAATATCCTTAAAACTCAATCAAATAATGTCATCGGTACAAATGGTGCACAGACAAAATGAGTATACACCCTACCCTCCAATTGTTTGTTTTCGAGAAATACTTTATTAGGGGTCGCAAGAGGGCACTGTCAATTTTGCGTTAATAAAAAGGAAGACAATAATTTTAAAAGAAACTATTTCGATTGAGTAATTGACATTCTTTATGTTGTTTTTCCTAAAGCGTTGGTAACGTGGGAATTATTGTGGGTACGTAGGAAACGACTTGGGTACGAAATGGACCGACAACTATGTACACGACACGCATCATTTTCAATATTAAAGGGTGTGTACAACATTGGTAAGAATGAAAATTATAAATGTTCACAGATTTTCACATAACTTACATGGTATAAAGATGGTCATGGTGGAAAACTTCACTTGAAATGCCATAGTTTTTAGGAAATAAAATAATAGTCTTTATCCTGCAGGATAAATTCCGATGTTTGAAAAGAAGTTAAAACACATAAGGGGGTTTTTCACTGTTTTCTCGTGACTCCGAAGTCCGATTTAGCTTAAACTTTCACAGGTTTGTTATTTCTTGTAGGTCCTATATGTTGGTTCACATCAAGTGTTGATACAGGTCTTTGGCAATTACCAATGTTGTACACACCCTTTAAGGATCATGAGTCATTGACATAAAATTGATAGTTATAACAATGCAGAAAATAGGGCATTACATATTTTTATTAATATTTGTTTAAGTACAATTTCCATGTTTACTCATTCTGTATTTGGCTTAACCGCAGCGTGTCATTTCCTCATCACTTTCTCTAAACTACAAAAGAATTGTGCCGGTGTAGGCCGTTGTGACTCTCAGGGACGCCAACCGTATAATTATGCACAATTACCCGACCAGCAGTACATACTTCATGCAAATTACACACTACCCTGTCTTTGTGCACTCTACACACGCGTTGATTTTATACACGACTGTTTTCCGTACATAATCACGGTACTATCAGCCTACGAACAGGCCAGTTAACACCGTTGTTTCTGCTGGTCCAGAGAGAACACACAGAAGAAATATAATATCCAGCCAAACTACAGAAGCTGTACTGTATTAAAAATCGAGAGTATCTTTTGCTGATCAAAACCAAGTGCAAAATTCTATTTTCTTCGAGAGGAGGGGCAGGCCTACACCTAACATCACCATGCCTGATATATCGCTACCAAAGGTGAAAAGGCCAAGTAAATGCAAGCTGTGTTTCCTCCGATGCTTCGCTTGTTGCTGCCCGTGCATGAAGCCACGTCTTCCAGGCCAGGTAAGCGTTTGGGTACTGGTAAAACCATGCTGTCGTTATCTGACCGCCATTAATACACACAGCAAGGTCATTTTACATTTTCATTTCTATTAGTAATAGGAAAACAAGTTTGGAAAAGGTGTCCTCCCAGATGATACTGTAAGATGATTCTGTCTAGTTTGTAGCTCCATGGCTTAACACCGTTTAATAAAAATGTGCCACACGCTGTGTACACATTCCCCAACAGTATGCAAGCGTGGAAGCAGATATACATTCAGTTATCATTGTGAAATGGCAATACGAAAATTGGGTTTGGTCGGAATTTACATGCGGTTGTTTGCTTTGTGTAAAAGATCACAAACAAAACCTGCTCTAAACTGCTCAATCTTTTGTATTCGTAAAGGCCAATCGATCGTGTGCCAACTGATGTTTAGAAAACATATGTGGCAGGTTTTTTATTTATGTTTTATCATATAGGCCTATATATATATATTTATTTTTTTCGGGGGGCCGGGGTTCCTTCCACGGAGCATTGGCTTGGTTATTGAAATAGTTACAAGAAAACCATTCAAACTCATTATGTTAAAGAGCGAACGTGTCCACAGTACGTCCCCTACTTATGCTATAAAATATTTGTTTATAAGGAATTGAATATGCGGCAAAAGCAATTGGGTTACGTCATGCACGGATTACTTTCTATATAGCTACAAAACAAATAATGTCATTGCATGGGTGTACACTACTAGTTATGTATACTTGCATTAAATGTTTGTTTTCACTGGATCAGCAATACCTAACAGTAAATAACAGTTTGACCTCACCGATTAATAATTGCAGCTTACTGAACGACTAGACCATTGATATATTATGCAGGCTCACAAGGTTCACATCCGAGTTTGAATATCTTTTCAAATGTTATCATTTTCATTTTTATTTCGGTTTTCTTTTGAGCGTTTCCGTTTCCTGTGAGATACTACGTTGGTTGACGATAAAAATTGTAACCTTGAATTGTAGCTCAACCTGGTGCCCTGTTGCAACTGAGAATTGTTGATCCGTGGGGGTGAATATTATTGCATGAGGAATGTCAGACAATTTAGTTCTCGAAATTATATCACAATTCGATTCACAAGTTGGATATTTATTTAAAACTGGTAAAGCATTTGTAGCTCTTGTTTTTAAATGCCCAATGCAAGATATTAACAACTGTTGAAACTATTTCCTAATATTTGCTTGTCGTACACGACCCTGTGATCAATGAGGAGTTCCTTCCTGTGTAGTTCAAGGCCCTCGACTCTTGATTTCATTTGTAAATCATTTATGTTTTCCATAACCACCCACAAAAAGAGGAAACTACACAAAGTGTGTGGAACCCAACTTTTGTTTCGTTATGACCGTGTTGTTGGTTCTGAGGCCCCACGTTTTACGTCCTGTGTAGGCGGTAATTGCTGTTTGTGTTGGTTCTGGTCGGTTGGAGACCAATGGAGCAACGAATCGTGAACTCGGCAAACAATTGGTTCAAATTTAGTATCAATCTAAAATTGTATATTGTCAACATTTACAGACCCGCATTGCATTTTTGAGTTATTTGATACTATATGTGAACGATCACAGTATATAAGCTAGAATCCAACCTTCAAGTCTAGGTATACATGATTGTTATCAGTTTCAGTTATAAATGTTATCAAAACGTATAGTTTGGAGCCTATAAATAAAATCTTTAAGATTCAACCACCTACAAATACGTATACATGTAGTTGAGCAAATACATATAGTTGAGCGTCAGAAAGTAGATGTTAGTCTGTCTCCATTAGGTTTTAACATACCCAACTACTCGTACAAGCTGAGGGGACCCATGGCAAACTAACTAAGAGGGGTTAAACAAAAATACAGTCGTGAATCTAAACGTCATGAATCAAGACTAGTATTTCGGTTTCAATAGACCACTGTACTATGATGACCTCTGTACTTATAAAGCGTTGTAACTTGTTGGTACTGCTACTCCGGGTGCACCACTTTACATTTCAATTAAGCTTCCCTTGGCAACAATACTAATTGATAAATATTCAAAAATGTAAAGAAGTCTCACAGCTAAACTTCTCTTTTCTTTTCAACTTGTGGTAGGTCTGCATAGTTTGGCTTTTGAGCAAGGCCCATAAAAGAAAGAAGAAAAAACAGAAACAAAAACTGAACAGCTAAAATGGCCAGACTCCATCTATTGACCCTTCACCTTTTAGCAAAATGGGGCTATTTTTCCAAATGCTCCAGGTTGAAGGTCAACACCCCCAGGGGCACAATACTAGACCACTTTCAACAATCAATAAAACTAAAAGCCACGACCCTTAAACCTTTGATATACCGAAAAACAAATATAGGTTCACATTTTATTTATGAGGCTCCCGCGCTCGAGTTTCTCTATTAGTGTGGTGCACCCCTCCGAAAGTTGAGCAGACACACAATGGTTTCCCAATCGACTGTAAAGTGGTAAAAACAAACTGTGGCGTCATCAGTACTAATGTCTACTACAGATTGTGCCTATGGGCTTGCGAACAAAATAATGTGGGGCCAATACGACAAATCGAAAGCCTAACGAAAGTACAGCAGAGAGGGTACTCCAGAAAGTGTACTCCAGCAGATCAGGCAAAAAGTTGAGAAGACATTAAAGGTTCTTCAACCCCCCCCCCCCCAACAAAAAATAATAATAAATAATTAAAAAAATGTAAAAATTAATTAATTATAGTAATTATTTATTAGACTTGATTATATTTCTTCATATGGGAAAGTTTCCGACAGTTACTGTTGTGAAACCATTTTTGTAAAATTTATTGTTATCACAGCGTCGAGAATGTTTTCATTTAATTAACTTATGTTTCAATTTATCTTCTCTTTTCAGAAAAAGAAGTGTTGCTGTTGTTGACCGAATTCCTGGAGACAGTTTGAAAGAGAGATGGAGAAAGTGAGTTATTTGGATTGATTAGGTTTTATCAGGACCCATTTAATCATTTTAAAACTATCATGCCTTTATAAGTTTTTATCACTGGAATAATAATGACAATGCGATAGAAACAAACAACTATTTACAATATGAGAATATCTTTGCAATATAATGGTACACTATTCGGTATTATCGTGAATTAACTGGAACTTCACTATAATTCGAAACCACAACTTTTCTGTGTATATTTGGTTTGCGGTAACACCATGCGTATTATCTACTTGTAGGTAGATTTTGTTCTTTGAGCACTTGTATTGCTATTATTCTACTGCCGCGGAGTAGATTATTCGGAATTCGGGAGACTTCTCGCAACTTTTCTGTTGTATATTCTTAAATATAAAGTAACTACACTTTCAGGGCATTGCTGTGTGGATAAACCTTTACACAACAATGCATTTTCATGAGTTGATTACCTTCTGCGTGGTCCCACGCTACCTCCATGTAGTCATTCATTGCCGTTGAATAACAAGATGTGTACACCCTTTATTTCACCTGGGAAGAAACTTGTTATAAATTGGATTTTAACTCGGATTCAGCGTCAGTTTGACCCATTCCAGGGTCACTTTGATGCAGATTCCGGGGCACACTGACTCAAAGGGGGTTCAAGCCTCACGGGACTCGGAATCCTGCTCAATCCTTACCTGTTAATTTATTTTTATTTGTTGTTAGTACAAAGAAAAGTTTGGGATAATTTGTAGTAATATTCAACAGCTATTTTGATATGTGTTCCACCCACCAAAAAGGCAATGGTCTCTGACTCTTAAAAGTTTGACCAAAAAAAAACCCTGTTTTCTTTCCCTCCTTATAGCAAGAGAGAGTGTGTGCACAGGGAGATACATTCACCATTGATAATGACATCGATAATGAGCCAGGTGCATGCCTCACAGAAATCCATCACAGTTTGTGGCCTACGACCCCGCCCCCTCCAAACGTGTCGTCAGACTCCATCCTCTCTGTCAAATCCTGGCAAGTGTATACATACATCCACTCCCAAAATGTTTAACTGTAACAGAGTCGTGTTAATATAATGGGAAAACGTAAATTCATTACCAACATAATTACAAGCTTTTAAATATGACCCGTTTTCTTTTTAACGACCTATGTTAACATGTATAACAGATAAGTTTTTAACATTTGTGTACAAACTTGAAATAATGTTTATTAATTAAGAATATACACATCCGTATTTTAAACAGATATTTTAGGATGCAGCTGCCCCTTTGCACGTTACAAAGAGCAACATTATAAAGACAAATTGATTTATAACAATCATAGTTTTGGGATACTCGGTAAAATCCACTCGTCCAGTGTTGTGTGTTTTGCAAGATTTATAATGGCCTCACAAAATGACCCTAGAAGGGTCTTTCTCATAGGCTTTTATCGTAAAGTTAAACAAACAACATATCCACAGGAAAACAACTATTATAACTTTTATATATACATTTGAGGTACATGAATTTGTTTATTGTTTTAAATATTTATGATGCAGGTCCCAAAAGGGAAACCAGGTCATACTAATTTGTCTCACCCCGAGTAAAAGTAAACCAATAAACTTACTTCGGTAATACAATTCAGATTTTTTTTTAGAAGGGCGTTATCTATGCTTGTTTAAACAACCCTTCATTTGTGCCCCTAAAGGCTACTATGTACACTTGCTATACATAATCTTCTGCGAAAGTGGCAAACGACTATAGATCTTCGGGGAGAAATACTGCCAGACATATTCGTGTAACCAACATGACTTACTGAGACTATTTCAAGAAGTCAACATAAAACCTCAGTTTCAATATTAAGTCATCTTCAACCTCGTTCCCAGTGGTGTACGATCTTGACGCGCCAACCCCCCCCCCCCCCTCCCCAGAATGCCTTGCTCAATCGTAACGAGAGGCTAGTGACGAGAGATACCGATCCAGCCCGCTGCCAATGGGAGCGAGGTTGAGTCCACTTTAGTTGAGACAGTAGGTCAAATTGGTGAGATAAATCATATCGCTATCTGTGTAAGTTGTATGGCACTCTCGATGCTCCTTATTAATGTTCAACACGTACAGATTTATTATTGTTATTATTAATCTGGTTTGTTAAAAACACTGCACTAGTAGCCAAATGTTAAATTGAGACAATGCATACATCAAGAAAAGACAGAAAACTTACATAGGCTTACTACCCAGCGAAAAACCTAAACATTAAGGGTTACAAAATACAAATATCGGTAAAACGTCGATACAAAAAGTTAAAAAGCAGCACTGTTGGCATTTAAAATGTTGCCTAAAATAGGGAATTCCGACTATTTTTTTAAACACGGTTATAGTCTTACACCTAACTTGAGAAAATGTCTCCGTATGTCTGAGTTGATATTGCACATTGGAATTTCTTGGTTGTGGTAACCAGTCCCTTAATGAGCGACAGGCTTTTAATGAGGTGGTGAAATTTAAGCATAATTTCCTTCTATGATCTTGAAAGATTACAAGCTTTATGAAACCTTGGGTTCAGCTTTGGACCTGCTTGCAGCCCGTATGTCGAATGCATCCATTTTCAAGTATTATGTAGCCTCTGTAGGTGTGATTTTTAAAAGGGCATATGCGAGAGTTAAAATTATCGGTGAATGACGGCGTTCGTGAAGCGCTACTATGGCCAAGTTCGCGCAAAGACTATCATTGACCATAGTTGGACTACGCTAGTCGACTATTTGGAACCAGCCTACGGGGCATGGTAGCATCGCTGGTTATAGTCGCCGGTAGCGTTGACATGACATGACTAGAGTCGTTCGCACTACAACTTCTGTGCGCATGCTCTACGTACGTCGCTAAACAACCACTAGTTAACCAATGGAAATTGCGCGAACTTGGCCTAGGTTGCAGTCAGCTCTAAGGACAGGTCCACATCGTTGGTGTGGATGTACCGCTCAGCTCCTTGTCTCTCGTCACGTGGAGGTATGTCCTCTTCCGGGGAGTACCCGCAAATGAGGCCACAGCACCACATTCCACAGTTGCAGCCGCGGACCCTCAAGGTGCCATTGGTGTCCTTATTCGCCACGGTGTGTCCGTTCGGACTAGCGTCGTTGACCGTGGGACCCTTGAGCTGTTTCAACTGCTCTTGGAGCTGTATTGAACAAAGGTTGAAATATTGTGTATTTAAAATACAATGCATAAGCAAGTATTCGTAGACGGTACACAATTCCATAGTTCTCAGACTCTTATTCAGGTTGGCTTGGTGATATGATCCCGTCTTTCACCTCCGTGGACCCCCGTTCGGATCTCGCTTTGGACCAGAACATTGCATGGTAATTGTGTGCCGAGTTCCTACCTGATTACGTGGTTTTTCCCTAACCATGTTTAGGTTTTCACTCATATATCTAAAATCATATATTTCTTTAACACACTTTCTTCTGACATTTTCTCCACAGGTGACGAGGACATTTTGGGGGACAACTTTGTCATTTATAACAGAAAATTACTATCAATATACTATGCATAATATTAATAATCAGGTGACAACTTACCAATTCGATTTTCACTTTCAGTTTTAAGTTTTCCTGAACCATTGCTCTATTACCGTCTGGCGTACTAGCACTAATCGTCGAAACTCTGCCTAAATCTTGCAAATTGGGGTCTTCCTGGGATGTTCTGTGCACGGCCAGCACCTGTCAACACACAAAACAAAAACTGTCCAAATTGTGCCCACAAAATATGTAAGATGTCAAATAATAAGCCACAAGGGAAACTGACTGTGTAAATCTTAAGTGATTAGAGGTTGAACAAAGAAAAACTTACTAGAGCGGGATTTGAACCAACGACCTCCTGAAACGTGCCGGCGCTGTACAAACTGAGCTATATCTAGTACTATGTTGTCGGTCTCCCTATGTGTTTTTAAATATAATTATTTGTTCCTGTAAAATTGTCTTTGTTCAACTCCAAATGAAAATAAATAAGACAAAATATTGCTATTTGAGTACCGTGTTTCATACAGTCAACGTGTACAGTGGTGAATTTCCATTTGTGTAGAATCATTGAGAGTTTTTTGTTAAGGGTTGTTGTTTGAAATCAAAAAATCATCAAAACGTTGTGTAATATGCGAGAAATGTTCGAGAAAGAAATGTCAAATGTCACAGTATACGCTGTTTAGACATTACGAGACATTGTTGAATTACAAGCTGACTGGCTCTCTGTTTATGCAAATGGAAGGCGTGAGTCATGTGTCATGTGTAATCGACCGACATACAAAAACTGTTACCTTGGGTAAGAAGACGATGAGTATTGTGAGTGTAGTACAGAACATGGAGATACAGGAGTTGAATATGAAGAGTGTCTCAGGGTCTTGACCCAAGACTAGGTTGACAGCAAGACCCACGATGCATAATATGACCACGTTGTAGACGCTTATACCAATCAGCTTGCTGTCATTTAAAAGTGGGATTGTAACCTGATAGACACAAACAAAATCTAAATAATTATTTTGGTGCGTCAGATTGTTAAACATTGTTGTTATAGGGCCTTGTCACACGAGGCAACTATTACAGGCACATTCGAGGCAACCAAACACAGTGCAATCTACAGGGCCACTTTAGTAGCACTTGAGTAATTTTTTAATAGTTTCTTACGATATCAAGTTTGGTTGTTGTTTTTTTCTTTCGTTTTTTTTATTTGACAGAACCATTAGCCTAAGCTATGGTGGTATTTGTTATTGAACGTTAGAGATAAAAATTTACAAAATTAGCCGTTGTAAACCAAATGAGATATGAGACAGTTGTATAAGCATTTAACTCCTGTAAAATGACAAAGCAAAGACTAATGAACAAACCTGCCGTGTTTCCCAAGCTAAGAATGCACCGAATGCCAGTAAGAGTCCCTTGAACGAAGTGAGGGCAGCAAACCAAGAGAAGTAGTAATCGCTGGTGCAAAACTCGATATACGGTACAAGTATCTGACTGCTGTTCTTGGGGTTCGTCTAGAAAACAAAAAAGATAACAATAATATCGAAAAGATCAAATGAAAACTGATTTAAGATCCTGCTAAAAGGATAGTGTTATCAATTGCGGAAATTGTGTCAAGTAAATTTGGCAAATTAATTCTTGTCATTACCATTTCTGGAAGAAATGTCCGTTCCTGTCGCCAGGGAAAGAGGATTTGCCACGGTACCAAAATGGCGACATCAACCAGCAACAAAAACGCTACAATGGCATAGAGTTGTCGATCCTGTACGACCTGATAAAAGTTGTAAAACAAAAACGGTTACCAAAACAATAAAGATCGCTACAAAATTAATTTATACAACAGAGAAAGTTCTCAAGCATATCGATGACTTTATTTTGTGGTTTTCCATTGTTAATAATAGCGCCGTCCGCATTGACATGAGTTCTAGGTTTGTCAAACAACCCGGATCCTTGCTGTTAATTTCTTCGGTTCGAACAAACCCCAACATATTTTATCATTTTTCATTTGTTTATTCACTATTGTGGTGATGGGCCGCTTATGTGTCAGCTTCGATGGATGATATCAATGTCATGTTCGGATGACCTCTAACACGAGGGTCAACACAAACTAATAACAGTTTCTTTCGTGGCTTTTGAAAAACTTTAGACAAGTGGAATCGGCCATAGAGGCTGGAGCATACGGAACACTGGTGTATAGGTTTTACGGAACGCTGGTGTATAGGTTTTACGGAACGCTGGTGTGCCTACGGAACGCTTAATCCGACCAGCACTCTTTCGGCAAATGGTAGTGTGTGACGATTGTCCTGAAGATTTCTGATACTGAACCGCCGTGTTAAGCCCAGTTATGCAATTGGTTCACAATGCTCACGAATGGATGAATGTAAACTTTCACTTTATTACTAATTTATTATCACTTCAATATTTTATTTATATTACATTTTGTTTCAATATTGACGCTGTAAATCGATAACTTACTACTCGTTTTGGCTTTTTCATGGCCACAACTTTATGCACTCGCCACGTCTTACTGAACATTGCTCCAAACGCTAAGACGAAACCGATGGAAAGCAACCACACTCTCACCTGTTGGAATATTAATTAGAAATAGAATATTGATGTGTAATTTTGTTTCATTTTGTATGGACACTTCAAGTTAAGCTTTCTTTCAGAAGAAGTTGATGGCTCTCATTTCATTCTCTGAACATTTGCCTCCGTCTTGCAAAAGAGAACACAACTAAATGTACCCGTTTTGTAAACAATACCTTTTACCTCAACCTCGTACAGCAAAAATTGGGGTGTTAAAATTGAAACCATGGATGTTGTCACACATATAGAAACCGAAGAGTGAATCATCATTTACGCCATGGAAGTTAAAATAACACTAATCTCTGCCAAATTGACGTTACTTTGACACCAACCCTTTGGTATAATTTTTGATTCTCTCTTGGGTATCTGTATGTGACAACGTCCTTGATGTCAGTTTTATTACCCCAGTTTTTGCATTGCAGATTTTATTGAAAGATGGGTTACTTTTAGCCATTTATTTGATCTGGTCCCCTGTGACCCCTTTTTCAAGTCAATTCCGACTTCGGGGGTTTTTTTTATAAGAGGGAATAAGTGTTTATTTTTACATTTTTGATATTAATACCTACATTGCAAAATAAAATGAAGTATTCAACATCCACTAGATTCATGTCGATGCCGTAGACAACAACAGAAGCGTAGACCAAGGAGGTCCCTATCAAGATGATGTTGTTCAAGTTGGGGCTCGACATTCGTACAATCCTGAAACAACAATTATGAAACTCTGAGGAGTCATGAGCTAAAAGTACACCGTGTTTTAATTCCGAATAGAGGATCCAACTGGATTCAGTATAATAGACCTTTCCATTGTTGACAAACAAAGTGCGCCGGTTGGTATGGACGGCCGAATGTTAGCAAAACATTAAATCGTTCAATCGTGTTAACAAATGTTGTGACCAAATTCAACATTTTCTGTAAAGATTCATGAACTGAAATATGTTCCATGATTGGTTGATTTTTTTCCCAACAAATTCAACACTATTTTTGAATATTTTGTGTAACATTGCTACAAACTATCTGTTTTTGATTTGCAGTGATGGCTTTCCATAGTTTTCCAACCTCGGTTGGCAAAAACTCGGGCTGCGACGTTGCAAAAAAAGGTATAATGTCGTAGATGCGGTATACCATATTAAAGGTTCTGGGATACATTTCTCGGGCTACACCTTGTGGACTGCACGGTAGTTGTGTATGCATTAATTTATGCATCAATCGGAACTACCCTTTTGTGAATAAGCTTGGTAACTGATCCATAAGAAAAAAAATACTTATCTGGAAAGTTTAACAATTGAGAAAGAAGAAAACATTGATTGATCAGTCTTTTGTTCAAACAATTGTAACTTGTTGGCACCCTACTTTACGGGTTGTCCAAAGATGTCATTTATGGGACTGTATGCAATCGTTATTTCGATCGGAAACTTTAGGTTATAAGCAAAAGCCTATGGAGATTCTAATTTTCGATTTTGTTCTCTCTAAGTTTTCTTGAAAATAATTTGTCAGCCTCGAATACTAGATAAACTTGCGAGTGACTAGAAATAAAATTGGGAAAATTTGTCATTATTCGGCATGTTACATGTTTCGGCAACAGTGCCATTAGTTTCCATACCTGAGTTTGCGATATCGCACGTTGAAGGCAATAAAGAAAAGTGACAGCAAAAGTCCAACCCCGGCCACTGAGCTAAAAACAACGAAGACAATCCGGTGTATACCCATGTACACCTCAATTCTTGTCTGAATGAAGACGAGTGTCCTATCAAGGGGTACTTCGCCATCTGTAAAATAAATTGGGCCAACATTTTTTTTAATTTCTCTGAAAAATCCCGGGTCAGAATTGACCCGGATTCCGGAATTCGATTTAGGTTGACCCGGAAAGTGGTTTACGAATGGGATTTAAGCTCGGATTCTGCGTTAGCTTGACCAAATTCTGGGTCATTTTGACACGGATTCAGGTCAGACTGACCCAAAAAGGGTCAACTAACCCGGAAGTTGTTACGGTGTTGGCGGGATAGATAATGATCATTTGAATTCAATATTTTTTTTAGATTGGATTTACGGTAAATGTATTTGAAACTGAAAGATGGAATTACTGGAAGTTTGTTTTTCAATACACCATAAGTGTGTCGTTTAATTTAAAATTGTCAGAGATTTGATTTATGGTAAATGTAATTAAAACTAAAAGATGGAATTACTAGAAGTTTATTCTTCAAGAAACCATAAGTGTATCGTTTAAGTTAAAATTGTTGATACTGACAGAGTGACCTACCATGCCATAACAAGTCCATATCCATCGTCAATACGTCAGTTGCCGTGTCAAAAAGACCAACTTGAACTTCTGCATAATCTGGTTGAAGTAACAAAATCAATTATTGTTATAGTTGTTTTTTAAACACAGGTACAGCAATCTCGTACATGCAAACTTAACTCCGAGGATTTTCACAATATTAAAGAACTTTACAATATTTAAAACTATGTTTTCTGTTCCAGACCGTTAAGTAGCGTCATCGATTTTTGAATGCGAGTTTAACTCCCTTCCGAGTAGCCTGTGGATGTTCTACTCGCGGAAAGAAAAAAAAACCTAAAAGATCTTTGATGCATTTATTCCATCAATTAATCAACATAGCCGATAACGTTTTACGGTCAAACATTTAGATCGAAACCAAAATCTCCCAATTTCTACTCACAAGCGTCAACTTTGCACACAAACGGTAGAGGCATACTGCAATTAACGGGTTCGATCATCCAGCCATTCTCATTCAAATTCAACACTGAACATGCGTCGCCTTTCAAAAGGACGTTGGTCTCTTTACCTATTAGCCTGAAATCAAAGTATGGTCTGTTAAGAATGTTGTTGCTCTGTATTATTAATCATTCATTTAATTGACTTGAATTAAGTAATGGTGTCTTGCATAATTGTATTATTATAAATGAATAACTCACATTTTACACTATACAGAGACAATGCAGAGCTAAACTCCGGTGTCAGAATTGACCCGGAATACGGGTCAACTTGGGCATGACCCATTTCTGGGTCAGTATGACCCGGATTCTGTGTCTCATTAGATTGTATGTTTGCATCTATCGGGTGTGTTTGTCTAAATACCATAATAATTCAAACTAAACACTAAAGAAAAAAGCTAACAGCCCCCCCCCCCCCCCATGTTTACGACGTGGGTAAATTTTTGATGTTATGACCCTTCTAACTGTGCCTGCAATTCCAAAATCCAGTCTCCTTGGCTCCTCTAGGAAAAACCTTAGAATGTCACGAGATATGACTTGTTTTAAACATACCATTCAGTTATATTATATTTCAAGTCTCTCAATGTGTCTACGAGAACATCTTTTTGCGACGGACTGCTGACCACCGCCAACTGACTCTTGTGTTCTTCTCTGCAGTATGTGGCCGCTTCCTCGCCGGTTTGTGGGAGTTTCACGAACTGATAGCACGAACCGTTGCTCAGCACCCACGTAAACGGACAAGCAACTACCAATCAAAAGAAGAGACAATAATGTAGTTTATTTCCAATTATGACAACTTACAGAATGGGTTTTTATTTTTGCAAGTTGTAAAACTCCCCACAAGAGTTCCTTGCAATATCCCAAAGGTTTTATTTTATTTTGCATCGGGTGTTTTTTTCTTAAAACTTTACTAAACCAAATGTTACTCTTCATCAAACAAACTTAACACTCTATGGTAGTTTACTTTATTGAGCTCATTAAACTGTGCCTACAATTATTCTGTATCAATTATTAAAAAAATATAGTGATGAAATGAATTAATTGACTTATAATTATGTTTATCTTGTTGAACGAGCTGGACGGGAGTCTCCACTTGGAACTCCTTTCAAAGTCGCCGCATATTCAAAAATATCGAAATCAGACCCCCCCCCCCCCCCCCCCCCCCACCCCCGTTTTCAGGCATAGAGTAGCCCTCTTTATTGATGCAGTCATAATTACAGGCCCCCTCTTGTCACAGTCTGAGTTTGTAGCTGCCGTTTTTATGCTTAAAATATGTGTACTGATTGGATGTCAAACTGGCATATGTTCGATGGATAAAGTGGCAAACTTGTTTTCTTTGCGAGTGAGTCTGCGTGATGGCGCCCTCTTTTGAATCAACCTCCTTCGGCCCATGTTAATTTCTCATATGGGGGGACAGTCTCTCCGAGGGACAGATTGACCTAGGACACCGGAAGTTACGAGTGTTGGTCCCTGTCTAAATGTTGGTGCCGTACGCGCGGCAAACAGTTTATCAGTTCTTACCTCTCATTTGTTCGATCTTAGTGACTGCAATGCGATCAGCCCCTTTGAAACTTACTGGGCCCTGTGGAAGAAAAGGTTGGCACTTTTGAAATCGGAAACTTTCGTTTGTATAATAAAAGTTACGTTTAAACACTTTTATAGTTGCACCTGTGATGAATGACTAATTGATGGTTGATTTTCAGATTTGGTATGATTTTCAAGTCTTTGGTATGATCCAGCCATTTTGAGTTTATATCCCATACTGTGTCCAAAGCGAGGCTAGAAGAGCAAAGGGCGAAAAGGGGAACAATTATTGTGGATAAGACAAACTCTTTCATGTTGTGTTGCTAAATGTTAAATTTCTTAGGCGCAGATCAAGGAGATGGGTCCATTGGTTCTAAGCCCCCCTTCCCAACATCACTTCCCTATACACCTTTTTCTCTTTGTCGTGTATGTTTAGTATAAGCAATCCACCTTTGGATGCAATCTTTTGTTTTGTTGGTTGCTGTTACTGCTCTTGCTGCTCAGCTGTTGTTGTTTTTGAGTGTATTTTAGTTGGTTAGTTTTTTACCCCCAGTGAAGTAGTATTTCTGATGATTTTATTGTTCCATCTCAAACACAATTCATTGTTAAAATCTCACCGATGTCCCATAAAAGTCTGTCTCGGCGATTACATCGAAAAAGAGTTGGCTCATTTCTTCGTCCTCGTAGGTGAAGTCCTCCAGTCTACGGAAGCTTCCGTCGCTAAAACGCTTCGTCTTCAGTACCTACAACAATAATTGTAGAATTAACCCTGATGAAGGCATGTGCCATTAATAATGAAACATTTTGTTCATTTCGCCAGTTTCTTAAAAGTAGAAATACCCGGGGGAGCTTAAGTCATTGGTGTTCTAGACTGGACAATTCCACATAACCAGAGCTGCGTATTGAGAGAGTCCCGACATGGAGAGACCGGTTTTCTTTGGTCAAGTAGTTACTGGACGCAATGTTGGGGTCAAAACGCAGCACAACCCAATGTGCAGTCTAGTCAGGCACCCTGTGAGCGCAAATGCATTTGTTTTCACCGAAAATGGCTTCTTGTTGCAAGTTGTTGCAACTCTCTCAATACATAGCTCTGCACACATCTAAGAGGGGGAACGTTACAGAGTTGTGTATGTCAATTTTTCGGGCGGAACAATGTTTTGCAGTCATATTTTTTAGTGCACTATTTCTTCAAATACAGACCTGCCCCGGTCGAACCCTCTGATAAGTGGAGCGGCTGGAGCCCCATCATGCTCTTGTCACTAGTTAAAACATAATTACTTAAAGGCACTGGACACTATTGGTAATTACTCAAAATAATTGTTAGCATAAAAAGTTACTTGGTAACGAGCAATGGAGAGCTGTTGATAGTATAAAACATTGTGAGAAACGACTCCCTCTGAAGTAACGTAGTTTTTGAGAAAAGGGTAATTTCTCACTCAAATAATAAAAGATTTCAGCGAAGCCTTTTATTATTGCCATCTGAAAGCACACAAATTTGTGCAACAAGGGCGTTTTTTCTTTCATTATTTTCTTGCAACTCGATGACCAATTCAGCCCAAACTTTCACAGGTTTGTTATTTTATGCATATGTTGGGATACACTAAGTGAGAATACTGGTCTTTGACAATTACCAAAGGTGTCCAGTGCCTTTAAACAAAGACAAATAAGGCTCAAATCGTTTGATACAATAGCCGGGCATGTGAAGAAGGCACTTAGATGCACAAAATAATGGGAAATGCACAGCAACCATTTTAAACATATATTGGATGGTGTGTTGGTAAATATTAGAATCTTCGAGCGTTTGGATAAAGTATGGGGCTTACACGCCTACGTGAGAGTTTTTAAATGAAACAAGTGGGATTTGGAGATACAATCTATTGGAGATACAATCTAGTGCCAATACAAACTAAGGTCTCATACTTCAAAACGTAGCTCCACAAACCTTTCAGGATAAATTATAATAATGTACGAATGCCATGAGCGTCACCGAGTTACGGATTTGAGAGATATATAAGAAACCACTATTATATTATTATAATTTCGTTTTATCACAGCATGCAAAAGAAAGGTCCCATTTTCATTTGTGCCGGTAACTCCTTGAGTCGGGCTACGTCCCGTAACCTTTGATCCCAAGGGTCTTACTCAGTGATGTTTGCAGTGATATTTATTATTTTTTATTTAATATTGACTTTTTTTGTTTTGCGGGAGACATGTGCTTCACAATGTATTTTGTAAGCACATTGAAATATTCTGAACACCTCAATAATTCCCTGCTCCAATTGCTTACCTCTGCAGACTTGTTTAATGCAAGTCCTATAGCCCACACTGCATCATACCCAAACGATTCCTGTCCGCTGTACGTGTGGTTTTGGTTCTCAGGAAGAATTAGTCGTCTCTGTATCTCGACATCAAAGTCAAATGGTGTCTACAGAGAGATATAAACACCATCTCGTCAGTATTTAATATACATATGAAAAAGGAACTGTGCCCACAGTCGTTTCTGCTTCACTAACAGTCTGATTGACCACAACGACACATTCATGGGCTTTCGCTACAGAGCCTTTAATGGTATAATTTCAATCGATTGAAATTGAAATCATTTTGTTTTCTCGAAATAGAATTTCGATGGTATTGCAATGGTATTTCGAGACAGCATGATATGAGTATTGTCCATGGTAGGCTCTGTAGCTTGCCACAGTTCAATTTCAAATATAGCGTCGTGCTGTGCGTTAACAACTTACAATTCCTGACACAGTGTCGGCATCTTGCCGTCCAAATACAGCACATTCTGTAGCGATGTACAGTGTGTCTTCAATTGCTTTCTTGATCTCCTCAGTCGTACACCTTGTGATGCTGTCGTCTTTGATGGTCCACCAGTGACTGGAATACCATCCAGGGATGAGCCAGACGTAACCTAGCCCGGTCATATTCTGCCGCCAAGCCTGAAACACACGAGGAAATTTTTCAGGAACATGGCACAGTGACATCACATTGCATATCTGCACTGTAATCACATAGTATTTTGCAGGCAACTATGTCTTTCTGACCAGTGACTATTGTGAGCGGACAAGTGTGTATGATGTGGTTAAGACATTGGAAATATTTAAATTAATCAGCTGACAAAGTGCCTCTTTGCCGGGTTTTATAGAGAAAGGAAAGTGACCAATTCTATTTTGTTTTGTAGATAGAACCCTCATGTGAGTGGGGGTAAAAAAGGAAAAGTCTCTTACCTCACATTAAAATAGTGTAAATTGCCATTTTATTCAATACCCTTCAAGTGCAAACATTTGTCAACATCCACATCATCTGTTGACGTCATTCTGAGACGGAAATGTTTTGGTTTCAGTCCTGACTTTGAATAAAGTTTAACCAAAACAGCCTTGAATGTGACATGACTGTCGAAAAATTCCTCCTTGGAATGTAAAGATCCGTTAGTTGTTGAATTACATTGACGTCATGTTTCAAATTTTGCTCCGTAAAAGTCAGTTATGAACTTTAAACATCCCTGTACAAAAGTGTAGTGACCCATTTTTCAGAACGATGTCATCAGATGTTTTTGATGTTGGCAATTTTTGCACTGGAAGGGTATAAATTGAAATAGCAGTTTACACCATGTTCATGTGGGGTTAGAGACTTGTATTTTTCCCCCGCTCACATAAGGACTCTATCTATTGGAAAATGATTGAGTACATCACAAAATTGCAATGTTCACTTCTCTTCTTAGTTAAAGAGTTGTAGGTATCACTCTCATAAAATCGTATGTTACTGCTCGAACAAAACTCACATACCTCACAAAAAACCTTTCGTGCCTTATCCTCGTACATGTTCACCAAAATTATGCGGGCGTCCAAATGCTTGATAACAAAACACAAAGATAGTTAGACACAAACAGGTTTATTTTTACGATTTATCTTGATGTCATTGTCTATTTCTTTGACCCTTGGAGATTTCAAGGTAAATTTGGGGTCGAACAAAGACAAAATCTGTGTTCAACCCAAAATTAAAATCTCCGGTCAATAAGTCTATGTTCAACCCAAATATAAAATTTAATTACCATATCAGTTTCCCAATGTGGTTTATTACTTGGGGTTTCAAAATGAAGTTGTTGGAAACTCCAAGTCTTACGTCAAAAGAAATGTTTTTCAACAAAAACAAACATTCATAAAAAAAAAAATGAAAAACCCATGGGAAAAGCTCATTAGACTTCAAGAACCCCCAAAATGGTTCAGATATTTTGTAGGTTTGAAGTAGTGTTTTGCATCCTCCTTATGGAAAGCGCTTTGTATCCTTTTCGGAAAAGGCCCTTTATAAATACGGTTATTATTATTATTATTAAAATATGTGAAGCCCGGGTTCAATCAACTATCAGAGTTTCCACCGTATGGAGGGTTTTCCCACATCTAAAACTGATCATCAGTTCACAATTCTCGTGGACCTGACTCGTTTTCACAATATTCTGTGTTTAAGCAGCTTTGTGAAATTGAGCCCAGTTCTTTATTACAAAATTATGCGCCTCAATAGGTCTGCAAAACCTTGATTGTTAATTAGGTTCCTTTTTTTAAGCGTATGATCACCACTGAATGAAGAATTCTATGATTGTGTGGCCTCGACCCTTTAATTGGATGGATGATAAAGCAGTGATTACGACGGTGTAAGGGTAAAAAAACGAACTATATTCTTTATCCCCGATGCAGAAATGTTCATCTATTTAAAAAAGCCATAATATATATATTTTGAAATATTGAAGTATTTTTGTGCATTAGGGAATTTGGGAACGCGGGAGAACAAAGCAATCTAGCATTACTATACTCTACCTTGAGATTGGCAATTTGGTTTGTCGGATCCTCATCAAACGACTCCGACGAGATCAAAGTGATGTTTTCAGTCTTCAGGAGGTTGACCATGTCATCGATGGTCTGCAGTAAGATAATACAATTAAAGAAAAATCCGGTGGAATGATAACATGACATTAACAAGGGCATTAGATGTAGATGTTTTTACACTGCACAACCCTGACATTTATCTCTAACAGCTATGTTCTATATGTTTAATGTTTTTGATGGCTGTCTGTTTCTTAAATTGTAGCATCAGGAGATCAACCTATAAATCAACCTGAGCTAGATAGCTCAATTGGTAGAGCGCCGGCACGTTAATAAGGGCGAAGTCGTTGGTTCAAATCCAGTTCTATTAAATTTGTCTTTTGTCAACCCAAAATCATTTAAATTTACCCAGTGTGGGTTTTTATTTCAACCTGATTTCAAAACAGTTTTTACTTTTCATTGTTTCACCTATACTTCATTATTTCCCTTACCAGTGAGAAGAGATCCTCATTTTCATGAATCGTAGCTACTCTTTTCCAGCCGAAATCTCTGATAATATGCATCCGGGCTCGATTCAGTAAGGTATCAGGCATGTAGGTGCGGTAGAATTTCGGAAACACCATGCGGTTTGACAAAGCCGGTGATCCGGCCGAATAGGAGAGCTTGGTAACAAAATGAAAACATGATTAGTTCAGACAGTATTTTGGGCTGTATGGCAGAATGCTGTTGAGAAGGAAATATTGCATAGTATATGTTATTATATACCGCATTTATAGATGCAACGTATACTGTACCAAACCCCCAAATTTTACATTTACGTCCTATATTGATAAATATTAGACGCGTGAGACGCTTTCGATGTTAAAATTGCACTTGTTATATAAGTGCCTTACGTAATGATAGCGTTCCTTTGTACTATTTATTGATAAAATAAGTTACGATTTAGAATGAAATATCAATTGACAAGGGTCTATGTGTGAGGTATAACATCAATTTGAACTTTAATGTATATTTGTACATTCGTTTGTTCATTGTTTGTTTGTTATTTTTTGTTGTTTGTTTGTTTTTTTGTTTTTGTTTAAATTATTGTATTATTATTATTATCATTAATGATGTTATTGTTTATGTTTTATTTATTTATTTTTTACCGTGATGAGATTCCAGTAGAATGACGTTTGGGCCACAGCCTGCGATGTAGTAGAACAAGCTGGACCAATCAGCATCAACTTCTGAGGAGGCTCGTGTATCTGCTCGAAGAGGTGTCTGGTACCCAGTCCCGCATTACACTGAAACACAATACCAAGGATGCACGTGCAATAACATCATTACAGACCAGCGACACGAAAATAAACTGCTTATTTATTTATTTGTCAATATTAAGTACACTAATTGACTTAATGTTTTATGAAACAAAAACAAAAAATAGCTAATGCAAACTGCTTCCCAACCAAAATATGGTACAAAAACAAAAAATAATTGTTAATGACCTCATTTTCCAACCCCAGCAGATATAGTTTTTATTTGAAATTATATCAGATCGGGGCTGAAACACTTGTGGTTATAGACATATTTTTTAATACAAAATATAAATTCGAAAACGAATAAAAAAAAAAAAAAACATGGCGTGACAACTCGACCCCGTCCTCAGAAAAACCTTGTCCGGAGAATACTTTGATTCTTGGGAGACAAATCTCCATTTGGGCAGACTTCTCACTATTTTTTTCTCAGCCTGGAATAAATTAATGAAGCCATCTTGGATTGAGACTTTAACTCAACAAATTCAATCCATTCACTCATTTGATGGGGATTAGTGTGGAATGGCACCTTACATAAGATCGTCACTGTTATGCAAATATAGAGTTTTGCGCTGTTTTCAAAGTACTTATTGTGGCAAATCCTTCAAGGCATTCAGATTTGGCTATTGTGGACTGCAGAGCGGCATGGTCGGCTTTGACGTGGAGTTGTAATGGACGTCATGGTGGGGTTTATTTTCTGATGAGCATCTTGTAAATTAATCAACCATGGACAATCATGTGCATTCAAAAATATGTCGACAGTAACTGTTACACTGATCAATTTTGTGATATTCTTTATGTAAGGCTTGGCTAAGATTTGAAGCACTATAAACCCTGTGCGTTTTTGTCACTGGCCTCGCAGTTGAAAACTGCAGTGTATTCAAACAAAATTCACTGTTGAGGTCTTTAATATCGCGAATTCCACGAGTTCTCTAGTTCCGACTTTATACTTTAAAAGCAAATCTGAACTTCAGTGTTGCAAGTTGCTGGAATCATCGTAGACTGCAGTGTAAAACTTCATCACCAAAGCAGAAAATGTCATTCGAATGACGTCTTGTTAAGGTAAGGTTTTGATCATAACCTATGATTATTTAACCACTGTGATACACTTCCCCCTTTGAACTTTAACCCTTCGTGTCACCATAAAAAAAATCACACCGTGACAGTATTGCAGACATTTTGAGTGACAGTTTGATATTAGCGTGTAATACATTTTTTTGAAAACAAAGTCACTTTAAAATCGCCCAAACCATTAGATTAGATATAGACCCTTGTGGCTAAAACAAATGAATTATAGCTAAATTTCCTTTGAAATTAGCCAATATTTGTCTCTATAATTATAGTTTATACAAAATAGTTCATTTCACCTTGTAGTGGTAATTAGGTAAAAGGCTAAGTAATTACTGTACAATTCCTAGAGGAAAACCAGGAGAGCTGGTCCTTGGTGGATTTTTTTCCCCAGTGAAAAACAACCCCGAGGGTAACAAAACAGTTGGCATGCTTTTTGGCTGGGTGTAGTTAGGGAACACGGAATTGTTTTAATTTCAAAAATAATGGCGGAGTACTGACTTTTTAATTAAAAACTGTTACTCAATAAGTCCACCATGGCATCATGGAAGGTTCTGTCGTATTTATGTATTTTGGGTTGTCTTTTTATAGACGGGAACATATGGAATGACTGAGGCAGCTGTACCGGTGGACCAAGACTGGGAATGACTTGAGGTAGAACCAGCAGCCAGCAGCAAGCTCCCGTCCAGCCACGCTTCAAGATACATTGATGGGACTGTTTCCTGAGTTGCGGGACTGTTACCTGAGTTGCAAGACTGAGGAAACATCTTTGAGCTGACGGGTCTCAAGAGACTGTGACCGGATGGGAGTTGAAAATCTATGGATATGTGGTATATGTGGACCTACATTGGAGGTCACCAAAGGACCAAGGTAAGGAAAACTCTGCCGTATCCGACCTCCACTTTTTAAATTCGATTATTTGATTCACCTTTTTTTTTTTTTTTTTTTTTTTTTTTTTTTCTTTTTTAACTTATTTATTTATTTATTGTTATTATTATTACATATTTATTAATATTTGTTCTTATGAATATATGTTTTATATGTTATTTATTTAATCATTTGTTTTTTATTTAATTGTGCTGCAATGTATTACAAAGTTCACGTTTTTTCATTTGTATTTTTTCTGGAAAGAACCAGCGATTAAAAATACTGCAGTTGACAATCCTTTAAAATAAATAGTAAAATTATTAATGATAATAAATAAAAACATAATAGAAGAAAATACGAAAAAGTGGAGGTCGGAAGGCAAGTTGGCCTTAAAGATGAAGACTAGAGTGTGAAGACTGCGAATGGTAAGAAAATATCTAACCCCTTTCTCTTGCAGAGGCCCTAGCCCCCTATTAAGCCATCCTCCCCCTCCCAACAATTTTCGGTGATCTTGTTGATGTTGTTCTTGCTTATGTAGATTACAAGGTGACGTCACACTGTCTTGGCATTTCTTGGTTTGCATATTGGTCGAAGCCAATGATGCTTTCAAATTAGGAGACTAGTCTTACTGGAAAATGTTGTCAGGCTGATACTTCAGTTATCATGTTTATTTATAATTGTCATGATGTAGTATGTCAAACAGCGTGTTTTGGGGTGGTTTTTTTAAAGTACAAAATCTAACTCAAACTTCATTCATAATAATTTTCAATAGGCCTAAACCTTCTAAAAAGATGATAAATTTATTGGAGCCAATAATTAAATAAATACCAGAATAAATAAATATACTAAAACAAAACCAAATGAACCCGCCGTTTTCCCTTTCGCTGATGTACGTCATTCAATTACGGTCCTAACACAAACCTTGATAGTATGCAAATCGATGATGTTATTTTGAATGAAAATGCAGGTATTGTGTTGACGTGACCAGCCTCGTTAAATATGGTGTCATTTGACGAGGTTTACGCTGTGATTATACCATTTTGTGACCAGTAGAGGTCAGTTTCATAGAGCTACTTAAAACATAAAAGGTAGTTAAACATGCTCAATACCAGGATAAGGTTACCAGCCAAAATAACATTCCACATGTATCAGTTATGACTGGTATCCGGCTTCTTTTTGCTCAGCAGAGAATTTCTAAGTAAAGCAGTTCTATGAAATTGAGCCATGTTCCCTTGACATAGATCGTAACAATAGGCAAAATATTATATTCCGATTCGTTTATTTATTTATTATTTTTTTTTATTTTGGTATACAAAATTATGTTTTGATTTTGGGTTGAACAAGGAAAAATTGACTAGAGCGGGATTTGAACCAATGACCTCCGGATTGACGTGCCGGCGCTCTACCAACTGAGCTATCTAGCCCTATGATGGCGGTCTCCCTATTTTGTCAATATCCTTGTTCGGTGGCTTTGCTGGCAAAGTAATCTGTTGACTGTTTAAAGGAAATTTAATACATTTTGGTTTTCTTTCTTTTTTCTCATCGTCTAAATCAATTGGACCCTTTGAACAAATACCTCTATAAACATTTAAACCGTGAGATTAGCATCAAGTTCAGTGGTCAGGTTGTTGTCAAAAATAAAGGGCGGGGGAGGGGGTTCTTTGCATGTCCAAGTTCAAATTATTATTTCTAATGTGACAATCAAATACAATCAAATCCAGGGTGACTTTGATGGGTCTTCAGTTGCAAGCCCGAATACCCAAAATTGAGGCACTGCAACGATGAAACGGCTCATCAACTTGTGTTTGGAAAACAATTATAGTCAAACTAGATTTCATGTCATGCGTTGAGCGATTTCGTTGAGCAACTGAAACTGTTGGTTACTGGACAATCAATCAGCTCTTCTCCCAACAGTCTAACCTGCTCCATATTGTATTTTCATCGTACTTTACGTATAACGTTTAATATAGTAACTAGTTGAACAAACGTTAATGTAACATTGTTTCAACGTTAACTTGTTAACGTCGATTAAACATGTACTCGATAAGTAAATTAAAACTGAATCAACGTTTACGCATAACGTTGAAGTAAAGTTAAGGGCGAACGTTAATACAGCGTTGTTTCAACGTTCATCTGCGCATATACATCTATGTAGCCAGCAAAAGAAATGTATTAACATTTTACTTTATTAAACAATATTTTTTAGATTCTAATTAATATTACCTTAGTATTTGCCCAAACCATACGAAGCTCGTAATCTGACAGTACATCCGGACGTGCGTTGATGTCCTCAAGTGCCATATTGACGCTCACGAGACTTCCGCTTGCATCAAATGCACTACCTGCTAAAGAAAAAAATCCACCTACATACAATGGGATCTTTCCAGTGGTCGCAATTCCTTGCGGCTGGGTCTCATCTTCTCCGCCTGTCTGTTGTGGCAAAGATGTCGTCTCGATTGTCTGAGAAAAGACTGGCTCCACACAGTAGCAAATTAAGAAGTAAGAAATTATGACACTCCAAAAGATACAGTACCAAATAGCCATCTTTTGAATCAAGCTAGTTGCCGTGTTTAAGCTGTCGCCAAAAGTAAATTTCACATTGTTTAACCTGCTCTCGATCAGACAATTGTATATACCTATTCTAGAAGTACATCATGTCCAAAGCTTGTCAAACCGATAAGTATGTTGGTATGAGGAATCTACTGGTATACCAGCTTTGTTGCTGTCCGTAGCTACTCTTTCAAGTGATGCACGCAATACATGGATAATTTAAAGGTGCATCGCTATGTAGTCTTTTATAGATTTCAAGGCTTCTCGAACCCACGGAAACTAAGCCAGCATTAATTGCAAATTGAAAATTTGATTTTATTGCTAAATTTGAAGTTACTTCCCAAATTGTTTTGTGAACTTTAAAGGTGTCTTGCCTAAACGCTATTTAAAGGAATCAAACGCCATAAATATCAGTTCGCAGTACATGGGTCAAAAGGAATACCTTTAAAACAATAAAAAAAAAAACAGTAAAACAATGGATTTCTTTACGATGTTTTTCTTATATACGTTCTTGTTGTTTTGGGTTTTGGAGGTCAACATATAAATGTTTAGACGTTGTTTATTGGGCTGATAAATATTTGTTCAATTCGGCTGTTTCGAAAGGGCTGTGACCTTTATTTTCAGCATTTTTTTAATTTTTTTTTTAAAACTTAGGCCTACGTGAAACTTACCTGTTTTCATCAACTTGAACTTGACTGCTTGTTTAAAAGTAATCTGAAGATTTGTTTTTACTTAGCGCCACCATACGTCCAGTAAACTGAACGTACGGTGGCGCTATGACCAAAACTAAAAGTTAGACCAAGACCAATAGTGTACCATGCACGTTGGTGAAATCATATCTAATGGTATTGCTGGAAAGCCAGTTAGTTACTTGTTAACATGGTATGCATAACTCAATTTTCAAAATTTCCAAGACATTCCTCAATTCGATAGAGCGGGTCACAATTTTTTAATTAAGTGGCAATAATTTAATAGTTTAATAATTTAATCAGCCGTGACTGATGGCCACAGCTTTTTTTTCAAAACCTCATTGGAGGTAACAAATCAGATAAAAACGTAGCTATAAGCTTTATAGTGGTGTGTAATGTTTCCCCCCTAAAAATAGAGTGTAAAGGGGGACTATATATACCCCTCTAATCTGATTTTTAGGCGTATAATATAGTTAAAAGTGAATGTAATTGTTATTGTCAGCCCTGCGTCAAAAATCGAGACGATCGCGGTAGGCACTTTGTTTTTGTTTGTTTAATAACATAAGAACCGTTCGGTCAAATCCGGTCATACTTCATGTAATCCTCTATTCGAACCCCCCCCCCCCCCCGCCCCTTTGAGATAGTGTAGTCACACACAGGGTTGAATTCACTAGCAGTTCACCATGACCCTTTGAAGTTTGCCGACGGCAGTCCCCATTGACATGTCCACACACAAAACACGTACGATGTACACACCCATTGAAACACGTGCAGATTTTTCGCATGTTTTGTACACGGACCTTGAATTTTATTTATAGATAAGGTCTGCAGCCAACTTAATGTAATATATCTATCATCAGGCTACTACAAAACATTTCTAGCATGGGAATTACCATGGTATCACCACCAAAATACTTAATTGCCATCTAATTAAAAGTGCCTTCCGAGGCGAAAGTCACCAGAGAGCGATTTAATGGGACCCTTGGGACCCAGGGTTAAACAACCTTATGCAACACCGACAACCGTCATGGCGCGCTGATGTTTGAAGCAATGCGGTACACAACTTTAAAAACATGACATTGTTAATATCAACTACAGAATGGCATCCATCTGGGCAGTTTTGATTTTTATGTTTAAACTGTACTCGGTTTCCCAAAATGCATTGTGGTGTTTCTAAGGTTGGTGCTTTTGAATATCGGCATTTGCATTTACACAACTAGTTTAGTTAGATCCACTTCACTTTTAAAATATTTAAGAGACTCAAAACCTTTTGAGATCAGGCACAAGTTAGTTTACGGTGACAGGTGAACTTGCTTTATTCTCCTAAACTTATATATTTTTTTGAAAAACACTAGAGTTATAGTTATACCCTTCCGTCTCCAAAACAAACACCAATGCACGAGTGATAATTTCGAACAGATCCACTTCACACTTGGGGCTCTATGAGTGTGAGCTGAATATGAACTTTTCTGACCCTAGAGAACCCAAATTACCACAGTTGAAAGATCAAAGACCTAGAGTTAAACAATAAACCATTAAAGGCACTGTACACGTTTGGTAATTACTCAAAATATAATTAGCGTAAAAACTTACTTGGTAACGAGCAACGGAGAGCTGTTGATAGTATAAAACATTGTGAGAAACGACTCCCTCTGAAGTAACGTAGTTTTTGAGAAAGAGGTAATTTCTCACTAAAATAATAAAAGACTTCTGGCCAGAAGCCTTTTATTCCTATCTGAAAGCACACTAATTTGTACAACAAGGGTGTTTTTTCTTTCATCATTTTCTTGCAACTTCAATAACCAATTGAGCCCAAATTTTCACAGGCTTGTTATTTTATGGATATGTTGGGATACACCAAGTGAGAATACTGGTCTTTGACAATTACAAAACGTGTTCAGTGCCTTTAAGTCAAATTTCCTGAAAACTGTGATTTTCAGAGATTAATCAGGGTCTCCGGAGGCTCTGCGCATTGATTCTGATATCTCTTATACAATGTAATGCACACTTGTTGTTTAAGTTTTTTTAAACATTTTTATTGACACATAATCATTGTCTACCACAAGTGTCTAAAAAATAAAGTTTAAAGTGCAGTCAAAATTTCAATAAATATCATCAACAGAAATAATATAAGATAACAAACCAATACTCACAAATCGAATAGAGAAAACGCATAAATATTTACGAATGTTACTTATAGTTATTTAAATATAATTTTAGACTGCTATCACAAAAGCTAATGATAACTAAACAATCATTAAACAACCTAGAAAGAGTTGAGATTTGGGGAGTTGTGTGTGAGTATCTCGATCAGACCTCTACATTGTGGACTAAACCTGAAGATAGGTTGCTGGGGAGCATAATGTTTGAATCTTTTAGAATCTGATTTTGGGTTGAACAGAGAAAAATTGACAAGAGCGGGATTTGAACCAACGACATCCGGTTTAGTTCTTTTAGAATCTGTAACAATTTAGCATAAGCATTATTAACCAAGTAATTTCTCTAGAATCCAAATAAGAACAAAAGCCGTAGGCTCCCACACCTCAATATAGCCCAAACCTTGTACATAAAGGCGTGGCGTGTCGTGGCCGAGCGGTCTAGGTCACCGGACCTAAGCTCTGGTGTTTTCAGCAGCAGAGTGTGGGTTCGATACCCGGTCATGACACTTAACCATAATTGCTTCGAAAAAGTTGGGAAGGTAGTGCATTCTGCTCTACCAGACAGATACCCATGCCTACCTTAAGGACTGTGAAGGGGGTAACCCTGTTTCAGCCCCAGGAGTAGGAGGCAGCGTGACACCCCTGGTGTCAATTGATTTGGGTCGATAGCCCAAATCAGTTATGTGTAGCCCTCACCTTGAGTGGCCGTCCGTGGCCTTGTGAGTTGGGCGATATTTCATATAAAAAAATAAAATAAATAAATGTTACCTAAGTGTATATAGCTTCATTATTGTACTACACGTTGGGATAAATTTTGGTAAAAGGTTGGAGCTACAAAAAGGAACAAGGTCCGGTTTGGTTGGAAAAGTTGACTTGTGTCCAAAATGCAAGGCACTTCATTACGTATAGAAATTTACTTTTACACGGTGACCATTCATGGTTTCTCGATTCGTGCGGACACAGAAGTCATTTAAAGTAAAATCTCTAGATTTTGTGCAAGAAAATCCTTTGTCTAACATTTTACAAATGTGTCTTATTGTAAAGTTCCTCTTGATTCATGAGAGTATGATTGCACAAATATGCAGTTTTTTTGTGACGCTGTGAATGGTTTTTGACCAAGGCATTGGTGAAGTATCTATGGGGTGGTTGTAGCTTCCAAAGACAAGTCGACATCATTAGTGTGGACGTAGTTGTCAATGTCATTCTCGTCAGTGGATTTTGGAGACATGGCGTCGTTTGGTGAGCACCCACACATGATTCCACAGCACCACACACCGCAGTTATAACCGTTGAGCTTCAGTCGACCGTCCCTTGGTGTGGCTTGATTGGTTGATTTGTCGCTGATTGACTCCTTCAGCTGTTTCTGAAGCTATGGGTTAACGAGACAATACTTTTCAATAACTGAAAATTATTACTAGGTCAACAGTGTTCTTTAACAACAAAAAACTCCTTTGGTCTCAACATGGAAACCATAAGGCACACCCAAGCCGAACAGGAGGGGTTTTGAGTCCTGGCAATGGAGAAGGAAAGCGCGCAAACAGTTAGACAATCAATCGTATAATTGAGTTGCCAAACCACCGGTTCTTATCAGAACCAGCACTACTCAAAAGAGATTTCTGCACATAATGTCACTGCAAACCTCAAGTGGTGTATACTCCCACCATGCTAAGTTTCAAATCCTACTAACTTTTTTAGGTGCCAACCCAACACTCTTTGCTCATCGCGCCGTACAATAAACTTTCAAAATATTGGTTGGTTTTAGGTAAGGTTTTGAAGATGGCTACTGAGGGAGAGTGTTTGAGGGAGAGTGTTTTATATTCTCCAGAAAATGACTCCACATAGTATAGGTGCTGCGATAGACAAGGCAGGATCCCAAACAGTGCTTGCTCATTGGGTTTGGGAGGATCTCTGGCCGGAGCAACGAGTCCGCTCACCAGTTGTTTCTTATGAACGAGACGAACGTTGTGATTGGATATGACCCAATCTTCCTGATTTGCAGCACCTTGCCTTGATGACTTTATTCACCCCAGAACTTAGAATGGTTTCATGAAAGTTATTCCTCCGGTTTTGTTTTTGATTTGTTTCCTTCTTCTTAATGTATTTATTTTATTTGTTATTTGTTCTCACCTCAGCAATGCTTTGTTTCATGCGACGATATTCCCTGATCATTTCGTTGTTGCTCTCTGTTGATACCTGAGAGACTGCTAGCTTGGACTCGGTGATTGAATCTTCACCTGGTTTCTTGCAAACAGCAAAGACCTGCGTTGGTATAAAAAGACAAAATCAGAAGACCGCCAACTATCAACTACAGCTGTGGTCGAACCAATCGGACTTGTATGGATAGTTACTGTCAACCACCCTCAAACCATGTTATATTGATTGTAGTTACCTTCGGTAAGAAGACGATGAGTATTGTGAGTGTAGTACAGAACATGGAGATACAGGAGTTGAATATGAAGAGTGTCTCAGGGTCTTGACCCAAGACTAGGTTGACAGCAAGACCCACGATGCATAATATGACCACGTTGTAGACGCTCATACCAATCAGTTTGCTGTCATTCAAAGCGGGTATGGTTACCTGATTTATAACAAAGATATACATTCTAAATCTCCAATAAATTGCACGTAAATCAATGGACGCTGCGCTCCCCTATAATATTGAAGCCCGGACGTAAATGTAGTCTCAACCTTGTGCCCAATCGTAACTCAAACCTTATACCTAAATGTAGCTCCAGAATTGTTCCTAAGTGTAGAGTGGACTTCAATCTAGCCCAAACTTATAACTAGGCTAGCCAAACAATTATACCTTAAAGTAGTTATAGCCTTGTTCCTTCATGTAGCCACAGCGTTGCACGTAAATGTATAAGCGATTTAACTGTAGCTCCAACCCTGAACATTCTTGAATTCGAACCCTTGTACCAAAGTGTAGCCCGACTTCATGCCTTAATGTAGTCCTATTGTAGCTCTCTTTATAATAGTAGACCCGGGATTAATCAACAAACAATTGGGCTGGGGCTACATTTCGGTCTTGGGTTAAATGGGCCACATTTACAATGATTAAATGATTCAAAATATATACATATATATATCACTTAATAAAAGCTCTTCTTCGCCTCGCAACATGAGTCTAAAAAACAAACCTATATTGTTTTTAAGCAAGCTCAAAACAAAACTGCGTCTAGGCCTACTTGCAGTTTTACTGCCTAGATGTCATAGATTATGATTTTGTGTGGCTATGCGACCATTCAATTCAATAAAACATTTATTTCCGTACTCACAATAAGAACAGACAGAATCATGTGGACACATTTACAGTAGTTCAATGGAAGCAATAGATCGATCCATTAAGCCCCGCCTCCTTACGAGTTGACCAATCACAGCCGCGAAACCCGATCACCAAACTGCTCAAATGGTGATCAGATTTCGCGGTTGTGATTGGTCAATGAGAAATGGGCGTGGCTTAATGGATCGGTGTATTAGTAAACTTTACCAATGAAAATTTTACTGCAAACATGTAACCATTTAGGCTGTGAGTAAGAGGCTGTTCAGATAAGCCGAGGCCTGTGGGGAACAGTCCTTACATTAAATGTAACTTGGAGTAAAAGGAACTCTTGCCAAGCTCAACTTTTAGTAAATGAGTACACAACCTCTTAGTTTATGTTGAGTGAGAGGGAGGAAGGAAGCGGGCGGGGAGAAGGGGAACCAAACCTGACGTGTCTCCCAAGCCAAAAAGGCGCCAAATATCAGCAAAAGTCCCTTGAATGAGTAGAGAGCGATGCTCCAGTATAAAAAGTGATCACCAGTGCAGAACTTTACAAAGGGAACCAGTATCTCTGCTGCTTGTTCCTGTTGTTAAAAAAGTACATAATCTTAAATGGAGTGGGTTTTTTCCGTTTTCCTAGCTGTGATAATATTCTATTCATTCTATTCATGGTTTATTAAAAATCCGAATTTGTTGCCAGAGGCAAAATTGCAACGAATTGTACATACAAACATTATTAAAAATTATAAATATTATAAATACTATCTACAAACTGAATAGTTAGAATATACAACAATGTAGAATTTGCATTTCTCCTTCCTTTCCCTTTTTTCTCTTTTAAATGTGAAAAAGGAAAAAATGAACTAGTACATTACAATAAAAACCAAGAAACTACAAATCAATCTCATTGAGCAGCTTGATTATGGATTGCAGTATAATAAAAATATTTACCAATAAAAACAAAAGATTACTTTATTCCGAATTCTCATTGAGCAATTGAATTAGGTAAGGGATTGCACTATGTTTGTGCCTGTTGGTCTTGCACACTATCTGAGTGAATCTATTCTTGTTACGAAGATCATATTTTACCTCTTCAAATCTCTGCTTAGGTAGCCAGTCTTTAAAGGACTTGGATTTAGACAAGTCAATAGCAAATTTAGTGCACATGGTTTTTCGACGTTCTTTTAGGGGAGTTAGTTTAGTGTCTTTAAGTGCGTTTTCGTACGTAGAGTATGAAGACCCTAGAATAATTCTAAGCGCTCTTTTTTGAACTCTTTCCAAATTTTCAACCTGCTTGATAGTTAACCCAGCATTCCAGACAGGAACAGCGTACTCAAGAAGTGATCGTTCATAACATTTATAAATTGTAATCAGGTCTGCTGTAGGGAGATTAAACTTTTTCAACATCTTTATCATGTAATGTTTACAATTTGCTCTACTTATAAGATGTGAGATGTGGGCGTTCCATTTTAAATCAGAACTAATCTGAACACCAAGGATTTTTACACGATCCACCGTTTCAAGTTGTTGTGAACATATCTCAAGTGGGCTTTTCACCAATGGATTTTTCATAAAACAAATGTCCATAGCCACACATTTTTTCGGATTAAGTTTCATGTTATTTTGAACAGTCCATTCAGTAAATTCATCTAGTGTTCTTTGTATGTTCCTATTGTCTCCTCCAATGCAGTTTTCAATTAATGTGACATCATCTACGTATTTGAGACTAGTTACTTTTTCAGGGGGTTCTTGGATGGCATCATTGATTTGTGCTAGAAAGCAAAGTGGTCCAAGTTTGGTTCCCTGTGGGACACCACCTTGGAGAAATCTATACTCTGAAGTAACATTTTTATAGCGGACACATTGTAATCTCTGGCTCAAAAAGCTACACACCCATGGAATAACACATGGTCTAGCACCTAGTTGGAGTAACTTAGTAATCACAATGTTATGGTCAATTAGATCGAAAGCTTTACTAAAATCAGTCACAACAATAGTACTCTGGCTCTTCGGGGTATCAGCATGATTGTACAAATTTTCCATTAACTTAATTAAATAATGAGATGTAGAAACACCTTTACGATTTCCAAATTGATTAGGATCCAAGTTGGCCTCTATATCACTCAGAATCCATCTGGTCATGAAAGTTTCTGCTAATTTGGCAAAATGGTCTGTGAGTGATACAGGTCGTAGGCGGTTCCATACTGGTCGTTTCGACTTGGGTATCGGGACCACCACAGCTTGCTTCCACTGACTAGGTACAATCCCTTGGTGGTAAGATGTGTTAAGGATGTCGGTAAGAGGTGTAGCAAGTTCAGGTGAAAATTCTCGAATAATACGAGCAGGAAGCCCGTCAGGACCTCCAGCTTTACTACATCTTTTCAACTGATTGTAGACATCCCATTCATGAATGGCCGGACAGGGTGCTGGAGCAGGAAGGTATGCTGGGAGGGCTGTCATGTCTAGAGGTGGAATATCCTTTGCTATTGATGAAAAATGATTGTTAATACTGTCAGCAACGTCTTTGTCATTTTCTGGATTAACCCCTGGCGGTGGAGTAATTGTGGGATTTGAGGTGGTACCAGTGGTCATAATGCGAATTTCTCTATACCAGGCTGCTGGGTTTGAGGCTTTTACTTTCTGCACCCTGTCATGGTAGTGGCTTTTCTTTGCCTTTGCAATTAGTCTGATGATTTTGTTTCTGAGCGCTTTCCAACGTTGATCACCTTTCCTAAACAACACTTGGCGTTTTTTTATCAGAGCTTTTATCTCCGAGGTCATCCATGGCTTATCTTTTAAATGCAGCTTCACGAGGCGTTGAGGGAAGTAGTATTCAACAGCCTTATTCAATGTGTGATACAGAATATCACACTTGGCTTGAACATGAGTAGCTTTCTGCATGTCCTCCCATTTGTGCTGAACAATCCATTGACCAAACGAAATCAGTCCAGAGTCTTTGATTGGCCTAACGTGGCGGGATTGGACCACATTTGGTGTGTGTAGTAGTGCTGGCTTGGGGGTCCACAGCACAACATTGTGGTCACTTCGACCAAGTGGTGGTAGTATATTTGGGGTTTTGAAATTCCCAGATATATTTGTTATTATCTTATCCAAGATGGCACCTTGTCTAGTTGGTTGATCTACTACTTGTTCAAATTCACCGACTGCGACTTGTGTGATGTCAAGGTGATTCATGTCCCCAGCTATGACAATTCCTGCATCTGGATATTCAGTGGTAATTAAATCAATAGATTTCTGCAAATGGTCAATAAGAGAGTCTGCATGAGGATCCCCGGGTGGTGAGTACACCGCTGCATAGTAAAGTTTAGAGATTTTCCGTGGAAGATAGTTCGGTCGTGTATGTACCCAGATAATCTCCAAGTTTTCTGGGGTACTAATTTCCATAGGTTGTGGATGTAGTGAGTCCCTTATGTACAGTGCTACTCCTCCATGAGGACGGTCAAGGCGGGGCCTTGAAAACAGAGCGAATCCTTCAACTTGGACATGTTCTTCTGGGGTATTAGTTTTAAACCAGGTTTCCGAGATACAGGCAACATCTATTTGCTCACTAAGTACTGTAGATCTGAATTCATCCATTTTATTATTAAGTGAGCATGGGTTACAAACGAGTAGCTTAGGTAGTGCCCTTTTTTGACAGGTACTTGCATTTGGTTGATCACCCCCACTACTGTTTCCATGACTGTTACTGATAACGTTAATTACTTTTAAGCATCTGTTACGCACACTACACATGGCATTACCATTGGTACCAGGAACAAACATTCGGTGAGAAATTGTGACATTGATTTTGCGCTGTTTATGTCTTCCAGCACGACATCCTCGAGAAGTTCTAGATGCACATATGCCTAGTTCGTTCAGTCTTTGCCACAATGATGGTTCAAGAGGGTTTATAAAGGTAGTTGTACAAGGAATAGTATCACATGTCATACGACGTCCAATATTCAGCAACAGCCTGGTCGAGTACCTGAGAGCCCCCATTTTAAAATGGTGCCACACAGTGTCAAGGCACCAGTCGATTCCAAACGTGGCAAAGCAGGATTAGAAAAGCCAAATTTGCACGTTCAAGTTCTGTAGTTTCACTCAAATTATTAGGTCCAAACTTACAGTTGTGTGTCCTTGGTGTCCTAAGTGTTGCTCCGGTGAAGAATAACAAACATTTACAATCAGCAATAATCATAAAACACAAGGAAACATTCACAAACTCTGGACTGTAAATTATTTAGTGTGCAGCCATCAAGTGCTTGTATCTAATTTATCCGCATGACATATATTTATATCATAATCATCCAAATTAAGTAAAACTTATTTATGCTAATTGGTTTATGAAAGTGTTTTGTATTTTATAATAGCCTTCGAGAAAGACTCTGCTAGGGTCGAAACGTCAGGCCACTAACAAATTGTTGTATTTTATAATATTTACAGTTAATTACGTTTACATGCACCTTTTCTGGGAGAAATAACATTTCTTCTCGCCACGAGAAAATGAGCTGCCACGACAATAAAATGGCGACATCAATAAGAAACAAAATGGCTACCATAGCTAGGAGCTGTCGGTCCTGCACCACCTTCAAGGAAATAAAAATGATGTCAATTGTTATAGTTCAGTTATTCTGCTCTGTCGCAGGTCCGTTACACAATATTGGTAAACAAGAGTTGTCATTTTTAACAAGTAACTTCGCAACACCATGTTTTACTTCAAGTTTTGTAATCTCACAAAAAAAATACCAAGATTTTAGAAAAGGATCGAGGTTATAATTATACTCGATGTCTTATGCTGTATAGTGATAGACTTTTTGGGGCAGCAGGCTATTCTTTTTACTCACTATTCTTTTAGGAGTCTTAAAAGCTACAACTTTATGCACTCGCCACGTCTTACTGAACATTGCTCCAAACGCTAGGACGAAACCGACGGAAAGCAACCACACTCTCACCTGTTGAATAAAGGGTGCAAAAGGAAACCGTCAGCCAATTATTCCCTCAGAACTTCTTTGAAACTCTAGTGTCAAACTGGAGGACTCAAATACCTATTTGGCTTTTGGAACGGCAATGTCTTGTGCCAGATATTGATAATAAGTTTTAAAGATAATGCTCGTGCTCTAAAACAGTGAAACAAAAACAGCCAACAGAAAAGTAAATGCCTCGACATGATGTGTGTTTGAGAGAGCTTTTTGAAAGCTTGAATTGTTTGAATGGGACAGTCGGTGTTCAAGGTGTTCAATGTGTTCAAAGTGGGAGCATGGTGGTTATAGACGATGTGACCTCTGACGTCATTTGAAAATCATAACATGATGCGCGCGCATGTCGCCGGGCAAAACCTTTGTGTACTTGACAGCCAGCTAGAAAGTACACGCAATATTACCATGACTACGCGTCTTTTTGCCCGGCGGAACATGACTTGGACAACAGACTTGTCAACAGAGGGCGGCTTGAATGTAAACAGAGGTCACATCGTCTATACTCCACTCTTTGAATCACAGGAATTCTTTAGAGGATAATAGTGTGTTAAAGTATTGGAACATTAGGGGGGGGGGGTTACCCTCTGCCCCCATATTAGACGTGGTATATATGTGTCAAGGAAGATGGTTCCATAGACGTTGTGCAAATTGCATGAATGAACTGCACGAGAACGATTTAATTTCTTGAAGAAGATGTTAACTGCCAAATCAAACAGTACTGAATAATTTTATCAATGTTGTCAGAAGTGTTAGCAGGGGCTTTCCCATTTAGAGATTTGAAAACCAACAACATCACCGTTATAATTGATTATGTATGAAGTAGGAACCAATGCTGACCTGATGTATGAATGTTTCATACCTAGTTAAAGGAAGGGTCATAAATTGCTTTCTGTCACCGTAATGCTGATTTATTTGCAAAATTATAAAGAAAGAAACAATAAAAGCCAGATGTGTAAGTTTCAGCTGCGGGTGCTTGTTGAAAAAACAGCAAATTATTTCCACAAGAACGTCGAAAAGGGTTGACAGCGGGTTCCAACGGCATCTCTGGCTGCAGCATATGCGAACGGACACCAACCCTCAGAAATGTGAGAAACGATTCATGCGTGTATCGTTTATCAGATTCAATAGATCGATCCATTAAGCCCCGCCTCCTTACGAGTTGACCAATCACAGCCGCGAAACCCGATCAAAATTAGTGCAAAGACCACCAAACGGCTCAAATGGTGATCAGATTTCGCGGTTGTGATTGGTCAATGAGAAATGGGCGTGGCTTAATGGATCGGTGTATTGTGTTGGAGTGAAAAAGTATCCGGACCATTATTACTTCGAAAGAAATCTTTTCTCAAAATAGTACACACTATCAACAGTGATTCTTACCAAAGTACGTTTTATGGTCATTGTTGTTTTGAGCATTTACCAATCTCTGGGCCTAACTTTAAAGTGATAACGACGGCAGTATGTATTGTGTAAGCTTTGGAAGCGTGGACTCTCATGAAAAACTTAAATGGGCCGGTACCCGTTTGGACCTTTGGTATTCATTAATAAACAAAATTAAAGTAATAATTATACTAACATGGCATAAAAAGAGCAAATGTTTAGCATCCACCAGATTCCTGTCGATACCGTGAATGATAACAGAAGCGTAGACCAAGGAGGTTCCTATCAAGATGATGTTATTCAAGTTAGGGCTCGACATCCGTACAATCCTGAAACAAATTACATCAATATCCATCATGGTTATTTAAAACTCGATTCAATTTGGATGTACGTAAAAAAGAAAAAGAAAGAAAAAAGGGGTGCACAGAAAATCATTGTTTGTGCATGCTAAAAACTTTCGGGTCAGAATTGACACAAATTCCGGGTTTCTTTGAGCTTGACCCATTTCTGGGTCAGTATGACCCAGGATTGTGTCAGAATGACACAGAAATGGGTCAAACTGACGCATAATCCGAGTATATAAAGCAAGTCATCAGATGAGTTCATACGAGCAACATTGTGTTGGTCCCGCTCTATCAAAATAAGGAATGTCTCGGAAATCACGTTTACGTGTATTTCGCCATACACAAGTTGTTGACAATCGAAAATCAAGAAAAAACACTACAAAAAACGATTCTGCGATTTCAGTGGTATTAGGTTAAACAAAACTTGATCTTTCTTGTTGTGGTCTGACCTTTAATTAAAAAGATGAATAAATCCACAAAAAATACGTTTTCTTGAGCCTGTTTGTACGCATAGCTACAGTAGCTAGCTGTTGTTAGTAATGATTATCTAAATAAACACGTCGTAAAAGATGGAAGTGGCCTTGTCTTGTAGTCTTTCTTCATTGCCCGATAACTTCGGACTGGAATAAGCTACGGAAATAATAATGGTATTGCTGGAAAGCCAGTGAGTTACTTGTTAACATGGTATGCATATCTCAATTTTAAAAATGTCCGAGACATTCCTCAATTCGACAGAGCAAGTCACTTGTTATCTGCATCAAAGAAAGGTTTTAGTTTTGAAGTACAAGCAAGAAATAATCCGTAGGACCGGATCGCACTTAACGAGTACAAAAAGCCTAGCATTTTGTCAAAGCTTCTCCCAGTGTCGAGTGAAAAACAATTATTTAAAGGGACTGTATACGTTTGGTAATCACTCTTAAAATTAATGGCAATAAAAACCAATTGGTTAGAAGCCTATAGCAGCTTTTGATAGTACAACGCATGTTGAGAAACATTTCATTTTGAAGTTTTGTGGTTATGTAATTATATATTAGTTTTGATGCCCCAAAATTTGAATCTGAGAAACGTTTCTGTCAGAAACGCTTCTCAGATTGTATATTCCAATTATGGATTATTCTTCCTACGTGGACATATTCGCTCCGGAATTTCGACGATATCTAAAAAACGCGACCACCTTTTGAAATGAAATTTTCACAGGTTAGTTTTATTGTATATATCTACATTTATATAGGATTGAAATAATCGAACGGTTCCAAAAACCAAAGGTATACTTTGCCTTTAAAGACAAGCTTTTCAGACGTCTTGACAGTTATTAAGGGAGTTGGTTTTGGAAAAAGTAATTATGCATATACGTCGTGCATGAAACTTACCTCAAGGAACGATACTTTAAATTAAAGACTAAAAAGGCAACAGACAGTAAAATTCCCATCCCTGCCAAGGCACAGAAGCAGATAAACGTTTCTAAGTTGATTCCGACGTACACATCTACTCTGTTTTTAACGATAACAGGTGTCCAATCCAACGGCACTACGCCACCTGCGAACAGATCATTAGACAAAACTTTCTTTTTAAATGCTTACTTGGCGTGAAAAACACTGAGATGGGACGAGTAATTAGCCGTTGGTTTATTTCGAAGAAAGAGTGGTTAATTGGGCATTTTAATTACCGACTGTTGAGCAATGAGAGATGATTTTGAGCAGGCGCCAAGACCTACTTTATATAACCCATCGTTCTCAACAATTTACAATGGGCTTTTGTTCCTGACGAATGACCAATTTTGCATCTGGGGAAATTATTTGGCAAACTATTTTCCCCTATAAAAACCCTGCATGTTATCAATGTTATTAAATGTAAAACAGTCTATATTTATAACAAAGGCAATTTGACTTACCTGGCCAGGAAAGGTCTGTGTCCATAACTAGTATGTCATTAGCCGTGTCATAGTTACC
This sequence comes from Leptasterias polaris, assembly GCA_037783415.1. NCBI lineage: Eukaryota > Metazoa > Echinodermata > Asteroidea > Forcipulatida > Asteriidae > Leptasterias > Leptasterias polaris. Next base: position 1,170,309 of record JAZGTN010000038.1, read on the forward strand.
AACAATAACTTCTAAATATTCTTGAGAAAAGACAAACGAAACAATCATTAAATAACATTCATGTTTGAAAGATTCACGGTTAATAGCAGGCAGGGGTGGCCCAGCGGCTCTCCGGCCCCCATCAGCCCTCTCCTCCGAATGCCTCCGACTTCGTACTTTTCTTATTTCTCGGAGTGTGCTCTCCGCACCCAGGCAGGGGTGGCCCAGCGGCTCTGGACCCCGGCACAGCCTCGCTGCTCTTGCACGCTCGGTCCTTGTTTTACCGGGGCCCTGTCTGCACTGCCGCCTCGTGGGTGTGGGAGCGCCTCCGGCCCCCATCAGGCCAGCTAAATATCTTATTCAATTAAAGATTAACAAAAGACAATCAGAAATGTTTATTCCTAAACTTGTTTAAAAGGCAAGATTGGTTTACAGTTTCTTTAACAAACTGCGTAACAGTTTCTTCCTGGCTACTTATTGTGTTCAACTATAATATCTAGCATCAAATCGTTCTTTTAAAAATTGGTGATTTCCTCAATCAAATTGGATAATATTTTGATTCAACGAAAACGATCAAGGAAAACAACAAACTGTACTAAAGATTTTAAAATGACAAACTGCGCGCACAACGGAACAGTATATATGTACCCTAAAGTATATGAAACCAAAACTTTATCCCCAAAAAAGAATTAGGCCTACACCAAATCATGAAACAGAGCACAAAAGGAACCCCCAAACACAGAATGTGGGTGAATTTTAAAAAGAATTGTGGAATTGAGTGTTCAGCAGCTTTCCAATATTATTTAACATTTGGGTAAAAGAGTTTTAAGTTAAATGTTAGATATTTGTTTATTAAACTTTTATTCATTTCAATTATAACTGCAATTTTATTAGTGTAAAAACAGTTTTGGGGATTTCATTCTCGCTTAGAAAATCTTACCTGCTGCATCTTGGCAAATGAATGGAAGCGGTGTACTGCAGTTAGTCTCCACGAGGTCCCACTCGCCATCAACCAATCTCAATGCAGAGCACAAGTTACTCAAGTTACTTCCCGTCATATGGACAAGCCTAAAGAAGTACAATGTCTGATTTCAAACTTTGAGTATTATGTGTTGAAATCTCGTCCCGCGTGATTCTAAAGAAATTATGTTTAAAATAGTGACTCACACACAAACAATTTGAATGAATGGTCGATTCACTGATATTGTAACATGGAAACCATCGAGTATAAACCTCTTGCATAATTATGACGTCACTTGCCAAACAGCGCCCTCACTGATATGATTGACTGAGAGTTGTGCGCAGCTGCGTACACGTGTACACGTTTCTTTTTGACCTCAGTAATGCCGACCAACGCAATAGGTCAATCAAATAATGTTCTTCGAGTGCCTCAAAGCTCTACTTTGTGGAAGATTTGTCTTTTGTTGATACAAGGCGAGTACCCTCGTGGTAATACATATATTGATATGTTAATACAGCGTAATTAATACCATGTCACTCAACTGATGCCTAATTATTTATTTTCATTTTTTTTAGGAGAACATTTCTTTTTTTATAAGGAGTACAGTAAAATACTACAAAATAATGGGGAACTGTTACATAAAAATCTGTGTGTAAATTCTCCCTTACCACTTCGTTTGATTAGACTTGGATTCCCTCAGGGTTTCCGTGAGGAAATCACGATGGGATGGACTGCTGACTGCCGCCAGCTCGCTCGCGTCATTTTCACTACAGTGTATTGCCGCTTCGTCACCGGTAGTTGGGAGGTCAACAAACAGATAACACGCATCGTTGTACTGCACCCAGTGTGGCCAACAACCAACTTTTACGTTTTAGAAAAGAAAGAAAAACATATCCATTAGTTTTACCATTCTCACACTTTGGTCGTCACCCTCTAACGTTTTTACAAATGCTACGTTAAACACAGCGAGCTCAAGTTTGCAAACAAATATAAAAATGGCTCTTGAAATTATTAAGTGTTTTTTTGTGTTTTTTGTGTGTGTGTTTGTGGTTTTTTTTTTTTTTTTTGGTTTGTTTTCCTTGTTCAACTAAATAGCTATGCTCTGTGCGTTCCTCTATCAGAATCGTTTATGGTTTTTAATTTAACAATCGTTATTATCAAACTCGAGTGGGTCAACTGCGCGATACCGAGAGGTAGGCCGTACCTTGCACCTAAACAGAGGCCTAATTATAACCAAAATCTTGTAGACCGGGTATCATTATTTTAGGTACAGAGTTTATTTTTTGGGCACGGACTGCAGTTGGATCTCTGGCTACACAACTAGGACTTGGCTATATTTAGTTATCGGATAACACTAAGGTCACGTGCTATGTTTAGGACCTTGGTTATATTTAGTTATCGGATAACACTAAGGTCATGTGCTATGTTTAGGACTTTGGTTACATTCAGTTATCGGATAACACTAAAGGTCACGTGCTATGTTTAGGACCTTGGTTATATTCAGTTATCGGATAACACTAAGGCTACGTGCTATGTTTAGGACCTTGGTTGTTATCGATAACACTAAGGTCACGTGCTATGTTTAGGACCTTGGTTATATTTAGTTATCGGATAACACTAAGGTCACGTGCTATAATAGGACCTTGGGTATATTTAGTTATCGGATAACACTAAAGGTCACGTGCTATGTTTAGGACCTTGATTATATTCAGTTATCGGATAACACTAAAGGTCACGTGCTATGTTTAGGACCTTGGTTGTTATCAGTTATCGGATAACACTAAAGGTCACGTGCTATGTTTAGGACCTTGGTTATATTCAGTTATCGGATAACACTAAGGCTACGTGCTATGTTTAGGACCTTGGTTGTTATCGATAACACTAAGGTCACGTGCTATGTTTAGGACCTTGGTTATATTTAGTTATCGGATAACACTAAGGTCACGTGCTATAATAGGACCTTGGGTATATTTAGTTATCGGATAACACTAAAGGTCACGTGCTATGTTTAGGACCTTGATTATATTCAGTTATCGGATAACACTAAAGGTCACGTGCTATGTTTAGGACCTTGATTATATTCAGTTATCGGATAACACTAAAGGTCACGTGCTATGTTTAGGACCTTGGTTATATTTAGTTATCGGATAACACTAAAGGTCACGTGCTATGTTTAGGACCTGGGTTACATTCAGTTAATGTGTAAGGTCTTGGGCTATATTTAGAGCCTTCGCTACATTTAGTTATCAGGTAACACTAAGGTATTGAGCTACAATTAGGGGCCGCACAGTCGACACAGTAAAAGTACAATACCTTTGTGTTATTTAAATCACTATAAAGCACCCACTTAACTCACTCAGAAAGATCACTTCATAACAGCCAACACTCAGCAATCAAGAATAGTCAACAATGGAAATGACTTGATATTATTGGTTCACGTGCATCGCCGATGCAATGTCGCAATCATCAGTGAACAATATTCTTAAAGAAAGGCTGAATATGACAACATTGAATCGGTTCACCAGTTATAAAAAGTTCACTCACTTTGAGTTATGAATTTGATGCATAAAATGAATATAGCATCACAGTGGATCATCTCTAAGGTGTGGATTTATAAAATGACTCCCATCATATCGTAGGTTTTCCACCAATCTCAAAATCAGCTGCTCAACGGAAAACAACTTTCCTCTCTCGAGATGGATAAAATAAAATATGAGAAATACATTTTGCATATTCTGTAAACACTTTCTTAGTATTACAGGAAATTGCAAAAGAACACGTTGATAACATCCGGCTCGAATCCAATCGTGTATCCTTCAATCTCACCTGCTCCACTGGGAATGCTTCTGTGTTATTGCCTGTTTAGTAGCGTGAACGATGCACTCTGAATTATTTGTTTTATTATTTTGTTCTTCTTATTATAAATGAGGAAACCTGTATATAAAGTAAGGGTGCCTGATAATATGTGAACAAGAAACACAGTGGTTAACCTCTACTTTGTTTTTGGTTCTTTTACGTGCACTAACAGTTCATATCTCATTTTCTAACCACCATCAGGCTCAGCCTGACCCAAAAATGAGTCAGGTTTCCTAGGATCTGGAATCCGGGTCATTTGTGACCCGGATGTTTCTGGAGTGTATCATGACAGACAGAAACGTATACAAAAGGGCTGTATGCCAAACCAAAATGACAGTTAAACAACAGAGTGTTGGCCTACTCTATAGACCTTATGCATAATGACGTCATTTGAGTAGGGCGCCCTCGCCTAGAGGTCAAAAGGAAGATGTTCATTGGTCAGTCCTGTGCGCCACGCGTACAAATCAGCACGTTTCCTTTGTTTCATCATCAGTTTACCTCAAAGATGGCGGCTTGGTGACGTCAATGCATAAGGTCTATTGCTTGAATTTCTTAGCTAGGATTCTTCGTCAATTTGACCCATTTCTGGGCCATTCTGACACCACTTCCGGGTCACACTTAACCGTTCAGGTCAGGCCCCCTGGGACCCGGAACTGGGTCGATTCTGATCCGATATTGTTTAGGTTTTTATAGGTTTGCTTTCAAGTCCTTCATCCTGATCCATGCCAGTTTGCTTATCAGAGTAACAGGGGTGTGGGAGACGCAGTGACTCTTTACCTTCATAAACTGTACAGTCATTTAGACGTTCCTAAGTCGTTTGTGAGATCAGTTTTTATTGACTTCAGCAGTGCCTTTAATACCATTGTCCCGCACATTTTAATCGATAAATTACTGAAATTGAATGTTACTCCTCAACTCGCATTGATTATTCACAATTTTCTTATCGATAGACCGCAGAGAGTTAAGTGCAATAATTTGGTTTCAACCTTCAAGTCTCTTAGTCTAGGTGCACCTCAAGGGTGTGTTATGTCACCTGTTCTATTTTCATTGTACACTAGTGATTTTGATATTGGGAGCACCAAATGTAGTATTATCAAGTATGCTGATGACACGGTCATCAGCGGTTACATAACCAACGATGACTCTCTTGGGTACACCAATGCTGTTCAAAGGTTTGTTGAGTGGTGCGATCTCCACCACCTAGTCCTCAATGTAAATAAAACCAAAGAGATGATTTATGATTTTCGCCGTTCAGCCCCAAATCAGGAACCCTTAGCTGTTCACAACCACGCTATACAGCAGGTTACGGAGTATAAATACCTGGGTACGGTCATCGACAACAAACTAAAATGGAGCAGCAACACTCAAATGCTGTGTGGTAAAGCAAACCAACGGCTCTATTTCCTCAGAAAATTAAAAGAGTTTAAGGTAGATAACCGTATCTTGGTTCTTTTTTATCGATCTTTGATTCAAAGCATTCTTAGTTTTAGTTTCATCAGTAATTTTGGGAATCTCTCAAAAGAAAATTTTCATAAACTGGAAAGACCTAGGAAGATCGCTCAGCGCATAATTCGTAAAGACCTCCCCTCAATAAGTTCTCTCTATGACAAACAGGTTCTGTTAAAAGTTCATAAGATAATGCATGACCCCTCACACCCTTTGCACAATTGTTTTTTATTCAATAGATCAGGTATCCGTCTCCATGTCCCACGTACCTCCCATTGTCGCTCCAGACAATCATTTGTTCCCAACGCCATTCATACTTTTAATGCTACTGCTCATAGGGGCATTAACTTATAATGTGTTTTTGCCTCCCTTTGCCCACTGAGCTTGCTTAACCCCAGATCTTCTGTACCTTTTATCCTCCTGATGTGATGTATCCTTTATTTGTTTATGGTAGTTTTTTTATGATGCAGTTTTTGATGTTCACTGTATTTGCCCGTGCATGTTGTATTTTCGTATTTTAATGCTAGTTTTTTACTGTTCGTTGTACTCCACGCCTACATATTATAATATTGTATATTGCATATTTAATGTTTAGTTTTTACCCATTTTCCAGTGGAAATCGAATTTCTATATTTTTTAATGTGGACAATAAATGCTATCTATCTATCTATCTATCTATTAGCCGTGATATACCCAGTGCCGAAACTAGGATAAAATGTTAGGGGCACAAGGGAGTGCACAATTTTTTCTAGGGGCACTTCTGGTCAAGTGCCCGCTTGCTTTTTTTTTAAACAACCCCTTTTGGCAATTTTGTTATGCGTTTACTATTTTTTTAAGATAATCTGACGTGAGGATTAATAAAAGCATCCCGCGTTTAAATGGAAAAATAGTTTTTAAGACATTGAAAATACAAAATTAAACGGTATAATGGTAACATTTAACTCTGGTAATTTGCAATCTCAATAGTCCGGATTTCAAATGACGAAGCACCCAGGGGGCACGGAAAAAATTGGGGGGGGGGGGCACGTTCCCCCACCCCCTTTTAGTTACGCCACTCGTTATACCGGATTGTAATAGATGAAAGTCCTTTTTTTTATTTACCTCTTAGTTGTTCAATCTGCGTAACAGAAATACGGTCAGCTCCAAGAAAGCTTACTGGTCCCTAAAAGTAAGAAGAATTACAGGAAAGTTTAATGATTTTTCGCATTTTTTTTCAAAAAAAGGATGTCGTTTTGGGTTTTGTTTTTTATGGTATAGCAAGTATAAAGCTAAATTTGTTTTCCGCCCATAGTTTTGGAATTGAAATCAAACCGATTGCCAATCCATTTAAAAAAGTGTATTAGTTCCTACCGATGCACCGTAGAAGTTGGTTTTGTCAAGAGCATCAAAAAACAGTTGGCTCATTTCCTTGTCGTCGTAAGTGAAATCGTCCAATCTCCTTGTACTTCCATCTTGAAACCTTGTCGTCTTAAGAATCTGGGGAGCAGAGAAGAAAGGAGTTTAACACAACTACCACAGCAATGTACTAAGATTCTTAAAGGAATTACACAAATGTGTGCCCTAAATGTATCCGAAGATCTAAATATAGCCCAGCACAAAATGAGCTCCTTCATTTTACCTAAATGTAGACCCAAAACTGCAGCCCTAGCATTGTACTAAATGTATTGCCACATCATCGTACTGTTATTGTAAACTCAAACCAAGCACCTAAATGTAGCCTCAACATTCCACCCTCTGTGTTGTCCCAATTTATTAACCAGATAGCCCAAAAGTTGTAGCTAAACGCAGCTCCATTACTGTACCTAAGCATAGCCAGATTTTGGTCGGGGCTAAAATTAGGTCTCGGTCTAAATTCAGGATGTGTAACTATTCTTTAATTGATTTTTTCTACTACCGAATGACACCGCTGTTTTCAAAAAGAAAACAAAGTTGTGTGGTTTTCTTGACTTGGACAGTATGTCTGACTGAAATATTTCGCCTTGAAAAATTGGCCATGCGCAGAAATCAACCATTGAGTTTTCGATGTTTACCGACTACTTATATATTACTTTGCTTTTTAGTTCATTGAGTTGCCTAATTCAACAACAAAAAGATAGCCACTTTAGTTTGCTCGACTCAAGAATTTCTGAGTATCTCTTCAGGCGGGTTGAACTTTCAACACAATGAAATAACAACACACTAATATTGATCTCTGTTTATACTTTACATTGAGTGGCTATGCTAAATTTCGAACAATTTCCCATGGGGCCTACATCTGCCTAAATAAACCTTCCGGGAAAGACGTCGTGACCTTGCAGACTTTAGAAATTGATGAAAGCACACCATGGTGATCTTTCTTCTTCTTTTTATTATTATTATTATATTTTTTTTTTATTCTGCACTCGGAAAATACAAACTCACATCAGCAGACCGGTTGAGAGCGAGTGCGATGGCCCAAGCTGCGTCATAGCCGTATGTTGCTATCCCATTATACGTGTAGTTCTCATACCGTGGAAGAGACAATCGGTGCCGAAGCTCATCGTCAAACTCCGGCGGCGTCTGCGGACATTTTCACAGAAATAAAATATATAAACAAATAAAAAAATCTTATTAGACATCAAGGCACACAAAGCACGTCTTGTTTTATATTTTATAAAAATAATTGTAAAAAAGCAAACAAATAAATAAATAAATAAACGGATTTGTAGCTTGATGGTGACCAAGCAGTTAGGAGCACTTTTAAGGTCGTGGCACTTGTGTCCTCAAGAAATATACTTTTTCCATAATTGCTCTGTCCTTCGGATGGGACAGTAAGCCGTAGGTCCCGTGTACAAAGGACTTGTACAGTACGTAAAAGAACCAAGAACACTTATCGCAGGAGAGTATAATTATGAGTTAATCCTGGAGCTTCTGATTCACATAGCAACACCCTTGTTTACAGGTTTCCACAGGCTTGCGAGATATACCGTGATTAGGTACAATTATGTGGTATCCTAGGTTTCATTACCAACAATAAAAAATTTCAATTTTTTCAATTATCTTTGCAGCATTTAAGTATTTTCCACCTTTGGAACCGGATTCGAAGCAATTATCTCATATAGACAATAACTTCTAATACTTTTAAGGTGATGATCAAAGTTTAATTTAACACAATCCTAGAATAGGTCTAGCATACTGAAACGAAACTATGATTTAATGGAGGAGGTTTTTTAATTTCAATTACATTTATTTCATCAATTAAATTGAGCGGGAAAAACAAATTTTTAACATACAATTCCAGCAACCGTTTTTGCGTTGTCTTTCCCGAAGACAACGCTCTCAGTAGCTATGTAGAATGAGCCCTCCACTGCCTTAACGATCTCCGCGTGGGTGCACTTTCCCGCCCACTCGTCATCGAAAGTCCACCAACGATAACTCCACCAGCCAATTACGAACCACACGTAACCGGGACCAGTCAATCCCTGCTTCCAGGCCTGGTAAACGGGGGATTATTTATTTATTTGTTAAGAAGAAAAATGTAAAAAACAAAAATATTTAAAGGGAAAATATAATTAGCTGTTGCAAACTGCTAACCAACCATGGTATAATTAGAATTTTTTTTAATGGCCTGACGTTTTGGCTTAACAAAAGAAGTCAAGTGGAAAGAAATTAAAAGAGAGAGAGGCAGGAAGCGCACAGCTTTAACAAAAATAACAGTACATTTTTAGGGGGGGGGGGGGGCCGAGAAAGGGAATTAACCTGACAAATAATAAATTGTGATTTGAATGATTTCGAGGACTATTTAAGTCAAGTGAAGTGCCGTATATAAAGCTTACCTCACAGAAAACGCGTCTTGCTTTGCTTTCGTAGGTGTTGCTTATAATTACTCGTGCATCCAGAAGCTGTGAAATAATTCGCACAAGCGAAAGTATTTAATTGTGATTACTAGATGTCAAAATGCTAAGTTAGTAGAGAACTATACATGTTGGACGTGGACGCAGAAATTGGGGAGGAGAGCCTCGCAGAGCACTGCGGGAGTCTTAGCGTCTGGGCTGTTCCTTGATATCTTAGATTGGACCAATCCTGATAAGCAAGAGGGGGTCAGGTCCCATAATTGAGTGATTTATTTTTATTTTTATTTTCATTTATTGAGTGTAGAAACCATTTTTGGAGTCTTTTGATTTAGTGCAATATCCCATGTCAAATACAGACCTACCCAGTTCAAATCCCCTGATAAGTGGTTCTATCTGTTTTTGTCACTAATTAAAACATACTTATTTAAACAAAGAAAATTAAGGCTAATATCATCTTAGGCAATAGCTGGGCGTGTAAGAAAGTCACCTAGATGTAAAATAATATTTGGAAATGCAAAAAAAATTGTAAAATGTATATTGGATGGTGCATAGGCAAATATTTGAACCCTCTAGCGTTGGGATACAGTCTAGGGATGCCACGCCCTTAAGATAAACCCAATAATGTTTTAATGAATTATAACTTTTACTTTACCGTCTTATGAAAAAAGGCAGCGACACATTGCTCACAAATACCTGATACGAGTTAAAAAATCTCCATTACGAAGATTGTTCATTCGACAACCTTGACTTTTTTCAGTAAGCGACTGGTGACTATTTTCGGTACAAGCAATTCATTATGGACAAGCTCGACAAACTGGGTTTTAAAACGGCAGAAGGAATGCTTCCTTAATCGACTGACAACAAGCAACAAACAACGCGGGATGCTGGAATTCGTTTATTCGCGCTCTTATTGACGCATTTTGGAAACAATTCTCAGCTGGCACTTCCCGTTTCAAATTAGGTTCGTGACTTGAACGCCTTTTCAATCCGGGACTGTGATTGTTAAATTTGTCCTACATAGTCGTAAGCATGGGGGGGGGGGGGGGGGACAGGAAGAAAGGACAATCTTTAAAGACACTCAATCTCGTTCACTGCTCACTTTTGCTCTTGTACTTCTTCTTCTTCTTCTTCTTCTTCTTAAAGACAAAACCAATTGTACATCAGATGGAAGAAGCCTTGCAAAATAGACAATTATGTGTAAAGTTTTGAGTCCGGTGCCACGACACGGCAATAATATCATACTGTACCTTAAGATTCGCAATTTGATTGGTTGGATCTTCATCAAATGACTCTGAAGATATGACGGTGATGTTATCAGCCTTCAACAGGTTGATCATATCATTGATTGCCTAAAACAAAGAAAGACTGACGAATAATTTCAGAAATTGTGGTATTTTTTTATTCTAATCCTTTGTTCCTCTAATCACACGCTAAAAACTCCTGGATCAGAATTGACCCGGATCCGGGTACCGTCCGGGTCAGAATTGACCCGGATCCGGGTACCGTCTGGGTCAGAATTGGCCCGGATCCGGGTACCGTCTGGGTCAGAATTGACCCGGACCCGGATACTGTCTGGGTCAGAATTGACCCGGATCCTGGTACCGTCTGGGTCAGAATTGACCCGGACCCGGGTACCGTCTGGGTCAGAATTGACCCGGATCCGGGTACCGTCTGGGTTAGAATTGACCCGGATCCGGGTACCGTCTTGGTCAGGGTAACCCGGAATATATGTCAAAATAACCAAGACAGGGTCCGAATTGACGCAGAACCTGTGTGAAAATCCCTTGTTTTACCAGTTTGTGGTCAGCCTAGCCTCCTGGGACCCGGAATTTAATCAAGATGAAGAACTGTTCAGTTCTGGATGTGGGGAAGGAACACCAACAGAGGGAAAAGTTACGTAACCAGATAGGGACCGAATACTCAATCCATGTCCGAGACTCCGGTTTGAGACCAGTTTCTACTCGGAGTCTACAAAGGTGTCAGGCACGGTAAAGATATCACTAAGCAATTTTAATCCTGCCCTCTAAGAATTACCGGGATACAATTTTCTTGCCTATACGGGTTACGGTGCTAGTCGCACTCGAGGACAACACTGTATGTCTATACCGCACAAGTTTAACCAAAGCTACTTGACGTTTCGACCAGTATGATTGTATTCAAAGCCATCTGAAGACCAATAGAGCATACTGAATGAAACGTCAAGTTATGTCACCACCCCCTCCTTTTAGAGCCTGCACAATTCCTACAACAAAAAATGTTAATTCTTTCTGTGATCAAACAAATATCGTTTAAAAGTGTGGTTATTTGTGAACATTTGACAAAGGCCTGTACATCATTTCTAGACAATAGTGTAAAACAGAATCAGCAGAACTAGATATCTATCATGAAGCAAGATGTTTATAATATTGACAGAATGCAGGACGAATGGATACTTGATTCCACGGCATCTAAAGCTTTAAATACAAGAACCAACTTTATGGGTGTCAAATATCAGCAAGAACAAATAGGCTTAAGGGCAAACAGGCAAGGTCGACTGTTTGGTTATATTGTGTATTGTCAAATGAATTTCAATGTTGCAGTGTTATAAGTAAGGAGTGGACGCTCAAGCATGGGGCAGAAGATGCTGACATTTTGTTAATTCGTTTCACAAACAGGCACTTGTTTACCAACTCGAAAAAGACCGGTTATCCCACTTAGTAGGAGGTATAAAAAGAAGTATAATGACCTGTATTTGTTTTAACCTGTAACCTTAACGAATTTTTTAAAGTGAAATAGTGTGAACACAAAAACTGTTTGTGTTTTTATTCACAAGTCAACATTTTAATTCGTTGTCTTTATGGGGAAATGTTGAAGTCATGTTTTTTACAATTAAATGGCCAGTTGCTCAACAACATGCAGCAGTTTTTTCATCCAAAACATCTGCTAAAACCACCCCTATCAACTGAATGCAGTGATCCAGCCATAGTTTGTAGAAGAACTTGCAAATACCACAAATCATATAGCTTTGCTTGTTAATAACGGTATACGTGTATCTTTAAAGGCAAAGTATACCATTTGGTTTTTGGAACCGTTTGATTGTATATAAATGTAGGTATATACAATAAAACTAACCTGTGAAAATTTCATTTCAAAAGGTGATCGCGTTTTTTTAGATATCACCGAAAAACCGGAGCGAATATTTCCACGCAGGAAAAATATTCCTTACGGCCGTATAACGCTTCTCAGATTCAAATTTTGGGGGATAAAAAGTGATATATTTTTCCATAACCGCAGTACTTCGAAGTGAAAAGTTTCTCAAAAGGCATTATACCTACTATCCAAAGCTGCTGTACTTCTAACCAAGTAAGTTTTTATTGCTATTAATTTTCAGGGTCATTACCAAACGTATACAGACCCTTTAACCAAAAATGTTTTATAATTAGCTTAATGTTCAGGCAAAAGGGAATGAAAAGCTTTTTGCAAATGCCAAATTCTGCTTCCGATTGAAGGTTGTTTATGCTTCGCGCGGCTCACACAAACCCACATACAAATCGTAGTCCAGAATAAGCAGGTAATTTTCTCCCAAACGGGCTTTGTGATTTGACACAAAAAGTGCCCCTCTTTCTGATCTAAATTTCTGCAATTTTGTGAGTGAGTTTGCTTTTCAATTTAGTTGGACATCCCCTAAGAAAATTACTAAATGTGGCGTGACCTTCAATTAAACTGAAATTTCTTGTCAAAGGCTGCGTACCTTTTTGAATTTAAAGTGCCCCCTTTGTCGTATCTTAATTAAAAAGATTTTTTATTAAAAAACATTTTTAGGGAAGGGGAATATAATTATTACGCTATGCATTGCCGAGTGACTTGACATGTTTAACAGATATACCTTCTCGAAACAGAGGAAAATGTCTCCCGAGTGCGTGAATTTGAATAATAATAATAATAATAATACTCAGTTCTTATATAGCGCTTTATCACATCCCTAGGAGCGTATCAAAGCGCTCAGTATTTTTTCCTGCAAGGTATGTGGAGCTACGTTTTGAAGTATGAGACCTATTCCTTTACATAGCACCATGTAATGGTTTACAAGGTGCTGTGGCGCAATATGCAGCCAATCAAACCAGGAACACCGGGGCGAACCCCTTCTCTTTTCGATAAGTGCACTGGGTTCTTTTACGTGCATTACACAACACACGGGACCAACGAATTTACGTCCCATCCGAAGGACGAAGCAATAATGGTTAAGTGTCTTGCTTAAGGACACAGGTGTCACGACCGGGACTCGAACCCACACTCTGCTGATCTGAAACACCAGAGCTTGGGTCCGGTGCTCTTATCCACTCGGCCACGACACGCCACCAAATTTGAAGGGAATTTCAAAACATCGCCGTGAAAGGCGTAGGTAGAGCAGGGGAGCGCTCTCCCCCCCCCCCCCTCCCCCTTCTTTATCTATCGCCCCCCCCCCTCTCTCTCTCTCTAGTCGACCGAAGTCAGAAACATAATTACATTTGCCAATTCTTGTCTATTTCTCATTAAGTTGGGAAGATCAGTTGGAAGCAACCCTTTGACCCTGGCAACTACATATTATGTACAGCTGAGCTTTTGTCTTCCCCTATTTCTCCTTCCATGTTTCAGTGACCAGGTGATAAGCCGAGAGACAGGTTTGACGGTGTTTCTCTGTATGAGTTCTTTGCTAGTCTCAGACGACGCTGTTGTATTTTATGAATAATAACACTACAAAAATACGACAGTCTAGGGTTTATATAGCGCTAAAAATCATGAAAACACAAACAGCAACAAATTTGTACTAACCAGTGCAAAAAGGTCATGATTCTCATTAATTGTGGCAACTCGTTTCCAGCCGAAATCTCGAATGATCCGCATTCGGGCCCTGTTCAGCATAGTATCTGGCATGTAGGTGCGGTAGAAGTACGGAAACACCACACGGTTTGACAAAGCCGAGGAGGCTGCCGAATAAGACATCTGCAACAACAACACAAGGAAATGACTAATTTGATATTGGACATTGGACATTCACATACGTTTCTACAGTGAATGTCTACTTTCTATTTCATTATTAGACATTGGCTAATTACATGGTTTGTATAACTTTGGACAGTGAACGTTTATGTTCTATTTTAATATTGGACATTGGATAATGGAGGCCAAGCACTATTGTTCACTAAGTGTCCGTGGATTTCACAAAGAGTTAGGACTGATCTTATCTCGAGTTAGGACGAGTTTTGTGAAATCGATCTTAGAATCGATCTTAGCTAGGATCGATCCTATGTCTAGGACTAGTCCTAACTCCTAGGACTATAGTCCTAACTCCTAGGACTAGTCCTAAGTTAGAACTATCCTTTGTGAAATCCTCCCCAGGTACTACGTTGCTAGTTTTAAATGTTGTGGGTGCAAAAAGTGATTTGACAGAAGAACCAAAAAAAAAAAAAAAAATTGCAGCCGTGTTAATCTCCCATAGCTGTTTGCTCAGAGGTGCCCGGAAGCTCAATGGTGACCATATCGTCACGATAACTACACGGTATGCAAAATTGGTCGGATACAATTTGCCCCAATCGGTCTAGGGACAAAATGATCCGTAATGCACGCGGGACTTCAAGGTCATATTCCGAAGTGAAATTTGCCAAAGTTTTGGTTCCGTCGACACTTCCCAAATCATTGTGTATTGTCTTACCGTGAAGTAAAACACCCCACACCTTGCACAAAACTCCTGGGTCAACATTTTTCCAGATTATGGATATCGGGGGCCTGATTAGCTTAATACGGGTCAGGCTGACCTGGAAATGGGTCAGACACCAAGGGGCGCGGAATCCAGGTCAATCGCACCCACACGCCGGGCTACCTGCAGTTCCCAACACACGCTCTCTAAAACAAGCACAGCTTACCGTGATGAGATTCCAGTAGAATGACGTTTGGGCCACGGCCTGCGCAGAAGTGGAACAAGCTGGACCAATCAGCATCAACTTCTGAGGAGGTTCATGTATCTGCTCGAAGAAGTGTTGGGTACCCAGTCCCGCATCACACTTTACAAAATACAAACGAATTACATTAAAACGGGCAGCATACGATCACAGTAAGTTATTCATCATATACCATGCCCGATGGGGTAGAGGCTATCCCCCAGTGTTTTCATACTTGAACACACTACTTTGCTCTTGTTAATATTAATAGGTATCCCTCCCCCTGAAATCCTCTAAAGAATTCCGGAGATTGTCGGGTACGTTCACACGAGTAGCTAGCTTCGCTGCTAACTTCGCTTGTAGCTAACAGCGAAAATGTCGACCGTGTGAACGCAAAAAGTAGCTAACTTATAAGTTATACGCTAACTTAACTGCAATCGAGCACCAAATGTATAATCAAATCACTACGGCAGTTAGGTGATGGGATTGTGCCTTATGATACAAGTGTGGAACTTTGCACACAGAGAAGAACTGTGAATTGAGAGAGTTTCGAAATAGAGGAACCAGTTTTCTTTTGTCGCGTGGTTGCTGGACGCAATTTTCGGTCCAAATGCAGCACAACCCAGTGGGCAGATTAGTCTCGCATCCTTTATTTGCCAAAATGCGGATTTAAAAATAAATAAAAATAAAATGCTTCTAATCGCAAGTTTTTGCAACTCTCTCTATAATATACGGCTCTGAGTCAGATTATAATCATGAGAAAGATATTTGATTAAGTGTCACCGCTTACGAATCTAGCCAGCAGACCGACTTTCACAATGGTGATCACGGTTCTAAAACTCAAACCCAAGTGACAGACAGAAATGAATCACAAGGAAACTATTCACTATATTAATGTAACACACACACAAACTGACTCTGTGCAAATGAATTTAAAACTTGAAAGAACCACTTTTAATGACCTTCATAGCTCTTTCTTCAAGAAGATAACAAACTTTAACTTTTAGCTTAAATGCAAAATACAATAAAACATGAACAGCTGTATACTAAATATTGGCCAACACAAAATCTCAATACACCAGGATCCTGGATTTATCGTTCAGTCCACTGAGAGTTCAAATCCGCGATTATCAAGGATACAAGAACTGTTAAATACTCCTCCACTTGACACCTTGCAGGTACATGTAGGTACGTGTAGGTCAATGACAATAGTTCAGAGTTCACCTTGAAAATTGGCGCAGCTATATGTACGTGTAGATCAACAGTTCAGGATTCAACTTGAAACTTGCTGCAGCTAGGTAGTAGGTCCTATGCCGTGTGCGGATTCCCTCACCAACAGTCCAGACAGCGAGTCCAGAGTTCACTTTGAACGCTTGCTGCAGCTAGCATGTGTAGGTCCTACCAACATGCAGTGCATCTTCATTCATCACCAACAGTTCAGAGTTCATTAACTTGAAAAGCTGAGATCATTCAGAGAAAATCTAAAATCGTAGATCTGAGATCCAACAACTGCCATCAATAATCTTTAATGATGCTGGAAGAAATCCTGTCAACAGGAAGTTACTATTTCTTCCCCAAAACTATTTAGTTTCTGAACAAAACGATGATTAAAACTTTTACATGACAACAAACATGTCTGCCACCAAAACACTGTCACATGGCCTGGACACATCCTGCCGTTTGAGGGCGCTATCTCCTTTTATGCTCTGTGCTACATCCTCCCCTTCTAAACTTGCTGCATCGTCCCGATGCACTCATTTCGTCTGGTCCCAAACAAAAACCTGCTTAGTGCTGGAACGAAATCTCCAAATGTAGGGGTAACTGACAAACTGTAGGTAGGCTGACCCAGCGTATCGTAAGTGAATCGCTGAGGGAGTTTTCGTACTCTTGAGGGGCGGGAACTCGGGAATGTACCTTGGTCATCCTCAAGACTTTCCGATTCAACCTCATCCACAACCTGTTCCACAGAGATATCCGATGGCAATGTAGCATCAGGTAGGCTAAGATCAGGCTGTGACGAAATCGGGCTTTGATTGACATTTTCCTCAGTAATCTCAACAGGTGTAGTCTCGACATGGGGTTCATGGGGTTCATGATCATCAGCATTGCTGCCAATCCCTTCAGGGTCCATACTATTACCAGGTGGGTGGTCGGATACTGCAAGGTCATCTGCTGGTATCTGCTTGAGATCATCCTCGCTGGAAGTTAAACCACTGCTCTGGACATCATGACTGCTGGCGCAAACATTGCCTTCATCCATCTCATTCATTGAAGGAAGTGACAATGTGTCCCCCTCAACACTGGGGTCTAGTGCGACAGGAACACCATCATCGTGGACATCGTCAACGGGTTTCAGCAGACCGTCTTCAAGGCAGGAGTTCACATTCGCTTCGGTATCACTAAAGGGTTCGGCTTGGGTGTCCAAATCAGGTGTCTTCTCAGCAGGATCCATAATCGAACATCTTTCAGAGTTCAACAACTGGGAATAAGGAACAAATTCCTCCGCCGATTCTCTCAATGTCGAATCCACTTCAACTGAAGAATTTCCATCAAGTGCACTAACCTGTGGTCCAAAATCAATTGAACCTTCATCCATCAGGATGTTCTGTACACTAGATTGGGTATCAGGCTGTGAAGTGGAGTCTCGCTTCTTGGGCCACACAACAACTACATCAGATTCCTCGGAGTCTGACTCTATGTGTTCAAGTTCTCTTTCTGGATCATCGGGGTCAGACTGGACAGTTTCGGGTTTCTTTGACTTTCTTGTTATGGGTCGATGTACCTTCTCAGAGGGTGGCTGCTTGTGTTCACTTGTAAGCATTCCAATAGGAAGAATCATGTTCCTGTGAAGTGTCTTACTCTTACCCTCACCAGCTTCTGGTTTGAGCTGATACACTGGTATATTGTCACTATGTCTGCAAACAACGAGGTACACATCTTGTCCCCATTTATCAGCTAGCTTATGAGTACCTTTCAAACCAACATTCCTGATAAGGACACGGTCTCCCTTCTGAAGTTCATTTCCTCGCACTTTCAGGTCATACCTTCGCTTGTTTGCTGTTGCCGACTTGGCTGACTCTTCTGATGCTCGTCTAAATGCGCTTTCTAGATTACTTCGCAACTCTTGAACATACTTTGAGTGGTCCTTGTTCGTCACACAATCAGGAGAAGTACCAAAGGAAACATCAATAGGAAGCCTGGCTTCCCTTCCAAACATGATGAAGTATGGGGAGAATCCAGTGCTATCATTTCGAGTGCAATTGTAAGCATGTACCAGGGAGCTAACATGCTTACTCCAGTGCTGCTTGTCTTCATTCTGCAAAGTTCCCATCATACTCAACAGTGTCCGGTTAAACCTCTCAGGTTGAGGGTCACCCTGAGGGTGGTAGGGTGTAGTCCGTGATTTGCTTATACCCAACATACCAGTCAGTTCCTTGATGAGTTTGTTGTCAAATTCACGTCCTTGATCTGAATGCAATCTGGTAGGCAGACCATAATGCAAAAAGTACTTCTCCCATAGCAACCTGGCGACTGTTCGAGATGATTTGTCCTTTGTCGGATGTGCTTGAGCGTACCGAGAGAAATGATCAGTGATGACTAGAATGTACTGAGCACCACTTCGGTCCTGTTCCAGTTTCAAAAAGTCTATGCAAACCAACTCCAACGGGTAAGTAGTCGAGATGTTGACCAAAGGAGCGGAGATCTTGGTGGGTGTCTTATGCGTCACACATCTTTCGCAACATCTGATCCACTCCTCCACATCAGACACCATCTTTGGCCAGTAGAATCTTGGTCTAACCAAAGTGACTGCTCTCTCCACACCAAGATGTCCGAGGTCATTGTGTAGGCCTCTCATTGCTTTGGCTCTATAGTTCTTGGGTAATACCAACTGAAATCTGGCAAGACCGTTGGAATCAATTGATCTTCGATGCAATATTTCATCTCTCAGAACAAGACGATTGAATTGGCCAAGCATAATGTTCTAGTCCTTGGAGAAATCATCAGATCTCTTGGGTCGTACCCCTTCTTTGACAAATTTGATAAGTTGACTAATATCTGCATCAGCTTCTTGCTCCTTCCTCCAATCAACATTATCCAGAGCAACCACCTTTGTTTCAGTGTCTGGATTGCAGTAGTTTGACGGAACAGCTTCGGCACTCATTGCCATGGAGTACACGAGGGGTAGATCATCAACAGAGGCAGAGTTTGAAGATGGACTGAAAACATCGCCTGCAAGATATCGAGCACAGATCGCATCAACATGTTCCTTGCCACAGGTTTGGTATTTCTCCTCGCTGTCCACTTTCAATCGTGCCTGAAGATCACAGATCATCTCGGTCTGGTTAAACTCTCCACCACCGACAGAATTTGGGTCAGGTCTCCGTGATAGAGCATCAGCATCCTGGTTGCAGTGCCCGGGCTTGTAGTGAATTGTAAAATCAAATGTGGCCAGTGCTGCTAGCCACCTGTGCCCGGTCGCATCTAATTTAGCTGAGGTAAGTATATACGTGAGCGGGTTGTTATCTGTGTAGATCCTGGTACCCCGGGCCGAGTACAAGTAGTCTTTAAATTTTTCAGTTACGGCCCACTTGAGGGCGAGGTACTCCAACTTGTGAGCAGGGTAGTTTTTCTCCGCCGGGCTCAAACTGCGGCTAGCATATGATATAGGTCGTACTTTGTGATCTATTTCCTGACAGAGAACTGCTCCTAGGCCGTCACGACTGGCATCTGTATGTAGAATAAAAGGACTGGCCATATCTGCGAACGCCAACACAGGTGCAGTACAAAGCCGCTCTTTCAAGGTTTGAAATGCTGTTTCACAATCTGGTGTCCAACGTGGTCCAAATGGAGCCCTTGGGTTGACAGAATTTTCCTTAGTCACAGAGTCCTTCTTCTGAACACCCCCCGTCAGCTGAAAAAGAGGTTTAGCCACAACAGAAAACCCTTCAATGAATCTACGATAATAACTCGCAAACCCTAAAAAGGATCGCAGTTGACGGACATTCTCTGGACGAGCCCAAGTTTTCAACGCCTCTACCTTCGCAGGGTCAGTCTGAACTCCCTCTCCAGAGACAATATGACCGAGGTATCGCACAGAGGTACAACAAAACTGGCATTTGTTTGGCGAAACCTTCAAGCCAAACTCTGCAAGACGGTCGAACACCTTAGCAAGTCGCTCTTCCATTTGCTCCAACGTTGAAGAAAATACAATAATGTCGTCCATGTACACCAAAACTTCCGACATGTTCAAACCAGCCATACACCTCTCCATCAACCTTTGGAAAGTTGCAGGAGCCCCTTTTACACCTTGCGGCATCCTCTCAAACTGGTAAAACCCGACGGGGCACGTAAAGGCTGTCTTCTCTTTGTCGTCAGGGTTCATTGGTATTTGATAATATCCGGACTTGAGATCAATGACGGAGAACCAGTTACATCCATGTAGGCAGTCTAACGCTTCATGAACAAGTGGAACTGCATATTGGTCTGGAATAGTTCGTGCATTCAAGGTCCTATAGTCGATACACAGGCGTATTTGGCCATTCTTCTTACGGACAATAACAATGGGTGAGGCATATCTACTTCTCGACTCTGTGATCACTCCTATGTCAACTAAACTCTGGATGTGTTCTCGAAGATCCTGCAAATCCCTTGGAGCAACCCGTCGAGATCTTTCACGAAACGGCTCATCATTGTTCAGTCGAATTTCATGATACGCCTCAGTAGTCACACCAATGTCCCACTCATGTGTAGAGAAAACTTCAGATCTCTGG
The DNA here is from genome assembly GCA_037783415.1 of Leptasterias polaris. Taxonomy (NCBI): domain Eukaryota; kingdom Metazoa; phylum Echinodermata; class Asteroidea; order Forcipulatida; family Asteriidae; genus Leptasterias; species Leptasterias polaris. The sequence goes on from JAZGTN010000038.1 coordinate 1,191,031, forward strand.
AATGCAATCTTTAGTAGTCGGTCTTTCTCCTTGGCATCTATCGGTCCCCAATCAAAGGGTAGTTTCCGGAATTCCTCCTCTGTGATTGAACAATTTTGGCTCTGTGAAGTCTGGTTCGCTGTCCTCACTGTTGACGACGTCACCTTACATTGTGCCACTCCAGATGAAGATGGATTCGGAACATCACTGGTTTCGCTGCTTGTGTCACTTACCCATGATGTCAGGTAAGCCCCCGCTACAATACATCTTCGAGACAAAATAACAGGCCTGTTGTTCTGGTTTTGATTTGTGAGGCAGACCTTTACTTTACTAAACCCTCTTTTGATGGTACAAAGCGAGCAAGAAACCTCTATCCCTCCAGGTAGCTTATTTGGGACAAATGAATCCAGTAATCCGTTAACAGACTTCCCACATTTATTTCTGATCACTCCAACCACTTGTTTGGTTGATCCCGCTGGAATTTCCACTCTACCTCTGGCTTTGAGTTTGACATACCCAAGTAAACCATCGGGGCCTGCTTTTGTCGAACATCTAATATCTTCGTAGATTTTATCACAAACTGCATCAATCGTCACTTCACTTGAGTCACGCTGCACTTCTGAGTAGCAGTCCTTGAATACTCCAGCATTTGTACCAACTATCAACTGGTAATCAACAGCACTTTTGCTATCAGGGACCACCAGAGCAAGGGTTCGAAACATCTTTCGTGTACCACAGAATTTCTCGTTGAAACCAAGGTTGATTTCAGTCCATCCTAAGTATGGCATAAGATCATCACCACCATGCCACAACACTAAATCTTTAAGTGGGTACAGTGATCTATCGAGGGTGTCAAAAAACTTCTTGTAAATAAGTGTCACTTGGGAACCACTATCTACAAGTGCACTCGCATCTACCCCATCCACCTTGCATGTCCTGATGGTCAGTCCCCCAATCAACCCCTCTGGAATGTCGGTGTCGGCTTGACATCGAAAGCTTGGTTGAGTACTGCATGGCCTTAGTTCTGTTGGGGCATCACATCGGCCTCTTTGGAATGCCCTTTCCCGTTTCCCTGAAGATAGAATTGGATAAACCTTTCGCTGACTTTATCTGGGTCAGACGGATTGGCACATTTGGGACGGTAGTGGCCTTCCAAACCGCACTTGAAACAAAAGTTTGGACGCTGATTTGCTCTGCCTTTATCACATCTCTGGTCAAACTTACAACTTTTGGCCTGTGGTTTGGGTTGTTGTTGTGGGATGGAGACTGGACATGGGTTGGAAACAGCCTCGGGCTCTCTATGGCTGATCTTTTCTGCTTGTTCGGCCTCTTCCCTCCTCACCATCTGAAGAAGAGATAGATACTTAGGTGGCGTTTTCACTTTATCCTTCAGTCTGAGGTTGATAAGCATCATGTCGTTGTATAGTGTTCCCCGAATGAACTGAGACAACAGCAGTGAGTTTGCTGAATCCAGTGGTGCACCCCCTTTTCGAATCAGCTTCCTAAGGAGACCTTGAAGGCGTGTCAGAAAGTCAGAGGGCTTTTCTTCTTTCTTCTGATGTAGCTGATGAAACTTGATTTCCAACTCCTCTGCTGATTGTGTGTCACCAAATGCAAGTTCTAAAGCTGTTAGGTAATCAGCTGCTGTGGCTTGTGGGTTGTCTCTCCTATAGTCTGTGATCAGATTTGCAGCTGGGGCACGCAGTGCTTCTCTTAGTCTTTTTCTCTTCTCTCCTTCATCGCTTTCCTCTTCTAATTGACCATGGACGATTTCCACCCACAGATCAAAGGTTTCTTCATCTCGTGCTGGCTGCTTAGATCCAGAAAAAGAAGGAAGTCTTCGGCTGTTTGATATTTTGCACATAGACAGCGCCTCTCTCAACCCCACTGCCACATCCTTGGATCCATTGGCTGCAGATTTCTTTTCCTCTCCATGATCTTCGGGTTGTTTCTCTGCTGAGGATGGCATGTCTTTGGAAGATGATGGCAGCAAACCTCTGGACATTAAGTCGGCTATGGTCACCTTTTCACGGGGGGATCCAAACTGATGAATCATGAACACAACTTGCTCATCATAAATGTTCAATCTGATCCTCCCATCATGCGGAAGTGTGACATCCTTCACAGCTTGGTCGAACTCAATGAGAAGGAGAGTTTGATTGCCTTTGTCATGGCGTGAAACACTGGTGAGATGGTTGACAGTCTGGTAAAGCGCCAGGGCTATGGTGTCTGTGGGAGCATGTATAGTGTCTGCACTTACGAGAAGAAAGCAATGAGTATGACGCAGATCTTCCTTTTTACACCACGATAGACCAAATTCACGAAGTTCTGGTGAACAGTCAGGCATGTTGTATTTTTACGATTGAATGAAAGCAAAACGAATTTTCAATATAATCAATTTTTCACTCAAAAAGCGCTTGCATGCTGCGGCACATTTGAATTTGACAATGCACAAATTTCATGCAACACACAAATCAGTTGTTGGCTCTCACAATAAATCACTAAAATTAAACTTGTTAAACACCAGCTATGAAGAACACTAAAATATTTAATAAAATTCAACTTGCACAAGCAGATGTTTTGTTGTTTCAGGGCTTCTACTTTTCGAGTAGGTCCTGGCAAGATCGCCAATTATGTAACACACACACAAACTGACTCTGTGCAAATGAATTTAAAACTTGAAAGAACCACTTTTAATGACCTTCATAGCTCTTTCTTCAAGAAGATAACAAACTTTAACTTTTAGCTTAAATGCAAAATACAATAAAACATGAACAGCTGTATACTAAATATTGGCCAACACAAAATCTCAATACACCAGGATCCTGGATTTATCGTTCAGTCCACTGAGAGTTCAAATCCGCGATTATCAAGGATACAAGAACTGTTAAATACTCCTCCACTTGACACCTTGCAGGTACATGTAGGTACGTGTAGGTCAATGACAATAGTTCAGAGTTCACCTTGAAAATTGGCGCAGCTATATGTACGTGTAGATCAACAGTTCAGGATTCAACTTGAAACTTGCTGCAGCTAGGTAGTAGGTCCTATGCCGTGTGCGGATTCCCTCACCAACAGTCCAGACAGCGAGTCCAGAGTTCACTTTGAACGCTTGCTGCAGCTAGCATGTGTAGGTCCTACCAACATGCAGTGCATCTTCATTCATCACCAACAGTTCAGAGTTCATTAACTTGAAAAGCTGAGATCATTCAGAGAAAATCTAAAATCGTAGATCTGAGATCCAACAACTGCCATCAATAATCTTTAATGATGCTGGAAGAAATCCTGTCAACAGGAAGTTACTATTTCTTCCCCAAAACTATTTAGTTTCTGAACAAAACGATGATTAAAACTTTTACATGACAACAAACATGTCTGCCACCAAAACACTGTCACATGGCCTGGACACATCCTGCCGTTTGAGGGCGCTATCTCCTTTTATGCTCTGTGCTACATTAATATATTTGAAATGTCAACCATAGGTTTTCCCGGCCGACTTCAATAAAAATCCCTTAATTTTAACTCCCGGTTCATTCAGTTTTGTTCGATAATGAATGCCCGTTGAATTAGCATTCAACAGTCAAAAGGAGTAATTCAATACACCAGTTTTGCATCCACTGGTCAAAGAAGTAATTCAATTTCATTACGCCGCAAGACTCGTTTAATTTCTTAAAAGCCAGCTGCAAGGAAGAGCAGGCCCAATTCACGGCTCTGCTTACCGTAAGCAAAGAATCGGCGCTTTACGAAAGCAGGGAACTCTGCGCTTACGTCAAGCGTATTAATTTAACGGGTTAGCAGTGGGGGGTTTTCTTGTGTGCGTGCGTACTCCATGTTACAAGGCATTCTTCGCTTACACAGCTAGCGCAGAAATTTGGCGCTACCAATTACCAAACCTTCATTGAAAAATACCTCACTGAGTGATGGATTTGAGCGCTATTAAAAGAAGCCACTTTTATATTATAAGGGTGATTACATTTTTGTTTTGTCTATAATTTCTATAGACATATATAATTGCAATCTTCTGGACAGTCAACATTTATTTTTTATTTTATTTTTTTATAGTATCCAACAAATAAGCCAAATCTTCATTGAAATCACCCGATACTCCACATTTCTGTTAGTAGTTAACCACAAAAAGGGTCAACGAGTGTCAGCTCTTACCAACACAGATTACTACCTCGTCTCCCAGGTTACTACCTCTGTTGGTAGGTAATAGACCTTTCTTTTGTTGATAAACAAAGTGCGCCGGATGGCATGGCCGGCTGAATTCAACATTTTCTGTAAAGATTCATGAACGGAAATACCTTCCATGATGGTTTGATTTGTTTCCAACAAATTCAACACTATTTTTGAATATTTGTGTAACACTGCTTCAAACTGTGGCAATCTGTTTTTGATTTGCAGTTATGGCTTTCTGTACTTTTCCAACCTGGGTTGGCAAAAACTCGGGCTGTGACGTTGCAAAAGAAAGGTCTATTACAGGAATGTAATCTGTATATGGGGCCTCCACATTTCTGTTAGTAGTTAACCACAAAAAAGGGTCAACGAGTGTCAGCTCTTACCAACACAGATTACTACCTCGTCTCCCAGAAATGTGGAGTATCGGGTGTTGAAATATACCCCAGTGAATTTGAGCGCTATAAGCGGCCACTATTATATCATAAGGGTCATTGCATTTGTGGTTTGTCTATCATTTCTAAAGAAAGACAATATTTCAGTCTCCAACAGAATACAACTTATCTATTTATAGAGTATAATTCCTTAAAATATTCTTAATCTACAATGTTATATGAAGTTGTTATAATGAAGTTGCTACTTAGATTTCAAGTAGACGTAAAAAGGATTTTTTCTCCTTATGGGGAGCGGTCCCTTTGGAGTTCAACATAGTACAGCCTGTTCAGCAGCTCTCAACAGTAAATTAGACTCTAATGGAAACTGGTTATAAGGTCAAGGTAAACCATATTAGGCCTATCTGTTCGTAAATCCCAAAAGCCATTCTTCAAAATATGTTATATAATTATTCAAATTGATCATGCATGTCATAAAAAAATGTCATTACTCAATACAATTGGCATTTCTAATGAAGAGAAGCTGCATAGCAACCTGCGTACGGATTAATGCCATTGTGGAATAGTAAACCACATGCAGCTTTGTGAATATAAGTGTATGCTTAATAGGTGACATAGTACACAAAGTTTTATATATCATGAAGTTGTGATTCTGTATAATATTTACTATTTCAATAATATAGCTGCGTCCCCTCAACGCAATCTAATATCTTGACTATATCAAAAGACACTGGGTAGATTTTTCTGAGTGAATCCCCACCTCCTAATGGTGAAAGTGTCATCTCGCTAACATGAGGCTTCAAAGATGGACGGGATCATTGGATTTGATTTACATGATTATCCTCGAGTTACTTGCTTCCTTTCTGTTTTTGTAGTGCAGGTGGCTCTCTGATTGTAGCTTACCAAAATGGATTACCGAAAACCACTGTATAATGGCGAAGTCTCTAAGAATCTCAATACTTTTCCATCTGTATGGGATAGTGGATGACTAGTCTGACGGGTCTGCGGTCCCTAAATAAAGCCTGATCCTAAATGTAGTCCCAACCTTAATGTAGACACGAACTTGTACCTAAATGTAGCCCTGAGGTACTTGTAGCTCAAAAAGGTTAGCAATTGACAAATTTCTGAAACGCCGACTCTGATGTGTAGTCTTTAAATTGTTTTGAAGGTGGAGTGGAAATTTTTTCTGGGGGAAAAACAGGCTGTAAAAGCTTTCAATCTTTATTTAGTTGTTCTTAGTCACAAATAATGACCACATTATTAGTTGTTTATCATAGAAAGTATGATGGATGTTCAGTCTAAAATTACTCAATACTCAATTACTCAGTTACTCAATACAACCACCGCCATTACTACCACGGACACTTTTTACTAGGCTGTTTACCTCTGTGAGTTGGGCTTCCCGTTGTTAAACATCAATTAAAGCACATGTGTCACATTGGTAATAGTGAACAAACCAGTATCCACACTAGCCTTGCTCAAGGCGGTCGAAGTTTTCACTCCGAAAAAGACGCCGTAAAAACCAACCCGTAGCTGTGCGTAAAATGACTGTGTACACAGCGCACGACGCCCGTACTACTATACTGTGCGCAGGTCATCCGCAGTCGTATTACTGTGCGCATGCGGAGGCCGTTAGAACAGCTCACACCACGCATGCACTGCGCTACACATGCATGTGCACACATCCAGGGCCTGCACATAGCTCGCGTGGGTAGCACAATGGCGCGATAGCGCAAAGGGAAAACCATAATCAAAAAACAAAGTAATAAATGAAAATAAAGCTCCAACGCCTTGGTCCAACATATACATGAAATAAAAACCTGTGAAAGTTGAAGCTCAATCATGGAATCACGAGATAAAAAGTGGGGAAAAACCTTAAATGATTCACTGTTTTCAACTGCCATCAAAACTAATGGTTTTATCATTTCTCTAAAACTACAGCATTTCAAGCAAACGTTTTTGAAAGGGATTCTCCCACCACGACCATCTTTATACAGTGTTAGTTATGCGTGAGTCTGTGAACCCTTTTCTATTTTTACTCTTACCAATGTTACAAACACCCTTTAACGGCAGTGTACTCGCTCCGCTCCCTGCATTATTCATCTGTGAAATTATTATAATCTCTAAAATTATTACCTAATGACCACGATTTACGAACTAGGCTTTAAGTATTTTCCTTCAAGGCTGATATTTTAATCATAACGGAACATTGCGATCATTTGCGTTGTGTTTGTTTTCATGTGCCAAAATACGCATAAAACTAACTTTTAAAACACAGAATTTCCGAGAAAATCCATAATATCTCGAGATCGCGACAAGCAAATTTCATGGATCGTTCACTTTTAATAAGAAAAAATACACTCATTCAATTCATATCATTATTTTACTGTTTGTTAATAGGGAACAAATTGCCATTTTGATTTAAACACATTGACTTTCTTTCACGCGCCTATGGCAGAAGGTGAAAAAACAGAGAAAATGGCAGTGCTCTCGCAGCATAACTTCCCATAACTCGCACATTGCGCAACGCATTCACCTGGATCGCGCTGCTTCTTCAAGCTGAATAATTTCTTTATCGATTCATATAACATGAAAGATGATTGGTTAATTGAAACCAGTTGCCATTGTACAGGACATAAAATCACATCTAATGAAAATGACTGTTTCATAGCATGTGTTATACGTTAGAGGTCAGATCAGAATACTCGGTGTGTGTGCGTGCACATATGTATGCACGCACACAGCGCATCATTATTTGAGCGCTTCTCATGCACTATGTTCCGTTATGACTCACTCACTGGTACCGTTTGTATTTTTTGTCTTAGTAATCGTGTTTTCCTAGGTCTCATATTGTTGGAACCTTCTCGCTACAGTACCTTTCTTTCTGAAGTGAACGACTAATTCGGTGTTACCCTGCATATACCAAAAACTGATTGAAATGCCAACCTCACTCAACCATTCATTTTAGAGGCAAAGCATCATTTCAAAAGGTGGTTGCGTTTTTGAGATAATAGGGAGGTTTCGCATACGAACGGATACGGTTAATGCGACGGATACGTCATCATTATGACGTCATACGCTACTCGCTATCCGCTATACGTGCAGACGACACTGATATCCCGCTTGCTACACGTAAGTAAAAAACACGTAGGAAGACTCGAACTTCTAGTAATTCTCCTGTATTTGTTTCCAAATATGTATGAATAGTATCAAAATAAATGAATCACTGAACATGTACGTGTCATTTTGTTGATTTCTAAAGACTTTGAAATACAAAAAATGCACTGTTTCTTCGTCATTTTCCTCTAAAGCTATGAACATAATAAGCTCGTCTGTGGAGGATGCCATGTTGAACAGCGCCACCAAGTGCTGTGCTGGAACAGCGAACAGTGCCACCAAAACGCTGGGATTGCAAAACAACAGAAAGGCTGCTAACGGTTACGGATAGCTAAACGTATGCGTATGCGTATCCGTTCGCGTGCGAAACCTCCCTAATGCAGAAAGTCCGGAACGATTAAGTTCATGCAGGAAGAATAACCAAAACAGGAAAACACGATCTGAGAAACGTATCTGGCGTTTCTCAGATTCAAATTTTGGGGTAAAAAAACTGATATCTTTTTACATAATCACACTATTTTGATATGAAATGTTTCTCAAAACGCTATATACTCTCGAAAGCTGCTGTACTTCTAACCAAGTAAGTTTGTATTGCCATTCATTTTAAGAGTGATTACCAAACGTAGAACGCAAATAGCAGTCACTACATATTAATAATACAGACTACAATGGTTTCAAAGAGATGAATAATGCAGGTGGGTGGCCAGTACACTGCGTACATGATGCTCATGTTTGTGACTAAATAAAGAATGTTGACTTTATGACAGCCCTTTTTCCAAGAATAAAAACTCTATTCTACCTTTAAAAACAATTCAAAGGAAACTCAGTATCTTCATGTCAAAATATTTTCAACTAACCTTAAAGGCGCAGCTGTACAAAGTTTTTGGGCTACATATAGGACTGGACACATCTAGGTACATTTGGGTCGGAGTTACGTTTAGGCACAAGTTTTGAGCTACAATTAGGTCAGGGCAACATTGAGATACACCTTTTGGGCTACATTTAGCGTTCGGGCTACATTTAGGGGCCCCGCAGACGGGAGATGTTAACCATCAACCAAAGCCTCAAGGCAGGGCAAACTTTTGATATATCTATGAGAAACGACTCCCAATGCAGTTTTAGAGAAAATGGGAAATTTTAACCAAACAATATTTGATACTGAGAAAGCCTTTCACAGGTTTGTTATTTTATGCGAATGTTGGGATACAACAAGTCATGATTATTGTCTTTGACTATCACCAAAAGACTGCCAAAAGTGAGCCAAAAGTATGTTATTTTTATAATTGCCTATTTTTATTTCCATGGT